>BSBM01000584.1:3295833-4530000 GCA_027924585.1 Larix kaempferi
TCAAGGGCTGAGCCGTATTGGTTTCAACGAGTTTGAAGGTTGACATCATTTGATGACATCATTAGCAAATGGTGAGTTTTGGACTCTGTATCCTGGTAATCGATTGCTGCATAGGTAATTTGTTGCTGTGTTGCAGTGGATCCTTGTGGGGGATCGATTGGATGAGTGTTTACTACTCCTTGGTTGGGTAGAGGATTTTGCAATATCATGGGTTGCGGCTGAGGAGGTGGTGTTGGCTGTGCAGCATGTCCTTGTCGTTGGGCATCGTCAATCCAGAGTTGACGTGTTTGGTCCCAATGGGGGCAATTATGTGTGTAATGGCCATATACACTGCATATGGAACACGGATGGTTTTTTCTCAAGTTAGGATTTTTGCCCTGTTTTGGTGGACGATCAGGGTTTTGATTTGCAGGAGAAACGTTATTGTTATTGGGAGGATTAGGTGGCTATCCTCCTTGGTTTTTTTGTTGGTTATTTCCGTGGTTGCATCCTCTTCTGCGATTTTGTTGACCTCCTTGATTACGCTGGTTGTTATGGTTTTGAGGTTGGTTTTGCTGTGCGTATACATGTCCTTGGGCAGTAGGTGGGTTTTGAGGTCGTGCAGGCACTAGAGCAGGCTGCGGTGGATAGTAAGCGGGAGGGTTCAAAGGTGGAATTGGTGCTTGTTGCGGTTGTGGGTAACCTTGAGCTACTGGAAGTGTTGGAACAAGAGGTGCTACTTGTTGAGGGTAATAAGCCGATTGGGCTTGTGGGTGAACCAGAGTCTGATTGGCCTGCTGGTTATAATATGGAGTTGGTGCATAAGTCGATGGTGTTTTTCCATAACACTGCGGTGGACATCAGGGTCCATGAGTGTGGTGGGTGTGCATTACTGGAGCATATGAAGTTGTAGCTCCAGAATGAGATGTAGCCCTAGAAAGGTCTAGGGCGTTGTTTGTACTCATCATGTGAAAGGTTTGTTTTGTACCATAACCTGGCCGATGACAACATCGGTGACATGGGATTCCCCCAACACGTCATTTCGGGATGTATCGCCGTGCGGGGCATCAGGTAATATTGTGTATAAATATCCAGACTGGGCATATATGAGGTCGAACTGCTGAGCTTTTAAAATGGATTCTTCTTCTGACTGGGGTCGTTCAGAAGCTACATCTTTAGCTATGAAAGGAAGGAGTGATTTCAGGAACCAATATAGGAAGATACGATCGTCTAGTTTGATCTTGTAGAGACTATGGCGTTTACGCCACTCATGGATGTGATCTCTGATATGGGTGGCCGTATTCTATCTACAAGACAGTAGGATTTCTACTCCTGCATCATAGCGTACGGGTAGTTGAAAGAACATAGGAAAGTTGAGGCGAGGGATGTAAACATAGGGTGCGTACCATGTGGCTGCTCAATATACCATTTGGCTGCCGAGCTAGTGTGTAACATCCTGATAATTTCATAAAAAATTAAAATTTTTAAAACATCATTAAATGTTAAAAACTACAATTGCAGAATAAATGCTTAAATAGAGCAACATTAATACCGAAGTCATAAATGCTAGAAACAATTTAATTACTGACTCTCTTAACTAATAACCTTTTAATGACAGCAATACATCATACTTCTTTTAAATGATTACAACATTACTTTTGCTTGTGTTAACTGTAATTCAAAAAATCTTGCAATAGAGTTTTCTTGACAAGGTACTAATAGTTTTTTTTTGGATGATGATGAAAGGGGTCCTACGGGGTATCCTGAGGCTTACTTATCTCTGTTAGCTAAAGCATTTGAATGTGTTTTTCACTGTGCAGAAAATGCAGGTAAGAATAATACGCCAAAATCAAGTGTTAAGAATATGTTGGCAATATGGCAGTAGCAGATGATGCAGAATTGTCATTTATGGCAATCAGGGTGATGACATTCAGAAACCCTACACTAGTAATGGCAGATGCACAGAACAGGCCGATAAGGTCTCCAACACCACATAACCGAGGCCCTCCAGGACCTTCTTGACCACCACTTGTTGTTTTTGATTGTGAGAAGATAGGAAGTCATCATTGTATTGGAGAAAACTCACTATGGCTTGGGAATACCACAACAGACAAATGACTACCAGAAATCTACTCAATTCTCAAAACAATGCTATTATAAATGACAATGTTAAAATAATGGAGAAATGTAACCAACCTCAATCCAATGTTTGATGTAGATCCCCATTGGAGCTTTCAATCCACACACATCTAAGCACTTGTAATCTACAAATTAGTCTTGACAACCAATATCTAGCAAGTACATGTGATATATAAATGACATTAACATTATCAATAACAATGGTCCATAATATCATAAGCAAATGTAACCCAATGTATAATAAATGACATTCACACCATGAATGGACAAGAATATGAGTATTTCTATTAATGAACAAGAAGAAGTATAAAGTCATACGACCTCTTGCCGGTAACCAATCTGAACCAAGATCTATATCAATCCACTTGTGCCTCCACCACTTCAATCCTCCATGAAAGGCAAACTCAAACTAGCAAGGAGTTTGGAAGGTGAACATAACTGGTTCACAACTACAAGGATCAATGAGTGCAGACTCAAGATAGGGAAAAAATCCACTAGAGTGCCTTTACTATTCTCTTCCTCCTCCCATCCATAAGCCATATGTGCTCAATATATAGTCCTCTCAAAGGTAGGTGAAAGGACTCATCGAGACGTTACTTGGGCAGATGGAGAGCCAAAGGTCACCCAATGACCACTTTTTGGGAGTAAAAAGTAATAAAATAGTGGTTTTTACCATTTTACTTGATACTCGTGGGTACGCATGCTATAGTGATGCAACATGTGGGTAGGAACAAAAATAGGGCAAACTGGTATCACTGAAGGATAAAAATGGATCTGAGTCACTGAAATGGATCCTACAGGACAAAGAATGTTGATGCTCACAGGGTGGAAGATTTATGTGTAACAGATGCCCCCTAATGTGTGAGTTCAGAGACTGAAATGTGCTACGATGGCCGAAATACATTATAAAACTCAGAAGTGGAGTGATGGAGACACAAGCGGAAAGAACGGCTCACTCGTCATAGTACAATAGTATCTCTGAATACATGTCAGTATTGTACAACAATATGATACAATGGCCATGAATAGGCAGTACATAAGTAAATATATGTCACAAGTGATCATAGCCATGATCCTTCTAGAGTTCTACTGAAAAGAAGACAACTAGTGCAAAACTGGAGGTACAAACTACTAAAATCTGAGAGGTGATATCTCAGATGTAAAGTCAAAGTCATATGCAGCATACTGAATGCCACAATCGCCCGGGGTCTTCTACACAAGTCTTCGACGGTGCAAGTCTCACCAAGTAATTGAGACATCGTCTGATTACCGGTAATTGATATATAATGTTAACAGACATGAGATGACCCACCAATAATGAAAATGGAAATCAAGGCACAGAGCACAATCATCAGAGTGTGAATAAATGGGTTGAAGTCGAACACTAGGATGAATCCATCGATCAGGGGAAATTGATGTATTCCCAAAACTGTCGATGGCGAGAGAATCTACCACTAATGACTGCAAGCCTCAAGGTACTCAACCAAACTCTAAGCCTCAAGTCTCAGAATAAATGAGTTGAAGTCGACGGAACGAGACTCGCTGGAAGGAGGACATTAAGGCATCCCCCATCAACCAGCACGAGGTACCAGCAATGCTGAAATATTTGGAAGATATCAGGTGAAACGGACTGACTCAATAAGGATGGCCGACATGCAATAGTCAAGATATCTGAGGAGTGGTCGACACTAGTTTCAGGACTTCCTTTGAACAAGAGCATGAGTAGATGGATAGACTCAGGCAACATAGACTTGACATAAACTGTGCAATGCAGGAGGCATTACAGAGGGCTCCATAATGACTGGAAGCTTAACCAATCTGTGGATAAAACTGAGAAACAAGTATAGCTCCTAAGGCCCAACTATAGTCTCGACTCATAATGTACGGAGTGGAATGAATGCTCTGTTCAAAGGCGACATAAAAGATGCCAACAAGAAATAGTGACCATAATCCCGTCCAGCTTTTCGGAAGATTTGATTTTTTTTGTCTTTTCCATATTTGGGAAAAGCTTGAAAAAGAATAAAATTGCTTATAGTACAACAAGAGAGGGAACGAGTGTCAAATAGCTAGCAGACTAGTCCCAAGTAGTGGAACATACCTATGCTCAATGCAAGGAAGTGCGTGCAGGATGTGGACACTCGGGGGTGTGTTCCCTCAGGGCCAAAGGGTCATCAAATTGTGAAGGGAAAATATATAAGCTCTTCAGGGCTCGACAGGGAAAGTTCTTAGGCACCAGGCTGACAATTGAGTAAGCGAGAGTCGGCACAAGGCTCAAGTGGCAAGCAGGATGATGCAATGCAATCACAACATGATATAACTGAGGGGAGTCCTTAAGAGAGATGGCCAACATAAGACAAAGTAGAGTATGAGTCTTCATCGCAACGTCATGGCATGACTGCAAAGGAATCCCAATCCTAAGGACAAACAACAACATGGGGACCAAAAGCATAATGGGGTTCTAACTAGGGTACCCATGTTCGAGAAAGCCCTATCGCCACATGATGACACTTCTATAATAGTGTGAAGGTTCTGTGTCAGTCACGAAGCGGGGTCGCACCTAGGGTTTATGAAAAGTGGTCAGAGGTCAAATGCACAATGCATGTGAAAATGGCATCTAACCTATATGCCAGGTGTGAAACGTACCTGTCGTAGGTGTGAAATGGATCAGAACAACTCTTGCCAAGGAAATCTGTTGAAAAATTACTACTCCATGACACGATATTAGTTCATAACGTCCCAAAAATGGAAAAACTATAGAAAAGTGGGTCCAGAAAATTATAAATAGTAATAAAATTTGTAATTTTCAATTCATTTGCACTATTCACCATTTTGGAGTTAAGTGGTAAGTTTGCACTTGAAACTCAAACGTCGATCGTGGGAGCTATGAGCAACCGTTCAGCGAACCATCCGGAGCAGGTTAGTGGTCACTGCCATACCTTTCATTTAAGTGCTTTGATTTCAATTTTGGTCGGTGGGATTTTTTGTTTGGCCAAGCCCTAAATGGATTCGGCTATACCCACGGGCTGTAACTGTCTGGGTCGCGGGTAGGGCATCAAATGCGCAGTCAAAACACTGACTGCCCACATCTACCCGCAACTGTCTACAATCTAGCCCGCGGGTACGACCATGAAGAAGTTTTTAAACATGACATTGACTAAAAATTTCTTTCTTTGCACTCCAAGATGGTTCTTGAGTGGAGGGAGAGAGAGCATGACGAGGTAGATGAGGTCGTGCGCAACGATTTGCAAGCACAACAAGCATTGCAAGCATGTGGCTTATATAAATACTGGAGTCTTGGGGGCTTAAGGGCCCAAAACCTACTACTCCGTCATTTAATCAACTATTGGGATATGGATGCTCAACACTTCATCCTCAACGGGAAAACACTGACATTAGAAGTAGAGGATATCTATTTCATTATCGATTTGTCCCATAGAGGGGAGGTGGCAAGTCTTCGGTCACGGACCGTGGGTGGTGGGATCACTGTGCAAGACTACATAGTATGGTATTGTCCCACCAACACACGACTAGTGGGAAGTCAAGTGCCAGTCAACCTCATAATGGATCTGGGTACAAATATCATTGTGGCAACTTTGGTGCGGATCACGGGATCCAAAGCACTACATCAGGCGTCCAGACCGGTGATGTTCTACGCATCACAATGCTTGCAGCCTACTATATTTGACTGGTGTACTACTCTGCTAGTGTCTATGAAGACACAACTGATGGAATGCAAAGAGGGGAAGGCCAAAAACTTTGGGTATGGTAGCATCCTCTGCAGTTTCTTCTTTGAGAGAGTTCTGGGACTTAGCGCGAGGGTGGATGTCTCTCCTCACAGTCTCCGAGATCCATCCCTGACCTGGTGGGATGAGATACTGACACGACAGGGCGGTGGCCATCTGGTGTCACCATATACTGAGGATTTCTTCCACTGGTGGAACTGGCAGGTGATCGCTATAGAGGACTATCCCTATGCGGGGATAGACTTCAGACAGGACCGTGACATGCCGCTCCCACCAGGTGTAGCTTTCGGAGACATCGGTGAGTACTCTTTTGGTTTTGTGTTTTTAAATTTTTATGGATTTTTTTATTATAGTTGAAATGCAAAAAATATTTTTGGTGGTAGTATGATGTGCTAATGGGTGACTGTTTGCTCGCAGACAAAGGCCCAATGAGACCCGAGGGCTTCCTGAGACATGGTCATCGGGGTAGAGATGAGGTGGCAGCAGATGCTGCAACAGGGCGCATACTCCAGACATTGCAGTGCAACATATCATGGATGGTTGCCCGAGTACCATTGATAGAGGTAGCCTGACTACCTGAGGCTATGCAGTGCCAGGTAGTAGGTGTTCCTGGTGAGTGGGTGTGGCTACTGCAGTGGATGGCCAATGCAGTACAGTACTACTATGAGACACATCCCATCGAGGCGGCAGCTAGACCTCCTCGGAGGGAGTAGATATCCCAGGGTCTCATCATTTTTTGTATCGATATGTATATTTTTGAGGGCCATGGGCTCTAGTCTTGTATGACACTACCATTTTTGGATATATTTATATATATATATACAACTTTGGTTCTCGGTTCTACTATATGTGTGTATGGTACAAATGTATGAATGTCTTTGTATTTATGTGCTTCATGATGAATGTGACAAATGCCAATCCAATACATAGTTAGCGTATGCATCAGATATATAATTATGACTTCTCAGAATGTGAATATATGTAATGGAAACAAAATGTCTCTCCAAGATTCGTACCTTAAGGAATATCCATAGTAATGTAGGGTCTCGTACATGGTACTTCCCATTCAACTGAGACACAACTAGTTGTGAATCCAGGTAGACTTCTAAAGACTGGATACCATGTGAAATGGCATCCCAAAGTAGCTCAACAATGACACTATACTCAGCCGCATTGTTAGATGTACGACCGAGACAAGCACCTCCTGAGGACGCAACTAGATGGTTAGGTGAAAAGATAACCCAAGTAGCAAAAGCAAGCTGTTGCGTATGTCAGCAAGCACCATCCGCGAAACCTAAGAATGTAGGACATCCCACTGAAATCTGTCAATCAAATAGAGGCTAATCAACAGACCTGACAACCAAAAAGGCAACCTAGACTATGTATAGAAAAACTATACAATAGTGTACAAAAGTATCAGCCCAAACCAAAGGTTCAAGTGTAATACCGCTTGAGGTAGAGCCCATTTCTAAGATCCTTCATGACAACTCCCTCGTAATCTTCTAACTCATAAGCTCCTTTTTCAAGGACCCACCTCACAATGTAAGGACCGTGCCACATGGGATTGAACTTGCCTGCCCCCAGGGGTTCTTTAGCTTGGTCATACAAGAGTACCAAGTCACCTTCAGCATATTGCCGAGGATGGGCAGACCTATCATATTGAACCTTGACACGACGCTTGTTAACATCAATGGCCACAGCGGCATCTCGACGGTGTTCGTCAAGTTGCTCGAGGTGTACTAAACGTTGCTCAATCTTCGTTGTGTCAGGGAGGAGCTCTATGGCTAGCTTGAGCGAAGGGATCTTGCATTCAATCGGTAAAAGTGACTTCACACCATGAACTAACTGGAATGGTGAGAACCCGGTGGCAGTCTTAACTGTAGTACGATATGCCCACAAAGAAGGATATAACATGATATGCCAATTGGTCTTGCTTTGTTGGATGGTACGTTGGAGAATGGTCTTCAAAGACTTATTTACTGCTTCAACCTGACCATTCGCTTGAGGATAGTAGGAAGACGAGTGTTCCTGACAAAACCCAAGCTTGAGAGACAAATCCTCCATCATCTTATTTTGAAAGTGACTGCCATGGTCAATGACAATCTCTTTCGGGATACCGAATCGAGTGCTAATCTGGTTGAACACAAAATGGGTTGCAGTAGCACCATCGACTTTAACAGTAGGCATGGCCTTAGCCCATTTGGAAAAATAATCCACGGCCACAATAATATGATGATGCCCCCCAACCGAAGCAGGTTTGCAATCCATGAAATCTACCCCCCACTTAGTGAAGGGACTGACAGTGACGACCGGATGGAGGGGCACTAGATGCGAGTGTATGTTCCGAGAAAACACCTGGCAAGGGTGACATCTCTTCACAGCATTAATACAATATTTAAAGATAGTAGGCCAAAAATAACTCGCTCGCATAATACGCTGGGCTGTAGCAAGCCCAGATAAGTGACCGCCACACACCCCCTCATGGCAATCATTAAGTACCCATTCCGCTTCTTCATGAGTCAAGCAACGACAGAGAATAGAATCCTTTCCTTGGCGATACAAAGTGTCACCGATGATAGTATAATCTTTAGCGTGATGTCTCACACGCCTTTGCTCGTCTCGTGAATAATGCGGAGGAAACTTCAAAGTTTGGAGATATCTAACGACATCCCCATACCAAGGGGTCCTCAGACGAGATAAGGAATAGGTGTTCATCCACAAAGGAATCTTCATGAATGACATCCTCATCAAGCCGTGGAAGGTCCGACATAAGTTCAGCGAACACCAATGATTTCACCGATTTTGCAAAAGCAAACTCGAGATCAAATTCCTGAAGGATCACAATCCATTTATTATACTTACTCCCGATAAGGTATCGTGAAAGCACGAACTGAAATGGATTGATATGAGCTACAACAGTGGTTGTTCAAAGCAAAATGTAATGCCGTAACCGTTGGACTGCATGAACAGTCACAAGTGCCATCTTTTCTACGTGAGTGTACCTTAGTTCGGCGTCTACTAAATTTTGACTAAGATAATAGATAACGTGCTCGACGAGCGCATCATCTACCTGAACCAGGACCATGCCAATAGTCTCTTGAGACGTGGCCACATAAAGAATGAAATCTCGTGTAAAGTCCGGTGGACTAAGCATGAGGGCCGATACCAAAGCTTTCTTAAGGGTGTCGAAAGACTGCTGGGCTTGCTCATCCCAGATAAAAGGTGTGTCTTTCTTCAATAGGCATGCGAAACCTTTAGTAATACTAGCATAGTTAGCTATAAACTGACACAGAAGAGTAGCTCTCCCTTGGAGGCTCTGAAGTTGAAACAGATTATGCAGAGGAGGAAACTGAAGTATTGCCTCAACTTTGAGAGGATCGACTCTAATACCCTCTTTCGAAACTATGAATCCTAGAAGGCGACCAGTCCTAATAGTGAAGATGCATTTGTTTGGATTCAATCAAATTTTGTAGTGAATACATCATTCGAGAATCATACGGAGGTGCTTGGGGTGGTCCACTCTCTTGTGAGAATGGCCAGCAAGATCATCCAAGAAAAATTCCATAATCATCTTAAGATTGTGAAAGGCATAGGTCATGGCTCGCTGAAAAGTAGCTCCGGCGTTCTTGAGGTCGAAGGGCATTTTCTGGTATGCAAAATTTCCCCATGGACAAATAAATGACATTTTATGTTGGTCCGCGGGTTTGATTTGAATCTGATTATAACCTGAGAATCCGTCCATGAATGAAAAAATCTCACTTCCCACACAAGCATCCAATATTTGATCAATGAATGGCATGGGGAAGTTGTCTTTCGGACATGCACTGTTCAAATCGCTGAAATCAGTGCATACACGGATCGTTCCCTGCTTATTATCCACAGGAACAGGGTTTGACACCCATTCAGTAAGGGGAACGAGGTAGATGAAACCAGCTTTGAGCAGTTTCTCCAACTCTACCTTAATAGCAGCTGCCTTCCTAGGGTTCACAGCACGTAAGCGTTGTCGAACTGTTTTAGCATTAGGATAAGTTTTAATCTCATGTTCAACAATGCGGGGGTCTATTCCTGGCATCTCTTCATATGACCAGGAAAAAGCTTCCCAGAGTTCGGTAAACACATCAGTGTAAATATCAATCTCCTCAGGAGTGCAATCGGCACCAACGTCAACATTCTCAATCTTTCCGGGAGTGCGGGAGATGTTGATCGAAGTGGTTGGGAAAATATTGTCCATATTCTCCTCCAAGAAAACATCATGCGACTGCAAAAGAGCCACAGGGTGACCAACCATCTCGACTAGAGTCATCCTAAACTCCTCCTGCTCAATGAGCTCAAGGTTGGGAAGGAAATAAGATCGATGGCGCATATCTTCCCAAGGCCTCTCACTACCACACATGGCTTCGAGGATAGCTTCATCCGATGGCAAAGTATCATCGAGGAAATCATGAGAGCAAGATGAATTGGCTGCCCAAACTGGTAGTGTAACGGGATCTTCTTCAACTGTCTGGGAAGAAGTGAGATTCGGATTTGCGGTGGTTTGTTGGATGTGATCATAAGTGAGCTTCGCTACAGATAAAGGCATAGACATCCTGACGTGCGCAATGTCTCTAGACATAGAATCCGCAGATGGAAAAATCAATGGATCACCATAATAGGAAGTCTGGAATGGAATACTTTTCGAAGGAGGAGGTGCACTTTCGGAAATGGTTCCAATAAAATTCACAGGTGCAGAATGGTTAAAAGTTCCCATCAACAAGGGGTACATTCCAACACCTATCTTCCCAGTTTCCGACTGAGAATCAAAGACTTGTGAGACTACTGATCCCATGGATGCTTCGGAAGGAGTGCCAACATAATCCAGCTGATCGATCGTCACAATCTTTCCTTCATGGGGAAAGCAAACAACTCAAAATACAGTAGACGCGACAACCTTCATAGCGTACATCCAGTTCTGACCCAGTAAAAGGTTGTAGTCGATGGGCGCATCAACCACTTCGAATTCAATAGGCACGGACTTAGCTCCCGAGGAGACAACAAGGGAAGGGATAATTCCATGCGGTGTAAAAGATCTACTGTCAAATGCAGTGAGTGTAGTTCTAGACGCGAGTAGAGGAGGAGAGCCAAGAGCTTTCCAACAAGTTAACGACATTACTGACGCAGAAGCACCTTCATCAACCATAGTACGTTTGACGAAGCTCTTAAGGCAAACCACCTGGATTTGAAAAGCCACGTGGTAAGGCAAGCAAGGTTGGACATCAGTAGTATCAAACTTGATAACACTAGGACTTCCCCCATCCTGAACTCCTAATGCACTCAAAAGGGCATGCCTCTGAGAAGGACAAGCTTGCAAAAATTCAAGAGCCGACATGGCACATGGGGTTTGGCCCAAATCTTCTATGATGGAGTAGTTTTGGGCAACTCGAGCATTAAGATTATGCGTGGAGTGCTTGAGAACACCTTTCGGTATCCACGACATAATAGAAAGCTTCTCGATATGCAAGGAATTATCAGGAGGAGGGGGAGGCTCATTCCCCAAATTCGGTTGTGGTGCACCATAATCACGTTGACGAGTAACAACACAAACCTTCGACTGAACCATATTCACACATCCATAACCACTAGTATTGGAAGAAGACGTTGTCGTTTCATTAGTACCATAACTAGTGGTGGCAGCATGCGAAGCCATCTTCTGGTGATGAGGTAGGGGATCCTTCAGCATAGCTGGGCTCTGTGCCAAATGTTTCGATGCTTCTTCAATACGAGGACATAAGTGAGTAAGATGATCCTCCTCACAAAGCTTGCAAGGGAATTTCACCTTACGCCTAGGTTTATGATCCTCGCCAGCATTACCGCCTTCCCGAGGAAGGTTGGCATTCTCTTTACGAGGAGTATTACGATTACTATTGTTGTTACTTCCATTGTTTCCACCCCTACGATTATTTCTCCCCTTTTTCTCACCACCAGGATGCTGGTTACCCGACGGTTTCGTTGATTGCACATTGTGTACATTAGACGATGGAGTGGAAGTGGACAAGGTGTAAACCTGTCCGGGAGCAGACTGGTTTAGTGAAAATTTTTGCATTTGATTAGCTACCAAGTCTACAGGGCGAGTGCATGTGGACCCCACGATGCCATCGGCATGTGGTCCAGGAACTGACGTGGGCTCATGTCTTGTTCTCGGTGCGTCAGGAATAATGTCATACAAAATGCCAGACTGAGAATAAGTAGATCTAACTGTTGGACTTTCAAGATAGCTTGTTCCTCAGTCATAATGCCGAACATCGAAACATCCTTAGCAATATATGGAAGTAAAGACTTAAGGAACCATTCCAATAGGAACTCTGGAGGAATGTTGGCTTTCACTAATCTCTTCCACCGATGCCACTCTTGAATGTGGTCAGAAATATGTGTGGCCTTATTTTGACGGAAGGTGGACAACAATTCAGTACTAGTATCATAACGAACAGGAAACTGGAAATGGTCTAAGAAAACCAAAGCAATCTCATTGAATCCCCTATAGGTGTTTCCGGGCAACTCCACATACCACTTTGCGGCTACCCCCGTGAGGGTGCATTGAAATAGTCGTAATCGAATGGAATCATGATTCAAAGAGTTGGAGGAGCACCAAAGGTGAAATGTCGTGACATGATCTCCCAAGTCCTCACCACCTTTCCCTTCAAACTTTGGAATGTCCAAAGGGAGCTTGGTAGGGACCGGGGGCCAAGTAGGGTCGTGACACACCGAATCATTCGTGAGCTTCGAAAGATCCAGGAGATTCAAGCATGCAAGGAACAGGAGCTGCGGCTGGAAAGATTGATTAAATGAAACTGTCTTGTAAGATGGACCAAAATCTTGACCATGAGGGTTAAATGGCGGATAATGAGGACCCGACGTCCCGTAAGCTTTCCCATGGCCATAAGATGGAGAACCTCCCCTTGCCTGACCCATTTGATAGTAAGCAGGTATATGTGCGTTTTGAGCACCATATTGAGGTGGTGGGTGATATTAGTGGCCGGCACCAACTGTGTTGTAGTAAGGGTTGCCACCATGGGTATGGGGCATGTATGTACTATTCATAGTGGGAACCGTGTTGTATTGACCGTAATGGTATGGTATGTTCCCACCCCCAATATTAGGATTAGCTTGAGCAGTCATGTGATGACCATAAGCATGAGAAGTATTCCGAAGTCCAATATGGGTGTGACCAGTAGCAGGGTTGGTGGTGTGATGTCCATGTGGATAGGAAATATTCCCACCCCCTACATTACTATTACTAGCGGCGATAGTGAATGCAAAATTATGCGGTATGTGTCCACCCCTATGGTTGGGAGGAACGGTATCATGTGTAAAAGCAGTCCTGGGTTGACGAGTAGCGACATGTGTATTAGGTGGTGGATGGCGAGTCGTGTTTCGAACAACATTCCGACTAGGTTGGGTATTCCTAGGAGGTGGTTGCGTTCCAACATTAGCATGGTTAGGAATCTGACCAGTCCCCATACTATGTGAGTGGGTGGACAACGTAGTGCCCCCAGCTAGGGTAGTGTCCCCAGTGGGTATAGTATGGTTAACACTTTGACTAGTACCAGCATGAGTACCAACCGTAGTGGAAGTTTCAACAGGTATTGTGACTAGGCATACCAAAAGAGAGTGCAGTGGGGTTGACCATAGGGCTGGAATCATCATGACACTCAGGCCTCCTATATCTAAAATCACGTGGAAATGAAGGAACGAAAGGCTTGTCCTGTTCTTCCTCCTCGGGTAAGTCAGGCATCCCATAAAGATAATTATCTGGATTCGACGGATCAAACGGATCCCAGTCAAGTGGATTAGGCCAAATAGAACTAGGTTGAGTCTTAGGTGGATCACCTCCCCAATCCTCTCGAGGAGTATGGGGATCAGAAGTATGTTCAACTCTACCTGGAGGAGTAGAAAGGTCTTGCCCGATATCAAGATGTGCAGCCATGTAGTCCTCAATGTAAGTCTCATAAGAATCCGAAGACTCAGAGGGAGCCCTCCGGCGTCCTCTAGCAATACGACGTGTAACCTCGAGTGGCTTTAAGCAACCAAACGACGGGACCGGAGGAGAGTAGGGCTCCATGCCACGCTCTCTCCGGAGAGAGACACAACGTCTCCTAAAGGCCAACTATCGATCAAAAACAGGAAATCAAAAGCACACACCTAGAGAAACTACAACCAAGAGCAGACAAATAGAGTGGCTAAATGAGCTCCCGACACTGGAGCCAGTATGTCTCGCCTAGGAGAGGCTTGAGACCCCCAAACTATAGCCGAAGGTAACAGAATCAGTTATAGAGACACCCAGGCTTCACTGTGTCGATAGGTTCAAGTCCACTGCACGAACACAACTGTGTTGTCCAATCCCTATCTGACTCAGGACACAAACAGCATAACCACTGCAAGTACCTTGTGTGGTACCTAGGTAAGGAAACTATGTCTACCGCAATATAACCAATGCTCAGGGGGACAGTCACAGGTGGGACCCGTCATATGGGCAGGGTAGCTAAGCCCGAATCACAAGAGGACAAACCTCCGGTACCCCCATATACGAACAAATCCTGGATATATCTCCCACGTTCAGCCGGTATCAGAGGGATATCTCCTCAACCAACCTCCCGTGACCTCGTGCTTAACTCTGGATTGAGTAGAGCTTTCTCGAGAACACCGATCTATACCATGGATTCCTCCACTCCCTGGTCATACACCTAATGTTTCATTCAGTAATCTTGGATTGTTAACTCATAATGATCTATTCCAAGACTCTAAACCTATGCTAGTTGGTGTACCCTATAAATAAAATAAGTCTAATCAATTTTATGATTAAGCATTAATTTTAGTGGCTGTGATTACTCAAGGGATATGGTCGTGAAACTAGTGATGTGTAGACTCAATAGTATGCAACATTGTCCAATCCTAGACTCATCTATCCAATAAAACAATGTCACTAATATGCAAAATCAACAAACAATTCCGAAATAAATATGCAAACTTTTATCTTTTCAATGCACAAGCAGAACCAAAAATGAAGGCAACAAGTAATCAATGCAAAATGCAGTACATGGAAATAAAATATTTTTGTATTTTCTCTTATAAACAGAAAGGAAAATGTAGAAAACTAAATTAATATTTTTGTATTTTTTCAATATATATGGAATGAAAAAATGCAAGCAAAATCCTACTATTCAATCACTGAAGTGCCAAGAAGATCACTAAGACAACCCAGTAGATCCTAAACAACAAGACTCAGCCAAAAGAAAGAGCTCAAAAGGAAGAAACCAAGAGGCTAAAACCAAAGATTGGTAAAAAACCAAGAAGGCTCAACCAAGAGAAACAAAGAGATCTGGTCACAAGCAAGGCATGAAACAGTTAAGGAAGAGGCCAACAAAGACTCAGAAACCAACCAAACTCACCCAGCAACAACCAATAGCCATAAACCAACAAAATCCGAAGTTACACGCTACTGTCGAAGGAATACCTGCGGGTACCTGTGAGTAGTAGTGTAAATAGAGGCGGGTATACGCAGGAAGAACTAAGCCAGCCCGCGGGTGAGGAAAAGCAAATGGTCAAATAAAGAGTCCAGAGGCTCAGAAAAAGGAAGTTTTCTACAGTGTATCTTAACAACCAATCAGTGACACAGAGCTTCGATAAACAACAACTCTAATTATGGACTAATGCTCAAATTTTTTCCCAAACATGGATGTTTTCCCCAGTGGAGTCGCCATTTCTGTATTGGAGAAAACTCACTATGGCTTGGGAATACCACAACAGACAGATGACTACCATAAATATACTCAATTCTTAAAACAATGTTATTATAAATGACAATGATAAAATAATGGAGAAATGTAACAAACCTCGATCCAACGTTTGATGTAGATCCGTGTTGGAGCTTTCAATCCGTGCACATCCAAGCACTTGTAATCTGCAAATTAGTCTTGACAACCAATATCTAGCAAGTACATGTGATATATAAATGACATTAACATTATCAATAACAATGGTTCATAATATCATAAGCAAATGTAACCCAATGTATAATAAATGACATTCACACCATGAATGGACGAGAATATGAGTATTTCTATTAATGAACAAGAAGAAGTACAAAGTGATAAGACCTCTTGCCGACAACCAATCTGAACCAAGATCTAGATCAATCCACTTGTGCCTCCACCACTTCAATCCTCCATGAAAGGAGAACTCAAACTAGCAAGGAGTTTGGAAGGTGAACATAACTGGTTCGCAACTACAAGGATCAATGAGTGCATACTCAAGATAGGGAAAACATCCACTAGAGTGCCTTTACTATTCTCTTCCTCCTCCCGTCCATAAGCCATATGTGCTCAATATATAGTCCTCTCAAAGGTAGGTGAAAGGACTCATCGAGATGTTACTCGAGAAGATGGAGAGCCAAAGGTCACCCAATGACCGCTTTTTGGGAGTAAAAAGTAATAAAATAGTGGTTTTTACCATTTTACTTGATACCCATGGGCTATAGGGATACAACTCATGGGTACGCATGCTATAGTGATGCAACATGCGAGTAGGAACAAAAATAGGGCAAACTGGTATCACTGAAGGATAAAAATGGATCTGAGTCACTGAAATGGATCCTACAGGCCAAAGAATGTTGATGCTCATAGGGTGGAAGATTTCTGTGTAATAATAATACTGCAGAGGACTTTGCAGTTAGAGGCAAGGAGCCGAGAACTAACAGACTTGGTAAAAGAGGTTGCACCAACAGCAAGGAGAAGAGTTGCAAAACTATCATTTGCATTTGTGTATCCTAACAGACGAGGCCGTAATGTGGCTAGACAAGTTGGAGTGACCTATGCATATCCAAATGCAAGACGGCCAGGTGAAGGCAATAAGGCACTTGCGGATCTCAGCTTTCAGACTGGAGATTTATTGGATGTGGCAATTCTTACTTAAAGCACCCTTTATAAATCGAAAATAGGCTGACATGTTTCAAATTTTATAGTTGGAAACTTCTGTTGAATCTCCACATAATTACCATTTAACATATCATGTCTCTCTATGTATTATAGAGCAATAATATTTCAGTCCTAAGTTTTTAGCCTTTGATAGAATTCTTGGTTGTGATGAGTTACCCCCAAATTGGATGGATAGGATTGGAAGATTGAGATGCCACCGCTATCGAAAAAGTTGAAGAACGTGGGAGTGGAAGAAGGGCAAATTCTACTCAGTTGAGACCTGCAATTAATAATCAAACAAAAAATGTTGGTTGTCGTTGGTTAGAAGACGATTTAGAGAGAATTCCTGATCATAATGAGGTGAATTCTAATCGACAGGCTTCACGTCAAGATTTGTTTCCCAGAAATAGAAGATTTGAAAACGCCCAGAGAAGACACTTTGGAGATGCCCACGATATGGAAATTTGAACACTGAAACAAGTTTAAAGGGACAGACCCATTATGGAGTAAGCCACGACTTTGGAAGCAGTCCGAGAGCACTTGTGGAGGGGATGAGTGTATCGTGGAGAAGGAAGAGGCGTTTTGAAGAGGAGATGAGAGAATGCCAGTAGAAATCCAGTAATAGAAGCCTTCGTAGGAGATGACTCAGGAGCCGTTTGATCATGCCAATCAACGGTCACGATTGAGTGCTTGTTTTGAGTGTATCCCACATTGGTTGTGAAAACAAACATGTATGGCTTTATAAACGCCGGTCTTCACTAACTCATTCGACGCGTAGTGCAAATTTAGTGGGGAGCTCTGGGTGTTTGGTTCTCCATGAGAAGAACACCATCCTGGAGCTCAGGATGCCTATGTGGTCCCCTATCTTTTGCTGCGAGTGGCAAATTCTGTTCGACAACGTGGATGGTGACATGGCAAATACAAGTTAAGGCATACAACGACGAGTAGTCCATGTTGACGATGATTGGATAATGAGAGGAAGGAATATGGTGATTGATATGCCACAAGAATGGTGATTTTGTGTTGTACGAGGTGGCAGGTCATGTGGCAATAGAAAAATGAATAAGAGCCGAGGTGGTAGATGGGTCATGGAGGCAGATTATGTGGACAAAGATTCGACAGATATGGACAAGTGTATATCGAAAGGGGCCAAAAGCTATTAAACCCTAGGATGCATAAATGACCAAAATTCTTAGTGTTTAAACTATATAGGGATGGTTGTATGTGGAATAGAACAAGGTGCTTCATACGAAGAGCCGAATCTCCTAGGTGTCTATGTAAAACTTAGTTTTAAAAAAAAGGGGGGAGCGCTAAAATGTGATTATAAAAGATAAAAATAAACAAACAAAACAATAGTTAATTTTTATTATTTTTATTTATTTTACCTTTTAATGAAAAGACACTAATACATGAGAAGACACAATGTTTAATAAAAGGGTGTGAGTCATAAGACACCTTCTTCATGAAAAAGTACGATGAAGGAGTATATAAACAATGAATTCATAAGATAAATGAGTGAGTTTGTATGAATATCATTGAAGAGAAAAACACAGAAGCAGCAGTAAAGAGAAGTTATTGAAGAAGTTCACTAAAGGGTGGCAGGGTGGTGCAAGGGTAGGTCGATGCCTGCAAGAGGGGTAGATACTCCTTGTCAGTTGTAGCTGACCAAATAGGGGGTTGTAGCCTCCTACCAGTGGGTGCTGGTAAATTAGGGTGTAGGTGCATCCTAATCAGTTGGTGCTGATTAAAAAATATCAATTGTAACTTGTAAAAAGAAATTTTGCAGATCATAGAAAAGCTTTGGTGGTTTACCCATTTGGGGTTCCACGATAAATCCCGGTTTTGTTGTTTCCAGGTTTTTGATCAAAAGTTAAATAAGTGGTTTAAAAGAAGAAAATTATTAATACTGATTCACCCCCCCTCCTCTTAGTATTAACCAATATTCCATCAATTGGTACCAAAGCGAGGTTCCTTCACCATGGTTTAACCACCGGAAGGAAGATCTTATTCAAATATCACTATGGATCAACAAAATGGGTTAGCCACTATTAAACCCCTACTCTTTAGAGCAGAAAATTATGCATACTGGAGTGTGAGGATGAGGTGCCATCTGATGTCCCTTGGATGGAAGGTGTGGGAAGCAACTCAAGAGGTGTATAAGATAGGAGACCGAGCACCTACAGATCCAAAGGAACTAAGAGAATATGAGAGTAATGCCAAAACCCTAAATGCAATCTTGAGTGGATTGAAAAACATTATTTTTACAAAAGTTATGAGATGCAAGACTGCCAAGCAATCCTGGGATAAGTTAAATATTATCTATGAAGGTGAATCTAAATTCAAAGAATCCAAGCTTCAGACATATAGGGGGTAGTTTGAGAGTCTTAAAATGAAGGAGGAAGAGAATGTTGGGGAATAATTTCTAAGAATAGATGAGGTAGTCAATGCTATTAGAGGTCTTGGAGGAAAATTAAAAGAAAAAGAAGTGGTTAAGAAAGTGCTAAGGACACTTCCCATGAAGTATGACTCTAAAATATTACCTTAGAGGAACGAGATGATCTTGATCTCTTGACAATGGATCAACATGATGGAATTCTCACTGCATATGAGATGAGAACGGGACAAAATAATACTTCAAAAGAAGCAACCTTCAAAGTGACCAAGAAAATAAAGAATCAAAAGAAAAACACTCAGATCGACCACAATGAAGAACATGATGTGGAAGAAGCCAATTTTATCAAGAAACTTTAGAAGGGGTCAGGAAAGTATAAAGGCAAGCTTCCCTTCAAATGTTTTAATTGTGGCAAAATTGGGCACTTTCAATCCAAGTGTCCTTATCCCAAGAAAGACTCTGAGGATGAAGATGACAAGAGTAAACAATACAAGAAAAAAGGAAAATTCGACTATATGAAAAAGTACAAAAAGAACTACTATTCAAAAGAAGCAGAAAAAGACAACAGTTCATCTTAGGCAAGTGATAGTGATGACGAGGTCCTCTTTCTAGGTATTGAAGAATCTAGTGATCTAGAAGAAAGTAAGCATGAAAAAGAGTCAGAAGATGAAACAAAGGTTAACATGGAAAAAGAACTATTCAGTGCTTTGAATGGAATGAAAAAATACAAAAACAAATATATACAGTTGAAAAGGGTTATAGTTGAATAGCAGGAAGAGCATGAACAAAAATAAAAGGAGATGAAGAAAATCATGAGCAATCTGAAACAAAAAATTCAAGAAGCAAATAGGATAGAAGAGAATCTAGAGGAATCTCTTAGAGAAAAGCAATTAATTTGTGAAAAAATGGAAGCAGAATTAATTCACTTAAGGAAAGAACTCGATACAAAATTTGTTCAAAACAAATATGAAAACAATTCTAAAATATTAGATGAAATTATAACTGCACAAAGAAATCCAAGGAACAAAAATGGATTAGGTTATTCTAAAAGGGAAAATCAAGTTGGACCAAAATCTTATGTAGCAGCTCTTCATAGTATAGTCAAGAAGGAAGAAGAAGAAAAGATAAGGAATGCTCATAACTCCAGAAGACCACTTCCACCCATCAAGAAGGAACTCAAGACAACTCCAAAGAATATTTATCAAAATAGATATCCTTATATTTTCCTTGGATACTGTTTTGCATGCTCCAACTTTGGACACAAAGCTGTGAATTGTAGAGCATATGAGAAGAAAAGATTGAAGGGTAAAAATAATAACTTCAAAAACAATCAAACAGTTAGTCAAGCAAAGAGAAGAAATTATAACTCATTTACACCTATACAAGAAAAATATCTAGAATGCTTCAACTGTCATAACTATGGGCATAAAGAAAGAAACTGTAGATTACTGGAAATCTCATAAAGGCCAAAGGACATTAAAGAGAAAAAGAAGCTTTGGAGAGAAAAAACATCAGAAGAGAAATGTCTTATTGCCTTAAAAATCCAAGATAAAGGAGATCCTTGGTATGTTGACAGTGGGTGTTCAAAGCACATGACAGGAGATAAGGACAAGTTTTTGAACTTAAAGAAACATAAGGGTAGAGTTACATTTGGTGACAATGCTTCAGGTAACATTCTTGGGAAAGGCACTATGAATGTGGGAAAGGACAAAGCCAAGAATGTATTGATGGTTGAAAATATGAAACCTAGCTTACTAAGTGTCATCCAAAACTGTGATCAGGGACACATTTGTATCTTCGATTCCAATAAATGTGAGATTAGTAGAAAGGACTTTGGAAAATTGGTTGGTACTACATCTAGAACTCCTGAGAATGTATACATACTAAATACAAAACTGGATGAAGAATGTCATATGAATTTAGTGGATGAAAGCTGGCTATGGTATAGGACGTTGGGACACATTAAATTTGACAATTTAGTAAAATTCAGTAACCTTGGGGCAGTAAGAAACTTGCCAAAGATTACAAAACCTTCAAATCCCATATGTAGACATTGTCAACTAGGGAAACAAACTAGAATAAGGGTTAGGACAAAAGAATATTCAACCTCAAAACCTTTAGAGATGGTTCGCACTGACCTCTGTGGACCTACAAGAACCAAAAGTTTGCAAGGAGAGTCCTACTTTATGCTATTCATTGATGATTTTACTAGAATGGCTTGGGTATTTTTTCTCAAGGAAAAATTAGAAGCGTTCAACAAGTTCAAATCTTTTAAAAATCTTGTTGAAAATGAAGCAGAGGCAAAAATCAAATGTCTTAGATCAGACAATGGTGGTGAGTTCACCTCAAAAGAGTTTGATCTCTTCTGTGAAAATCATGGAATTAAGAGACAATTCTCAGCTTCCAGAACACCTCAGCAAAATGGGATTGCTGAGAGAAGGAATCGAACAATCCAAGAGACTGCAAGAACTATGCTCAATGAAGCAAAGTAGTTTGATGGGTATTGGAGAGAAGTTGTAAGCATAGCAGTACACATTTTAAATAGAGGACTTTTCAGGACTAATAGTAATAATACTCCTTATGAGTTATGGTTTGGGAGAGTTCCTTCTGTAAAGTACTTCAAAGTTTTTGGTAGTAAATGTTACATCAAAAGACTCGATGAAGATCTTGGAAAATTTGATGCTAGATCTGATGAAGGTATCTTCCTTGGATATGCTTCTACCAAGAAAGCATATAGATGCTATAATCTTAGATTACATAAGATTATAGAGAGTGTTGATGTTAAGGTAGATGATTTAAAAACAAAGAAGTTTAAACATCAAGAAAGTATACTCAATGATGAAAGCGAGAATGATGAGGAGCCAGTTAATACACAAATAGATGTAGAAGAAAAAGAAGACATACAAGAAGATGAAATAGATACTCGAGAAGAAAAAGAAGAATCCCCTAGAAGAGACACCAAGACACCCTCCAGAATAATTCAAAAAAATTATCTTGAAGACCAGATCAATGGAGATAAAGATGCAGGAGTACAAACAAGAAGAAAATTTGTGTATCAAATAGAGATAGCACTACTGTCATGTATTGAGCCCAGCTCAATTAAAGAGGCATGCAAAGATGAGAATTGGGTCAAAGCTATGAATGAAGAATTGAACCAAATTGAAAAAAATCAAACTTGGGAATTGGTTCCAAGACCAAAAAATAAGAGTGTTATTGGAACTAAATGGGTGTTTAAAAAAAAGTAAATGAAGATGGGCAAGTAATCAGGAACAAAGCCAGATTAGTATGCAAAGGATATGCTCAGGTTGAAGGAGTATATTTTGAAGAAACCTTTGCACCTGTGGCCAGATTGGAGGCAATTAGAATGTTCTTAGCCTTTTCTAATCACAAAAGGTTGAAATTATATCAGATGGATGTCAAGTCAGCATTCCTTAATGGATAGTTAGAAGAAGAGGTTTACATTGAGCAACCAAAAGGTTTTCAGTTGACTAATAAAAGAGACTATGTCTGTGTTGCTTGGTTTTTCAACCAAGCATGTGCAAGGATGCACCTATTAACTTGTAATAGCAGTCTTTGAATAAAAGCAAAAACAATTATAAATCTGAATCTAATATTAACATGTGCATATAAAAATAAACTTGAAAATATTAGCAGCAAGAACAAGAAATGTAACAAAGAATGATTTTTGTATTATAATACCTCAAAGGGTGAGGATGTTTGGTGTTGAGCAGCTCCAAGGTTGAGGTGCTCCAGGCTCCAATGGCCTCTTCTCCAAGATTGCTAAAATGGTCAAAGAACTCAAGAGAGATTTTGACAGCATGAGGATAGGATGGATGATGGATGAAAAGTGAGGAGCCCTTATCACATTTTTATAGTTTTTGGTGATGGGGAATACCATTGTGGTTTTAAGGAAACCAATGGTATTGACCAACATGGTTTAGGTACCTTTTTCCCTCTTTTTTTCCTTTTTTGAATATTTTGAATATTTTTATTCCCTTTTAATACTTTTTGGGAATTCTGGACCCTTTTTTAGGGTTTTTTGTGTTTTTTGAGGAAAAATATATATTTTGAGGGGGAAAAGGTGTATTATGGTCTTTTTGGTGACCTTTTGATGGCTTTAGAGGCTCAAATGGTGGAAAAGTGGACAAATGGGTCATGTGAATAAGGGAATGAGCTAGTGAGCACTTTTTGGGTGTTAACAGATTGCCCCCTGATGTGTGAGGGCAAGAGCTCATCGTATGTCCGATAGACATCATAGTTCTTTTTTCTTTTTCCTAGGTTTGGGGAAGAGAAGAGACCGGTTGGAGACTGGAGCAATGGCCCCTTGAAAGCTGCAAAAACTGAAAAATATTACATGGCCTCAAAATGAATGAGGAATAATCTATGACTATGGACGAGGTGGGCATACCCATGCTCATATCAAGACATATACATAAAAATTAGGCCCACGAAGGGGGGCCTGAAGAAATACATAAAAATCTGTTGGTACATCATAATGGTCCAGAGGGGACACAATACTGGGACATACTCATGGTCATATCATGACTGATCTAAATAACTGATACACTGGAAAAAATGCAACAACCGTTCTGAATAAGGTATCAGAAGGGTTGATGAACTGCTGAAACTGAAGGTGTCCAATAGCTGAAAATTGTCGCCAAGTCCAACTCGAATATCCATAGGAATATGTAACGGGTTGTATCCTTAATTAGATTCTCATATGTAGTAGAGTCAGATGATATCTGGGGTCTTCAACAAATAATTGAAAGGACCAATTCCCTATATGAGTCTCAACGATGCGATCAGGGTGTTGAAGTCGAGCATGTGAGAAACAATCATTTGGAGAGGCACTGAGGACTCCTTTTGAAATGATTTGTAGGCACTCATCATAAATGGTGATGAGTCCAAGGCATAGGGACCTCTAGGTCTATCCTCTCGAATAAATTTGGTTGGCGTCGACAGAGGGAGACCAACAACTATCAAGGCAATGATGTGTCCTTGATAGGAGTGTGAGGTGTACAACTGAAGTGTGATAGTACTGATGGTAGGAATGACATATTGTGGGGATGGGAAATAACTGGGGTCATAGAGTGGGTGGAATCAAACCTTCTTTGTTCAGAGCATGATGACATGGTTGAACTGGCAGCGTAGGAAACGAGATTGTAGGTGCGGGGATCATAGCTTTAAGGACTGAAGGGTATGTATTGTAGATTGGAGTGACTCTGGGGGGACAAGCAGATGGATGCTATAGAGGGACTCTCAAGGTGACATACTACAGAATACTCTGAACAAAGGAGACCAAAATGGGGAAGCTTCCATATGAGTAGACATGATCTAATGTGGTGACAAAAAGCACCATTGGTTCCTTCTTCGTAGTTTTAATGAGCTCCAAGAAGGGATAAAAGTGTGCTTTGAAATTGTACTATTCTGTGGATTTTGTTTGAGCCCAAGACTGTTCATGCTCGTGAATGCTTTCATTTTTAAGGAGTCTAAAAACGATAAGAAGACTCTACAGTGGTGGTGGAGTACCATCCTGTGGATTTATACGAGACTAAGACTATGATTGCTCATGGTTGCTTTCATCTTTTGAGAGTCTGAAAGTGGTAAGTAGACTCCATTGGTGTTCTTTTTCGTAAGTTAGTCTCCAAGGCCCAAAAAAGCATAAAATGATGCAAACGGAGAACTCTTCTAGCCGATGTGACAAGAGTATTCATTTTTTGTAATTAGTCTACAAGGTCTGGAAAAGGGGTAAACTTATACCAGGTAGATGCCCTTTCAAATACTTTTAGCAAGCATGAAAGGAAACAAGATTGCTCGGCGATCTTTTCATTGTTTTAGCAGTCAGAAAAGAGCTTAACAGAAACTCCATAAGTGTCTTTTTCGTAAAAGAATTGCTCGGCCCCGAAAAAGGGATAAAATTATACCGAACAAAAAGGTTATTAGTGAGAGTGACGAATGATCTCGAGCATCGTCATGAGTGCGGAAAACTGAAACCAGCGATATAAGACTCGTCAAAAAATGGACCACGACCGATGTGGCATGCAAATCGAGGTGATGAGGGGCATTTTGGAGAAATGCCCAAAAACTATGGGGGTGAGAGTGAGAAATGATCTCAAGCATCATCATGAGCATGGAAAACTGAATCCGGCAATATAAAACTCGCCCAAAATGGAACACGGCCAATGTGGCATGCAAATCGAAGTGACGAGTGGCATGGGAAAAATGCCCAAAAAATCTAGTGGTGAGAGCGAGAAATGATCTCAAGCATCATCACAGGTACGGAAATATGAATCCGGCGGTGCAAATGGTGTGAAAAACGGAGGTAATAAGGACTCCAGAATGGTCGAAGGAAATAACTAGGTTAAAAAATGGCTACAAATAAAGGTGAGCCCACCCAGCCAAGGATGCAGTGGTGGGGAGAAATGATGACCCGCGGGGGTAGAATACTAGGTGTATCAAATAAAATCAAATATACAAGTGATATGTGACCTCAAAAATGGTTGAGATCATGCATGTGAAAAAGTGAGCAAGGTTAATGACCTGCCCCCATGCTATGTGCATGGGGTTTATGATTGTGGATCACATATGTGTTGGTTTGAACAATGGGGTCATTGAAATAATGAGATAGATGTGATGGGGAAGGTTCAAAATGATTGATCATGCCCCCTATCCCAGGGTCGAGGTAATCTATTATGCCCCCTAAATCATAGGTTTCAATGTGGTGCAAATGTTGTCTCAGAGAGGGATCGATAGGGCATTGAGCAACTGCTGACGGGGGGGGTATACCATGAGGCTGTGGGCCATGGTGGCATACTGAAGTGATGATATGATGATGGGGGATTCCTCTTATGGGGTGGATGCCCCTAGTATCTCCGACAAGAATTATGATGATGATGAGTAGGCAAGGTTTGGGGCCTGCCCCCATGTTATGGACATGTGGTTTCCTCGTCGATTTGAAAGGGTTGAACATGTGTGTCAACGGGATCAGTGGAAGGGGTCAACCGAACAGAGGGGTCTCTAGTGGAAACCGTGTAAATGGTGTTAATTTGTTTCGAGGAGGAAGCTTTTGGGGGATATATTTCCTCAATGAGAAGAGGGGATATCTCTAGGTCGGCATTATTCATTTCGTATAGTGCTGCTCTATAATCTGGGAGATTGGGGCAGTGATGTGAATAATGGTTGTAGATTCCGCATATTGCACAAGGGTGGTTTGTGTGCAATGATTTATCATGAGGTTGAGTTGGTAATTCTAATTTGACAACTGGAACATTGATGTCATCGTCCAACATATTCATGTGTTCTTGAAGTGCTGGTAGATGTGAACATAGATGGGTGGCATGGCCGATATCGTCGCACAAGGAGCACTTAGGGAGTACATGGGTTGGGGGAACCTTGTCTAATTTTGGAGTCACTGGGGGGGTGCGAGTTGTGGGTGCAGTGTTGTAGGTTTGTGGACCTCTGCCCGAAGTGTTGTGGGATTGAGGGGGGACATAACTAGATGTTGATGTAGTGCCCCCTATTGGAACTAACCGTTTTGAGGGCATCGAACCACCAGGTGGTGGGAAATTTTGAGGGTTGGGTATGCCAAGTGGTGGATGGTTCGACATATTCACGGGTTGTACCGGTTGTAGGACAACGGTCGGAGTTGGTGGGGGAGTTGAGGTAGGTAAGTACCATACTAGTAATCCTAATGTTAAACCTGGAAGGTTGAGTGTAGCCATTACTGGCGAGCTGACAACTCCTGAAAATGGAAACAAGAATGGGATTGTGTGAATCGGTGTTGTTCCGATATGACTAGGCACAATCGGTGCTTGTGGCGGTGGTTGAGGTTGTTGAGTATGTTGTTGTTCGTTGTGTGATAGGGTGCACAAATCGGATATTGCAGTTTCCTGAAGAGGGGGTGGGATTGACGGGAAAGACATGGTCATGGGAGTATCCGAATATATCCCAGGTCCGACTGATGAGACGAAGGATGTTGGTGCACTAAGAACGGGTTGTTCGATCATGGGAAGAACATTGTCTAGTGCTGCGGGGGCATTGGGATCATAGTATGTAATCTGGTCTATTTTGACTGCACGTCCTTCATGGGGGAGCATCATGATGCAGAAAAATGAAGAAGCGACAACTTTCATTTTATACATGTAGCTTCGCCCCAGAAGGAGATTGTAATCAAGTTGGGGATTAATGACCTGTATATCTATGAGAACCAATTTGCTGCCAAGCTGTATGGGTACGTTCACTAGCAAACCTTGAGGTTGAGCTGCACGGCCATCGTAAGCTCGTAATGCGGTACTAGACAGTTGTAGTGTTGGGGATCCAAGTTTCTACCATACGAAAGTCGACATGATGCAGGTAGAGGCTCCTTCCTCGATTATGCATCAATGAACGATGAGGTTGCAAATGGAGACAGAAACTTGAAAAGCTAGAGATGAAGGCATGCGAGGTTCAGCTTGTTCTAAGTCGAAAGCCATCATGTTAGAGTCGTTAGGATCTATGGCACCAATGGCAGATAACAACAACTTTCTCTATGCAGGACAATTTTTTAAGATTTCAAGAGCGAACATAGCAGCGAGGGACAGAGCTAAATCCTCTACAATGTTATAGTTGGAAGCTGCATGAGCGTTCAGGTTATTGTTAATCCGTCTCAAAGGGTGCTTTGGGGCCCTTGTCCATTGGAATAGTGGGTATGCAAAGTGGTTGATCTGTTGGGAGGGTACTCGACGTTGGGTCGGTAGGTGTGACCTCAGGGGCGGATCCATATTGATTTCGATGGGTTTGAAGATGGACATCATTTGATGTCATCATAAGCAAATGGTGAGTGTTGGACTCTGCATGCTGGTAGTCAGCTACTGTGTAAGTGATTTGCTGCTGTGTTGCAGTGGATCCTTGAGGGGGATCATTTGGACAAGTGTTTACCGTGCCTTGGTTAGGTAAGGGATTTTGAAATATCATGGGTTGTTATTGAGGGGGGGGGGTGCTAGCTGTGCAGCATGTCCTTTCCATTGGGTGTCATTGGTTGAGAGTTGATGCACTCGATCTAAATGGGGACAAGTGTGTGTGTAATGGCCGTAGACTCCACATATGGAACATGGATGGCTTGTTCTCAAGTTATTATTTTTATCCTGTTTTGGTGGGCGGTCAGGATTTTGGTTGGAGGGAGAAGCATTATTGTTGTTTGGAGGATTAGGTGGTGGTGCACCTTGGTTATGTTGCTGGTTGTTTCCGTGGTTACGTCCTCTTCTGCGGTTTTGTTGACCTCCTTGGTTACGCTAATGGTTCTGATTTGGAGGTTGTTTTTGCTGTGTGTAAACATGCCCTTGGGAAGTAGGTGGGTTTTGAGGTCGTGCAGGCTTTGGAGCAGGTTGCGGTGGGTAGTAGACAGGAGGGTTCTGAGGTGGCCCTGGTGTTTGTAGCGGTTGTGGGTAGCCTTGAGCTGCTGGAAGTGTTGGAGCATGAGGTGTTGTCTGTTGAGGATAATAAACCACTTGGGCTTCTGGCTGGATCGGAGTCTGGTGGGCCTGTTGGCTATAATATGGAGCTGGTGCATAAGCTGATGGTGCTTTCCCATAACATTGTGGTGGACATGAGGGTCCATGAGTGTGGTGGGTGTGTGTTACTGGAGCGTACGAAGTTGTAGCTCCAGAATTAGATGAGGCCCTAGAAAGGTCTGGGGTGTTGTTTGTACTCATCATGGTAAAATGTTTGTTTTGCACCGTAACATGGCAGATAATACCATCGACAGCATGGGATGCCCCCGATGTGTCATGGCAGGATGGATCACCGTGCGGGACGTTAGGTAAAATAGTGTATAGATATCCTGACTGGGCATATATGAGGTTGAATTGATGAGCTTTTAAGATAGCTTCTTCTTCTGACTGGGGTCATTTGGAAGCTAGATCTTTGGCTATGAGGGGGAGGAGTGATTTGAGGAACCAGTCCAAAAAGATTCGGTTGTCAAGTTTTATTTTGGAGAGGCTACGGTGCTTACGCCACTCATGGATATGATCGGTGATGTGTGTAGCGGTGTTCTGTCTCCAAGACACAAGTATTTCTTGTCCTGCATCATAGCGTATAGGTAGTTGAAAGAACTGGAGGAACGTTGAGGGGAGGGATGTAAATGTGTTGTGGGTCCCATGTGGCTGCTCGATGTACCACTTGGCTGCAGAGCTAGTGAAGGTTCTTTGTAAAAGTCTCAGTCTAATGGAATCATCTACTATGGAGTTAGAGGAACACCACAGGTGAAACGACATGATGTGGTTCTGGGGATCTTCCCCGGCTTTGCCTTCAAAATTTGGGATATCTAAGGGGAGGTTTGTGGGCATGGGTGGCCACGTAGGGTTGTGTCTAATAGGGTCGTTGGTTAACCTTTCCAGGTCTGGTAAGTTTAGACTAGCCATTTATGGCAAACTGGTAGATGGGTGTGGCATGGTCACTGGGGTATAACTATTAATGGTAGCATTATGGAGTGGTCTAGTGCCTCCTAGGGGTATGCTAGGTGTGAAATGGATGTTACCTCCAACCAATGTGGTGTGGGAGGGGCCTGCGTTCCCAAGTGCAACATGGGTTGCAGATGGGTTAGGAATGGTTCCAGGAATCACTAGGATCTGGGTAGTAGTGATGAGAGGGGGGGTGACGCCCATGTTGGGCATACCCAAAATAGGTGGTGTTCCTATGTTGGGAATGCCCAGAGGGGGTGTGGCCCCTATGTTAGGCATGCCTAGATGTTGATGTATATGTAACTTCGGAATGTATTTCATCTATGTATTTTATATATATTTATTGTACCCTTATTAGAGATGTGTTATTCCTCTATAAGGAAGTGTCGTCATGTGGATTGACAAGTGTCGCAAGTGTGTGTACTTGCCGATGGGTTATTATACCACCATGTGTGGGGTCGGCCCTGAAATATATATTATATTATGGATGTATCTAGATAGACAAGTTGGCCCCATAGTGTAACTGGGAAAACAGGTTAAGTATAAATAGAGATCGGGAGATCTCTATTTGGATCATTCGGAAAGACACACTTCTGTCACTCAGAAAGTGGCGCACTAGTGAGGAGGAGGATCATCTGCTCTAGGAGACTATCTCAAGTATATTTTGGTTGTACTTTGGTTGCGCCATTGCTCTCTCTATCTCTGAGGAAGTTGTGGGGTTTTTCACCTTAGGGTTTTCCCCACGGAAACTCTGTGTCTCTTGTCTCTCATGCTTTTGATTCTTGCGATGCTTGTCATGCTTATTGTGATTGTTATGCATTGGTATACTATATATGTTATTCTCTTAGTAAAGATCCAAGAGTATTGTGAATTAATGCTCAAATTTTAACATGGTATCAGAGCTAACCTAAGAAGAAGACATTTTGCAGTGACGAAAACTTGAGTTTCTCGTTTATTGGGTTTCTCTCCACAGTGTTTGGAAAAGCAGCATAGTAGATTGACTCTACTCATCAAGGAGAATCTATCTATCCAATTAGAATTCAATTTTGAGCATTTTCAGATTTGGCCCTAAAAATTAGGGTTTCCACAAAAATAGGAATTTCTGAAATCTGAAGACATAGCTAGAATCTCCTTGCAAAAATCAAAGTTTAGAGCTTTGGATCGAGATTTTTGACTGGGTTGATCTCCAGGAAACTCAAACCCTAATTTAGGGCTCTCCCTAGTGAACCTGGGAGGACAAAAAGGAAGATATGAAGGGTAAAGCTTTGCTGATCTCAAATTCTGAATACATCGGGCTGATCAGCTCATCAGGCGCATCTTTCTATCCTTTCAGAAAGTTGAAATTCACATTTTGAATTTTTAGGGTTTCTCTGACAAACCCTAATCCAGGACCAGATCCAGTTTTCAGCATTTCAAGTGGTAAGACCTAAATGTTTTCTATTTCCATTTGAAGTACTCTTTAAGATGTCTCACCACACCAAGCTTGAGGATAAGCTTGAAGGGGTTGATAACTTCCAAGCTTGGTAGTATAGGATTGGGTTAATCCTAGAAGAGAATGAGTTGGACTCATATATAAAAGAAGACATCCCTATCCCAGAGGATGAAGAGGCTAAGGTATTGCATAAGAAGAACTTGGTCAAGGAAAAGAGAATCATTGTTGATTCTATCAAAGACCATCTCATACCCCATGTGTCTTCTCTAAAGACACCCAAGGCTATGTTTGACTCTTTGACCAAGCTATTTGAAGGAAAGAACATAAATCGGAAGATGACCCTGCGGAATCAATTGAAAGGGGTCAGGATGTCGAATGGAGAAAGCATTCAATCCTATTTCCCCAAGGTCTCTCAGGTCAAGGAACAACTTGAAGCTATAGATGAAATGGTGGAGAATGGTGAAATTGTTATGACTACTTTGAATGGCCTACCTAGGTCATCAGACTCTTTTATCCAGGGGATCTGTGCCAGAAAGAAATTAATCTCCTTCAGCAGATTGTGGGAGGAATGTTCTCAAGAAGAAGCAAGGCTTGTGGCAAGAGAAGAGAAGATGGGAAATGAATATCAAGCTCTCACAGCTCACACTAAGAAGGGCAAGTTCAAGAGGGAGCCATCCCATCATAAGAAGAAATCTTCTCATCATTTTCACAAAGACAAGAAAGATCTAAGGTGTTTCACTTGTAATGAGAAGGGTCACTTTGCTTCAGAATGTCCCAAGAACAAAAGGGACAACCACAACAACAACAACTCCAGCAAGAAGAAGAAGGGTAACAAAAGAAGGTACCATGTTCATGCTGCTGAAGATGATGAACCTCCAAAGAAGAAGGCTAGGGCAGAAAGTGATGATGACTCATCAAGTGAAGAAGAGTATGTTCTAATCTCTGCTCTCACAGGTACTATCTCCCATGGTTGTAATGATTGGTTAATTGACAGTGGGGCTTCCAAACACATGATTGGGTTTAAAGAATCCTTTGTAAATCTGTCTAAACATGAATCACCCCATAAAGTGAAACTTGGGGATGATTATCAATATCCCATCAAAGGAAGTGGTGAAGCCTCCTACAACCTAGATTCTGGAAAATATTTGAAGATGAAAGAAGTCCTTTATGTACCTAGGCTCAAGAAGAACTTACTCTCCATCTCTGCATTGGATGCAAAAGGTATGAGGGTTGCATTTGTTGATGTCCAAGTCCTAATGTGGCCAAAGGGAAAGACCATAGATGATGCAGTGGTGATTGGAGAGCAAGAGGGAGGTTTGTATAAATTGAAAGGACAACCTGAACATGCCATGGTGACATAAAGACAAAGATTCATCCATATTCATGGATCAGATAGAGGTATGTATAATTTGTTTTTGCAAAAGTTAACTAATGAATTATGCAGGTCATTGAAGAAAACAAGAACACATTGCTAGACATAACTAGCAAATATGGTGACCAGGTATGTGTTTCTTATATCATAGGATCTTTTATATAAGTATGCATGACATGATTGATGATGTTTATTCATGAAGTCATAGGTTTGAATAATCATGGGTATATGCATATTACGTGTCTTACCTTATTTAATGTTATGACTAACCAGAAGAGTCATAGGTTTGAGTAATCACAGGTTTAAACATGTTATGACTAACCATAAGAGTCCTATATAAACCTTGAATGCTAATGCTTATTATTTCTGTTTGAAATGTTCATGACTATACATTCTTGAGATTATTGTGTTTTGATATTATTAAGATTATACTAATGAATGTTTGATTATGTATGAGACCTCGAGGATAACTCAATGATGATACTAACAAGCATGCATAGGGATCGAGAATGAATATAAGTTCAAGAACAAGTAATCCAGGAAGCAAAGATCAAGAGGGAGTACACTCCAGTGGCTTCTACAAGGATGCAAATATTCAAAGGGAGTTGACCATCTCTCTACATTCCACAATAGAAAGGTGTAGAAGAAGCTACTTCAGATTAGGACTCCAACAGCTCCTGCAAGGAAGCAAAGACTCAGAGGGAGTCCACCCAACAAACAAACAAGATAAGTATTTTAATTATCATTTCTTGCATATTTGTTTGTTTAAATAAAATTGTTCAATGATGTATATGCTCATGTTCCTAGACTTAGGATATGTATTGTGCATATTAGAATGATTGCATTAATGAACAGTATACTACTAATATGCATGTGTTGGGTAAGTGGCCTATGGCACTGTACAACATTCCATTGCTACGTATCTAGAATGAAACATCTTTGCTGACATGTTGAGAGTAGTGCAAACTCTTAACAATGTTCTGGTAGAGACTGGAAGGCATCTAGAAATTTATGGAACATGGATAAATGTTGTATTGAAGCATTGGCTTAAGCAATTGCATGACTGCATGACATATTTCTTTATGTGAAAGAATTTGTTCTAAAAATTATGAGATGTTTCTAATCATGCAATTTAACTTGTTTTGTAGGAAAGACTGTATACCTTCACCTACAAAAGAAGGATTACAACATTTGTTGAAGCAACAAAATTATCTATTGAAGATATTGAAGTTCCCAGGATTCGGGAAGAATGCCATGATCCATCGATCATGAAGAACGATGTTTGGGATGCGGTCCCAAGAGCTGAAGGGAAGTCTGTTGTGACTTCCAAATGGAACTATCAGATCAAGCATGTTGCAGATGGCAGCATAGAGAAATATAAAAGTGATGAAATAGAAGATACACCGGATGGATTTCAAGACAGCTGTCTTGAATGGTGTAGTCATATATGTGTGCAGAACTTGGTAGGATAGACAACTTTCTATCCAGTTTGGGCTTTACCAAGAGTAAAGCGGATTCCAACCTTTAATACAAGGTTGAGGAAGGGAATCCTGTGATTCTACTTCTGTACGTGGATGACTTATTTGTAACAGGAGATGACAGATTGATTGTAGATACTAAGAGGAAGCTTGCTGCTGAGTTCGATATGAAAGATTTGGGAATGATGCATTATTTCCTAGGTATGGAGGTGTGGTAGAATTCAGGTGGGATCTTCCTTGGTCAAGGGAAGTACACAGTAGATATCATGAAGAGATTTGGGATGATGGATTGCAAGGCCACGGCCACACCCATGGCATCGAATCTAAAGCTTCTATGTGATGCTTCATCTGAGTCGGTTGATGTCTCTATGTATCGTCAGATGAATGGGTCCTTGATGTACCTGACGAACACGAGACTAGATATTTGCTTTGCAGTGAACACATTGAGCCAGTTCCTGACGGATCCGAGGAGTGTTCACCTGGTTGCTGTAAAGCATGTCCTGAGGTACCTGAAAGGTACAGTGGATTATGGGCTCAAGTATGAAGCGAATCAAAAGTTTAACCTGTAGGGTTATGTTGATTCAGATTGGGCAGGCAGTGCTGTAGATAGGAAGAGCACATCTGGGTGCTGCTTCAGTATGGGATCAGGTGTGATCTCTTGGTTTAGCAGGAAGCAATCCTGCATAGCACTGAGTATAGTTGAGGCAGAGTATGTTGCAGCCTGTTCAGCTAGTTGTGAGGCAGCATGGCTACGGAAGCTACTGTCTGAGTTATTTGATCTCCCGTTGAATGCTATTGGTATCTTTTGTGATAACCAGAGTTGTGTGAAGCTATCCGAGAACCCAATGTTTCATGACAGGTCAAAACACATAGAGATCAAATATCACTATATCAAGGATATGGTGCAGAGAGGAGATGTGAAGCTCCTGTACATTGCGATGGATGAGCAAATTGCAGATGTGCAGACGAAGCCACTAGCCAGGGTGAAGTTCGAGTACTTCAGGGAGAGGCTTGGTGTTCTTCAGATTGATGACACTTAGAGGAAAAAGTGATGGACACATTTGCTGAAGCCATTCCAAGCATGTTGGAAGGAGGATCCTTCACATGGCTGTGGATGTAAGCGCTGGATGATGAGCATCAGGACGATGCTCCAGCTACTGCTCTATATATGCATCATGTTGGATGCTGAATATGATCAGTTGGATCATTTATATTTGTATGTATGTATGAATCATGTTGATGCTGGATATGATCAGTTGGACCATTTATATTTATATGTATGTACGCATCATGTTGGATGCTGGATATGATTGGTTGGATCATTTGTATGTATTTGTATATGCATCATGTTGGATGCTTAGACCATGTATCTGTATATTTATCAGGTGGATACATTTTATGATCAGGTAGATCATGTATGTTGATATGTATCATGTATTTGTATTTGTATCAGGTGGATACACTATATGATCAGGTGGATCATGTATGATGATATGTATCAGGTAGATACTTGGTGTGCATCAGGTGGATGCATTGTATGATCAGGTTGATCATTATGATGAGCTTTAGGATGTTGCTCCAGATGATATGTACCAGGATGGTACAAGTGATGATGATCGGTATGATCATGGGCATTAGGATGATTCCTCGTGCGATGATGATCCGTTGGATCATGAGTATCAGGTTGATACTTGGAGGTCAGAGATGATATGTGGCAGGTTGTGCAAATAGCATGTAATCAGTCCTGGGAGATCTTGTCGGTCGTGCTGCGGCACATAAATGTTCCTGGGGTACTCTTTCCGGTATTGCTATGTAGTATGTAATCAGTCCTCATATATCCGATAGGTTGAGTTGTGTGCTCGTAATCAGTCCTGGGATGAGGTATTACTACGGAGACATGTAATCAGTCCTGGAGATCTGAGAGGTTGAGCTGTGTGCTCGTAATTAGTCCTGGGATGCTCTTTAGAGATCTTGCCGGTCGTGCTGCGGCACAGAAATGTTCCTGGGATGCTCTTTAAAGGTTTTGTCTATCCACATGTAATCAATCCTGGAGATACAAGAGGTTGAGTTGTATGCTCGTAATAAGTCCTGGGATGCTCTTTAGAGATCTTTTCGGTCGTGCTGCAGCACATAAATGTTCCTGGGATCCTCTTTAAAGGTATTGTGGAGGAGATGCATGTAATCAGTCCTGGGAGATCTTTCTGGTTGTGCTTAGGCACATAAATGTTCTTGGGATACTCTTTCCGGTATTGCATCCGCACATAAAATTAGTCTTGAGAGGCCACCTCTATCAGACCGTTCACATAGATGATGAAGACCTGCAGGTGGTGGGCCTACATCCAGTATGAAAAAGGACTGGCTCTGTAGAAATTCCTATGACGAGTAGAGTCAGAGATTGGTTGAGATAGTAGCAGCAGTGACTATGATGATGACGATGCATCGATGATGATGATCTCGAGAAGAAGACTTGTCTAGCAGATCTTTATTGAGAAATACCTTCCTAGTTAAGAGGGAGTGTTGATGTATATGTAACTTCGGAATGTATTTCATCTATGTATTTTATATATATCTATTGTACCCTTATTAGAGATGTGTTATTCCTCTATAAGGAAGTGTCATCATTTGGATTGACAAGTGTCGCAAGTGTGTGTACTTGCTGATGGGTTATTAGACCACCATGTGTGGGGTCGGCCCTGAAATATATATTATATTATGGATGTATCTAGATAGACAAGTCGGCCCCATAGTGTAACTAGGCAAATAGGTTAAGTATAAATAGAGATTGGGAGATCTCTATTTGGATCATTCGGAAAGACAAACTTCTCTCACTCAGAAAGTGGTGCACTAGTGAGGAGGAGGATCATCTGCTCTAGGAGACTATCTCAAGTATATTTTGGTTGTACTTTGGTTGAGCCATTGCTCTCTCTATCTCTGAGAAAGTTGTGGGGTTTTTCACCTTAGGGTTTTCCCCACGGAAACTCTGTGTCTCTTGTCTCTCATGCTTTTGATTCTTGTGATGCTTGTGATGCTTATTGTGATTGTTATGCATTGATATACTGTATATGTTATTCTCTCAGTAAAGATCCAAGAGTATTGTGAATTAATGCTCAAATTTTAACACTAGAGGGGGTGTGGCTACCGTGGTTGACACAGTAGTAGTGGGGTTTGTTGATGTATCTCCAATAGTACTGGTAAAAAGGGGGTCATATTGTGATCCAACCATGGGGTTGGTTGGTGATGTCTTGGTAGGTTGTTCGGATTCAGCCTCAAAATCATATGTGAAATGAGGCATGTCAGAATCGGATGACTGGGTTCTATGCCGATGACGTGTGGAGTCAAGGGATAATGCTCTATGTCTATGACGTGTAGAGTCAAGTGTACCGAACTAAGGGGGTTGACTGTGAAAATGGCTGGATCGTCTTAAGTTCTCGATGGTGAGAGATGTCTAGAAATGCCAATGTATGGTGGTGATATAAAAAAATCAAGACCCTAATGCCACGATGTGTGCAGGAGGGGAGTACAAAAAAATAATGGCTCTCAAGCCAACAACCAACCTCAAAAGCACTTATTATAACAATTGTGTTATAATAAGTGGAGGAATCAAGAAAAGTGGTCAGAATACCACATATCAAACAGTTCCTAGAAAAAAGTGGTGCTTACTAGAACATGCAAACGCCTAACTAAAAGTGGTATTATGACTCAACTAAACATATCCTCTGCAAGGTGATGAAATCCAAATCAGACAATATGGGTAGTGGAATGAAAGGCTAGATATCCCCCTACCGGGAGGGACACCGGGTAGACAATCCTAAAAATTGGTCACTAGGATACCCCGTTCATGACACGTTCGGTTGGGTGAATCTGCAGTTTGGTTCTATCACCATTGTACTCCCATACGGGTGGTACACCAAGAACTACGAAAGGTATCCTTCAGTTACTGAATGGATAGTGGTATTCCACTCAGGCTTCCGGAACCAGTCTAGCTACTTCAACCCTCCTAAGGGAGAGGCCTTCCCGATAAATTGGTTTATAACCGTGTCAACAAATAATAAGGGATTTTTGGGACCCTAAAAGACAACCACTATGTATCAGATGTAAATAATTGAGGGGTGTTATTGGAACACCTATCCCCCCAATCCTACCTAGCTACAAGATTCTTTAAGTGCTCCCCAAGTGGGGTTAAAGTGTTGGTTGAGTTTAGGTAGATTTTAAGGCTCAGTTAATTAAAAATGTGGTAGATTTGGTGCAAGTGTGAGTATTTAACTGAAAATGAATTTGCCTTGCTTGGGCGATTGATTACAAATGAAAAACAGAACGATTCCAATTTGCAAAAAATAAAGGCTTTTTCTGAAATGTAAATGCTTTAACAAAAATAATTCAAAAACTATGGATTTTTGAAATAATTTTTAAAGGAAAGCAAATATCTACAAAAGTGCAAGAAATAAATGGAATTCTTAAGAACTTGCTTGGGCAAACTATTGAGCAAATTTGAAGTGAAATCTATGATCTAAACAGAGTGCTAAAAACCTTTCTTTCACTTACTGAAAATTTTTAAAAATATTTTAATGGAGCATATGTAATAGAAAATTATTCACTATTCTTGTAATAATGCAGAAAAAATAATGCTAGAAAATAGGCTAAATGGGCAAAAAATGCAGCAAAATACTTTCTAAAAATTGGGCTGAGTGAAAAAAATAGCATTGCGGGTTTTAGGGAAAAAGCCACTATGGGCATCGTGGGTTTGAGCCACGAAGCCGCAATGTGTAGCGTGAAAAAAGGCCGCGAAGCCGCGATGTGCAGCACGGAAAACGGTCGGGAAGCCGCAATGTGCAGCGCGGAAAACGGCCGCGAAGCCGTGATGTGCAATGCGGAAAAAGGCTGCGAAGCCACGATGTGCAGCGTGGAAAAAGGACGTGAAGCCGCGTTGCGCAACACGAAAAAAGGCCAAGAGGTCACGAAGAGCCGCGCAGCTGTCAGGCAAAAAGTTGAGATGCGAAAAACGGAGAAAATGTCGCCGAAAATGAAACCAAAAAGTGAAATTCCGGTCTGTTAAAGGCTACAGAAAGGGCCAATAGCTAGGGAAACAATGAATATGTTGTCTAGTATGGCAGATCTGCTAATTGGAATGGTAAAAACAAGTAAAAAACTAAGATCTAAAGAAAAATTTAAAGCTCGAAAGCCAACAAAGTCACCAAAAAACTATTGCTTGGTTTTTCAACCAAGCATGTGCAAGGATGCACCTATTAACTTGTAATAGTAGTCTTCGAATAAAAGCAAAAAACAATTATAAATCTAAATCTAACATTAACATGTGCATATAAAAATAAACTTGAAAAGATTAGCAGCAAGAACAAGAAATGTAACAAAGAATGATTTTTATATTATATGTTAAATTTTCAGAATTTACTTCAATCTGATCTAGGATCTTAACTGCGAGAACAACATGTACATAAAATCTACAGCATATCAATCATGGACACAATAATGCAAGCACACAAGAGACACAGAGTTTACTTGGGGAAAACCATAAATGTGAAAAACCCCAATAACTTCCTCAGAGATAGATAGAGCAATGATACAACCAGAATACAAGAGATAGTCTTCTCCTAGCAGCAGAGCCTCCTCCTCATAAGTGCGCCACTTTCCGAATGAGAGAAGTGTGTGAATGAATGATCAAATAGAGATCTCCCAATCTCTATTTATTGTCACGTCCCCACCCATCACACCAGTGCAATGGAGAGGATCGTGAGACAAAAATCGGGCATCTAGCCCCATAAATCAGTAATTAAACATTTCCATTTAAGAAGAAGATGAACATATGCAATTGCATAAACATGTGAATACACAGCGGAAGTAAATTTATTAACACATCCATCATACATTCAAGATATTCATCAATTAAACAATTGAAAGATAGCACAAGAGAATACTTATCTTAATGAAGTAGTCCCAAACAACCAGCTACGCTTCTGCAACGTTCCACCCAACCGTAGGCCAGTGTGCTCCTTAATCTCTCAGCACCACTGCCACCCCCGAGCTGGGCACGATCTCCACAAGGAAAAGGGGAAACAAGCTCTCACATAGCCAAAGATATGCCAGAATCAGCCAAGCCAACTAACAGTTGGGTTTCTCAGGCTACTAAGAGGTGGGCAGAGGTGAATTACTAGGCCAGTCGCTCAACCATGGAGCTATGGATACACCATTGGGCTCATCAAGCCAAATCTGTCCTCTTCCACTTTTGAAGCTCCTGCTCACAGGTTCAAATTCAAAACGGGATGCACTGAACAACAAAACCACAATTACTGGGCATGAGGAAAATGCTTTCCACAGTGGGATGCATGAGATGGGGTTTCAACTCACTCAGAAAAACGTGGGAACACACAAAAACGAAATGGGAATATGGGGAACAACCCTGGGAAGCCAATCTGTTTTTAGAAAAATGTCCTTGGACATTCGGGGGCAAAAACGACCTCCATACAGTCCCCAAATCGTGGCCCTTCTCTCCCAAGCTACTGTATATGCAAAAACGAACTCCCAGGCATGGAAAAATGCAGGATTTAGATGAAAAACATGTAGGGAAAGACCCAGCTAGCTCCCCCTGCGTGAATGAGAGAAGACTCCCTGTTCAGAATGGCTTTGGGCACCATTTCGTGGGTGTTTTCTTGCCCAACAAGCAAAAACACGAATTTCCAGGTTGATGGCTTGCCCATGCACGAAATTGGCTGCCATACTTCTCCATTTCCAAGGCAATAACTGCCCCAACCAATCTTTGGAAGAATTAAATGATTGGGTGCATGAGACAAAATGGGTAGTTGGTGGTTTTTATGGGTTTCCCCATGACACATGGATTAACACCATAAGGATTTGAATAATCTCCCTCCCTATTCCTTGTAAAGATCACGCCCCCATCTCTTTTGTTGCATTGCGTAGATGGTTGTGGGTTTTTCATTAAAATTGCATATTTACATGATTTTCGATGTTACATTGTGCACCACTAGCACAAGAACCATATGCATCTATTCTAATTGCCGATACATAAAACGATAAATCAGTGGTGGGGCCTTGGCCTTGAGCTCCTCACCATGACTAAATGACAATATTTACATCATTTACAATATTCATGCAATAGGGTCAAGCTGGGGACGTTACATTCCCCTCCCCTTGGAATAACACCGTCCTCGGTGTTCCAGCACTTCGGAAATAAATACCCGCTTTTCATATGTTCAAAATTCACAAAATCTTTGCAGATCTGCCCTGCATTCTGTTCTTTACTTTGAACTTTCAGGACCAAGTCCTTTGATCTTCACGAGCTGCTCCTGCTGATTCGGATCTTCTAGCTCATCCATAAGTCTGAAAACTTTATGGCTGCTACCCTCTTGAGGTTCTCCTATTGGGCAATTGCGGAGGTAATGATTCCCCCCACATTTCCAACACTTCACGGGTTGCTTCATCTTTACCTGCTCAATTTCCTTTGAGTCTTCCCACCTGGAGCGTTTCTTAATCGGACGATTGGATGAATGCTTCTTCACTGATCCATTTTTCTTTCCCTTGCTGATTGCTTTCATAATGCTTTTTACCTCTTTTTGCAGACGAATAGAGTCCTGCAAGACCTTGTGGTTCATCTTGTTCTGCTGCTTTTGCATCTTGAGCATCTCTCCAAGATTTTCTTGGGTCTTGGCAATTGTTTGAAGAAGACTTCCAGCCAATTCTAATAGCCCTTGGTCTGCCGCCATGGTCAATGGAAACAACTGACCACACTTTGCTCACTAGCAACACTTGCCTGCACCGGCTGCAACCAATTGATTCAATTTCCACCTGTGAAATTCATCATTACAATTCTCGTTAGGCCAAGCATAACCCAAACATTAAAAACCAGTCAATGGTTTTTCCCCAGTTGACATGGATAGTCCATGCTTTACTCGTGAGACTTCCACTTTTTTTCATGCTTGCCTAACATACACATGAATTCCTTCATGTTCATCCATTCACAAGAAATTCATTAATTAGCATTCACAATTCTCTTTAGTCAAATAACACACTTTTACTTTTAGTCATGCATGCATTCAGCAATTTTCTAACTCTATAAATGCATCAATAAAAGGAAAGAGAGAGAGCCGTAAGAGTTTCTCCTCTTAGTTTTGTTCCGTTCTGGAACCCACACCACCACTGTGGTTTTCATGCTCCTGTCCTCTTTCACTTCACGTGAATGCTCGACTTTCCCTTCTTCGCTATGACACGTAGTGTCCATGGTCTATTCCAGACCTCTCAACCATGGAGTTCCTCCATTGGGTTGGTCTAACTCTTGGCTGCTAGGACTCATACCGTTCCACTAGCCCCATCTTCCATTACTGCTCATGCTGAGCTCTTCAAGGTGGTTACATGTCCACCTGCATCCTTAAGATGCTTCAAGGTTCTTGCTTCCAACAATACCTGCGTTGGATGTCTTCACTTTATTCCATAGGACCCTTCTTTGCTTTACAAGCCTTGGATCTCCTATGGGTATAACAACGAATGTTGGGATAGCACTCAGGCTACTCCTCAACATCAAACGATCTTTGCATGTTTGGCCAGCATACAGGCTGCTCCACAACACCAATAATCTTGCATGTTCAACCAGTCACTTTCTGGATTTACCAAGCAGCTTTTAGTTCTCTCAGGGTCCCTGTTTCCTGTAATGGCCAAGGTTTCCAACAAAGAAACAACAGTGTACTAGCTTGGTTACAATAAGATTCGTACCCATAATCTTCCAAACAAGAGTTAAATGAAAATGAATACTTATCTGTATTGTGCGTTTCCTTGCTACTCCACAGGTTTCCTTCTCTGCTTTACAAGCCTTGGATCACCTGTGGGGTGGATTCTTGGCCAGCACACATGCTGCTCCACAACATCATCCGAATAGGCAATGCCAAGCCAGTGCACCGACTGGGTTTATCAGGCATCCCACAAATTAGTATGCTAAGCCAGTACGCCAACTGGGTTTATCAAGCATTTCAAAAATCAGTATGCTAAGCCAGTACGCTGACTGGGTTTATCAAGCATTTCAAAAATCAGTATGCTAAGCCAGTACGCCGACTCGGTTTATCAAGCATTTCAAAAATCAGTATGCTAAGCCAGTACACTGACTGGGTTTATCAAGCATTTCAAAAATCAGTATGCTAAGCCAGTACGCCGACTGGGTTTATCAAGCATTTCAAGAATCAGTATGCTAAGCCAGTACGCCGACTGGGTTTATCAAGCATTTCAAGAATCAGTATGCTAATCCAGTACGCTGACTGGGTTTATCAAGCATTTCAAGAATCAGTATGCTAAGCCAGTACACCGACTGGGTTTATCAAGCATCCAGCAACCTTTCGCCACAACTCCCAAATAACCATTGCCAAGCCAGTACGCCGACTGGGTTTATCAAGCAATATGAACAACATAATATGATTACGTGGCTCCTTCTCTTGTGCAACCAGTGGTTCCCTCCAGGAACTCCATAGGTGACTCACTTGACTGCAGGCTAGCATGGCCCCACAATACCCACTCACACTACACAAGGATGATACCCCTTTTCTGCAACACAGCTCCCTGAGCCTATCCATCCCTTCTAGTGTCCTTTAGTGTGAGCGTAGAAAGGTTACCACTGCCCATACAGTCCTCTTGAGCACCCTTTCTTCACTTTGCCTCTTACGTGCAACACCAAATTGCATCTGTGTAATCTAATAGCACAAGAAGGATAAGCAGACTCATCAATATTGTTGCTCAAAAATCGTAATCATATTTCATATCATTCACTATCAAGCATTGAAACACCAGGAATGCGTCCATTCCCTTAGGGTGTAGTCAATATTGAAAAACCCTAACATGACCCAGCACCAGAAAAGGTGTGCACCCCCTTTCCGATGTGCGCCGTGTAGGCCCTAATCATACTCAAGCAATCTGCAATAATATACATAAGATAGAGCATGCTCTGCGTATTAACCCTAATAATTTAGACATGCATGTTCTTGTCTAGGGTCACGAAATACTCATTCATTTTGCAGATTTGTCTCACATGCCTTCTGGGCATAGCTTTACCATCTCACTTTCATGGTTTACCGTCATGCGGTTTGGCTAAGACATTATCAATGGCGTTTCACCCGAAACCCATTTCCAAAGCATGGGGTCTTTCCCATCTGGTTTGGCTTCTGTAGGCCATCACACATGATCTCCCTGCAATGTGTCATCCTGGCACACTTTATCAAATAGCCAAACTGTCAGCAAAATTTAGCAATAAGCTTCAAATATGATTGTTCCATAACCAATCAATAGCATTCATAAATAAATTCAATATGAATTTACAATTCTGTCTCCTACAGAAATTAGTTTTCTTATCCATGAGGCTATCCTCATATTGTTTGGCTCCTGTAAGGGACACCACTCTGCCCGTTATGGTCTTATGCCTGCTGCCATACCTGAGCATCCACTTATAGCATGTCCTCCTGACACATTTTCATATAAGCCAAACAGTCACTAGCAATTATTAGCAAAATTTCAGATCCGAAATATTTACCAATCTGAGATTTACAACTGTTCTTACTAACAGAACTTAGAGCTCTCAACCATGAGATTCCTTCTCATAAGCTCTAGATCAAATTTCACAGTCATATCATTCATACAACTCTGTCCTTCCACAGAGCATTCTAGCAGCCCATCGATCATGATTGGGATTTTCATGCACTTACTATTCTGCATTCATAACAGCCCATGAAATGGTCCTAGAATTATCATCAATTCATCATTTCATTCATTATTTATTTTGCAATGACATGTGTATCATCCCTATGCATTCATACAATGCATCACAAGATCTATAAAATCTCTTAATGCACATCTACTCAATGCTACCTTGCATTGTTTCATGAGTACTATGCATTCAAGCATATTATGATCGAAACATGACTATCTCATATAACCTGCATTACCATAATTAGGACCACCAGTCCTCACTTGCTTGGGTTATTAAGCACATAACCAATCATACGCATGGCATGATATAAATTCACATGGATGCATTGATATTTCTAAACAATCATAGGGTGTAAGGGTCATCCCCTTCACTTACCCACACCTCACCAAGCTTGGTAGGTTAACAGCCCCAGTCGATATTCAATATTACATGCAAATTAGCTCAACATAGTTCAAACATAGTTGAAGAGATCTTACCAAATCCCCTTTCAAAATTCATGCAATTTGGCACCAATAATCATTACCTACATAGTTACCATTAACATCATCTGATGTCACCTGATCAGTTCGCCTCTTACCAAGGTTGCTCAGCCCTTTTTCCAACTTTATGATCACAGATTTGTTGCGCCATCCTTTCTGCATAAGGTTGTTGGCTTCATGCAACAACATCCTCAGAACGTTTAGCCAGGCTCTTTGTTATCTTTGGTCCTACAACCAATACCAACATCAATAGTGATTATCAACCACAATATTCTCCATTAGTGGTTTATTGCATATGCCGACTTCATTATTCTACCAATGTGCAATATCCCATTTATGCACAAGCATTTCTATATGCACTATGCAATTTGTCGAGATGCCATCTAGTGCATATACATCTATGTAATCCTTTACATTTTTAACATTTTTATGCCATATGACAATTTCATAATTATAAGTATGATAACAAACAGAGGTTTAAGAAATTCTTCCCTTTTCGATCCCTCATCGTGACATGGATTTCCTCTTCCATATCCTGCAATTGTAGAAATTGCCCATATTGACAACAAAATTTGTTTGTCAAACAGCCGCTGGCACTCTTCTGCACTAAATATCTATGATATATATAGACCTCCTTCAAACTCTGGTCATGCATCATTGTTCCCTGCTGGACAAGCTTTCCAATGCCTATCTTCATGCTCCATTCTGACATCAAGTGCAAGAACTGCATCCTTTCAAAAATGACAACTTTCACTCCCATTCTGCACATTTTACACAACTGCATTATATTCTCAGAAATTCACAAATTACTTCATGCACGTGGGAAGAATGCCATACTGACAATTCGTCAAATCAAAATCAAAGACACGGGAGGGGGAAAAAGAAAGGGGGTCAAGGGGGCTTTCCCCCTTGTGCGCCACTGCAGGGTGGGTCGAGGGCAGCGCCCTCGTTTTTTTTTTAATTTTTTTTTATTTTTTTTTACGAATCATGCCGCATCGGGCGGTTCGCGAAATCCTGCCGCAACGGGAAGTTCGCTGAATCCTTCCGCGATGGGCGGTTCACTATATGCTCTCTCAACTGCGGGGCGGCTGGCGGAATGCTCCCGCTGTTCGGGTGTTTTTTTTGGCTCACCTCCGTTGCGGGGCGGTTCGGCGACGGCTCCCACAACTGCGGAGCAGTTCGCCGAACGCTTCTGCAATTGCGGATCCATTTGGCGAAGGCTTCCGCAGTTGCGGAGCCATTCGGCGAATGCTCCCGCAATTGCGGAGCCATTCGGCGAATGCTCTCGCAATTGCGAAGCCATTCGATGAAGGCTTCCGCAATTTCAGAGCCGTCCGCGGAATGCTTCCGGGTTTCGGGGTGGTTTTCGGAATGCCTTTTTCGGAACAACTGGCGGAATGCTTCTGCAATTTTCAGAACGATTCGCCGAAGTCTTTCGTAGTTGCGGAACGATTCGGCGAAGTCTTCCACAATTTTCGGAACGACTCGCCGAACTCTTCCGTGTTGCGGAACGATTCGCGGAATCCTTCCGAAATTTCGGAATGATTCACGGAATCCTTCCGAAATTTTGGAAGAGAATTCCTTCCGCAATTTCGGAAGAGAATTCTTTCCGAAATTTCCGATACTTAGAAAATTTTTCACTTAAAAACATTTTTCTCCGCTGTTTCGGAGTAGTTGGCTGAATTCTTCCGCAATTGCGGGAAGGTTCGCCGAATCCTTCCGCAATTGCGGGAAGGTTCGCGGAACTCTTCCGCAATTGCGGGAAGGTTCGCGGAACCTTTCCGCAGTTTCGGGATGACTTCCCGAAACAGTTTTAAAACAGAAATTTCCAGAAACAGAGTTAAAACAAAATTTTTCAAAACTCTTAAGGAAAAATTTAAAATCTTCCCTTCTAACTGCTATCAGGTTTGGCCCATAGAGGCCCAATGCTGCAACGCAGCTCTGATACCATTATGTCACGTCCCCACCCATCACACCAGTGCAATGGAGAGGATCGTGAGACAAAAACCGGGCATCTAGCCCCATAAATCAGTAATTAAACATTTCCATTTAAGAAGAAGATGAACATATGAAATTGCATAAACATGTGAATACACAGCCGAAGTAAATTTATTAACACATCCATCATACATTCAAGATATTCATCAATTAAACAATTGAAAGATAGCACAAGAGAATACTTATCTTAATGAAGTAGTCCCAAACAACCAGCTATGCTTCTGCAACGTTCCACCCAACCGTAGGCCAGTGTGCTCCTTAATCTCTCAGCACCATTGCCACCCCCGAGCTGGGCACGATCTCCACAAGGAAAAGGGGAAACAGGCTCTCACATAGCCAAAGATATGCCAGAATCAGCCAAGCCAAGTGGCTCAACCATGGAGCTATGGATACACCATTGGGCTCATCAAGCCAAATCTGTCCTCTTCCACTCTTGAAGCTCCTGCTCACAGGTTCAAATTCAAAACGGGATGCACTGAACAACAAAACCACAATTATTGGGCATGAGGAAAACGCTTTCCACAGTGGGATGCATGAGATGGGGTTTCAACTCACTCAGAAAAACGTGGGAACACACAAAAACGAAATGGGAATATGGGGAACAACCCTGGGAAGCCAATCCGTTTTTAGAAAAACGTCCTTGGACATTCGGGGGCAAAAACGACCTCCATACAGTCCCCAAATCGTGGCCCTTCTCTCCCAAGCTACTGTATATGCAAAAACGAACTCCCAGGCATGGAAAAATGCAGGATTTAGATGAAAAACGTGTAGGGAAAGACCCAGCTAGCTCCCCCTGCGTGAATGAGAGAAGACTGCCTGTTCAGAATGGCTTTGGGCACCATTTCGTGGGTGTTTTCTTGCCCAACAAGCAAAAACATGAATTTCCAGGTTGATGGCTTGCCCATGCACGAAATTGGATGCCATACTTCTCCATTTCCAAGGCAATAACTGCCCCAACCAATCTTTGGAAGAATTAAATGATTGGGTACATGAGACAAAATGGGTAGTTGGTGGTTTTTATGGGTTTCCCCATGACACATGGATTAACACCATAAGGGTTTCAATAATCTCCCTCCCTATTCCTTGTAAAGATCACGCCCCCATCTCTTTTGTTGCATTGCGTAGCTGGTTGTGGGTTTTTCATTAAAATTGCATATTTACATGATTTCCGATGTTACATTGTGCACCGCTAGCACAAGAACCATATGCATCTATTCTAATTGCCGATACATAAAACAATAAATCAGTGGCGGGGCCTTGGCCTTGAGCTCCTCACCATGACTAAATGACAATATTTACATCATTTACAATATTCATGCAATAGGGTCAAGCTGGGGACGTTACATTTATACTTGTTATGTCCTGCCCAATAAACTAATGGGGCCTACATGTCTAGCTTAACCCATGGTTAACTTAATCCGGGCTGACCCCACACTTGGTGGTCTAATAACCCTTCGACCCACATGACTTATACAGGGCCGACCCCAACAAGGTGGTCTAATAACCCATCAAGTATAAGTTACGACACTTACAATATAAATGATGACACTTCCATATAGAGGAATAATAACATCTCTATAGGAATACAAACACTTTCGTATAGAGGAATAATGCCATCTCTATAGGAGTACAAAATACATATATGAAATACATTCCGAAGTTACATATACATCAACACTCCCTCTTAACTAGGAAGGTATTTCTCGACACAGATCTGCTAGCACAAGTCTTCTTCTATGGATCATCATTAGCGAATCATCATCCTCGAATCATCATCATCGTCACTGCTGCTGCTATCTCAATCAATCTCTGAATCTACTCATCATAGGAAGTTCTACAGAGCCAGTCCTTTTTCATACTAGATGTAGGCCCACCACCTACAGGTCTTCATCATCACTGACCATACTGTGAAAATCTCAGGACTTATTACATGCGTCACAAAACCTTGCAAGAGCATCCAGGCTGTTACGAGCACACAGCTCTACCTATCAGATCTCCCAGGGACATATTATATGTGACTGTCACAAAACCTTAAAAGAGTCTCTTGACTAGCAAGAACCCTAAAGAGCATCCGAGGCCTTTTTCATCCTATCTAGATTTCCATGACTTATTACATGTGACACCTACCAAAAAACCTTGCAAGAGAATCCCAGGACTTATTACGGGCACACAGCCCAACCTATCGGATCTCCCAGGGCCATATTACATGTGGTCATGGAAAAACCTTGCAAGAGCATCCCAAGACTTATTACGTGCACACAGCTCAACCTATCAGATCTCCCAGGGCTGAATTATATGCCATAGGAAAAAGCCTCGAAAGATCATCTGCCACATATCCCAGGGCCAAATTATATGCCATAGGCAAAACCTTGCAAGACTATCTGCAGATCTCCTAGGGCCAAATTATATGTCCTTCCAAAGAAAAAACTTGGAAGACCATTTGCCAGATATCCTAGGGCCACATTACATGCCATAGGAAAAACCTTGCAAGACTATCTGCAAACCTCCTTGGGCCAAATTATATGCTTATCTGCACAACCTGTTCCACAGCCACAAAGTATCAACCTGACACTCACCATACATCATCCTGATGTACACATGATCATCCTGATCATCAACACTGCATCATCCTGATGCATGTCATCTGGAGCAACATTCTAAAGCTCGTCATCATGATCATCCTGATCATACAATGCATCCACCTGATGCATACACAATATCTGCCTGATACATATCATCATCCATGATCTACCCGATCATACAATGTATCCACCTGATACATCTACAAATACCTGATCCACCTGATCATACCTGATATATATCAACATACATGATCTACCTGATCATACAATGTATCCACCTGATACATACACAGATACATAGTCCAATCATCCAACATGATGCATATACATATACATGATCCACCTGATCATATCCAACATCCAACATGATGCGTACATACATACATATAAATGATCCAACTGATCATATCCAGCATCCAACATGATGCATACATACATACATATAAATGATCCAACTGATCATATCAAGCATCCAACATGATGCATACATATAGAGCAGTAACTGGAGCATCGTCCTCTTCAAATCATCTCATCGTCCATGAAGCACATCCCAGATGCACATCATCCAGCACTTACACCACCGACATGGTAGAACACATCTACCACCATTCGGGGAAGGCTCCAGCCCTTACTTTTTCACCATGGGAAAACACATCTACCACCATTCGGGGAAGGCTCCAACCCTTACTTTTTCACCATGGGAGAACACATCTACCACCATGTGAAAAATGGCTTCAGCCCTTACATATACACCATGGTAGAACACATCTACCACCATGTGAGAATGGCTCAGCAATTACATCATGACCATGGGAGAACACATCAACCATGTCAGAAAAGCTCATGTGCATCTGCATCTTTCGGACTCATCACTTCCCTTTCTAAGGAACCTCGATCTGAAGTGCACCAATCCTCTCTCTGAAGTACTCAAACTGCACTCTAGCTAATGGCTTGGTCAATATATCTGCAACCTGCTCATCCGTTGCAACATACTCTGCTTCGGCTGTACTCAGTGTTACGCAGGACTGCTTCCTGCTAAACCAAGAGATCACACCTGATCCCATACTGAAGCAGCACCCAAGAGTGATCTTCTTATCTACAGTACTGCCTGCCCAATCTGAATCAACATAACCCTGTAGGTTAAACTTTGATTCGCATCATACTTGAGCCCATAATCAATTGTACCCTTTTGGTACCTCAGCGTATGCTTTACAGCAACCAGGTGAACACTCCTCGGATCCATTAGGAACTGGCTCAATGTGTTCAAAGCAAATATCTGGTCTCGTGTTCGTTAGGTACATCAAGGACCCAATCATCTGACGATACATAGTGACATCAACCGGCTCAGATGAAGCATCACACAGAAGCTTCAGGTTCAATGCCATAGGTGTGGCCATGTCCTTGCAGTCCATCATCCCGAACCTCTTCAGGATATTTACTGTATACTTCCCTTGTCCAAGGAAGATTCCATCTACACTCTGCCACACCTCCATGCCAAAAACAAATAAAGCATCATCCCCAAGTTATTCATCTCGAACTTGGCAGCAAGCTTCCGCTGCGTGTTGGCAATCATCTCCTGTTACAAACAGGTCATCCACATACAGGAGTAGAATCAAAGGATTCCCTTCCTCAACCTTGTAGTAAAGGTTGGAAGCCGCTTTACTCTTGGTAAAGCCCAAACTGGATAGAAGGCTGTCTATCCTACCATACCAAGTTCTGCACATACATGACTCCCTGTCATGTGTCTCAGAACCAAGTGGCTGCTCCACATACACTTCTTCTTCAACTACACCATTCAAGAAAGCTGTCTTGAAATCCATCTGGTGTATCTTCCACTTCATTACTGTAGCCATAGCAAGTACTGATCTAATGGAAGTGTATCTGGCTATAGGAGCAAAAGTCTCTATGCTACCACCTGCAGCGTGCTTGATCTTGTAGATTCTCTTGGAAGTCACTACAGAATCCCCTTCAGGTCTTGGGAATGCATCCCAAACATCTTCATGATCGACTGGTACTCCTCGATCATGACATTCTTCCCAAATCCTGGGAACTTCAATATCTTCAATATTTTCAATAGATAACTTTGTTGCTGAACAAATGTTGTAGTCCTTCTTTTGTAGGTGATGGTATATGATCTTTCCTACACAACAAGTTAAATTGCATGATTAGAAAACATCTTATAGTTTTCAAAACAAATTCTTACACATAAAGAAATATGTCATACAGTCATGCAATTATCTTAGCCAATGCTTCAATACAACATTTATCCATATTCCGTAACTTTCTAGATGCCTTCTAATCTCTACCAGAACATTGTTAAGAGTGTGCACAACTCCTAACATGTCAGCAAAGAGCTTTCATTCTAGGTAAGTAGCAATGGAATGTTGTACAGTGCCATAGGCCACTTACCCATGTATATTAGTAGTATACTGTGCAACTATTCTAATATGCATAATACATAACCTAATTCTAGGAACATAAGCATATACATCATTGAATAACATTATGTAAGAAATGACAATTCAAATACTTATCTTTGTTTTGGTTGTTGGGTGGACTCCCTCTGAATCTTTGCAACTCCATTATGATGTGGATTGTGAGAAGTGGTCAACTCCCTCTGAATATCTGCATCCTTGCAGAAACTACTGAAGTGTGCTCCTTTGCTTTCTTGCAGGAACAACTAGAGTGTGCTCCCTCTTGATAGTTGCTTCCTAGATTACCTGTCCTTGAACCTATATCCATTCTTAATCACTATGCATGTTTATTAGTATCATCATTGTGTTATCCTTGAGGTCTCATACATAATCACACATTTATTAGTATAATCTTAATACTATCAAAACACAATAATCTTAAACATGTATAGTCATGATCATTCACAGATAATAAACATTAGTATTCAAGGTTTCATGGAAGTCTTCTTTTACTCATGCATATTCTTATTTGATCACAGGACTCTTCTGATTAGTTAAATCATCAATGCATAAACCCGTGATTACTCAAACCTATACCTTCATGATTCTTCTGGTTAGTCATATCATCAATTATGGTAAGAAACATAATATGCATACAACCATGACTATTCAAACCTATGACTTCATGAATAATCATTATCAACAACACAATAGTATAAGATCCAAACACAAGGTAGGATTCTAGCTTGATATAGGAAAAACATACCTGGATTAGCATGCTAGCTAGTTATGTCTAACATAACCGCATAATGTCTTCTGGTTCTCTTCAATGACTTGTGCTAGTAACCAGCATGTCTCATAAGTTATCCATTGTAGAACCAAGTTTAACATACCTCGTAAGTAGATCTTCTAAGTGATCCATGACAATGGATGAATGATCATATGTTCTTGAACTAGAACATGATTTGTCTTTCTTGGTGTACCTTTCATTTTAGCAAACAACATAAACCTCATACAACACCATAATTTATTAGTACAATCATAAGTGTCAACACCCTAATGAATGCATTCATAATTTTGTTAAGGTGATACGACAAGTCTAAAATCAAGATTGTTCTAACTGTAATAACATGAAGACAAACATATCATAAACTTAATCATGAACAAATCTTGAGACATACATGGAAGAGTCACACCTATCGAGATTGCTTGTAATCTTCTTATGTAAGGCCTTAGCCTCATCTCCCTCTGAAACAAGGAACTTCTTCACTTATGCAGGTGACCAATCCATCCTCTTCTATGATTAAACCAATCCACTTGATTTTCGGGAACTGGATCTGGAGCTGTAATAGGGTTTGTCAAAAAAACCCCAAAAATTCCAACTTTGAATTTCAAACTTTCGAAAGGATAGAAATATGCGCCTTGATGAGCTAATCAAGCTGGTATATTCAGAATTTGAAAATTGCAAAGTTTCACTCCTCAATTTTGCCTTTGAAACTTCTGGATTCACTAGACATGACCCTAAACTAGGGTTTGATGAAACCCACTCTTCTGCCCAATCAAAAGGTTTGATCCAAAGCTCTAAGCTTCTATTTTTCTGAGGAGCTTCCAGCTGTGGTCACAGATTTCAAAAATTCCCATTTTTGTAGAAGCCCTAATTTTCCACTTTTCCAATCAAAGTCCCGAACTAGGGTTTGATCAAGCCCAGTCTTCTGCCCAACCAAAAATTATGATCTTGGTCTCTAAATTTTTATTTTTATGAGTAGCATTCATACGTAGTCTTCGATTACAAAAATTCCAACTTTCTCCAAAACCCTCAATTCCGGAAGCCTTGAATGAAGGTGCTCAAAGATAATTTTGTTTTGACAGAAATATGTACCTGATTGTTTCTGGTGTAACTCCGCACTTTTCGATCCCCAGGGTCTGGAATTTTTTTATGTAGTATCCTGACCTGTCATATTTCCATCCTAATAGGTCTAACCTCAATTGGATTCTCTGAGAGATAGTTATGCCAAGTGTCACAATGTGACCTATTTTTGGGATAAAACAGGATAGTGAACTTGTATGGCGTGCCACGTGTCACTGGTTCAACTTCGGCCTCTGAAAACGTTTCCTAAGATAGTACAGTCTGTTTACTACCTGTCACATTTTATGAAATTTCATTTGGAGCTTCCTAGCCCAAGTTATGACCTTTTTTCCCCAGGTCACCTGTTTATGACTGAGATCTGGAAAAGGCAGAAACCCTATATTGAACAGATCATAAATCACAAATTTCAATGAATTAGAGGTTGTCCTTTGGACACAAGGTACATGGGGATCTTAAATTCGACCTGTAACAATTTTAGATCCAAAAAATTCTCCAAAATGGATTTATAGCGAAAGTGATACGATGACTAGTTTTTGCTATATCAAGCCCTAGCATCGTAAGTGCAACAAGTGTCATACATGCCATATCGTGCCTTCTTTCAGGCTAGTGTTAGGATATTCCTATACTCCATCCTAGTCCTACTAGCCTTCTAGTCATTTTCATTTTCAGTCATGCATGCAAAATTAGGGTTTGCATGCATTTTGTATACATTCTAGGTCATCAGTCCCAGCACCTAGTCCTCAGCAAACTAGCCCCCAGAGCTTCTTTCAGATCATTTCTAGGCCTCCCAGTGACTAATGCGCCCTCCTTTGCTCCACTGCATGACAAGGGCACCTTCTTCACCTACCATTCCAGTTATATTCAGTTATATTGAGCTATCTTCAGTTATTTCCTTGATTTAAGGATTAACTCACTCTTTACTAAGTTTATCACTCTGTTGGACCTCCAGTGAGACTAGATTGACCATTCTGACTCCAGTTAACTCCTATGGTGCCCTCCACTGAGCCTCCTTCACTATATTAGTGCTTCCATGTGCCAGTTACACGAACAAGATTCAGTTAGACTCAGTTTGACTCTCGGTTGATCATTACTTGTGCATTGATGACTTCACTGATGAGAAGGTGGACTCCTAGTTAGGCATTGATGACTCTCCACTGATTGTGGATCTATGCATGAAGGCCAATTCGAATTCCTCCTAGTGAATTCGAATCCTCATACTCAACATTGTATATTTACTTGTTTACTATTCAGTTTAATGTAACATGTGTAATTATTTTGCCTCAATCAGAGTTTCTTTGGATCTAAGTTCTATTGCTTGTCTCTTCTTCTATTATTCCTAAATTATTTCATTGTGAGGTTTACATCATCTCTTTGGATCTTATGTGGGAAATTTAACATGGTATCAGAGCCATTTGAGAGTATATTCTACCTCCATTCTTGAGAGTTTTTTGCAGGTATTTCGAAGTTCCAGCAGTTGTAGCAACAGATTCAGCAGCTTTCTATTTTGCACTTGTACAAGCAGTCAAGATGAGCAATTCGAATGCTCCTTCTTCTATACTTCTCACTCCTTTCAATTATTTCGAATGGAAGAGAAAGATGATAGTACTCTTGTAGTCAAAAGGGTTTACTAGAATAGTTGAGGAAAAGGATGCCATACCACATCAAGCTGAAAAGAGAATCAAGCACCTAAACAAAATGGATGAAGCCTTTGGATGCATATGCCTTCATATATTTAATGATCTGTTGTTTCATACTGATGGATTGAAGTCTCCAAATGATTTATGGATAAAATTTAGGAGTCTTTTTGGCAAACAAGATGAACTAAGAGGCTACATTCTTGAGAATGAATTGGTTGCCCTTCAACCTAGCAATTTTGATAGCATCCAAGATTTCTTCTCCAAATTTCAGAATCTGGTTTTGCATTGCAAGCAATGTGGCATCACTAAAAGTGATGAGCAATTGATACTCTCTATATTGAGCAAACTTGGATCTCAATTTTCTATCTTTGTATCTACCTTTCATTCTGTTCGAATGTCCATCCCTGGATGGAAGTTTCCCACCTTAAGTGACTTTATTGAAGCTCTCACTCAAGAAGAGAACAAACTGTTTGAAATGGGTGCCATCAAAACCTCCAGAGATCTAGCTCTTTTAGTTGGTGAATCAATTGGAGCGAATGCAAAAGGGGGACAAAAAGGAAAAGGCAAGAAACCTTCAAGATCCAAGAATGACAAACAAAAGAGACCTAATTGTACCTACTGCAAGAGAGGAAACCATCCTGAGCATGCCTGCATGCATAAGAAGATTGATCTTCTAACAAAGCTTCTTGAACAAAACCAAATTGTTGTTCCAAAAGAAGAAAAGATGTCTGATTCTGGAAGTGGATCTGATGATTGTCATGCATTGATGGCTGGTTTTTCAAAGACAAAATCTCTCCTCATAGATTCTGGAGCTTCCAACCACATGATGGCACAAGAAGAATCCTTATCCTCTTTGGATCTCCAAGATGGGCCTACCATTCACATGGGAGACAACTCTCAGATTTCTTCCAAAGGTTTGGGTACAGTTCATATGGAGCATGGTAAGTTCAAAAATGTCTTATTTGTTCCTTCTCTTACAGCTAATTTGTTGTCAGTATATCAAATGACTCGTACAGGATCTCCAAAAAAAGAAATTTTTGGTCTAGACACAGTAGAGATTACAGAAATCTCCACTGGAAAGGTTATAGCAAATGGGATTGCTAATCATGCCTCAAAGGCATATGAGTTCTCACACTTCATTCCCTTCTCTCCAACTATTCCTTCTGATTCTGATGAATATCACAATGACTTCTCTTCTAGTGACTCCTATTCTAGTGAAGAAGAAGATCAAGATTTTGATGTTGAGATCATGGTTCAAGAAGATTCAGAACCAACACCTATTCTCAGTCCAGATTCAAGAGAAATATGTTCTCACACAGTCCTTGCTACTACTGAGAACACAGTTGATGATTTATTTGCTTACAGAACTACTAGAGTTCAGCAGCATGCTAACCTTGCATTATGCCATCCATCTCTCCATGAGAGATGCAACATGATGATGGGATTCTCTCTTGCATCTTTTGGGAAGACTAATCATGTTCCATTCGCTCCAGATACAGAAAAAGTTCCTGAAAGACTTGCTTCATCCTCCACACAGTGGGAGACCTTCCTACATGGGATCAGCTTGCCAAGTCTTTTGCAAAAGTTTTTAGTGATGAAAGCTTCTTTCTTTTCAGCATGATGGTTCTTTGAGTTATTTACTGTTCTTTTGAGGGGGGGTGTTTTCCCCATGAGGTTTTCCCCATTTCCTCAGTTTATGGACAGTTATGTATTTTATTATCATTTCATTTACTATATGGGTGACCTTTGGTCCTAGTTACCACGGCCTAGGATGGATTAAGGGGGGGTGTTAGGATATTTTTATACTCCATCCTAGTCCTACTAGCCTTCTAGTCATTTTCATTTTCAGTCATGCATGCAAAATTAGGGTTTGCATGCATTTTGCATGCATTCGAGGTCATCAGTCCCAGCACCTAGTCCTCAACAAACTAGCCCCCAGAGCTTCTTTCAGATCATTTCTAGGCCTCCCAGTGACTAATGCACCCTCCTTTGCTCCACTACATGACAAGGGCACCTTCTTCACCTACCAGTCTAGTTATATTCAGTTATATTGAGTTATCTTCAGTTATTTCCTTGATTTAAGGATTAACTAACTCTTTACTGAGTTTATCACTCTGTTGGACCTCCAGTGAGACTAGATTGACCATTCTGACTCCAGTTAACTCCTATGGCACCCTCCACTGAGCCTCCTTCACTATATTAGTGCTTCCATGTGCCAGTTACACCAACCACATTCAGTTAGACTCAGTTTGACTCTCGATTGATCATTACTTGTGCATTGATGACTTCACTAATGAGAAGGTGGACTCCTAGTTAGGCATTGATGACTCTCCACCGATTATGGATCTATGCATGAAGGCCAATTCGAATTCCTCCTGGTGAATTCAAATCCTCATACTCAGCATTGTATATTTACCTGTTTACTATTCAGTTTAATGTAACATGTGTAATTATTCTGCCTCAATCATAGTTTCTTTGGATCTAAGTTCTATTGCTTGTCTCTTCTTCTATTATTTATAAATTATTTAATTGTGAGGTTTACATCATCTCTTTGGATCTTATGTGGAAAATTTCACAGCTAGCTTTGATACCATGTTAAATTTTCAGAATTTACTTCAATCTGATCTAGGATCTTAACTGAGAGAACATGTACAGCAAATCTACAACATATCAATCTTGGACACAATAATGCAAGCACACAAGAGACACGGAGTTTACTTGGGGAAAACCATAAAGGTGAAAAACCCCAATAACGTCCTCAAAGATAGATAGAGCAATGATACAACCAGATTACAAGAGATAGTCTTCTACTAACAGCAGATCCTCCTCCTCATAAGTGTGCTACTTTCCGAATGAGAGAAGTGTGTGAATGAGTGATCAAATAGAGATATCCCGATCTCTATTTATACTTGTTCTATCCTGCCCAATAAACTAATGGGGCCTACATGTCTAGCTTAACCCATGGTTAACTTAATTCGGGCCAACCCCACACTTGGTGGTCTAATAACCCTTCGACCCACATGACTTATACAGGGCCGACCCCAACAAGGTGGTCTAATAACCCATCAAGTATAAGTTACGACACTTACAATATAGATGATGACACTTCCGTATAGAGGAATAATAACATCTATATAGGTATACAAACACTTCCGTATAGAGGAATAATTCCATCTCTATAGGAGTACAAAATACATATATGAAATACATTCTGAAGTTACATATACATCAACATTATAATACCTCAAAGGGTGAGGATGTTTGGTGTTGAGTAGCTCCAAGGTTGAGGTGCTCCAGGCTTCAATGGTCTCTTCTCCAAGATTGCTAAAATGGTCAAAGAACTCAGGAGAGATTTTGATAGCATGAGGATAGGATGGATGATGGATGGAAAGTAAGGAGCCCCTATCACCTTTTTATAGTTTTTGGTGATGGGGAATACCATTGTGGTTTTAAGGAAACCAATGGTATTGACCAACATGGTTTAGGTACATTTTCCCCTCTTTTTTCCTTTTTTGAATATTTTGAATATTTTTATTCCCTTTTAATATTTTTTGGGAATTCTGGACCCTTTTTGAGGGTTTTTTGTGTTTTTTGAGGAAAAATATATATTTTGAGGGGAAAAAGGTGTATTATGGTCTTTTTGGTGACCTTTTGATGGCTTTAGAGGCTCAAATGGTGGAAAAGTAGACAAATGGGTCATGTGAATAAGGGAAAGAGCTAGTGAGCACTTTTTGGGTGTTAACAGTGTGCAAATTAAAGAAAGCACTCTATGGGATAAAAAAAGCATGTAGAGCATGGTATGCAAGACTGGATTCCTACTTACAATTACAAGGTTTTAAAAGAGGATCAACAAACAATAATCTCTATTGTAAAATTGTAAATGATGTCATGATTATCGCAGAAGTTTATGTTGATGACATAGTATTTGGAAGTGATGATGAAAAGATGAGTAAGGAATTTTCCAGATTGATGCAACGGGAGTTTGAGATGTCTCTGCTTGGAGAACTCAACTTCTTCCTAGGTTTGCAAATAATACAATCCAATGAGGGAATTTTTATACATCAAACTAAATATGTAAAAGATATGCTCAGAAAATTCCAATTTGAAGATTGTAAACTAGTGAGTACACCTATGACTGTGGGATGTAAGATTAGTAAAGAAGATGAGTCCAAAAATGTTGATAAAAAATCCTATAGTTCAATGATTGGGAGTCTGCTATATGTCACAGCCTCCAGGCCAGATGTCAGTAAGCTGTTGGGATGGTTTCCAGATTCCAATCAGCACCAAAAGAGAATCATGTTCAATCAGTAAAGAGAATCTTCAGGTACCTAAAAGGAACTATAAACCTTGGACTCTGGTATCCAAGCAAGAAATTATTCTCCTTAAGAGCCTATTCAGATGCTGACTGGGATGGATGTGTAGATGATAGGAAGAGCACAAGTGGAGGATCCTTCTTCTTGGGAGAATCACTTGTCTCCTCGATAAGTAAAAAACATACCTCAATCTCCCTATCCATCACTGAAGAAGAGTACATTGCAGTAGCAGAGTGCTACACACAGATCGAATGGATGAAACAAACCCTACAAGATATTAAGGTTGTGTTTGGAGAACCCACTATCATCCATTGTGACAACACAAGTGCCATAAGCTTGTCCAAAAACCCTGTCCAACACTCCAAGGAAAATCATATTCCCATAAAATATCACTATTTGAGAGAGCAAGCTGCAAGCAAGAAAATCAGACTTGAATATATTCCGACACAGGAACAAGTGGCAGACATATTTACTAAGCCTTCGAACGGGGATGTGTTTGAGCATCTCAGGAAAAAGCTGGGTGTAATTCCCTCTCCAAATTAAACCAAAAAATGTGTGATGCATCTGGATAGGGGGAGACAGTGATTGGTGTTAGGGGGAGCTTATTAGCCCTTTGTCTTGATGTCAAAGGGGGAGAAATGAAAATGATATTTGCATCAATGCCAAAGGGGGATATTGTTGGCAATATGGCAGTAGCAGATGATGTAGAATTGTCATTGATGGCAATCAGGGTGATGACATTCAAATACCCTACACTAGTAATGGCGGATGCACAGAACAGGACAGTAAGGGCTCCAACACCACAGACCTGAGGCCCTCCCGGACCTTCTCAACCACCACCCCTTGTTGTTGATCATGAGAAGATAGGAAGTCATAATACTGCAGAGGACTTTGCAGTTAGAGACAACGAGATAAGAACTAAAAGATTTGGTAAAAGAGGTTGCACCAGCAGCAAGGAGAAGAGATGCAAAACTATCATTTGCATTTGTGTATCCTAAAAGATGAGGCCATAATGTGGTTAGACAGGTTGGAGTGACCTATGGATATCCAAATGCAAGACGGCCAGGTGAAGGCAATAAGGCACTTGCAGATCTCAGCTTTCAGACTGGAGATTTCTTGGATGTGGCAATTCTTACTTGAAGCACCCTTTATAAATCGAAAACAAGTTGACATGTTTCAAATTTTATAGTTGGAAACTTTTGTTGAATTTCCACATAATTACCATTTAGCATATCATGTCTCTCTATGTATTATAGAGCAGTAATATTTCAGTCCTACGTTTTTGGCCTTCGATAGCATTCTTGGTCGTGATGAGTTACCCCTAAATTGGATGTACAAAATTTGAAGATTGAGATGCCACCACTATCGAAAGAGGTGAAGAACGTGGGAGTGGAAGAAGGGAAAATTAAACTCAGTTGAGACCTGCAATAAATAATCAAACAGAAAACGTTGGTGGTCATTGGTTAGAAGACGGTCTAGAGAGAATTGCTGATCATAATAAGGTGAATTATCATCGACAGGCTTCACATCAAGATTTGTTTGCCAGAAATAGAAGATTTGAAAATGCTCAAAGAAGACGCTTTGGAGATGCCCACGATATGGAAATTTGAACCCTTAAACAATTTTAAAGGGACAAACCCATTGTGGAGTAAGCCACGACTTTAGAAGCAGGCTGAGAACACTTGTGGAGGGGATGAGTGTATCATGGAGAAGGAAGAGGCGTTTTGCAGAGGAGACGAGAGAATTGCTATAGAAATCCAGTAACAGAAGCCTTCGCAGGAGATGACTCAGGCGCTGTTTGATCATGCCAATCAATGGTCACGATTGAGTGCTTGTTTTGAGTGTATCTCACATTGGTTGTGCAAACAAACATGTATGTATTTATAAATTCCAGTCTTCACTAACTCATTCAATGCATAGTGCAAAGTTAGTGGGGAGCTCTAGGTGTTTGGTTCTCCATGAGAAGAACACGAGCCCAGAGCTCGGGACACCTATGTGGCCCCCCTATCTTTTGTTGCACGTGGAAAATTCTATTTGACGACGTGGATTATGACATGGAAAAGACAAGTTAAGGCAGACAGTGACGAGGAGGACTGTGTAGTCTGTGTTGACGATGATTGGATAATGAGAGGAAGGAAGATGGTGATTGATATGCCACAAGAATGGTGATTCCGTGCTGTACAAGGTGGCAGGTCATGTGGCAATAGTAAAATGAAGAAGAGCCGAGGTGGCAGATGTGTCGTGGAGGCATATTATGTGGACGAATATTCGACAGATATGGACAAGTGTATATCCAAAGGGGCCGAAAGCTATAATTTAAACCCTAGGATGCATAAATGACCAAAATGATTAGTGTTTAAACTATATAGCGATGGTTGTATGTTGAATAGAACAAGGTGCTTCATATGAAGAGCCAAATCTCCTAGGTGCCTATGTAAAACTTAGTTTTAAAAAAAAGGGGGGAGCACTAAAATGTGATTATAATAGATAAAAATAAACAAACAAAACAATAGTTAATTTTTATTATTTTTATTTATTTTACCTTTTAATGAAAAGACACTAATACATGAGAAGACACAATGTTTAATAAAAGGGTGTGAGTCATAAGACACCTTCTTCATGAAAAAGTACGAAGAAGGAGTATATAAACAATGAATTCATAAGATAAATGAGTGAGTCTGTATGAATATCATTGAAGAGAAAAACATAAGCAGCAGTAAAGATAAGTTATTGAAGAAGTTCAACTAAAGGGTGGTAGGGTGGTGCAAGGGCAGGTCGATGCGTGCAAGAGGGGTAGATACTCCTTGTCAGTTGTAGCTGACCAAATAGGGGGTCGTAGCCTCCTACCAGTGGGTGCTGGTAAATTAGGGTTTGGGTGCATCCTAATCAATTGGTGCTGATTAAAAAATATCAGTTGTAACTTGTAAAAAGAAATTTTGCAGATAATAGAAAAGATTTGGTGGTTTACCCATTTGGGGTTCCATCATAAATCCCCATTTTGTTGTTTCCATGTTTTTGATCAAATGTTAAATAAGTGGTTAAAAAGAAGAAAATTATTAATACTGATTCACCCCCTCCCTCTCAGTATTAACCAATATTCCATCGGAATAAATATGTTTTTCAATTCATCGTCAATGTATAGTGAAAACTCTAAGTGCTTCCTTACATGAAAGTTATTGAAGGTATGGGTCTTTGTCCTACTTCTTGTTTATGAACTAGTTTACAAACTTCACAATGCTATTAGTATCCTATCGTCATTTTCCATAATACAAGTAGTGGTGATGTTCTATGTGTATAATCTTACACTATGAGTGATAGATTCCAATGTACACAATAATCACTTGGTGTTATCAAAATAAAACATTACTCCTATAATCCTTCATTTATATACTAATATAGTATCATTTTATAGATATTATCATCCTAGTTCTATTGTGAATTATTACACTTATATGATTGTGTTTTTCAATATAATAATTGTGCATTATAATGTAATGTGTACTTTGTAAAAAGATAAATATATAACAAATATTACAATATAAAAAATGCATCTTAATCTAGACACTAGTATCAACCCTTATATGGAAATGCGACCCTAGTTAAAATGAAAATGTTATTATGTAAAAGTAAGCCGAGCATTCGAAAGATTAATACTTAACAATGAAATGGGCTATGGTTAGACACCCTAACTATTGCCCTAGGTGTTAACGAATATAACTTTGTTATTATATGATACTACACACTTTATAACAAATTCATCGTAAAGACATGGAATTGACCATTATTAAATTCGCTACTGTCGTGTGATGGCAGGTCGAAAATATCCCATCCAGGTATTAATGCTCCTGGCTAACCTCCATGGTGGAATGTACTGCTATCAGTCCACATATTCGACTTCACGTGGAGACCTGGTGAAGTATACAATTGATGATCCGAGCTGTACATAGTTGATGTAATGAATCTTCCCGAGCTGGATACATTGTTGTCCCTTAGTCTATTGTACTGGCATTATGATCATAAATGTGGTATTAAACCTGGTTGTTGCCCGAACTTCGACATATCGTGCTAGTTTCTCCTCCATCGTTGATCTTGTGTGTTCTTTGTTTTAGGGATGAAACCCTAATCTTTCATTTAATCATTGAAGTGCTTTCTTTGGATTTCATTTCTCATGGTAGTTGTAGTGGGGAGAGGCCGATATGCCGAGAGATTTTAGGGTTTCGATTGTTAGAGGTCTCCAGACTTGAAACCGTGACCTGTGATTGTTTAACCTACAACTGTACGTTATGTTAAGAAGCCGAGCTTTGGTGAATGTTTATAATAGATAAGAAGTTGGAGTGTTGAATTTATATTTGGCTTTTCTATGTATGGTTGAGAGAGTAATCCTTCAGGGTTTTCATCAGGCAGATTCGAACCATGTTCGATTTTCAATCATTGAAATACTATTGTGTACAGAAATGGAATCTTCTTCGTTGAGCTTGATGGTTGGCTTCGTCGAGTCTTAAAGGCTTAAGGTGTCTCTTTACTCGAAGTTATAATGCATAGGTAACGTCTCCACTTAAAAATTAATGCTCTTTTGTTGTAATGATAAATATCTTTTGTAGTTTCTCGTTTAACCGCTTAAAGGTTTTGTGGTAGGTTTTTACTTCATCAAAAGGTTGCAGTGTTTGAGCTTGGTGAGAGAATGCTACTTGTCCATCGAAAAGCCTCGATGGTTCCTTACCTTGTAGGTCCTCCTGGTTCAGTTGTGGTCGACGTTTGAAAAATGGTGAGGGTTTGGTGCTTGGTTCTTGGCACTGTGTTTCCTAATGTTGTATATCTTTGGAACCAAAGAAAAGAAGCCTCGGGTTAAAACCCTCGGCTTGTCTTGATACTTTGTTTTTGCAGTGTCTCACTGTTCCTTTTGTTTGAAAGAGTAACATGTTGATTTTGTAACTTGTTAAGATTGTGAGTACTAAGGGACAAACCCTAAGTGTTTTAGAGATATTTTAGAGTTTTGGTTCAAACTATGTCTATAATTTGACTAAGATAAAATAATAGAGATGATGGCCGTGAACTAACTCGTTTCTGTGAAAAGTCTGGGATATAATGTTTACCATTTATTTGAAGTGATAAGAAAATGATTTGCATAAAGGAATGGTTTTCCTGTACTGATTCTATGTTGATGTTTTGATTGGAGATACCAATGTTGATTTCGGACGAGAGCCCATACTAACTTAAACATTGAAATCGCAAAAACTAAGTTAAAGTTAGAATGATAATGATAAAACTTGGTTTTTGGTATTCGAACCCTACTAAATAAAAATGGTTTGGTCTATAATAATAAAAATAGAAACTCTGTCTGTACTTGAATTGTTGGAATTGATAGTTATCATGAAAGTGGTATTAGAACACTGAGGATGCATTTTATTTAGCAATCCTCAAGGTTACGATTTTTAGTATAGACTATAAACAACTGAAAGTTTTGTTTCACAATTTCGGTTTGCAAAATGATAAGGTTTTTATTTCGATGATGAAGAACAATGCAAAGTTTTCAAGTCATGATTATTATAGTTAATAACTATAATAACACTATAGTTTGTGTTTGACTTGAATAGATAGCTATTGTACCTACGAAAGTTGAAACGTAGTAATATTTTGGTTTTTGGAAAAATCAGGTGAAAAAGAATTGATGTTTAAATTTCTTAATGTTCAGCTGAAAACTAGTTCTAAGATAACTCTAGGTGTTCCAAAACAAACCTGTAGGTGCATGCAAACCCTAAAAGTGTCGAAGCCAAACTTGTGAATTTTTGAATGATGAGAAAACATTTCTGAGTTTGTTCTCTGTTATTATAATTCGTGACAGTTTTTAAAAGATTTACTGTTCTAAAGCAAAAACCCTAGGTCTGTTTGTAGAAATAAAATGTTGACTTAGTTTCTATAAAACATAAAATACTATAATGCCTGAATAAGATGTGTTGAGAATAAATTCTAATTCTAAACATACAGTTTGTATTACAGACAACAACTGGTGAGGAAAGTTAGAGATATACAAAAACATTATTCTATTCATTCAATTGTCATCCTATCTATCGAATCATTTATCTTAAATCTTCCGTTTCTGTACTGGAGTATGATGCAGAAATTTCGCATGGGGGAAAATGAAGAAAATATTATCTAATCGATCATTTGATCTATTAAATCATTTTCATTCAGAAATTATACTTAGGTCATAAAATAGAAACAATTTCTTCTGTATTCTTTTAACTAAACTACTTACTGATAAATGCAGAATTTATTTGACTGAAATTAACAACAGAACTGTAGAACCTGATAATTTGTAGGAGAAACAAACCACCCAAGGATCCTATTCCACCCAACCTATTCCTGAAGATAGCCAAATTACTTTCCGTAGGACCCCCGATCCTGTTCACTGAACCGCTAGGAAGAAGAATCTGTAGAGGCTTTAGGTCAATCCACTTCCAGCAACACGTATTTCATTCAGTCATATAGACTTAGCAGTCAAAGAGACCTGCACCAGCACCTCTGGTTATTTCAGCAGCTTCCCAATGCACATCCACTTAGCCACCCTATTTGAATCTCTCAGTGATCACCTGATACACTTGAGGAAATATTTCTGCAGAAAATATTGTTGAGCTGCCTGCTCAATTCGAATTGCCTTATCTAAGATGCCTAGGCCTTTTAGTGGTTAACCTAGTCATTAATGAGCTAACAACTCTCTTCCACCCACTTGGGGGATAATGCCACAAATTTAGGGGTAGTTGTCCCATAACCAACAGCTAGTGGTGGAGTGCAAATGCTGCCATTTTTCCAATACCTTCTAACAGCTTCGATTCCTCCTAGTGGGTCAGTGAACACTCATTTAACAGTTCCCTTGGGCGTTTGTCTCCTGTTTAATTTATGAAATAATAATAATAAGTCATTACAATCATCCTTGACCAGATTTGGTCATAATTACAAAACTTTGTAATTAAAATTTAACATAATGTATTTTGAAATTAAAATAATTAGTCTCAAAATTTGGGTAGGTGACATACACCCCCCCTTAAGTCTCAACATCGTCCTCGATGTTGTTTAATCACTCTCTGAGTGTTCCTGAAAACAAAGTTGGGTATGCTTCCCGCATACTACTCTCCAACTCCTAGTTTGCCTCTTTTGGGATAAGGTGCTTCTATTGCACCTTTACCTACCCAATGGTACGATTCTGGAGTAGAGTTTCCTTCCTTTTGAGGATACAGTCCGGTTCCACCTGAAAATCGCCGTCTTGTTCCACCTGTACATCATTCCAATTTACAACATGAGTAGTATCGTGTACATATTTCTTTAAAAATTAAATATGAAAAACATTATGTATCTTTAGATTGGGTGGCAAAGCCAGTTGATATGCCATGGGTCCAACCCTTGACAAAATTTTGAAAGGACCACAATAACTAGGTGCCAGCTTGGAACAGCTTTCCAATTTCAATGAACTCTTTTTCGGTCTTACCTTAAGAAAAACATGTTCACCAACCTGGAACTCTTTATGATTCCTTCTAAGGTTTGCTTGACTCTTTTTCCTATCTTGGGAAGATTTAAGATTTCTTTGTACCTGTTGCACAATTAGTTCTAATTCCTACAACTATTCAGGTCCTAGAATAACTCTATTAACTGGGTCATTCCAAGAAACTGGTGTATCACATTTCCTACCATAAAGAATTTCAAAAGGGCTAATCCTGGCTGATGCATGATAATGGTTTTTATATGCAAATTCTGCTAAATGCAAGTAGTCCTCCCACTTACCAGGCTAGTCCTTAACATACATCCTTAGCATGTCTTCCAATACCTGATTCACTCTTTCTGTCTGTCCATCCATTTGTGGATGAAATGCTATGCTGAAGTTTAAGGTTGTATTCAACCCTTTAAACAAAGATCTCCCAAATTTTCCAGTAAACTTAGAATCACAGTCTAAAACTATCACCTTTGGTATTCCATGCAATCAAAAAATCTGTTTCATGAAGATTTCTGCAATATCTGGATCTTTATGAGTAGTCTTTACAGATATAAAATGTGTTGCCTTGCTGAGTTTATCCAATACCACCATGATGGAGTCATTTTATTTTTTTTATTTTTGAGAAGTCCAGTAATAAAATCTATGCTTATGATATCCCATTTTCAGCTAGGTATAGGTAATGGCTGTAACAGTCCATCCGGATGCTGATGTTCAACCTTTACTTTTTGACATTCAAAACACTTAGCTATATATTATGCTACTTCATCCTTCAATCTGGGCGAATAATACTCTTTCCGTAACATGGTGATGGTTTTCTGATAACCTAGATGACCAAAATAATGACTTTTGTGCATCTCATCTAAAATCAGAATTTTTACCTTTGGTACATTGGGTATGTACAATCTGTTTTTGTACAGCAACAATCCATTTTCTTTCAAACTATTAATTGCCATAGAATTTTCAGAATTGCTTTTGTAATATCCCGATTTTGACCCTATTGCATTAAAATTGTAAATGATGTAAATATCGTTATTAAATCATGGTGAGGAGCTCAAGGCCAATGCCCCACCATCAATTTAGCGTTTTATGTATCAGCAATTAAAAAAATAGATGCCTATGGTTCTTGTGCTAGATAGGCACAATGTAAATGAAGACATCATGTAAATATGGATTTTAATGAAATACCCACAACTAGCTATGCAATGCAACAAAGATATGGGGGCATGATTCTACAAGGAATAGGGAGGGAAATTATTCAAACCCTTGAGCCAATGGTGTTAAGCCAAATGTCAATGAAGGAACCCATAAACCCTCAACTACCCTTTTTGACTTATGCACTCAATCATTTAATTCTTCCAAGAGTTGGTTGAGGTATTTAATGCCTTGGGAATGAAGAGGTATGGCAACCAATTTCGTGTATGGGAAAGCCATCAAACTGGGAAATCGTATTTTGTCTCCTTGGGCAAGAAAACACCCACGAAATTGACCCAAAATCCATTCTTCACCCATGGCCTTTGCTCTCTCACACAGTCTGAGCTAGCTGGGGTTTTCCCTTCACGTTTTCTACCATTTTTCCTGCATTTTCCATGGCTGGGAACTCGTTTTTGGTTGGTATAGTGGCTAGGAGAGGAGAACCACAAATTGGGGGTTTGATGGAGGTCGGTTTTGCTCTTGGGTTGTCCATAAACGTTTTGTGAAAACGAATTTTCCTTCCCAGGGTTTATTCCCTATTTTCCTTTTCGTTTATGCTTGCCCACATTTTTCTGAAGCTCATGGAAACCCCATTTTGTGCATCCCACTGTAAAAACGTTTCTCTTCATTCCCAGCACTTTTGTTTTTACTATTATGTGCATCCCTGTTTTGGTTTGATATTGTGAGCAAGAATTTAGGAGTGGAAGAGGACAGAATTGGCTTGATAAGCTTAGTGAGGAGGTAACCTCTCAAGAAGATCCAAAGGACTAGCTACTCTTCAATGCGCACCTTGAACAATACTAGATTGGAAGGTATTGCTTGAGGGACTGTGTAGTGGTGAAGGGAATACTTCCTTGTATTGAGTGTGTAGGTAATGTGGGTACCAAGCTAGATAGATCTAATAGAGGTATCCATAGCTTTATGGGTGAGCCACTAGCTTAGCAATTCATTCCTTTCCATTTCCTTAACAGCCTGATAAACCCAGTTGTAGATTGGGTTGGCTCATTTTGGTGTATGTTTAGCTATGTGTGAGTCTGTTGTTCCCTGGTTCCTTGTAGAAATCATGCCCAGCTCAAGGGTGATCATTGTGTTGTGAGATTGACAAGCACAATTGGCCTATGGTTGGGTGGAACGTTGCAGTTGCATAGCCAGTTGCTCGGGACTACTTTGCTTTAAGATAAGTACTCTCTTATATTAACTATGTATTGTCTTTAATTGATGAATGACATGAATATGTTGAATGTATACTCAATGTGTAATTGAATTTACTTCCGCTGTGTTTTCATGAATACATATATATATATATATATATAAGTACATCTGCATGTGTTTTTTTATATTATGTGAAGGTTTATTTAGTAAGCATGGGGCCAATTGCCTAGTTTTAGCATCACGTCCTCTCCATCGTACTAGTATGATGGGTGGGTTCGTGACAACTTTCTGTTGTCTTTTCATGTAATTTTCTGTATTCTTCATCAATTTTAATCCCTTAAAAAATCTGATTTTCTAAATCTGTTGTGTATGTACTGATAGCTAAAATAAAATTTATCCTTGCATTACGACTTAAAGCATCAGCAACCTTATTCTCTTTACCCTTTATGTGCTGAATTTCAAAATCATATTCACTCAGAATTTAGCTAGCCATCTAGCTTGTTTAGCATTCAAATTTGTCTGATCTAGTAAATACTTCAGCCCCATATTATCTGTCATCAAAGTAAAATTTTCTGCCAATAAGATGGTGACGCCACATTTTTAAGGCATGAATTACCGCTAATAATTCCAGATCATAAGTAGAATAATTTTTCTCATGTATTTTTAGCTTTCTAGACTCGTATGCAATAACATGTCCCTCTTGTGTTAGGACTCCACTGAGTCCGTCATTACATGCATCGGTGCATAGTATAAAATCCTTATTAGGATCTGCAATCCTACGAATAGGTGTTTTAGTTAGTAATTCCTTCAATCTTTTAAAACTATCTGCACACTTTGGATCCCATACAAACTTCTTCCCCTTCTTCTGTAAGGAGGTTATGGGGTTTGCAATCTTTGAAAAACCTTCTATGAATTTTCTATAATATCCAGTAATACCCATAAATGATCGTACATCCGACACATCCTTAGGCACCAGCCACTCATTAATGGATTTTGTCTTATCGAGGTCAACATAAATTCCTTCTTTAGAGATTATGTGTCCTAAATACTGAATCTTATCCTTGTGAAAGTCACACTTACTGAACTCAGCATATAACTGATGGTCTCTCAAAACTTGTAAAATAATACGTAGATGTTCGTCATGTTCTTCCTTACTTTTGGAATATACCAGAATGTCATCTATGAACACAATGACAAACTTATCCAAATACTTGTGCAGAATATTGTTCATCAAACACATAAATAATGCTAGGGCATTAGTCAACCCAAATGGCATGACCACAAACTCGTAATGTCCATAACGAGTTCCAAAGGATATTTTAAAAATATCCTCATCCTTCACATGAACTTGATGATATACTAACCTTAAATCAATCTTTGAAAATATCGTTGCCCCACGCAGCTGATCAAATAGATCGTCGATGCAGGGCAATGGATATCGATTCTTGATTGTCATCTTATTCAACTTATGATAATCTATGCAAAGTCTTCAAGTGCCATCCTTCTTCGTAACAAAAATAACAGGTGCTCCCCAAGGAGACACGTTGGGTCTTATATAGTTTTTATCAATCAGTTCCTTCAACTGTGATTTCAATTCATTTAATTCTAGTATATTCATCCTATATGGAGCTTTGGAATTCGATACCGCACCCGGTATTAATTCAATAGTAAAATATAGATCTCTCTTAGGGGGTAATCCTGGAATCTCTTCAGAAAAAACATCTTGGAATTCTTTTAGGACAGGTATATCTTCTAGTTTCAGTTTGTCCTCTTTAGTAATTAATTCCTCATTTACTACATTCACAGCAAACATCTGGCATCCTTTTCTAACTGCTCTTTTCACTTGCATAGCTGAAATCTGTCTAAGTGATGTCCTTCTAGGAATACCCTTCACTTCTACTGTTTCTCCTTCATCATTTAGACGGGTAAAAATTTTCTCATAACAATTCAAAATAACATGATGTGCTTTTAACCAGTCCATTCCAATTAAAATGTCATGGGATCCTAAAGGTAAAACATTTAACTTGGTTTGGTTCTTAAGCTGACTCATAGATAAAACACAACTTCCAATAAAAACAGACGTTTTTCTTTTTGTCCCTGTTGCTAGTCTAACTATCTAGGATTTATTGAATTTTTCTGTTTTCAAATTAAAACTTTCTACAATATCTGGAGATATATAACTCAGGCTAGCACCTGGATCAATCAAAATAGTAACAAGGTGGTTTTGTAGCATACCTTCAATCTCTACCATAGAGACTTGATGCTTTGCTTGCCTGTTGTCTAGAGCTACATTAATTCTGGGCATCTCCCTTGCCAAGTCTCCCACAGTAGGTTTAGCTTGTATGGAATGAATATTATTAGTTGTATGCTTCATTTTCGGGAATTCTGAAGCATAATGAGGACCTTGACACTCAAAATATTTTATAGGTGCCTTTTGGTCATTAGTTCTGATAACATTCGGTGTATTTCTAGGAGTTGTAAAATTCTACTGCTGATTATTTCTAGGATTGTTTCCTTGGAAATTTCGATTCGGAAAGTTTTTCTTTTGGAAGCCAGAATTTCCACTAAATCTGAAATTTTTCTTTTTCATCTCAAAGTTGTTGGGTTTATGATTTTTTCAGTTAGATATCCCTTCTCTTTTTTGGTTAGTGTCATAGCAGAAAGTTGCTTTCCTCGTGGCCTCTTCTAAGATCTTTGGATTATCATACTCTATTATGTCCTTGATGTTGAAAGGCAGACAACTCAGATACCTCTGAATCTTTGGTTTCTCCACCACAAGGTATGGCACATACCTTAGCAAATTTAGAAATTTGTTGTTCAGCTCTTTCATGTTCATAGTACCCAGTTTTAAATCATAAAATTACTTGGACTTGTCTTCATAGTATTGTTCAGATAGGAACTTCTTTCTGAAGTACCGTTTAAAAGTGCTCCAATTTACATCTGTGTCCTTGATTCCATTCACCCTTTTTATGTCTTGCCACCAAATGTATTCCTTTCCGGTCAGGTTATATATTGCCATCTTTGCCTTCAATGATTCTGAATAATCATAAATTTGAAAGTACTTTTTCATGCCGAACAGCCATGCTTTAGCTGTCTCTCCTTTCTCAGTTTCACCATTGAAAGTTGGGGGTTTGATTTTCTTGAACTCCCCAGAAATCTATTCATACTGTTTGTGACTTTTTCTTTTGGGTTTGTAATCTCCTTCGCTGCTATCACTTGAATAATTACATTTTTTTTGCATTTTTCATTGGCAGCTTCTGATGTTGTTGAAATGTTGTTCTGATCATCATTTTTCATTTTCTTACCCCTGTCTCGATGAGGTAAGTCTTCAATCTTGGAGGTATTTTCAATCCCTCTATCCTATTCATCAGTTGGAAACTGATCGAACAATACTTGGTTAAGTTCCTCTTGTGCTTTCATAATTCTCTCATTGTCCTGTTTTACAGATCTGATTTCTGCTTTTAACTCTTGAAATGCACGTAACAATTCTAATGAATTGTCATTCAATTCGCCATGGACTTCTTCTTCATAATGCTGTCCTGTGCTATGAATGTTTGGTCGAAATATGTCCTCCATATGTTCAGCTGATCCTTCCATACCTGTAGCTTAGAAATAAATTTATGTATAACAAAAATAGTTTAAATTGAATTATTAAGATTTCTACTGTAATAAAATTTTCTGTTGCGTGTTCTTTGGACCTTTTCAGGCCGAGATTTCGAACATGAGCTCTCATACCACATGTAACATCCCGATAATTTCATAAAAATTTAAAATTTTTAAAACAACATTAAATGTCAAAAACTACAATTGCGGAAATAATAAATTCTTAAATAAAGCAGCATTAATACCGAAGTCATAAATGCTAGAAACAATTTAATTACTGAGTCTCTTAACTAATAACCTTTTAATGACAACAATACATCATACTTCTTTTAAATGATTACAACATTACTTTTGCTTGTGTTAACTGTAATTCAAAATATCTTGCGATAGAGTTTTCTTGACAAGGTACTAACAGTTTGTTTTTGGATGATGATGAAAGGGGTCCTACTGAGTACCCTGAGGCTTACTTAGCTCTATTAGCTAAAGCATTTGAACGTGTTTTTCACTGTGCAGAAAATGCAGGTAAGAATAATACGCCAAAATCAAGTGTTAAGAATAAATATGTTTTTCAATTCATCGTCAATGTATAGTGAAAACTCTAAGTGCTTCCTTACATGAAAGTTATTGAAGGTATGGGTATTTGTCCTAGTTCTCGTTTACGAACTAGCTTACAAACTTCACAATGCTATTAGTATCCTATTGTCATTTTCCATAATACAAGTAGTGGTGATGTTCTATGTGTATAATCTTACACTATGAGTGCTAGATTCCAATGTACGCAATAATCACTTGGTGTTATCAAAATAAATACATTACTCCTATAATCCTTCATTTATATACTAATATAGTATCATTTTATGGATATTATGATCCTAGTTCTATTGTGAATTATTACACTTATATGATTGTGTTTTTCAATATAATAATTGTGCATTATAATGTAATGTGTACTTTGTAAAAAGATAACTATATATCAAATATTACAATATACAAAATGCATCTTAATCTATACACTAGTATCAACCCTTATATGGAAATGCGGCCCTAGTTAAAATCAAAATGCTATTATGTAAAAGTAAGCCGAGCATTCGAAAGATTAATACTTAACAATGAAATGAGCTATGGTTAGACACCCTAACTATTGCCCTAGGTGTTAATGAATATAACATTGTTATTATACGATACTACACTTTGTAATAACTTCATTGTAAAGACATGGAATTGACCAGTATTAAATTTTCTATTGTCATGTGATGGAAGGTCGAAAATATACCATCCAGGTATTAATGCTCCTGGCTAACCTCCATGGTGGAATGTACTGCTGTCAGTCCACATATTCGACTTCATGTGGAGACCTAGTGAAGTATATAGTTGATGATCCGAGCTGTACATAGTTGATGTAATGAATCTTCCCGAGCTGGATACATTGTTGTCCCTTAGTCTACTGTACTCACATTATGATCATAAATGTGGTATTAAACCTGGTTGTTGCCAGAACTTTGAGGTATCGTGCTGGCTTCTCCTCCATCGTTGATCTTGTGTGTTCTTGGTTTTAGGGATGAAACCCTAATCTTTCATTTAATTGTTGAAGTGCTTTCTTTGGATTTCATTTCTCATGGTAGTGGTAGTGGGGAGAGGCCGACAGGCCGAGAGATTTTAGGGTTTCAATTGTTAGAGGTCTCCAGACTTGAAACCGTGACCTGTGATTGTTTAACCTGCAACTGTATGTTATGTTAAGAAGCCAAGCTTTGGTGAATTTTTATAGTAGATAAGAAGTTGGAGTGTTGAATTTATATTCGGTTTTTCTATGTATGGTTGAGAGAGTAATCGTTTAGGGTTTTCATCAGGAAGATTCGAACCATGTTCGATTTTCAAGCATTGATATACTATTGTGTACAGAGATGGAATCTTCTTCGCTGAGCTTGATGGCTGGCTTCGTCGAGTCTTAAAGGCTTAAGGTGTCTCTTTACTCGAAGCTATAATGCACAGGTAACGTCTCCACTTAAAAATTAATGCTCTTTTGTTACAATGATAAATATCTTTTGTAGTTTCTCATTTAACCATTTAAAGGTTTTGTGGCAGGTTTTTACTTCGTCAAAAGGTTGCAGTGTTTGAGCTTGGTGGGAGAATGCTACTTGTCCACTGGTAAGCCTCGATAGTTCCTTACCTTGTAGGTCCTCCTGGTTCAGTTGTGGTTGATGTTTGATAAATGGAAAGGGTTTGGTGCTTGGTTCTTGGCACTGTGTTTCCTAATGTTGGATATATTTGGAACCAAAGAAAAGAAGCTCGAGGTTAAAACTCTCAGGTTGTCTTGATACTTTTTTTTTGCAGCGTTTCGTTGTTCCTTTCGTTTGAAAGAGTAACATGTTGATTTTGTAACTTGTTAAGATTGTAAGTACTACGGGACGAACCCTGAGTGTTTTAGGGATCTTTTAGAGTTTTTGTTCAAACTCTGTTTGTAATTTGACTAAGATAAAATAATAGAGATGATGGCCGTGAACTAACTCGTTTCTGTGAAAAGTCTGGGTTATAATGTTTACAATTTATTTGAAGTGATAAGAAAATGATTTGCATAAAGGAATGGTTTTCCTGTACTGCTTCTATGTTGATGTTTTGGTTAGAGATACCAATGTTTATTTGGCCCCAGAGCCGATACTAACTTAAACATTGAAATCGCAAAAACTAAGTTAAAGTTAGAATGATAATGATAAAACTCGGTTTCTGGTATTCGAACCCTACTAAATAAAAATGGTTTGGTCTATAATAATAATAATAGAAACTCTGTCTGTACTTGAATTGTTCGAATTGATAGTTATCGTGAAAGTGGTAGTACAACACTGAGGATGCCTTTGATTTAGCAATCCTAAAGGTTACGATTTTCAGTATAGACTGTAAACAACTGAAAGTTTTGTTTCACAATTTCGGTTTGCAGAATGATAAGGTTTTTATTTTGATGATGAAGAACAATGCAAAGTTTTCAAGTCATGATTATTATAGTTAATAACTATGATAACACTATAGTTTGTGTTTGACTTGAATAGATACCTATTGTACATGCGAAAGTTGAAACGTAGTAATATTTTGGTTTTTGGAAAAATCCGGTGAAAAAGACTTGATGTTTAAATTTCTTAATGTTCAGCTGAAAACTGGTTCTAAGATAACTCTAGGTGTTCCAAGACAAACCCGCAGGTGCATGCAAACCCTAAAAGTGTCGAAGCCAAACTTGTGAATCTCTGAATGATGAGAAAACATTTATGAGTTTGTTCTCCGTTATTATGATTCGTGACAGTTTTTAAAAGATTTATTGTTCTAAAGAAAAAACACTAGGTCTGTTTGTAGAAATAAAATGTTGACTTAATTTCTATAAAACAGAAAATACTACAATGCCTAAATAAGATGTGTTGAGAATAAATTATAATTCTAAACATACACTTTGTATTATAGACAACAACTGGTGAGGAAAGTTAGAGATATACAAAAACATTATTCTATTCATTCAATCGTCATCCTATCTATCGAATCATTTATCTCAAATCTTCCATTTTTGTACTAGAGTACGATGCAGAAAGTTCGCATGGGGAAAAATGCAGAAAAGAATATCTAATCGATCATTTCATCTATTAAATCATTTTCATTCAGAAATTATACTTAGGTCTGAAAATAAAAACAATTTCTTCTGTATTCTTTTAACTGAACTACATACTGATAAATGCAGAATTTATTTGACTAAAATTAACAACAGAACTGTACAACCTGATAATTTGTAGGAGAAACAAACCACCCAAGGAGCCTATTCCACCCAACCTATTCCTGAAGACAGCCAAATTACTTGCATTAGGACCCCCGAGCTTGTTCACTAAACTGCTAGGAAGAAGAATCTGTAGAGGCTTTAGGTCAATCCACTTGCAGCAACAAAGTATTTCATTCAGTCATATAGACTTAGCAGTCAAAGAGACCTGCACCAGCACCTCTGGTTATTTCAGCATCCTCCCAATGCACATCCACTTAGCCACCCTATTCGAATCTCTCAGTGATCACCTGATACACTTAAGGAAATATTTTTGTAGAAAATATTGTGGAGCTTCCTGCTCAATTCGAATTTCCTTATCTATGCTACCTAGGCCTTTTAGTGGTTAACCTGGTCATTAATGAGCTAAGAGCTCTCTTCCACCCACCTGGGGGATAATGCCACAAATTTAGGGGTAGTTGTCCCATAACCAACAGCTAGTGGTGGAGTGAAAATGATGCCATCTGTTCAATACCTTCTAACAGCTTCCATTCCTCCTAGTTGGTCAGTGAACACTCATTTAATAGTTCCCTTGGGTGTTTGTCTCCTGTTTAATTTATTAAATAATAATAATAAGTCATTACAATCATCCTTGACCAAATTTGGTCATAATTACAAAACTTTGTAATTAAAATTTAACATAATGTATTTTGAAATTAAAATAATTAGTCTCAAAATTTGGGTAGGTGACATAGTGAAAGTTCTTTGTAAAAGTCGGAGTCGAATAGAATCATTGACTATGGTGTTTGAGGAACACCATAGGTTAAACGACATGATATGGTTTTGGGGGTCTTCCCCAGCCTTTCCTTCAAACTTTAGGATGTCTGACGTGAGCTTTGTGGGCATGGGGGGGCAAGTAGGGTTATGTCTAATGGGATCATTTGTTAGCCTTGCCAAGTCAGGTAGGTTAAGGCTAGCCATAAATGAAAAACTGGCGGAGGGTTATGACGTTGTCATGGGGGAATAAGTGCTAGTGGTAACATTATGTATTTGGCCACTGCCCCCTAGGGGGATATTATCCATGGGAGGTATGTGCCCTCCACCCAAAGGAATGTGGGAGGGGCCCTCACCACCAAGTGCAACGAGAGTTACAGATGGGTTGGGAAGATGTTCAAGGTGTGTTGGAATATGAGTGGTAGTGGGGATAGCAGGTATAGTTCCCATCGTGGGCATGCCTAAGTTGGGTGTGGGTCCTGTATTGGGCAGGGGTCCCATGTTAGGCATACCTAAGGGAGTTGTTGTAGTAGTGGCCAATGTGGTGGCCATTGTGGTGGAGGGTGTGGTGGATGTTCCACTAGCAGGTCCTGTCAAGAAGGAGTCAAAATGTGACCCAGCCATGGGGTTAGTGGGTTTTGTGTGTGTAGGATGCTCGGATTCTTCCTCAAAGTCAGATGTGAAATGAGGTGCGTCAGAATCAAATGACGGGGCTCTACGTCGATGACATGTAGAGTCGAGTGACAGTGCTCTTCATCTATGACGAGTGGTTTCAAGTGAACCGTATTGTGGGGGTTCACCTCGTAAACGTCGAGAACATCTCGGGGACTCAATGGTGACAGTTGTGAATTAAAACTAATAGGTGGTGGTGAGTGGAAAGCTCTAAAGCCCTAATGTAACCGTGCATGCAAGAGGGGAGCATAAAAAATAATGGCACTCAGGCCAACAACCAACCTCAAAACACTTACTATAACAGTTGTGCTATAGTAAGTGGAGTAATAAAAAAATGTGGTCAGACAACCAACATGCAAACAGCTCCAAAAAATAGAAAAAGGTGTACTTACTGACCAAAGGGAGGTAATGGAGCATGCAAACACCTAACTAAAAAGTATTATGACTCAACAAGATATATCCTCTGCAAGGTGATGAAGTCCAAGTCAGACAATATAAATTGTAGAATCATAGGCTAGATATCCCCCTACCAGGAGGGATACCGGGTAGTCAATCCTAGAAAATGGGCCACTAAGATACCCCATTCATGACACGTTCGGTTGGGTGAATCTGTAGCTCTTGTTCTATCACCATTGTACTCCCACAAGGGTGGTACAACGAGAACTACGAGTAGGTATCCTTCGGTGACTGAATGGATTGCGGTATTCCACTCAGGCCTCTGAAACCACTCTGGCTACTTCAACCCTTCTAAGGGAGAGGCCTTCCCAACGAATTGATTTAAACTGTGTCAACAAATAATAAGGGATTTTGGTACCCAAAATGTCAACCACTATGTCTCAACATGTAAGTGAGTGAGGGGTGTTATTTGGATACTTATCCCCTCAGTCCTACCTAACTACAATATTCTTTTTGTGTTTCCCAAATTGGGTTAGAATGTTCGTTGAGTTAAGAGAATTTTAAGCCTCACTTGAAATTCTTATGACAGATTGTGTGCTGGTGTGATTATATACCAAAACAATTTGCCTCGCATGGGCGATTTAATCACAAACTAAAATAATGATTTCAATTTGCAAAAAATGAAAGACGCTTTGAAATGTAAATGCTTGTTTTCAAAAAATATGGATTTTTCAAAAAAATTTAAGGTAAAGCAAAATAACATATGCAGAAATAAATGGATTTCTAAAGCCTTTCTTGGGAAAAATATTGAGCAATTCAGAAATATGATTCTAACTTTGCAAAGTATGAAATTTACAACCTGAAAAGTACTTAACAAATCTTTCTTTCACTTAACCGAAAATTTTCAAAAAGATTAGTAAAGCATATAACAAAATATAAATTTATAATGTTGCAATAATAAAACACTATGCTGTAAAAAAATTGCAGAAAATAAGGCTGGAAAAAATGGGCTGATTGGGAAAAATATCGGGAAAAAATGGGCCGAACGAAATAGGAAATATCACGACTGTGAGGCGAAAATCCGCAATGTGAATCACGGCGATATGGGAAAAAGCCGCGATGTGAATCGCGGCGAGGTGGGAAAAAGCCACAATGCGCCGCGCGGAAAAAGGCCAAAAAGCCACGATGGACTACGCAGGAAAAGGCCGAACAGCCGCGATGGGCCGCGCGGAAAAAAATTGAACAACCACGATGAGCCACGTGGAAAACAGGGTGCGATGTGCAATGCGACTATGGGTGCCGAAAGCCACGATGTACAGACGGAAAATAGTTGCCGAAAAACAAACCCAAAAATTGAAATTTTGGGTTGTTTTGGGCTACAGAAAGAGCCAATGGCTAGGGAAGCTATCAAGAAGCTGACTAGTATGGTAGATCTACAGTTTTAAATGGGAAAAACGACTAAAATATAGATCTAAATTAAAGATTTAAAATTCGAAAACCAGTGGAGTCACCAAAAACTGTTGCTTGGTTTTTCAACCAAGCATGTGCAAGGATGCACCTACTAACTAGTAGCAGTAGTCTCAATAAAAATATGTAAAAACTTTGTTGAATATAAGAAGTAAATAACTAATCTGTCATGTGCAACTAAATAAACTAAATTAAAAAAAGGTAAACAATGCGATTCATAACGAAAATAGGAAATAGAAAATTTGATCTTTTGTATTACCTCAAATGGTGAGGATGGTGAGTTTTGCACAGCTCCAAGGTTGAGGTGCTCCAATGTCCAATGGTCTCTTCTTCTCCAATGCTTCAATGGGGATCTTCAAACTCAAAATGGGAGGCAAGGGCTCTCAAAGGGAATTTGGCAGCATAAGGATAGGATGAAATGTGGATGAATAATGAGGAGCCCCTATCACGTTTTTATAGTTTTTTGGTGATGGGGAATACCTTATGGTTTAAGGAAACCAATGGTATTGACCAACATGGTTTAGGTCTCTTTTTCCCTCTTTTTCCTTTTCTAAATATTTTTTGAATATTATTCCCTTTTAATTGTTTTTTGGGATTTTTGGACCCTTTTTTAGGGTTTTTTGTGTTTTTTGAGGAAAACTACATATTTTGAGGGGAAAAAGGTGTATTATGGTCTTTTTGGTGACCTTTTGAAGGTTTTAGAGGCTCAAATGGTGGAAAAAGTGGACAAATGGGTCGTGTGAACAAGGGAATTGGCTAGTGAGCACTTTTTGGGTGTTAACACCTGAAATGAAATTCAAAGATTCAGAAGGAAAACAAAGGTGAGAGGAATGCACACCTATCCGAATCAAGTGGTGTCTTCCCACAGTATGAGGTCCATATTGAGGCATGGAGATATTGAATGGATTGCTAAATGTTTCATCACCTCTCCCAAACCAAACATAACTATTGCAGAACATACAAGGGAGATAAAGCAACTACTATAAAAATATGAAAAGGTATTTGGAGACCTTTGTTGAGATATTGTAACTTCAAAAAATATTATATTTGTACTTTATTATTCCGGAGATGTTTCATTCCTCCATGGAGACCCTATTGTATATCCAGAGATGTTTTATTACTCTGTGGAGAATGTGCACTACAAGAAAAAAGGTCATTGGTGAGGGTCATGCTTGTGACAGACCTTTAAGGGTTGTCACCAATGTCACATATGATGATGGTCCTTAAAACATCGTCGTTATAAGTGCCTTTTGATATGGTCCTTTAAGTTTCGTCACCAAATCCCTTTTCAGGGACACTTTTGGTGAGGGTTGTTAAAGGCTCGTTGCTAATTCTCTCTTTGGTGACACTTCTAGTGACAGTCTTTTATTGGCCCTCACCAATACTCTTTTTGGTTACTTTTGGTGACTATAGAAAAATGTTTGTCACCATTGATCATTCTAATGAGTTTTTGATGACTCTATGTGACCGTCTCTATATTTTTTGACAAAATATAGTGGTTTAAGACCACTGCTATGGATTCTTTGTCATTATGTGTCCAAGGTCATAGTGGTTAGAGTCAATGAATTTCTTAATAAGTTAGTGTGCCAATGGTATTAGGTGCAATATCACTTATTTTGGGGGGTTAAGTGTGATGGTTATGAGTATAACTTATGTCCATGGGTTAAGTGTGACATTTATGAATATCATTTATTGATTCCACTACTTTTAAATTCAATATTTTTCTATAATTCAGCTGCCATGTTTGCACCATCCAATCTATTCTCATGAGAACAAATGCGAATAACTTTTGAATTGTTTGTTAGGAGTTGCTGAGAATATGAAGCTTATAAGTTTGTCTCCTACTTATTTTCCTTTTCTCTTGGAAATTGGCTCGAAATTCATCTCACTTACTTTGTCAGAAATGACGTCAAGGTTGGTGTTTTTGACAGCTTCACTACACCTGACACTATCCATTCTTTGTTCATTAGACACTATAATTTTATTAGTAATTTCTTTCTCACTTGTGTTAACAAGTAAATGCCTTCCATTTTGATAAACATAATAATTTCCATCAAAATGATGTTTACCTATTGTGTCTCCAATTCTTTGCTTTGTTTCTTCAATTTTATTAGTGGCATGGGGGGTATCATTTCCCTCAAGTAATGGGAATTACTAATTTTTCCTTTGTGTCAACACATGAATCAATCCTCTTAGGTTTATCACTAGCAATTTCCCTTTAGATGAAGTTCCACTAGTATGTGCAGGAACCATATTATTTAAGACATAATCAAGTCGGTTAATTCCAATAATGAACAAGACTAACTTGCTAACTAGCTATGCGAAGGTTACCCTTCATGGATAGCTTCTTAGAGGGACTATGGTCAATTAGGCCATGGATGTTTGAGACAATAACATGTAGATGATGCCCTTAGATGTTATGGGTTGCATGCTTGCTACACTGATGCATCCAATGGTTTTTTTTCCTTGGTTTGAGAGGATTGGGAAATCTTCTTGGACCATTGCAATTATTGGTCTCCAACAAGGAATTCCTAGTAAGCGTGTGTCATCAGCTCGTGTTGACTATGTCCCTACCATTTTTACACATTGCTCATTGCTCCTACCAATTGAATGATTTGGTGAAGTGTTTAGATCATGTCAACAAAGGTGGCTCACCACCTTCGACGTCATGAGAAGTTTAATGAACCTTATCATTTAGAGGAAGGAGAAGTCATAGCAAGGTTACCATAGGTGAATCTATGGTAGGATCATTAACAAGTGAGTATTAGACGATACCCCTTTATGGGCTAGGGGACATTTGCATGACCCATGGTGCATCCAGCTTTGTTGTGGTTGGTGGTGACTCGCAATTCCATCCACACAATGTGGCTACTTCGATTAGTGGGTCTAGGAGGTTAGGTCCCACTAAGATGTGGAGTGGGATATGACTACGACCCATGTGACTGGCTTTATTGAGGGTGGCGATGCCTCATCATTTCATTTGCATGATGGTGTTTTCTTAATTATGGATCGTGGTAAATTGACTCTCCAATACAATCTATCACAAGCCCCCTTCTTCCATGATGAATAATCATCGAGGAGTGCTCAATGGATGCGTGAAAATGCCATGCAATGCATTGGGTTGGCCACCCTAATACTCCTTATCACCCATCCAACAACTCTTGAATTTGCCCCTTAATTTCTTCATTTTCAAATAATGAAGTCCTACATAAAGCCTTGTTTGGCATACCAACTTTATCTCTCAGGTTGATTCCCTACATGTTCAATCAGATGGCTTGGATGCATTTGATGAGGTTCTCATAACAACTCATGATAACAGTACTACAATAGGTCATCCAACTGCTCCTATTAATTTGACCTCTCCTATCAAAATAGAAGCATGTTTTATGAGTTCCCATGGTCTTGGTGACAGTTAAAAGGTGTTAATTTCTCTTCCTTTTCGAATCAGAAAATAATCAAGGAAAACTATTACGAAGCATTGATTAGTTTATGAGATTCCAATAGAGTAGGACATGCATTCCAATAGAGCTGCATTAGTTTTGGTGACCACAACCTTCACCTTGAAGAAATTGTAATTTAATGATTTAACAATGTTTATGCCCAAATATCATAGTTGCATTCTAATTTTATTTTCATTGTCCACTTGAAAAAGGCACTTGTCACTTAGATGTAAAAAATCCATTAATAAAACTTTACATCTTGATCCATGCCATAGTTTTGTCCACAAATAGGCCAATGGTACCCTCAATAGGCCATGCGTAGTTTGTGGAGGAGGGACTCTTAAATTTCAAATTAAAGTCCAAAAGTGTACCTTTGAAGGAGACGACCTTCTCAAGTCATGATCCTCCATCAAGGCCATTAGAATGAGGGTACCTTATGGAAACATATTAGACATTTTAGGGATGGAAATACCACTATGATGATAGATTTGTTGCTATCTATTGGGAGGGCCATTATAAAATTAATGGAAAGGTTGGCCTAGATCATAGTGGTAGAGATAAAAAGTGGTTGCAATGCCCCAAGGTTCCTTTCTTCATTAAACTTGCTCATGAGGTGAATAACCATGAGAGGATGGAGAAGGAGGGATATAAACCCAATCTCTATCTTGGGGGTTCTTTAAGATTGTGTCATGGGTTTTAATGCCAAAAAGCCCCTCAATTTTGCTGAATGTGGAACACATGCATGATACCCCTTTTAGTAGTTTGTATTTTTTAGACAAAAGATCATAATTGCAATGGCCTACCCTCTATATATAGGGATAAGGAAGCATATACATCACATTAGATTGGCCATATCCAAATAAAGATGCCATAAGTTTATATTATATTGTCTCACCCTCCCAATGGAATTTTGTGAAGGTTTATGCATAATCCAAATACCCAGGCTACTTAAAATTACAACATTGTAGAAGATAGTCTATGTAGGGCACAAGTTGCAGCACACAACCTCCTGTGTATGCACACGAATTCTTGTGACTTCATTGATAAGATTTTGTTCTAATTAACATCAAAATAATCATATCTATGATGATGATCATGAGTCTTAATGCCTTAGCCATGGATTAAGTTCTACAACCATAAGAAATTTATCCATCAGGTTAATGCACAAAAAAAGGTTTCTGAAAGATTATTGCTAAGCTAATCTAAAACTAATGGATCTATTGAAAGGGGGGACTAGAGCGAACTCAGAGATTCCTACAATAAACTATGAGACCTCTTCTTATATGTGAAAGGAATTAATCGTCCAATAATAAATGGGTTAAAACATAGGTGAAAATAGCTATTAAGGTTGTGTGAAACCATTATCCACTTAACCTAGACACTAAAATTAGGGTCAACCCTCATCATTGAATAACCAAAAATACCATGTACACTAAGATTACCGACGAGAAAAGTAGATCAATTCATATATATCATGCTATCAAACAACAAGGAAAGAGGTTGTGAGGGAATGCAAGTCAAGTTACAAGTAACAACTTCCAATAGAATAGATCCATGCAATTAGACTCCGATCAATCCTTACTAATTGAATCGAAGGCGAGAAGTCAATTTTTGAATTCTACCTCATAGGCTTAGAGATCCCTGCATTATAAATTCTACCTCTTCACATACAATCTTTTTATTGTTTCATCCAACAATGGTGGATTCCCTATCATCACCTCTGTCACAATATGGAACGAAGATCAACGTTTTGGACCTCAACAAGGCTTGAAAGTGTTAAGTTGTAGAAGATAGAGGCATTGTGTCAACTTGAAGAGTTAAATTGTTTTTGCACTTCAACATGTGTTGATTGAGTACTATGGAAATAAATTTTCCAGTTTTTGGTGAGTATCTATTAAATATTTATATTTTTCATTTGAAACTCCTAGACTAAAGTGTAAAACTTGAATAGGTAGCATTGGTTTCAAAGTGTGTTGATGGTTATGCTTGATTGTATTTCCATCCATGTTAACACCTTTATTATTAAACTAAATCGATCATTTGTATGTTTTGCAATATGCTCCATATGAAATGACAACTTGGGATGTATTCCCTATGTATCTTTTCTTGAAGGATTCAAGCCAATCAGTATGTACTGTTAGCTTTGGTATTTATAGTCTCCAATTTCGAATCCTCCCTTCATCATTTAGAGAGGATTAAAACACTTGTTTAACATTTTCAGTTTAAAAAGGAGTTTGCACTCCGAGAGGGATTTGATTCCTCTCAGCGCTTGGTAGATCCCCTTTAAGATGGATCTATGTTGGTGTAGGATCTAGTACCTCACTTGAGTGTCTCTTCCATATATAACAAACCCTCACGAAAGTATTTATCACCTCTGATATTACCTAGTACTAGGTTGCAACACCTAGATCACATGCATTATGCCACATGTTCGATGTCATATTGGACTACTACAATATTATCCACCGCCCTTATTCATTTGATAATCATCCACCATGAATATATATATATATATATATATATATATATATATAATGATGATCATTATCATTATAATATAATATACTTTTGTATTAATATATATAATATCAATACTAATACATATATAAAAGAGAAAAAAAATATAGAAAATGAGCGAGAAAATGAGTAAATTAAAAATTGAGAGGGAAAAGAGAAAATAAATAAAAAATACCAGAGAAACTCCAATGGATCTACATGAATTGCATCCCTACTCGGTCCTAGTAGTGATCGATGATAGAATTGTGCCGACTGAAATGAGATACTTGCTCAGAATGGTCAAGAGAGACATCGAATCCATGAACATGTGGTTGTAAGGAAATCTAGGGTTTTGGTATTTTTTCTAAATCATTGTTTGGTACAGGCCACACATCGAATCTATGAACAGGTTTGATCCACCGTAGTTAATTGTGAGAGGAAAGATCACTCATATATTTTCATGGTGCTTCAACGCGAAGAAGAAGATTCAATCATTCAGGCAAATCGTTGGAGTTTGAAATTTTGTGGTGATTTTTGGAAGGAATTCTCACTCTTGTGGAGGGCACAGATATCTTGTTCATTTTCATCCTCTGGATCCATTGCAAGACATTTCTCCATACAGCTGAGAGGAGTGAGAATCTCCTGTTGGCTGGGTATTCCATAAAAAAGGAGGGCGTTGTTGTTTTACTGATCTTGGACCATAGAGGAAGGGAACAAATGGTTAGTGGCGATGCAGTCCCTCATTGGGTGGCCGTGACACACAAAGATACCATCTTTCTTTCTTTCTACTGTTTATATTTCTGAGTGGGGTGGGTTCTGAATTATGTACAACAGAGAACAAGTGTTATCAGTTGTTGTAGCCATTTTCCAAGTAAAACGTGTGGGGGAAACATTCTACAAAGAGGTTGAATGTACTGTTACACCGACAGGTCAGAAACTACTCAGATCTAATTTGTATTATCCTTGTTTAACTGCTTTAACAGCTGCTAGTAAAACTGATGTAGCTTCATGTCTTGTTGTGAGTTATTTTTGTGGTATTAAATGCAATGAAAAGTGAGAGTTTTGAGACACCATCCACTATTGATTGTCATTATGCCTGAGATCTTGTATAGTCTGCAAAACCAGCTAAACATATCATAACAATCCAGTAAAAATTAGACGATATCGGTAGGGGGAATCCTACAGGGGTATCTTAGCACTGTCACCAAATTGTTTGACAAAAGTGTTGAACCAAAGAATACCATTATAATAGAAATAATCACAAAATCATCTCAACCTATTAGAGAAGGATCATTACATTGGTATTTGAGCATTGTTTCCAACTGTTTGACGAAAGTTTCCAACCAAAAAAGGCGCAAAATACAACAACAATCAACAGACAAATCAGATGAGCAGTTACAAGGGATACTACATAAATCCAACACATATATCATATATGGTATTATCATAGTAGTTGTATATACCTACCTTTGGGCGCTCTTAACATAGCTAATGCTTGAAAGCTAGAATTTACATGGCTTATACACACTATATAGCTATATCTACATAATGATCTGGCAAAAAAGGATTTAAGCTAAAGGTGACTTGTGTAGCTTTTGGTGATTCGATGGGTCGGAAGAAGACTAACGATGGGAAAAATACAAATAGATTTCTGCGACCTCCAGGCCAGCTTAAGATGTTCAAGTTGAGTATTACTCAACCGCTCTTCCAGTCACTCTTAATATTCCCGTACCATATCAAAGAAAGGTGAGGTGGTTTTCCTGGAGTCTGATGGTGATGACCATCACTTCCTCTTCGATGTTTCCTCTTCTCGTGATCGCAAAAGGCCTCATTAACTTAGTGTTTTGTCATTTAGCCTTTTCAAATTCATGAAAACAAAGCTACTTTAGTGCTCCTCTGACATTGCCCCAAATAGATTACATGTGTTGTTTCTGTAAGAAGCCATAAACAATTTTTAATACTCTGAAGATATTGATTGTCCTTTGTAAAGCAAGAGGATAAGAAAATAATTTCCTTCGCTTTCTACCTTCATCCTCTATTTCGAGTTTTTTCTTGGAAATGTCACAAAGAGTATTCAACTCCCTATCTATCTCCCTAACTAACTTTAAAATCCTCGAGGAATAATCTACTTGTGTATCAACTAATGAACATTCTTTTGAACCGATACTGTGTCTTCCTAGATCACATTTCTTTTCACCAAGGGTTTCCACACACTCAAATTCAACATTCCTAGTCAAGACTCCCTGCACTACTAATTCTTGGCAATTAATATTGTTCAATCCTATCCTTTTGTTCTCCAAATTCTTCCTCTGGATATTATTCCTAGCCTCATCAAATGAAGAAGAGGAATTTAATGAACTATCCATATGTTCCCTGTCATAAGATTCTTTATTTCCATGTAATTCATAGTTTTTTCCCAGCATACTTTCGGTGACAATTGAGTACTGGACATCTTGTGAAGCCTGGCATTGATAAATTACTTAGCATAGTCAGATATGAAATAATATCATGCCACGCAGCATGTGCAACAACTTGAGTATGACTTCCTGAAGTCTGAGATGTTCCCCCAGTAAGCTACCATGTGTCTGTGGTATACTTTGCCGAGTTACACTAATACTCAAATCAATTAGGTGTTTCTTTGCAAATGGAATAATATCTATAAATTCATCCTCTTGCAATAAGGGGAATCAATTTGAGCACCTATGTCCAATTTCAACCCCTTTGGGCAAAGAGCAATAGGCTTCTCAATTTCCTTTACACTAGCTTCTTCAAATGCATGACAACAGAGCTACTAATTTAGTGCTCCTATGACATTTCTCCGTAGCTTGCATGTGTCATTTCTGAACAGTAATTGTTATCCACTTTAAGTGTATTTTAAAATGTTTTCAGGCACTCGTCTAGTTTCTCTATTTTGGTGATTGGTATGCTTATTTCTTTTACATAGAGAGAGTGAAAAATGTGGCACCATATTTTAAATTCCTTGCAGCACAGGACTCACATCTAAACAAACACCTGGCGATTGACAATCTGGGTGCTTATCACTTTTTGGGTTATGTGGCTCTTATGTTTCCGTTACATATTTGCTTTGTACAAATTTTAACTTGTATTATGTATAATTCTTGTTGGAGCTATAAACTGTTCATCTTTAGACTCGCTTTGTTTGTTTGTTGGAATCACCAAGGAAAGTTAATCATTTTGCAGTAGACAAAATACGCATTTATTAAGCCATATGTCATTGTTGGTTGCTTCTTAACTCTTGTTGCCATTTAGTTTATGGATAGATCACTGTCTTTGAAATACTCGTCTAGAATTTTGAAATTTTATCAACAAAATAGGCATGAGGATTATGGACCATTTTGCAAAGACATGACGTACTAATTTTACCATTAGTCTGTTACCCTCTTTGGAGGACCTTTTGTTTTGTTGGGTGTAGATGTATGTGAAAAATGAAAATCTAAAAATGTTTATCAGTATTCTCAGGTATAATCAGATAATATTTCTCTGATATTCCAGCATCACTTTGCAGGCTTAATGTATATGTAGAACAGTTCAAATTGGCTTTGGACTGCTTCTTTGCTGTTTGGTTTGTCATTGGGAATGTGTGGATATTTGGTGGTCACACATCTTCAAGCGAGGCCCCAAATATTTACAGGTTAGTATAGATTTCCTCTTGGGTCTTTGTGTTTGTTCAACATGATACTTGCATTTGTTTCTTCGTTACTATAACGAAGCAGATGATCATATGTTTTGGTTAGTATACTATATCCAACAGCTATTGAAGCTGCTTGCAATATTCTTATAGATTAGTTCTTTGCTTTGTTTGTAGGTTATGTATTGTGTTTCTCACATTTAGTTGTATAGGTTATGCCATGCCATTCATTTTTTGTGTGACAGTATGTTGTTGCCTACCTTGTATTATACATATTCTTGGATTTCGAGAGGACCAGAGTCAGACGAGAGAAGCTTCATCTGAAGTGCTTAATTCTTTGCCAACTTACAAGTTCAAGGCAAAAAGAGCTACTGAAAGTAATGGAAGTAAAGACAAGAGTGAATTTGACTCAAAAAGCTCAGGTGATGGTGGCTTTATATCAGCTGGGAGTGATAAAGAAAGATTATTTCAGGCGAAGATGTGGTATGTGTTGTTTCATGTTCTGTATAAAATCTAAATGGACTATAATTATTGCTGGTGAAAAATTGGCAACCAAGTAATGATATCTATATTGGTATTTGTTTCTCCTTCACGAACTTCTCCAATCTGCAGAACACTACTATAAATCCATCCATAAGCGATTTCCCACCTTGCCTTCTTTCTTTCTAACTACAGATCCCCGAGAACCAAAAAAAAATTTCCCCCTTTGGAAATAGTTGTGATTTCCTTAAAAACAAACCAGTGTACCCAAGGGATCCGCCTATCTAGCACGTACCCACCTCCACTTGGTATATCTCCACTTGGCACATTGAGGAGTCCGCCCGCACCTAAAAAGAATACCTCTACTCATGGAAGGATAGCGATACCAGCTGCCGCTTGAGAAGTCTCATAAACTAACCCTTTTGTGCATTAAAACTCCACTAAGTATAATGTAAAATAAATAAAAAATCATGTTGTCTTTATACTATTCAAATGGAACCACACTCTATGGAAAACTAATGTCTCACAACTTAGAGTCCATTAGTCGATTATGCATATATATATATCTATATATATATATATAGATATATATATAGTTAAGTATTCTTTGCCAAGTAGCCCCTTTATATGGTATTTTAAGTGTGAGTGATACTCACACTTTTGTCTTTTAAATACATATGTATGTATTTATTTAATTCAATATACAATATTTATAATTTCCAATGCAGATTTGTTCCATTTGCTTGGACAATGACGAGCTAAGGGAGTTACAGTGCACCTATTGCTTTCATGTAGAATGTGTTGATAAGTGGTTGAAAATAAATGCATCTTGTCCTCTTTGCAAACATGAAATTGGGGAATCCAGTGAAGCAGCATCAGAATCTGCTGCACAAGCAGGACAACGAAGAGATGGACAAATGGAGTGATGGGCTAGTATGGTGTAAACAGAACTAAAAAAGCATATCTGAGTTAATTTCAGACCCTAAAAACCAAGTCTGAGTGCGATTTAAGCGATTCTAGGAAGATTTATGAGCTCTTTTCATGATATTTAACCCCAAACAACGGTCCTTTTTGAAGTTCTGGGCATAAATACCAACGAACAACCCTAAAACCATCAATTCTGGATAAGTAGCAACAATTATGGGCATGAAGACAGCCTTAACATCCACTCCTGCACCACACAGAGTTGATTTCAGACCTGAATTTGAAGATAGCCTTAACATCCCCTTGTATTGAATTAAGTTTTCCACAAAATTACTACCATCCCCAGTTCCACTCTTCGTGTCCATATCCATGCCTAGAATTGTTTCTTAATTCCATTTCAACCCTCAAATTCAACCCAACATTCCTCCAAACCAGTTGTTGGTGGTTGTTAATCACTTTTCATCGGGTTGTTCATGCCTAGAATTGTCTTTTAACCCTCCAATTCGGTCCATTTTTAGAGATAGGCATGTTTGGTAGCAAAAGAACAACCTACCAATAGTTACTTCACTGCTAATGATCTGTGAATTCAACATTAATTGTTGAAATCCTGTTAGTATGACAGTAATACATCTAACTAGAAGTCTCTCCTTGGAAAAAAATTTATGTATGAAAATATGTTTGGATCAATCTTTCTGAAGTATTTCACTTCCATAGATGCTGCAAATATGCATGTGCTGAGGGTGCACTTCTACAACAACCAAGTTTTCCAGAATTTGATCAACATGCCAGTCATAAACATGTACGTGAGTTGTGTTTTTGAGTAGGCTTCAAGCTGTTATGTTGTTGCTTAAGAGAGAGGGTGTGTGTAAATTCAAATATGGCATGCGTTTGTTTTCCCAGTTTGATTTTTATTTTGCAGTTGATTGAAGTGTAGGACTTTATATTATCCTTCAATTGGACTTGTCATGCCAAAAACAACTCATTTGATTGCAAATACATTTTACAAGTTTTCATATTTCTGTCATTTTTTGGTTTTGCATGTATGGTCTTTATCTTGTATTTTTTTCTAAAAGAAAAGTCTTAATTTCGTTCGTTTCCTATGTCCAACCATTAGACACAGAACTTTTGCAGAGGCTCTTCCTAAATCTATGTGCACACAGTGCCATAGAAACATGTTTAATTCAACTTTTGCTAGATATGGTGAATCCATAAACTTGGGCATTAAGAGAATATTCAGATGAGGCCGCATCTCAAAGGCTCTATGGTTGTCAATGGAATGTAGTTTATACTTGTTCACAATTATCAAGTGGTAGGATTTATCTCAAAACTATTTTTAAACTTGACCATTTAGGTGCTTACAATTCAGTTCTAGAACTTTCTTCAAGGGTTATTATAACATGGAGTTTACTAATGGGTTTTTCAATTTTCTTCATTCCTTTTTGAATTTTGGGATTTTTTATATTTGATCTTTTTGGTTTGGGATTCATATTTGTGTAAGACTTTTCATAGCTTTTTGAATAGTTTCTTGTGCTTCTGTTGTTTTCAATAGCGTTGATTTATAGTGCTTGTTTAGTTTCCATTAACCTTAATTAACATTTCATCACAACGGAAGCATAAACTATGATTACTTTGTTTTGTGACCAGTCTGCAATAAATCTGCTCCTCAGTTAACATTAGAATGAACTTGGAGGAACAAACAAGAGGATGAGCTGGGTGAAATGATTCCAAAGGAGTCCCATATGTCTGATTTCCATTTGTACATCTGTAAGTGTAAAAAACAACTCATCTTATAGTCTTAGTCCAAGCCTGTAGATATACATTATTAAACTTTTGTTACATCATTTTATATCATCTTTTGCTATCTTGTTTCCATATGCTTAAAAAAGCATAGATATCTATTTTAGTTATTGTGTAAACAGGTTAGTGAATCAGTTCTATTTACTTTACTTATAACAATGTGATATTTTTGCTTTTTCAAATTAGTAAAATGTTATAATAATAATAACCAAATGTTCAATTTATTCCAGCAGGCCATTGGTCATCACCATATACTAGGGTTACATTATGCTTGTGACCTGCTCCACTTGACTCACATGGGTTTAAAAGGGATGAGGCTGGGTACTAGTCCCAAGCAATTTTGATGGGTATAGCTACACTTCATATTGGGAAGGTAAGCAAAGAAAGTCTACCCTATGTAACCCATCAGAGGAAGTTTCTTGAAGCATTTCCCCAAACAAATGTGTAATTTCATGCCAATATGAATCTTAGGAATTTTGCACTTTTATAGGTGCTCTACATTTATGCTATATATGATAATTAAAAAATGCATGTAAGTTGAGATAACACCAATAATTCACAGGATATGCTACTTTGTTGTTTATTCAAGCATGTTTATATACCTGCTGAAACTAATGCTTGGATTCAGGAACATGACAATTATGAAGAGAAAATTCTCAAGTATTACAATGAGAAAGAAATACAGATTAAAGCTGGAGGCTCTATCTTTTGCATAGCCTCCGTTACTAAACCATTTAATTTATTATATATCTTGGACTCCATAGAATTTTTTTATTATTATTTGTTGGCAAATCTTAGGGTTAAAATGTGTCTCTCTGCTTTTTAGGTCCCCACGTTTTCACTGTGGCTTAGGGGGTCTGCATTGACCAGCTTGGGAGGTCCACACCATCAAGTTTGGGGCATATGTACCTAAGATGTCATATAAAATCCACAATGAAGAAAATTATGTTTAGATGGATTTATTGCAAAGAGGTCTTTAATACTGGCAGGTTAGGAAACATGAAATTATATAGCAGGTACAAGCATGTTTTTTAATCAATATACTAGAATGAGTTCCAACATATAGAATCCATTCTCCAAAATTCTCTTTTGAAGGAACATCTGAAACTAAGTTTAGATAGTAAATTCTTATGTCCCTAGGATTTGCTCAAATCGTAAATAATGATGGCCAAGAGAATTATGATCCAGGAATTTTAATAGGCATGATGTAATCGTAGTTAGAGAACATTTTTAATTACCATAGTTTAGTGTTTAAATATTTATAGGCCTATTGCATGATTTTTTTCAAGCAAGTTTATAATCCTGCTGAAACTAATCCATGCACGGTAACAATTCCTATGATTGTAAATTACAACCAACAAGAACAAAAATCTGCCCCTGTAAGTACAACCAACAACTCAGAAAATTGCCCCTATAAACTACAACCAACAAACTCATAAATATGCCTTTGTAAGGTGAAGTCAACACAGCATAAAACTATCCCTTCAAATATGTGTAGGATGAATTGAAAAGACGCCCAAAACAACAAGGAAGGTGCTCTATCAACAATGATTGGACATAATTCTCTTATAAGTACATACTTGACTGACATGAGTTTAAAAGGGATGAGGCCGGGTACTAGTCCCGAGAAATTTTGATGGGTATAGCTACACCTCATATTGGGCAAGTAAGCAAAGAAAGTCTACCCTATGTAACCCATCAGAGGAAGTTTCTTGAAGCATTTCCAAAAAAAATGTGTAATTTCATGCCAATATGAATCTTAGGAATTTTGCACTTTTATAGGTGCTCTACATTTATGTTATATATGAGAATTAAAAAATGAGTGTAAGTTGAGATAACACCGATAATTCATAGGATATGCTACTTTGTTGTTTATTCAAGTACGTTTATATACGTGCTGAAACTAATGCTTGGATTCTGGAACATGACAATTATAAAGAGAAAATTCTCAAGTATTACAATGAGAAAAAATACAGATTAAAGCTCAAGGCTCCTTTACTAAACCATTTTATTTATTATATATCTTGGACTCCACAGATTTTCTTTTGATTATTTGTTGGCAAATCTTAGTGTTAAAATGTGTCTCTCTGCTTTTTTATGTCCCCACATTTTCACTGTGGCTTAGGGGGTCTGCATTGACCAGCTTGGGAGGTCCACGCCATCCCGGTTGGGGCATATGTACCTAAGATGTCATATAAAATCCATAATGAAGAAAATTATGTTCAAATTGATTTGTTTCAAAGAGGTCTTTAATACTGGCAGGTTAGGAAACATGAAATTATATAGCAGGTACATGCATGTTTTTTAATCAATATACTAGAATGAGTTCCAACATATTGAATCCATTCTCCAAAATTCTCTTTTGAAGGAACATGTCAAACTAAGTTTAGACAGTAAATTTTTATGTCCCTAGGATTTGCTCAAATCGTAAATAATGATGGCCAAGAGAATTATGATCTAGGAATTTTAATAGGCATGATGCAATCGTAGTTAGAGAACATTTTTAATTACCATAGTTTAGTGTTTAAATATTTATAGGCCTACTGCATTATTTTTTGCAAGCAAGTTTATAGGCCTGCTGAAACTAATCCATGCAAGGTAACAATCATTGTAAAGTACAACCAACAAGAACATAAATCTACCCCTGCCAAGTACAACCAACAACTCAGAAAATTGCCCCTATAAACTACAACCAACAAACTCAGAAATATGACTTTGTAAGGTACATTCAACACAACATAAAACTATCCCTTCAAATCTATGTAGTCTGAATTGAAAAGACGCCCAAAACAACAAGGAAGGTGCTTGATCAACAATGATTGGACATACTTCTCTTCTAAGCAATTGTTTGTCACCATTGTCACCATTGTGGAAAGCAATCGTGCCGTTGAACCGTTATCCTTTAAGGACCATTATAATTATTTTTCTTACAATTTTAATTGCAATGGCAACAGTCCTTTATGTTGCGTCATTAAAAGATTTTCAAAATGAAAAGCGGTGACAATCTCATAGCGGTTGTCACCATTGATATGTTAATGGAAATATCCTCAATAGTAGGGGTCATTGTAAGTCCCTCATCATATGTCATTGGTGACGTTTAGTTTTTTGGTGATGAAGGACCTTAGGTCCATCACCAAAACTTCATATAAATTGGCGAGGGTCACTATTTGTCACTAATAATCCTTATTAGTGTCGAACATTGAATGTCACCACAACACCTCTAATTTTGGGGACACATTCGTTGGTGACATTCACATTTTGGTGACATCCTCCATTTTCACCATCACCGATGAGATTATGGTGACATGTCTCAACCCTCACCAATGATTGGTCATTGACCGTCACCATATATGCATCAAATGGTGAGGGTCAAAGCAGGTCCATCACCAACACTTCATAACGATTGGTGACGGTCACAACCTGGAATAATCATAATTATTGGTGGCGGGCCTTGAATGTCACCACATACCCCCACTTAAGGTGACGGTGCCTTTGGCGATGCTCAGGTTTTGGTGACGGGACCCCTCTTGACCATCACCAAATGAGCTTATGGTGACATTTTTGGACCCTCACCAATGACATTTTTTCTTGTAGTGGTGGTAACTTTGGTTATTAGACTTCCCTAGTAGGGTCGGCCCTGTATGAGTCATGTGAGTTAAAGGGTTATTAGACCACCCTAGTGGGGTCAGGCCGGTCAACATTATGTTAAGTGGTTAAGTTGGGGTTGACCTTGTTAGCGTAAAATTCAAGTCGGAGTTGTGTATAAATAGAGGAGGTGCGTTCCTCATTTAACACACATTCACTCACTTGTGATTGGCACATAGGAGAGAGAGAGATTTTATATGGAAACGAAGGAGCTCATGTTTGGGGATTACATCTTTGTATTTGCTAGTCATCTATATTGAGGAAGCTTTGTTGGGTTTTTTACCCCATGAGGTTTTCCCATGATAAATTGTGTCTCTTGTGTTTATGTTGTGCTTGTTGTTCTTTCAGTGATCCTGTATATGCTATTGTTGTGAAATGGAATGTAATACTAATGTTATATATCTTAGCATATTGAATCTTAACATGGAATCGGAGCTAGCCTGAAGGAAGTCAATGTATGGCACTTACGACACTTGCTTCACTTGCGACAATTTGAAAGTTAGGGTTTTGTATAGCAAAACCTAGTCATCGTGGAACTTTCGCTATAAATCCATTTTGGAAACTATTCAGGATCTGAAAATTTTATAGACCGAAGATAACATCCCCCTGTACCTTGTGTCCAAAGTACAGCCTCATATTCATTGTAATTTGTGATATATGATCAGTACAAGCTAGGGTTTCTGCATCTTCCAGTATGCAGTCCTAAACAGGTGACCTAAGAAAAAAGGTCATATCTCGGGCTAGGAAGCTCCAAAGGAAATTTCCTAAATAGTGACAGGTAGGGCACGAAATATAGTTTCATAGGTCCGCTTTTCAGAGGCCGAAGTTGAAACAGTGAGACGTGGAACCACGCACAAGTTTGCTATGTTGTTTCATCCCATTAACAGGTCATGTTGTGACACTTGGAATAAATATCTCTGAAAGAATTCATTAAATATCAGACATGTGGGGTTGGAAATATGACAGGTCAAGCTACCACAGGCTGAAGTTTCAGACCCTGCAGATCCTAAATTGCAGAGATACACCAGAAACAATACGTCACATCGGAATTGTCTCAATTGAGGAAATCTAAGAAGAGGAGAAAGAAGCTCTCACTTAGGGTTTTCAATGTTTAGGTCTGGAAGGACCTAATACAATGTTGGAGACACCTGATACAACATTGGAAGCTTTGATAATGGATTTTTAATCCGTTCATCATAGATATTAATCCTCCATCAAAATGTTGTGGGAGGAAGGAGATTGAAATTAGGGTTTCCAAGTAAGAAGAAACCCTAGCAAAGTTGGGAGACTCATAGGGAAGCGATGAAGAAGGTTTAAATGGCAGTGATATCCTATCATCCTAGCACCATGAACATACATTAAATGTTTACAAGTGATCTACCTTGGATGGTTAAGGTTTTACCCTTATAGAGAAGAGTACTCGACAGGTATGACTTGAGAATACACAGGTATGTTTTGAAATTTGATTCTTGATTAAGTTCATAATATGTTTGTCTTCATGTTATTGAGGTTAGTACAATTATGATTCTTTGATAATGAATGCATGTGAGTGATAGAAGACATTCATTGATTAGGCTTATGACACTTATGATTGTACTAATGCACCTGTAGTATTGTATGAGGATGATGTTGTCTGCTAACAAGATACATAAAGACAAATCAAGTTCTATGACCATGATGATATGAGGACAAAGACTCATCCATAATATTTGATCACATAGAAGCTCTACTTACGAGGTATGTATGACTTTGTTCTACTATGCTTAACTTATGAGATGTGCAAGTTCTAGCACAAGGTCTCTAAATCATTGAAGAGAACAAAGAAGATATTGGTTGGGTATGTTAAGACATATTCAAGCTTGATAATCCAGGTATGTTTTCCTATATCTGTGAAAATACTCATAGTAGATCTAAGAGATGATGTATACCTCACAAGAAATAATTAGGAATAAGATTAAGACTAGTCAATGTAGTAAGATGAGCAACATAATAATAATATAGTATAACTCAGATAGAAGCAAAAATACTTCACACACACTAATTAATTAATCACAATATGGACAAATAAGTAGTACAATGCATGAGGATTCAAATGCCAAGGTGGCACTTCGAATTAGCCTTCATGGAGTGATCAAAAGATCACTGGAGTGTCATCAAATCATAACTAGAAGTCTATCTCATCATCGGTGGAGTCATCAATGCACAAGTAACTGTCAACCGTCAGTCAAACTGAGTCTAACTGAGTGTAGTAGGTGTAACTAAGTGTAACTGGCACATGGAGACACTAATTGAATGAAGTAGGCTCAGTGGAGGGCGCATGAGGATCTAACTGAAGTCATAATGAGCATTCTAGTCACACTGGAGGTCCATCGGAGTGGTAAGGTCAGTTAAGAGTGAGTCAAGCCTAAAATCAAGGAGAGAACTCAGTTAACAGAAGACAACTAGACTGGTAGGTGAAGAAGGGCACCTTTGTCAAGTGGATGGTGAGATGTGGGTGCATCACTGGCTAGGAGGGCTCAATTTGAGTGGAAATAAGCTCCTGAGTGCTGGAAGACTAGGGACTAGGTACTGGAGGTGTCATCCTGATGATTGGGCAGCATGCGAATGCATGCAAGACTGAAAATGCAAAGGATTAAAATGATGGTAGGACTAGGATGGAGTATAGAAATATCCTAACACCCACCCTTAATCCATCTTGGGCCCTGGTAACTAAGACCAAAGGTCACCCAATACAATGAATAATAATAACAGTCAATAAACCGAGGAAATGGAGAAAACCTCATGGGAAAAATACCCCCCCTCAAAATAGACCGTAAGGCACACACACAAATAAATACTCCAAACTCAAGCAGGTGTGATGCTTGGTCATATGTTTGGAGGTATCTTCTTATTGGGAAGAAGTGGATCATGCTCAAAGGGCATGTACTTGTACTTTCTCTTCAGATCGAATGTGATGAGAACAAATCCAAAAGTATGAGGATGATCCTTGAACCTGTGATTCAAATCAGCTGAGGTAGGATCAAATATATGAATGTGTATATAGTATTTTGTCTTCTCCTTCAAACCATCATGGGTGAGATTATGCCAAAAAGAACCATCAAATAATAGTAAATGTTTTGAATCCAAATCAGATCCAAGACTTAAAGAATGGTTCCTTAAGATCTCCTTCGAACCATTTGAGGTGAGATCTAAACCATTGAATGCATGAGAAATTATCCCAAGCGAATGGCAATGGCCATCAAATATCAGTGTGTGCTTGGAATCCAAATTAGATCCAAGACTTGAATCATGGTTTCTTGAGATCTCCTTTGAACCATTAGAGGTGAGATCCAAACCAGTAAATGCATGAGAAATTATCCCAAGCAAATGGCAATGGCCATTATCTTCAATAACCTTCTGAAAGCATGAAATAATGATCATATAGTAGTACATAAGAGGTGAGTGATCAAGGAGAGCGAATGCATTACCTCCAATGGATGATTTTACCTCCGAAACATTCAATAGATCATGATGCAAACCAACAAACTCTAGTGCAAGAGAGGATTTAGGACCTTCTGCAATTTCTAAAGTGTGAGCTACCACAAAATTTGAAATAGAAGAAATTTGGAGTATGAGTGTCGAATCTGCAAGTTCTTCTTCTTTGTGGACAACTTCAATATGAGATATGTTTGATACTAATTCATGATCAATGAGATCATCAAGAAGGGTGAATGCAACACTTTGCTTGCTCTCGAAAGGGTTTGGACCAATCCCTTCATCCTGTTTTCTGAATCTTTCATCCAGATGGGCCCATAGCTCTTTTGGAGATTCATAATCATCAAAATCAAGGAAGTGGATTACAATGCATTGAGACATATAAAACAACATGGCTGCAATGACTTTTTAACCTTCATTTAACCACTCATACTCTTCTTCAGAGGATTTGAACTCTCTTTCAAAACAATAATCAAAGAGACCATGGCTCTTCAAATATGCTATCATTTTTTGTTTCCATTCATCATAGTTGAATGGAGAAAGAGGAGGGATTTCTTCTGAATTCATGGAAGCTGTAGAAGACCTGCAAAAACAATAGAAAATGTCTACAACTGCTACTACTGCAAAAATGCAGAAAATGCTGCACTCGAAATCTTGATAATAACCTGCAAAAAACTCTCAGGAATGGAGATAAACAATACTCTCAACATGCTCTAATACCATGTGAAAATCCTCACAGCAGATCTAAGAGATGATGTATACCTCACAAGAAATAATTTAGGAATAAGATTAAGAGTGGTCAATGCAGTAAGATGAGCAACAAAATAATAATACCATAGAACTTGGATAGAAGCAAAAATACTTCACACACACTAATTAATTAATCACAATATGGACAAATAAGTAGTACAATGCATGAGGATTTGAATGCCAAGGTGGCAATTTGAATTAGCCTTCATGGAGTGATCAAAAGATCACTGGAGTGTCATCAAAGCACAACTAGAAGTCTATCTCATCATCGGTGGAGTCATCAATGCACAAGTAACTATCAACCACCAGTCAAACTGAATCTAACTGAGTGTGGTAGGTGTAACTGGCACATGGAGACACTAACTGAATGAAGGAGGCTCAGTGGAGGGTGCATGAGGAGCTAACTGAAGTCAGAATGAGCAGTCTAGTCACACTGGAGGTCCATCGGAGTGGTAAGGTCAGTTAAGAGTGAGTCAAGCCTAAAATCAAGGAGAGAACTCAGTTAACTGAAGACAATTGGACTGGTAGGTGAAGGGCGCCTTTGTCAAGTGGATGGTGAGATGTGGGAGCATCACTGGCTAGGAGGGCTCAATTTGAGTGGAAATAAGCTCCAGAGTGCTGAAATACTAGGGACTAGGTGCTGGAGGTGTCAACCTGATGAGTGGGCAGCATGCGGATGCATGTAATGCATGCAGAATGCATGCTGCATGCAAGAATGCATGCAAGGTTGCAAATGCAAAGGAGGAAAATGTTGGTAGGACTAGGATGGAGTATAGGAATATCCTAACAATATCAAGTTAGAATCCTACTTTGTTAGGATCTTAGGTAAGTATACCTATGTATGAAATGATCATGACCATACATACTTAAGATTATTTAGAATCATAATGTTTTGATAGTATTGAGACTATACTAATGAATGTATGATTATGTGTGAGATCATGAGGATGACACTAGTGCACACTTGAGCATGCATAGTGGTCCAGAAGGGATAGAAGTTCAAAGACATATTTATGATGCTATCATAAAATAGAGATCAAGCAGGATACAACCACACAAACATAAAATATAAGTATTTGAGTTTTTATTTGAATCTATGAATAGTTAATGATATTACTCGAATATATCATGCAAAGTGTAAGCATTTATATAGCATTGAACAGTATACTACTAATATGCATATGATGGGTAAGTTGGACAAACATTCCATTGATGTTTATCTAGAATGAAACCTCTTTGATTACATGTTGAGAGCTGTGCATGCTCTTGATAGTATGTTCTGGTAGAGATGGAAGACATCTAGATAACCACTGTATGCATACAGGATATGGAAAAGTGTTGTGCCAAAGTATTGGTCAAGATAGTTGCATAACTATGTGAATCATATCAGTATGCATAATAGGTTATCATGTCAACATGATTTGATGATTATGAAGTATTACTAATCATGTAATTAACTTTGATTTGTAGGAAAGATCATGAAGAATAATGAACACCAAACAAGTGATAGATGTTCAACAAGAAGACTTACAAATCAAACATACTATAGAAGGCTCGTGGCTAGAAGATTCTCTTAGAAAGAGGAAGAGGATCATGATGAGATGTTTGCTCCAAGTGGCTAGATAAGACCATTCTCTTAATAGTGTAATTGAAGAAGAAGTGTGAATCGAGAAAACTCCCAGGATTCATTTGAAGAAAGCTCTGTACGGGTACCCAGGATCGATAATCATTTGATGAGCTTAATGATTACCACGGCTGATGCGGATCTCAACCTTTGATACAAGGTTGAAGATGGTTTCTGTATATAGATGACATTCTTCTCTTAGATGGATACAATAAGGAACTCACCATAGAGTTTGAATGATCTTGAGGCTCATATTAGTAGACCCATCTGACGAGAGATGGCATAGATAGATATGTAGAAGATCACTCAATGCAGAGTGTGAATGATGTTCAGTTACAGAGGAAGAATTGATAGCTTCTTGAAAATCTTTGGATTTACAAAGAGTAAAGTTGATCCTAACCTTTTAACTTAAGGTTATGGATGATGAACTTGTCATACTATTATTGTATTTGGATGATCTCTTTCTGACAGGAAATGAGAAACAGATCATGGAAAGCAAGAAGAAACTAGCTACAGAATTTGAGATGAAAGATCTCGGATTGATGCATTACTTCCTAGGTCTGGAAGTATAGCAAGGCCCAGAAGGAATATTTCTCAACCATGGAAAGTATTTGATATGCTGGAATGCAAAGCCATGGCCACTCCCATGGATTACAACTTGAAGTTGTTAGCTGATGACTCATTAGAGATAGTGGATGTGACTCTGTACAGACATATTATTGGTTCATTGATGTATCTGAAGAATACTAGGCCAGATATATGCTTTGCTATGAACACCTTGAGTCAGTATCTAGTAGAACCTAGACGTTTTCACTTGATAGCAACAAAGCATGTGATGAGGTACCTAAAGGGTATGATAGAATTTGATCTATGTTATCTTGGAGATCATGACTTTAGATTGTATGGATACACAAATGTTGATTGGGCAGGAAGTGTATTAGATAGGAAGAGCACATCAGGAGTATGTTATTGTCTAGGATCTGCCATGATCTCATGGGTTAGCAGGAAGTAGTCTAGTGTGGCTCTCAGCACAGCTGAAGTGAAATATATTGTTGCTTGCTCTACTAGTTGTGAAGCGATATGGCTTTGGAAGTTGTTATCAAGATTATTTGACTTAGAGATGGACCCCACTGTGATCCTGTGTAACAACCAGAGTTGTATCAAGATGACAGAGAATCGAGTGTTCCATGATAATTCAAAGCACATAGAGATCCGATATTTCTATATACGGGATATGGTGCAGAAAGGAGCTATAAAGCTTGAGTATGTGAGCACTGAAGAACAAGTTGCTGATGCATTGATCGAACCTCTATCTCGAGTAAAGTTTGAGTATTTCTGAGACAAGCTTGGTGTAGTTCAGAAGGACCCTCCTCGAAAGGGGGAGTGATATGGTCATTGATGATGAGATTTCCTGCATCGACAGTAAGGTCAATGATGAGGATACTTGTATCGATGATGTGGATACTTGTATTGATGATGGTGATACTTGTATCGATGATGAGGATACATGTATTGATGATGATGATACATGTATTGATGATGTGGATACTTGTATCGATGATAAGGATACATGTATCGATAATGAGGTTACCTATTCCGACGATGAGGTTGATGATGAGGTTACTTGTCCTGATAATAAGGTCGATGATATCAACGATAAGGTTGAAAAGTGGTCCTTAGTGGATGAGAGGGATTGTATCATCCCCATACTTAGGTCCCTGAATTGATTCGTAGACATATGTCTCCGATAAGTGGTCCCTAGTGGATGAGAGGGATTGTATCATCCCTGGATTTCGGTCCCAGAATTGATCTGTAGACATATGTCTCCGAAAAGTGGTCCTTAGACTTTGTCTAAGTGTACGTGATAGGATTGCATCGTCTCTGAATAGTTTGTTCAAAATGTACGTGATAGGACTGCATCGTCCCTGAACATTTGGTTCAAAATGTACGTGAAGGACTGCATCGTCCTTGAACGTTTGGTTCAAAATGTACGTGATAGGACTACATCGTCCCTGAATGTTTGGTTCAAAATGTACGTGATAAGATTAATCATCCTTAGATAGTAAATCCAGTAATTCTGAAAGGAAGGATAGTCTTGAATGATTGTGATAGGATTAATCATCCTTAGATGGTAAACCCAGTAATTCTGAAAGGAAGGATGGTCTTAAATGATTGTGATAGGATTAATCATCCTTAGATAGTAAATCCAGTAATTCTGAAAGGAAGGATAGTCTTAAATGATTGTGATAGGATTAATCATCCTTAGACAGTAAATCCAGTAATTCTGAAAGGAAGGATAGTCTTAAATGATTGTGATAGGATTAATCATCCTTAGATAGTAAATCCAGTAATTCTGAAAGGAAGGATAGTCTTAAATGATTGTGATAGGAGTAATCATCCTTAAACAATAAATCCAGTAATTCCAAAAGGAAGGATAGACTTAAATGATTGTGATGAGTGATCCCATAATTTCGGTAGGAAGGACCATGTGTGTTACAGATGATGATGCTGTTGATCGAGAGATCCAGATGATGATGTTTTTGATCTAGAGATCCAGATGATGGTTTTGATAGAGAGATCCAGTTGATGCTATTGATCGAGAGGATCCAGATGTTGATGTTGTTGATCGAGAGGATCCATATGTTGATGTTGTTGATCGAGAGGATCTAGATGTTGATGTTGTTGATCGAGAGGATCCAGATGTTGATGTTGTTGATCGAGAGGATCCAGATGTTGATGCTATTGATCGAGAGGATCTAGATGCTGATGTTGTTCATCGAGAGGATCCAGATGTTGATGTTGTTGATCGATGGGATCCAGATATTGATGTTGTTGATTGAGAGGATCCAAATGTTGATTCTGTTGATCGAGAGGATCCGGATATTGATGTTATTGATTAAGAGATTCAGATGTTGATTCTGTTGATCGAGAGGATCCAGATGTTGATGTTGTTGATCGAGAGGATCCATATGTTGATGTTGTTGATCAGGAGATCCAGATGTTGATGCTGTTGATTGAGAGGATCTAGATGTTGATGATGTTGATCGAGAGATCTAGATGATGATGTTATTGTAGATGTTCGAGTGCCGCAGAAGATGAAGACTCGGTACTAAAGATGTTGATGTTCTAGTATTGAATATCTTGAATATGTTCTAGTAATTGTTTGAGTTACTGATGATGTATGAAGAAAGATTCCAATGATTTATAGATGTATCATGTATCATGTCGTTGATGACTCCTTGCTCCTGCAGATGTTGTTATAATATCCTTCTTGTTAAGGGGGATTGTTGAGATATTGTAACTTCTAAGTATATTATATTTGTACTTTATTATTCCGGAGATGTTTCATTCCTCCATGGAGACCTTATTGTATATCTAGAGATGTTTTATTTTTCCGTGGAGAATGTGGTAACTTGGGTTATTAGACTTTCCTAGTGGGGTTGACCCTGTATGAGTCATGTGGGTTAAAGGGTTATTAGAAAACCCTAGTGGGGTCATCCCAGCCAACATTATGTTAAGTGGTTAAGTTGGGGCCGACCTAGTTATTGTAAAAGTCAAGTCGGAGTTGTGTATAAATAGAGGATGTGTGTTTCTCATTTAACACACATTCACTCACTTGTGATTGGCACATATGAGAGAGAGAGATCTTCTATGGAGGAGAAGGAGCTCATGTTTGGGAATTACAACTTTGTATTTGTTGGTCATCTATATTGAGGAAGCTTTGTTGTGTTTTCTACCCCATGAGGGTTTCCCAGGATAAATTGTGTCTCTTGTGTTTATGTTCTGCTTGTTGTTCTTTCAATGATCATGTATATGCTATTGTTGTGAAATGGAATGTAATATTGATGTTATCTATCTTAGCATATTGAACCTTAACAACCTTCATCCCAGAAGGCCACCTGACAAAGGAGTTGAGCACACCATTGTTTTGGAGGTGGGTACTTAAACTATCCAAATACCACCATATAGACACCCAAAAAAGTTCAGATATGAGATTGAGAAGGCTATTCAAGAGCTCTTGGAATTGGGACTCATTAGACCAAGCTCTAGTCTCGATGCTTCTTCAGTTGTTTTGGTGAAGAAAAAGGATGGAACCTTAAGGATGTGCATTGATTTTAGAGCTCTAAACAAGAAGAAAATTAAGAATATATATCCCATCCAAAGAATATATGATTGCATGGACAAGCTATTTGGAGCAAAATTATTCTCCAAAATTGATCTCAGATATGGTTACCAACAGATTCGAATAAAGGAGGAGGATGTGCAAAAAACTGCTTCCAGATGTCACTATGGCCATTTCGAATTTCTTGTCATGCCTTTTGGGTTGACCAATGCTCCAGCCACCTTCCAATCATGCATGAAAAAAATATTTTGCAAGCAACTCCGTAAGTTTGTTTTGGTTTTCTTTGATGATATTTTGATTTATAGTAAGACATGGGAGGAACATTTACACCATTTAGAAGTTGTGTTGAAAATCTTGCATGAACAATCTTTGTTTTCTAAGTTGTCCAAATGTGAATTTGGGTTGAAAGAAGTTTTGTATCTTGGGCACATCATTGAGAAAGATGGAGTAAAGGTTCACTTGGATAAAATAAAGTCTATTCTTGAATGGCCATCACCCAAAAACATCACATAATTGAGAGGCTTCATTGGAATATGCACTTACTATAGGAAGTTTGTGAAGGGGTTCTCCAAATTAACTGCTCCACTCACTAATTTGACCAAGAAGGATGCTTTCAAATGGGATGAAGAGGATGAAAATGATTTCCAAAGAATGAAATAGGTAATGAGTAGCTGTCCAGTACATGCATTACTAGATTTTTCTAAACCTTTTGTTTTGGAATGTGATGCATTAGGAAAAGGAATAGGGGCGACCCTAAAGAAAAATAAACACCCCATAGCTTTTGAGAGCAGAAAATTGAAGCCACATGAGAATCTCTACTCCATATATGACAAATAAATGTTATCCATCATGCATGCCTTGGGAAAGTTTAAACAATATCTGGTGGGGAAGACGTTTGTGGTCAAAACTGATCATAACAGTTTAAAGCATTTTCTCACACAAAAGGATCTAAATGAAAGGAAACAAAAGTGTGTAAGTAAGGTCCAAGATTTTGATTTTGACATTGAGTATGTAAAAGGGAAGAATAATATTGTAGCAGATGCATTATCTAGGAGACCTTCATTTTCCCCTATGGACATTTCGAAAGATTGGAAATATATGCTAATAGTTGAGTATGCCAAAGATAGTTTTGCTTGTGATGTGTTAGATGGGGTCAAAGGAGATTATAGGTACAATATTTTGAATGGCCTGATATACTATAAGGACTGAATATATTTGGTTCATGGTTCGAATCTAAAGCAAAAGATTTTGAAGGAAGCTCATGATTCCCCTTTAGCAGAACATCCTAGTTTCTTCAAAACATATAGGAAACTAAGGAAAAGGTTCTCTTGGAAAGGGTTGAAGGAAGATGTTCTAAAGTGTGTGAATCAATGAAAGATAAGTCAGCAAAACAAATTTGAACACACACATTCTGCTAGTATATTGCAACCATTTCCCATTCCACAACAAAAACAGGAAAGTATCTCAATGGATTTCATCATAGGTTTGCCTAAAGCTTTGGGTAAGGATTGTATTTATGTTGTGGTGGATAGAATCACCAAATTTGCTCATTTCTTTCACTACAACAAATTTGACATTTAGGGGTAGTTCCTTTCCGCCTCCAAAAGTAACTTTTGGGGGCGGTTTTGGATTTCGAGGCGGTCTTTCCAAAACCGCTCCTAATAGCACCGACGCTAAAAGTTTTCACTTTTAGGGGCATTTCGGGATGAGATCGAAACCGCCCCCAAAAGTTCGTTTTGGCGGCGGTTGATACTCGCCCCCAAAAGCGACTTTTGGGGGCGGCTCTAAACCCTCCCTAAAGTCACTGTTGGGGGCAGTTCACAATCGCCGCCAAAAGTCACTTTAGGGGGGGTTTAGAACCATCCCCAAACACAGCTTTTGGGGGCGGTTCTACCCCCCGTCCCCTCCAAAAAAAGTTACTTTTGGAATGTTGGCGGCGGTTTCCTTCCGCCTCCAAAGGTTACTTTTGGGGGCGGTCTTTAGAACACCACCCCTAATAACACCGACGCTAAAATATTTGATTTCTAGGGGCGGTTATGGAAGAGATCAAAATTGCCGCTAAAGTGACTGTTGGCGGCAGTGCTAAACCCCCGCAAAAGTGACTTTTACGAGCGGATATAAACCCCCTCGCATGTACCTACGGGAGCGGTTTCAAAACGCCCTTAAAATGCTTTACAAACATTTGGTGCGGTTATAAACCCGCTTTCGTAGGTGCCTACGGAGGCAGTTCAAAACCCCCCCTAAAACTATTTACAAACATTTGGGGGCGGTTATAAACCCCCCTCATAGGTATCTACGGAGGTGGGTCAGAACCCCTGCTAAAACCCTTTACAAATATTTGGGGGTGGTTATGAACCCCCCTCGTAGGCACCTACGGAGGCGGTTCAAAACCCCCCCTAAAACTCTTTACGAACCTTTAGGGGCGGTTATGAGCCCCCCTCATAGGTACCTATGGAGGTGGTTCAGAAGTCCCCCTAAAACTCTTTACAAACCTTTGGGAACGGTTATGAACCCCCCTCGTAGTGACATATGAAGTGAGTTTAGAACCCCCCTAGTAGCCATAGTAAATCATAATAAAATATATTTTATTTAAAACATCAATATTGCAATATTATTAGGGCACTAAGGAATCGAACCTTCAACCTCCTGCTTGTAAAGTAGGTGCTCTACCATTGAGCTAGAACCCTTTAAGAATTGGGGAAAGGGGCAATATTAACACCAATATTGCATCATTTGTAATTCTATTAAAAGACTAATAATCCCAACATTGTTTCTGACTCGAGATACCTAAAAAAGTAGTCTAAATGGCTCTGACCTTATAAGTTGGCTGAACTTGAAAGGTTTCATATGCAGCATTGGTTCAATAAAGAAAATGTAATATCCTTGGAACAGTTTAACCAAAATATTAACTCAACTCCAATTTTTCTTTACTTTACTAGTCGAATTTCTGCCAATTTCTTCGAACCGTGCAAGGAGTAAGTGAAGTGTATTGGGCTAAAGACTGAGGACGGTGGGATGAAAGTTTAATTATGGAAAATATATGGGATTAGGTGTAGCATCAGGTCAAATTGCATATTGGATATGTCCTATGCACCATGTACCAGTACCTTTCACTTTTCAGCAATAGAGCTAGTCCATTGCCTACTTCGAGGTTTCCTGGGTAGCTGGCATATGCATACTAGACAGGTAGTTGTTATAGGAGTTAGTGACAGTTTAGATATCAGTCCAATGGTGGCTGGATATGTTCAAGAAGATACTTGAGCAGGTTGGGAAAAGTTTGGGAATAATTGTGTGACAGGTGCTTAACGGGGATTGTCGAGCTAGGAATTTTGATAGCTTCCCAAACATAAGGCAGAGGCTTCCAAATTCTGGTTTTAAGGGCTGATATGGTTAATATATTAAGTTATTAACCTACTGCAATAGACGGGATGTCAAATGGATGCACAGATTGCATTTTAAAAAGAAATCAATGAAACTAGTCTAGAAAAACCTTGCAATGAGCTAGTCTTGGATTTTGATTGAATAAATGGATTTCCTTAATTAAAATCTCTGTTCATAAATATTTTGCAGCTCTGATATACTCATATGAACAGTAACATAAAACATTTAACATAACATAACCCTCATTTTTATTCCAGTGTCTTTCTCTCAAACAAATTGCCTTACAGGCTAGAAATTGCAGTACATTTGATAGAGAATATGAAGATAGAAGAGATTTGTTACAGTGGATCTGTTCTGAAGTACTGATCATGCTCTCTGCATATCAGTGGTCTGATTTGGATGTAGCCACTACCGCAAAACTCTATTGATGCACCCTCCTTCAACTGGTTAACTCCACCAGTGAAAACACCTCTAGATTTGGCTGTACGAACTGGAGAAGTGAGAGATGAATAGGAGATCAAATCTGAACTCGGCCTCTAGAAATGGAAGCCACTAATATATGCTGATAAAAACTCTTGGAGCTCACTGAAGTTCTTGGGAATACTCCTCCATGAATATCTTCATCTGCTAAAGAACCTCCACTAAAACTAGCTGCAATTCTTCTCCAAAGGTAGCCTCCTCCTTAATATGATATTAAGACTTCATGGCTGAACTGTACTGAAGATTACCGGCTGTAATATAAATTGTTGGACCTGCATAACAATCTTAGATAACTCACAGAGTCTTGGGGCACATCAACCAAGAGAAATGGTTGAGGCACATCCTCAACAACTGAGAAGCTCAGAGCTCCCATTCACAAATTCTAAATGATCAAAAGTTGTTCATTGGAGTTGGTTGGATTATTTTATAAACTTCATGATGACCTATTGAGTAAGTTACTTAGCTTTGGTGACTTGTGAGAGTAGGTTACCCACTTGCCCATCCTACTCCAAGTCATGTAGGCGCTTTCTTGTAATAATTAGCAAGTTTTGTCTTAGAAAAACTTGCCAACTTTTGTCTCTCTTCACCCAGATTAGCAACTATGCCTTAGTTAGCTTTCTGGATGTTTCTAAATATTTACTTATAGCTTTTCTTGTTTTTTCCACTTTATTTACTTTCCAATTTTCTGCTTTTGCATGCTTTTTCCAGCTTTTGCCAGTTTCCTTCTTGGTTCACCTTGCCAACTTGTCTCCATTAGATTCTCTTGTTATTCTAAGATTTTACCACTTAGGCAAGTTTAGCCTACTTGACCAATTCGAATTTCCTAGCCAAGTCAACAACCACTTGGCACATTTATTAGCAATAACCATTTAAATGTGAATAATACAACTCAGAAATAATTTAACTTATCCATTAATTAATTACCCAGTAATTAATTAATTAATATGGTGTAATGCCTCAAAATTTCCCCAATTAATTAATTTCTCAATTAATTAATCACTTAGACTTAGTCATGGGGTTAATAACTACATGGCAGTCCCACCTTGTCCATTTAATTCTCAAATACAACCTTAGACATCTTCCATAAGGTAGTTTCCATACTTGCTCATTAATTTAAATAATTATTGCCTAGGTGACTTAGGCCAAAATTACCCCATGGGCCATAGCAAAATTTGGGGACATGACAGAAAACAGTAATACATAAACATTTTGTAGGACAAAGTTGTCATTCAAGTTCATACACATACTCATAAAGTGAACATCTAACTAGAATTTCAAGTATTCATGGATAAAAACGAGCATCTTTTCTAATGGTTGCTTGATGGATCCATGTAAGAGTAGCCTTCTCTTAAAATTTAAGTCAGTAAATCAATGGGTTCTACAATTATAACATATTTAGACCCAACTCAATCGAGTCTGGTGATATAAATAGCATTCAACTATAGGATGGAGAAATACAAAGATTAAAAATTGCATAGCACAGATAAATCTAAAAGATTTTCTAAGATAAACAACTCATAATAATGCATTTTAGATATAGAATACCTGCAACTGATCTAATAGCGAATGAACACCACCATCACTCAAAAGGCCATGATCTAATCGCGAATGACTCCTTAATGTATTTAAACCCTTCTCCCTCTTATATTTTGCTAGAGGCAAGAGCATAATCCACTAATTTTGCTCTGCACCCAAAGTAAAAATCAAAGTTAATATGTTTCCCATTCTAAAAGTTGTAGCACAAATAAATAGTAGAAATATCCTTTCAGTTACCATTTATACAATTATAAAGTACATCTTATACAAATATCATATGATATCACCCCAATTTGTAAGGTGGTCAATAAATTAACAAAATGTTAATGCTTACCAAATCTTAATAATGCAAGGAAAAATACCCAATGTATAGGATTCTCATAAGTCACTTTGAATGCAGAAATGATCCACATGCAAGATATTCCTCCTTCACTCTAATCCTTGACAGTTTTCATCAATAATTTTCCAAAAGTAAAAAAACCACAGTAAGCAGAAATAAAATGAGCTGCTTGTTTACCATACTGGAAAATAACAGATATCAAGCATAGTAAGTCATAGAGGATAGTAGAGTCGAATAAGGACTTTGTTCCTTCTTTGAAGGATCTGGAAAACAAAGTAAGAGTTATATTTAATCCAGTTGAGTCATTTAGATGGATAGCTTAGCTTTAGCTTAAAGAGATTGTTAGCTCGCAGAAGCTTTTAGGTAGCTTAGTGGAGCTTAGTTAGCTCGAGGAAGGTTCGATCAAGAGGAACAAGCTCAGAGTTTTGACCATTGTGAAATAAGATCGTATGCCTGTATTTTTGGCTTAATTGAGTTTATTGATTGAGTTTGGAAGCAATTTCCCATTTGAATCATATCTTGTGACCATGTTAACTGAAGAAATGTCTTGAGTATTGACATTTACACAAACTAGTCAATGGGATTGCTAACTACATTATGTAAAATTCTTTAATAGTGGTTGTAGCTAGGGTTTTAACCCCAGCTTGTGCAAATGAGCACCTACTAAGGAGAATGGACTCCTTAGTAGCAGTTCAATAAACAATAAATAAAACAGTAAAACAGTATGACATTTAACCTAGCATGAGCATTAACATAAATAACAAAACATGAAAATATGGTGAAGATCTCTCTTTTTTTATATTAAAAATTACCTCAGGTGTAGAGGTTTGGTGGAGTTCTTGCAGCAGTCCAGGAGGGTTGCTTCCAAGCTTCCAGCTTTGCTCCTTTCTCTTTCTCCAAAGGGTGGAAATGGGCCAAAGGGGCACTCAAATGTGAAAGTAGCTCAAGGGTGAGCTAGGGTTTCAAGAGTGATTTTGGCAGAGTAAGGGTGTGTTTGACTATGGATATGAAATGAGGGGCCTCCATCACCTATTTATAGGTTTTTAGTGGTGGAGTGCTGGCCCATGGTTTTGGGAACCATATGGTTTAGGTCAACTGTATAGGGTTTTTGCCTCCTTTTTCCCTCCTTTTCCTCTTTTTTTTTATATTTCTATTCCCTTTTTAGGGGGTTTTTCCTATTTTGGAGGGATTTTGGATTATTTTGGGGGAAAAAGGGGTTTTTTGGCCTTTTGGAGGCTTTTTTAATGGTTTTGCGGCCTTTTGGAGGCTTTTTGGTGGGATTTTAAGGTTCTAGAGGTAAATATGGTAGGAAATATGGACAAATGAGTCATGTGATGGGGTAGATGAGGTAGTGAGCACTTTTTGGGTGTTAACAGATTGCCCCCTGATGTGTGAGGGCAGGAGCTCATCGTATGGCCGATAGACATCATAAGTCTTTTTATGGTTTTCCTGGGGTGTGGAGAAGGGAAGGAACGAACTAGAGCCCGGAACAACGGTCCCGAACCAACTGCAAAAACTAAAAGTACATGACCTCAATAATGAATGAGGAAGAATCTCAATATATGGACAAGGCGGGCATACCCATGCTCGTATCAAGATATAGAACAATAATAACCATGGGTTCCAAAACATGGGGACCTGAAATATACATGGCCTCAAATAATGAATGAGGAAGAATCTCAATATATGGACGAGGCGGGCATTCCCATGCTCATATCAAGATACATAAAAAATAACTGTGAGGCCCAAAAAAGGGGGACCTATAAGATACATAGAGAACCATTGTGTACATCATAAGGGTCCAGAGGGGACACAAATTTGGGACATACTGCTGGGATGACCATGTCTGAGCTGAAGAACTAATACACTAAATAACAACAGTGCTAATGACTGGGGTACCAGAGGAACTGATGAGCTGCTGGCTCACAGTGACGGGGAGTCATACTCTCAATGGTACACTGAACTGGAATTGAACTGGGTACTCAAGGAAGCATATAATTGGATGGCTTCCGAATACAATCGTCGACGCAACCCGGACATCCACGGGAACATATAATTGGGCATTCCGAAGTGACTCACCAATGTGCTAGAGTCAGGCGAAATCTGGGGTCTTCGACCAATAACTGAAGGGATATAAACCATGCGCGATTCTCAATGATGCAATCAAGGTGTTGAAGTCGAGCATGTGAGAAACAACCACTTGGAGAGGCAATGATGACTCCTCTCAAAATGGTCCGTAGGCACTCACCACAAATGGTGATGGGTCCAAGGCACAAGGACCTCTGGGTCTATCCTTTGGAATAGAGGGGTTGTCATCGACAGAGGGAGACCTGCAACTAGCAAGGTAATGATGTTTCCTTGATAGGAGTGTGAGGTAGAGAACCGAAGTGTGAGAGTACAGATGGTAGGACTGACATACTGTGGGGGATAACTGGGAAAGTAGAGTGGGTGGACTCAAACTTCCTTTGTTCAAAGTATGGTGGCGGGGACGATCGGGCAGCATATGAAACTGACTGGTGGGAAAGGGATCATAGCTGTAATGGATCAAGGATACAGTGATACTCAAGCTGGTGTAAAATGGCAGGAGACTGCAGAATACTCTGAACAAAGGCCACCTGATTGGGGGTGCTTCCGAGATGATCGATCATAGTGCCAAGAGGCACAGGGGGACTTCTTCATGGGTTAAGGAACTAGAAGAAGTGTGTGTAAAATGGTATTGTTGTGTGGATTTATACAATCCCAGGACAGTTCATGCTCATGATTGCTTTCAATTTTAAGGAGTTTGAAAGTGATAAGAAGACTGTGAAATAATGGAATGGTACTGTCGTGTTGATTTGTACAAGCCCAGGGCAGTTCATGCTCGTGGTTGCTTTCAATTTTAGAGAGTTTGAAAGCAATAAGAAGACTCCAGGGGGTTGCTTTTTTGTGTGTTAGTCTCCAAGGCCTGAAGAAGCATAAAAGGATGCAATGAAGAACTCTTCTAGCCGTTGTGACTAGAGTATTCCTTTTTCGTAATTAGTCTACCAGGTCCGGAAAAGGGTTAAACTTATACCAGATAGATGCCCTTTCAGGTACTTTAACGAGCATGAAAGGAAGCAAGATTGCTCGGCGATCTTTTCATTGTTTTAGGAGTCAGAAAAGAGCTTAACAGAAACTCCCTAAGTGCCTTTTTCGTAAAGGACTTGTCCAGCCTGAAAAAGGGATAAAATTATACCGAACAAAAGGAATGGTCAGGCAAGGAGGAAGTGCTCAATAAAGGAACATTGATGATGACCAAGAACGAGGGTATGGGGGAACACTGGTGGGCCTCCTTACGGGATAATGAATGGTGGCAAAATAACGAAATAATTGCAGTATGACAGGAGTGAATGGCTCATGTAAAAATGTGGAACAATCTGATGGCGGTCGTTGTGGCACGCAAATTGAGGCAGCAAGGTGTCGAGACACAATGGTGAAATTGTACCTAGTGAGAGCGAGAAATGATCTCAAGCATCATCATGAGCTCGGGAAAAGTGAATTCGGTGATAGAAAAAGTGTCAAAAACGGAGGACGGCCGAAGTGGCATGCAAACCGAAGTGACGGGGGGTGTTTTGGAAAAAATACCCGAAAAAATCTAGGGGTGAGAGCGAGAAATGATCTCAAGCATCATCACGGGCTCGAAAAAATGAATCCAATGATATAAAACATATAAAAAATGGAGAGCAGTCGAAGTGGCACGTAAATTGAGGTGACTAGTGGTGTCTAAAAAATGCTCAAAAAATGATGTGGAAGAAATAATAAAACAAGTTAACCATCATGACGGTCTCGTCGTGCTGATTCCAGTGGTGGAAACAGTTCGAAAAATGGACTCCGTATGGGTTCAGAGTGGCCAAAACAAGAAAAAGTCAACGAACTATAAATAGTGAGTGGTCCAACATGACAAGTGTCATTTGAACTTTGTTGACGTTGACTAGTGATCAAAGTGGACTAGAGCTGAGTTGGTGTTTCTGGACGATCCGACCTGTCGTTTTCAGATGCGGGAGTTACAGGTATGCTGACAAACTCATACCTGCATTTTCATTGGGTTCGGGGGGAGGGTGGTGGGTCCCAAGGGATTTTGTGTACGGTCCATGTGGGGTGGACTATGGGTTTGTGGGGTGGAACCGCAGTCGGGGACTACGGGTTCCAGGGTGGATCACGCGGCCGGGGACCGCGAGGTTCGGGTCGGAATACACGGTCTGGTACTGTGCGTTCCGAGGATGGACACGTGGTTCAAGACTGCGAGTTCAGCTCCTACAGGCGCAGTCCGGGACCGCGCCTGTAGCCCTGACAGTCGCGGTAGGAAAACGAGGCAAGGGGCCCTAAAGCCACGATTGGGATCGAGATTTTAAGGTTTCCTCGGGGGGGGGGGGGGGGCAGGGTTACTTCTTTGACATGAGTCTGATGAGTTTGCCTTATGTGATTGACAGGATGCCGTTGGTGCTTTGGCGAGAGCGGGATGTCCCGGATGAGATAGTGGATATTATCTCGGAGGGATCGGCATGTGCGGTCGACATTGGGGCTGTGCGGACTGCTAAAGTTCGCACAGGTGCTTATGATGCGTTCAACAGCGCTGCTACTGAACCGGTTAATGATCTTTTGGGAGCCGAACATTTAGGCATTCAGGGTGCAGGGGGAGAGAGTGGATCTCACCCTCTCAGATGTGTACTTCCTAATGGGGTTTCCTTGTCTGGGTAGGGTGGCAGATACGCAACCACGAGTATCCGCAGATATGGATATGGAGGATATGTTGGAGCGGTACTGTGTTATGGATGTTAGGGTGTAGAGGAATGCATTCTAGGTGGTGGACCTGCAGGAGCCAGCAGTACAGGCGATTGCGGTGTGCGTGGTTTGATTTTTGGGGTCCCAGTCACTTGAGAAGGTGTCCAGGGGCTAGATGCAGCTGGTGGAGTGGGTGCTGGATGGTGTGTATTATGCTTGGGGCCAGATGTTCCTCACTTGTGTTCAGCGGCATTTGACATCGGTGAAGGAATCTGGAAAGGGATTATGTTATGGATCCTTCCTGTGTGCCTTCTTTATGGAGCAGGTACCTACACTGTGGCTGCGGGTGCCGATCAGGGCAAGAGGACTGAGGGAGCCGCACATGGTGTGGTGGGGAGAGATGATGCACTGCTAGGGTGGCGGTGAGGTTGGGAGATACTTTATGCAGGAGCTCTACCTTCAGTGGCTGCAGATGGCGCTGACACTGGATGATTATCCATACAGAGATATGGACTATACCGGGGATCCGGAGGCACCACGACCGCCAGGGCAGGTGTGGGGACCAAATGGTACGTATTGATTTGCTTGATTGTTGATGATTTCAAGTCTTCTGTATGATAGGTCTTTGATATAATGTTACTGAATGATGTGTGATCTACAGATGTTGGCCCGAGACCACCACTAGGACATGTAGCGCGCAGGGGGCATGTGGCTGGTACCAGCCCTGCCAGGCCGAGGGGAGGTGCATCGACGGGACACTGAGGGGACTCTGGAGACTGTACAGATGCTTCTGGATCATTTCTTGGTTGGAGTGACTGATGATGGCTGGAGGGACATGGATCTGGAGGTGATTCAGGACTGTCTGAGGGCACCACGGGAGTTTCGATCGATCGCGATCCGGGTGGCTATCTTGGCGGATAGGGGTCGGGCACAGGAGCCCACAGGGGATGAGGAGCTGCCAGAGGAGGAGCAAGGTGAGGACTCAGAGGCAGCTGATACAGGCAGTGACGGAGGGTATGACTCTCATTAGAGAGTGCAGGGGACTCCCCCCGATTTTGTAGCTACGACATGTATTATATGAGGCGTATTGTATATATATATTTTTTTGTATAGCTGAGTACGGGGGTACTCAGTACATGTGTAGCATATTGACGTTTATTTTTTGCTATATATATATGCACATGGATGCACCTTTTTGCGATGATGATTTAGTGTACGCACGTGGATGCGCTTATGGTTTGTTGTATGTTTGTACTACACGTGGATGCAAGTAGCATAGGGTGATGGGCACCTGAATGCCCCTTGTGTATTTTATGTGATGCAACATGATGTTTGTAGGATCAGGCACGTGGATGCCCCTGTATATGGATGTGTTTTTATTTTTATTGCACATGGATGCAAATGTTTTATGTGGTGATAGGCACATGGATGCCCCTATCAATCTTTTTGGATTTTTATATATTTTTTGATGAGATGTTATGGGATGATGATGCATGATGGAGGTTTTACATGGTGTGATTGATGTGCCAATCTAGGATGTTGTTAGCCATTTGATCTGCGACACTATTTTGAGCTCTTGGGACATGGGTGAATGTTATGGATTCAAATTGTCGGCGGAGTTGTTTTGTGCGCAGGAATTTTCTAAAGAGGCAGGGATCACGCACCTGGTAGCAGTTGTTGAGCTGGGAGACAAGTAGCTGGGAGTCAAGGAACACATGAAGGTGACATATGCCCATCTGGAGGGCAGCAGTCAGGAGACCCATCACAGCATCATACTCTGTCTGGTTATTGGTAGCAGCGCCTATACATATTCCGTCAAGGTGAATCAATTCATGTGAAGGGGAATATAAGACCCATGCTGCAAAAGCCAAGTTTGGAGACCAACGGCTGGCTCTATCAGCGAAGCCAATGTAATGAGGTGGAAGAGGGTCCATCTGTGATCATGTAAAAATGATGAATGTAAGATTGCGGTAAAAAAGGTGAAAAACAAAATGAGAGCAAACTGTACAATATGGACCACTGGGGTCGTGAGTTATTTAGGGATAAAAGCGTTTAAGATACAACCCATTACAGGGGTTACACAAAGGGTGACCTTCTGAGTCAGTTAAAAAGTATGCCCCATTGCTGAGGTAGGTCTGCACAATGTAAGGGCCTTGCCACATAGATTCAAACTTTCCTTTACCAGTCTTGTCGTGGGCTTGGTCATAGGCGAGGACAAGGTCCCCTTCGCGGAAAGTTCGAGGGTGTACATGTTTGTCGTAACTAGCTTTGGAGCAGTTCTTGGCGGCTTCAATAGTCTGGAGAGTGGCATGATGGTCTTCATCAACTTGTTCTAGTGTTAGCAGATGGTGCTTGAGTGGGGAGGTGTCTGGGAGAAGCTCAATGGCGATGTGCAAGGCAGGTATCTGACAATCAATGGGGAGGACAAAATCTACACTGTGAACTAAATGAAACCGGGGGTAAAACCGATGGCAATTTTGGTGGATGTACGATAATCCCACAAGGCAGGGAATAACATGTGGTGCCAATTGGACTTATGCGGTCAACAGTGCATTGGAGGATGGTTTTTTAAAATTTTTTTAATGGCCTGTACTTGGTCGTTCCCTTGGGGGGTAGTAAGCAGAGGAATACTGATGTTCGAACTTCAGTAGGGTAGACAACTCGCGCCAAAGGGAATCTTCAAAGTGTGAACCATGGTCTGAGACCAACTATTTGGGGACCCCGAATCGAGTGATAACATGGTTAAAAAATAAATGGGCAGCGGTGTCAACTTTACAATTGAAGGTGGGAATGGCTTCAGCCCATTTGGTGAAGTAATCAACGGCGACAACGATTGTACTTATGGTCATTGGCAGATGAGGGTTTACATTCCATGAAGTCGATGGCCCACTTACAAAAGGGGCCAACGGTGATGACTGGGTGTAATGGATTGGGTGGGTGTCCGGGCCTTGGGGGCAAAGAGTTGGCAATTATGGCAATGTTTGACCATTGTGATGCAGTCGGTAAAGAGTGTGGGCCAGAAGTATCCGATGCGGATGAACTTTTGGGCAGTGGCCATTCCAGAGAAATGGCCGTCGCAAGCACCGATATGAAAGTCATTGAGGACATGTTCGGCTTTTGCATGTGTGAGGCAACAACAGAGAATCATGTCAACCCCTCACCGGTAAAGGACATTGCCTAAGAGGAGATATCGAGAGGCCTGGTGATGGATACGACGGCGTCCATCATGACTGATGTTGGGTCTGAACTTCTGTGTGCGAAGGTATAAAAAAATATCACCGTACCATGGGTCATCAGACGAGATGATGAACAAGTGATTGTTGGGTAACTCATTGGAGATTTGTGGGGGGACGACAGAAGGGAGGGGAGATTGGTGATGAGCTGGGAAAGTGTGAGGGATTTAGTGCTCTTAGGGGTTCTGAAAGTGAGGTCATATTCTTGGAAGGATAATGACCTATTTAGCAACGCGACCTTGCAGGAGGCATCGGTTTAAGAGATAGACCCATGGGGTTGGAATTGGCGACAACTGTGGTATGAATGAGCAAAATGTAGTGTCGCAATTTTTGGACGGAAAAGACCACAGCAAGGGCTAGTATTTCCTCATATGGGTAACATAGGGGTGGTCCAGACAAAGTCTGGATGACATAATAAATGACATGCTCCTGGCAAGCAGCGTCTTCTTGAAGAAGGACTCTGGACACAGCATAATCGGATGCCGAGACGTAAAGGATGAAGTCCTGAGAGAAATCCGAAGGGGAGATAAAAGGGGCTTGTGTGAGAGCTTTATTGAGGGCTTTGAATGCATCTTCTGCTTGCTCATCCCAAACAAAGGGTATGCAGGTACAAAGCAGCGTAAGAAACCATGAACAGTAGTGGCATAATCAGGATGAAGCGATGGAGGAAATTAGATCACCCCTGCAGACTCTGGAGCTGCCGAAGCGTACGAGGAGAGGGAAGGTCTATGATGGCTTGGACCTTCAAGGGGATCAACAACAGTTCCTTTCTGGGAAACAATGAAACCCAACAACCGGCCTGCCGAAACGCAAAAGACACACTTGTGTGGGTTCAAGCGGATTTGATATTTGCGACAACGCAGGAAAACTTGTCGGAGGTCGTTAAGGTGGTCTGATCGTTTCCGGGAACGAGTTGTAAGGTCGTCAAGATAAACTAGCATGATATGGACCAAGTCGTGAAAACAATAGTTCATGGCCCGCTGGAAGGTGGCACCAGCATTTTTGAGGCCCGAAAGGGATGACGCGATAGGCAAAGGTGCCCCATGGGGTGGTAAAGGCAGTCTTGTACTGATCCTCCTTACGGATCTGAATCTTGGTTGTATCCGAAAAAAACCGTCCATGAAAGATAGGACTTCATGCCCTACACACGCATCGATGAGTTGGTCAATAAATGGCGTGGGGAAGTTTTCCTTGGGAGAGGCGTGGTTTAAATCACGGAAGTCAGTGCATACTCTGATGGTGCCTTGTTTTTTGTTAACAGGAACGGGGTTTGAAACCTAGGTGGTATATGCAATAGGATAAATGAATCCTTCTTTGCGAAGCTTCTCAATCTCTGCTTTAATAGCGGGGAGCTTTGAGGGATTGAATGGGGCATTGTTTCTAGCAAGATGGGGGGGTACATCTAGCCATGTGTCAATGTGGTGCTCTATAATAGCGGGGGTCAAGACCAAGCATTTCGGTATAGGACCAGGCAAAGACATCATGGAACTCTTGGAAAAGTTTTTTGTACTCTCCAATCTCATACTCACTGCAGGAGGCTCCTAATGTAATGATTTCAAGAGCACCAGGTGGGTCAGAGATATCTATGTGGATGATGGGTGAGATGTTGGCCAATGTTACCTTCCTCAAAGGCATCAGGAGCGGGAATAGGATCCTTAAACCAGTCGAATTTGGTGGGAAGGAAATTTTTGGACTCAACCGCAAATTGGGTAGCTGTGGTGGAGGAGGACTCTTCTGGGAGGAAATAGGAACGATGGTGCATGTCGTCCCAGGGATAATCCGGGGGTAGTGAGAGCCTTTAGAATCTCCTCATCATTGTGGAAACTTTTGAGTTGTCAAGTCGATTGACAAGGGAGTGGTAGTCGAAGAGATCATATAAATGGTGTGAATCTCTCCGGATGAGGGTGATATTGGGGGGTGAATCTCCTCAATTGTGGGGGGGGTGCCGTCTCAAGGTCCAAATTATTCATCTCGTAGAGAGCTGCTCTGTAATCTGGGAGATCAGGGACAGTGATATGATTAATGGCCGTAAATACCGCATATTGCACAAGGGTGGTTGGTATGCAGTGATTTATCACAAGGCTTAGGGATGTTGGGGTCATCGTCAAGCATTTGCATGTGTTCCTGTAATGCAGGTAATTGTGGCCATTGATGAGTTGGGTGGCCTAACTCATCACACAATGAGCATTTGGGAGGAGCACGAAACACGGGGGGGGGGGGGGGGGGGGGGGGGGGGGGGTTTAACTGCTTTGGGAGGGGGTACAACAATGTGTGGTTGTGGGCCCTCTGCCCCCAGTGTGCTTGATAAGAGGGGGCAGATTTGTGTAGATGACGAAGGGGTAGTGACACTGAAAGGTGGTTGTTTAGTAGTGGCAATGGGTTGCACCGGTTGTCGGATTACATTTGGTGTCAGTGGGGGGAACGAGAGGCGAAATATACCACACGATTAATCCCAAGGTTAACCCGGGGAGGCTAAGAGTAGCCATAACCAGGGCGCTTACTACGCCCAAGGGAGGGGAATAGGAAGGGGATTGTGTGGATGGGTGTAACACCAATGTGACTAGGTACCAATGGTGGTTTGGGTAACAAGGGGTGGTTGATTGTTGGGTGTTTGTGTGTTGTGGGAAAGGGTACATAGGTCAGATACTTCAGTCGCGGGTGACGGGGGTGGAATGGATTGGAATGTTGAGGTCATCGGCGTATCTGAGTAAATTCTGGGTCCCACGGAGGAAACAACTGAGGTAGTTGCACCACAAACAGGTTGTTCAATCATGTGGAGAACATTTTCGGGTTGCAGCGAGGGCATTGGGATCATAATAAGTGAGTTGGTTGACCTTGACCATGCGTCCGTCATGGGGGAACATCATGGTACGAAAAACGGATGAGGCAACCACCCGCATGGCATACATGTAGCTGCGGCCAAGTAAGAGGTTATAATCAAGTTGGGCATTGATGACCTCTATGTCAATGAGCACGGTTTTACCAGCCAACTGAACGGGGACATTAGCTAAGAGTACCTTGGGGTTGAGCCGAACAGTCATTGTAGGCTCGCAACGCAGTGGTGGACTGCTGGAGAGTAGGGGATCCCAACTTCTGCCAAACGAATGTGGACATAATGCATGTAGAGGCACCTTCATCGATAATGCACTGATAGATGACAAGATTTCGAACGGAAACAGAAAACTTGGAATGCTAAAGTGGAAGGCAGGCATGGTTCGTACTGGTCCAAATCGAAGGCCATCAGTCGTGAATCATTTGGGTCAATAGCACCAATGGCGGAGAGCAAAGTCTTGGCACTGTGAAGGACAGTTTTTTAAGACTTCTAACGCAAACATGGCTGCGGGAGATTGGGCTAAGTCATATATAATGTTGTAATTTGATGTTAGCTGCGAGCATTGGGATTATTGTTGATGCGATGAAGTGGGAAGGTGAGGTGCTTTGGAGGCGCCATCGAGTGGAATCAGAGGTATACACAACGTTTGATCGGTGGGGATGAGCGTAGTAGTGTTTTTGTCGGTGGGAGAGGCTTCAGGGGGTGGAGCCATATTGGTTTCGACGGGTTTGGAGGTTGACATCGGCTGATGACATCATTAACAAGTGGTGGGGTAGCTGAGTCGAACATGGGTTGATCAGGAGTGGCATAAGTGATCTGTTGTTGTGGTGGCGCATTTCCTTGAGGGAAAGCCAACGGCTGAGTGTTCACTACACCTTGGGTTGGTAAGGGGTTTTGCAACACCAAAGGTTGATGCTAAGGTGGTGGGGGGGTTGGGTGGCGTCTGAGGAGCTACATGCCCTTGGCGATGGGCATCATCAGTCCAGAGTTGCCGAGCTCACTCCAAATGTGGGCAAGCATGTGTATAGTGGCCATAGACCCGCAAATAGAACAAGGATGGTTTGTTCGCAAATTAGGATTTTTGGCCTACTTGGGCGGCCGATCAGGGTTCTGGTTGGCAGGTGCCGCGTTATTGTTGTTTGGGGGGATTGGGAGGTTGACCGGCTTGGTCTGGATGTTGGTTGTTCCCACTGGTTACGGCTGTTTGCCGCGGTTTTGCTAGCCCTGTTGGCACTGGTTTGTTTTGGTTCTGCTGTGGGTTGTGTTGGGAATAATACTTGCCCTTGGGCAGTAGGTGGGTTCTGGGGTTGTGCAGGTGAGGGAGCAGGCTGCGATGTATAATAAGCAGGGTGGAGCTGCGCAGGTGCTAAAACCTTGTGGGGGATGTTGATACATCTGCAGAACGGGTTGTGGGTTTGCCGCAGGGGCTGCCTGTGGTGGGTAATAAGCATGTTGGGCTTGAGAGGACATAGGAGCTGGTGCAGCCTGTGGGTAGTAATATGGCTGAGGTACGATCGAGGGGGCATAAGCGGGGGATGCATGACCAAAGCACTGAGGTGGACAAGAGGGTCCGTGGGAATGGTGGTGATGTGCCATGGGAGCATACGAATTGGTTGCTCTGGATTGAGATGTATCCCGCGAAAGGTTGGGGCCATGGATAGGACGTGCTATGGAAAAGGGTTCGGGATGTGAGGCAATACAACCAATGATGCCATCTACGGCATGGGATGCCCCCGGTGCATCTTGTTGGGAGGAATCGCCGCAAGGGGCGTCAGGTATGATGGAATACAGATAACCCCGACTGGCATAAATGAGGTCAAATTGCTGGGCTTTGAGGATGGCCTCTTCTTCGGAATGGGGGTCATTCAGATGCCACATCCTTGGCAATGACAGGAAGGAGGGATTTTAGAAACCAATCTAAGAAGATACAGTCATCTAACTTGATTTTGCAGAGGCTACGGCGTCGTCGACATTCATGAATGTGGTCAAGTGATGTGGGTAGTCGTGTTCTATCTACAAGACAGTAGGATCTCAACTCCCGCGTCATAGTGGACAGGTAACTGAAAGAACTGCAGGAAAGTTGAGGAAAGGGAGGTAAAGGTGGCATGGGTCCCATGGGGGCTGCTCGATGTACCACTTAGCTGCAGAGCAGTGAGGGTGCACTGTAACAGACGGAGGCGGACACAGTCATCCAATATGGAGTTGGAGGAACACCATAGATGGAAGGACGTAATATGGGTTCTGGGGGTCCTCACCTGCCTTTCCCTCAAACTTAGGGATGTCGGAGGGGAGCTTGGTGGGCATGTGAGGCCACGCAGGGTCGTGTCTGATGTGATCGTTAGTCATTATAGCTAGGTCAGGAAGGTTGAGACTAGCCCATGAATGGAAAACTAGTAGAAGGATGTGACATACTAGTGGGTGTGACCATGTTGGGGCCCAATGCCCCCAAGTGGAGGGGCAAGGTTTGGGATGCTTCCCCCAAGTGGAGGAATGAAAGTGGTATGGGACGGTCCTTGCACCACCAAGGGTAGTGTGAGTCACTGATGGAGTGGCGATAGGTATGCCAGCTACTGGAATGGGTACAGTGATCGGAAATGGTAGATGTGGGCCCCATCGAGGGAATACCCAAAGCAGGTGTGGTAGCTGGGTGTGGTATTGGATGCTCCACCAATGGTCCCTACAAAGAAAGGGGTGGGAAGTCACACCAGCCATGGTGCTGGTTGGTGCAGTGTAAATGGGGGTTCTCGGACTCTGGCTCAGAATCAGAGGTAAAATAAGGGGCGTCTAGATCGGGTGACGAAGTTCTATGTTGTTGATGAGTGGAGTCAAGTGACAAGGCTCGAGATCTATGATGAGTGGTATCAAGTGATGAAGATCTATGTCTATGACGGGTGATGTCAAGTGAACCGTGCTGTGGGGGCTCACCCCGGAGGTGCCGAGAATGTCTCGAGGACTCAATGGTGACAGATGGTGTCAAATATCTGGGGGTTGTGTTGAGTGAAAAAACAACTCAAAAACCCTAATGAAACCGAGGTGTGCAGAAGGAGAGCTCAAAAACTATGGCACTCAGGCCAACAACCAACTCAAAACACCTACTGTAACAGCTGTGCTACAATAAGTGGAGTATCAATAGAAAATTGTCAGAATACCAACAAGCAGCAGGTTTCCTAAAAATAAAAATAGTGGACTCGCTAGATCAAAAGGAGGTAAGGGGAGCATGCAAACACCTAGCTAAATAGTATTCTGACTCAACTAGACATATCCTCTGCAAGGTGATGAAATCCAAGTCAGACAATATGGATAGTAGAGCCAAGTGGCTAAAGATATCCCCCTACCGGGAGGGACACCCGGGTAGTCAATCCTAGAAGAAAAGAAACTAAGATACCCCGTTCATGACACGCTCGGTTGGGTGAATCTGCCGTTTGGTTCTATCACCACTGTATCCCCATACGGTGATACACCGAGAACTGCAAAAGGTATCCTTCGGTTACTGAATGGATTGTGATATTCCACTCATGCTTTCGGAACCAGTCTGGCGACTTCAACCTCTAAGGGGAGAGTCCTTCCAATAAATTGGTTTGAAACCGTGGTCAAAAAATACTAGGGGATTTTGGTTCCCTAATGGACAACAACTATGTCTCAAGTGTAATCAACCGAGGGGTGTTATTTGGATTCCTATCCCCCCGATCCTACCTAACTACAAAATTTCTTATGTGTTCCCCAAGTGGGGTTAGAATGTTGGCTGTGTTAAGTAGTATTTTAGGGCTCACTTGAATTAGGTGACAAAGTGTAGTGCGTGTGAGATAATGAACCCAAGTAATAAGTGCCACGGATGTGTGGGCAACTTTCTAACTAAAAATAACAATACAGAATTTAATCTTTGAAATACAAAATTTTCTCTTTTCAATTACAATGCTAAATTTTTTTTTTTAAAATATTCTTTAAATGGAACAGAAATAATACTGCAGAAAAAAGGCTGTAGGGAAGTATGGATTGCAGGTAGGACAAATGGTTGTGCAAGTGCAGAAAATATTGCAGCAAAGTGTTGGGTTCAAAACAAGGGAAAAAAGTGCAGAAAACAGACCGCGGGGTCTGTGGCAAATCTATGCAGTCGGACCGCAGGAAACAGCTCAACAGTCGCGAACGGGTTGCAGGATTTTAGATGAAAGACATAGTCGGGACGCGGGGAACAAGGCCGAAAGATGCCGACGGTTTGCAGAAAAATGGCTGAAAGCCGCAGGCAGGGACGCGGGGAAAAATGCCGAAAGACACAGGTGGGTTGCAGAAAAATAGCTGAAAGCCGCAATCGGGAATGCGGGGAAAAAGGCCGAAAGACGCAGGCGGGTTGTGGGATTTTGGCCAAAAGACGCCGCTGGGTTGCAGAAAACTGGCTGAAAGCCGTAGGCGGGATGCGGGAAAAACGCCGAAAGACGCAGGCAGGTTGCAGAAAAATAGCTAAAAGCCGCAATCGAGACATGGGAAAAAAGGCCGAAAGACGTAGGCGGGGTTTGCGGGATTTTGGCCGAAAGACGCTGGCGGGTTGCAGAAAACTGGCTGAAAGCTGCAGACAGGACGCAGGAAAATGGGTTAACAGACGCTGTCGGACCGCATGAAACAAGCTAATAGCCATGGTCAGATAGCAGGTAACAGACTGGGAAACCATCGGTAGGTCACCGAAAACAGTCTGAGAGCCGCGGTCGGATCGCAGGTAAATGCCTGAAAGACGTGGTCGAAACGTAACTGCGGGAGGTAAAAAATGTGGGTTTACGACAGCTGAAAGGAAAAAAACAGTGAAATATTGCAGAAAATTAAAAACATTTAAAACTTTAAAAAATATAACCAGAAATTCAAAGGAACACAAGGGGAGTCGCCAAAACTGTAGCTAGGGATTTCACCCCCAGCTTGTGCAAATGAGCACCTACTAAGGAGAATGGACTCCTTAGTAGCAGTTCAATAAACAGTAAATAAAACAGTAAAATAGTATGACATTTAACCTAGCATGAGCATTAACATAAAATAACAAAACATGAAAATATGGTGAAGATCTCTCTTTTTTTATATTAAAAATTGCCTCAGGTGTAGAGGTTTGGTGGAGTTCTTGCAGCAATCCAGGAGGGTTGCTTCCAAGATTCCAGCTTTGCTCCTTTCTCTTTCTCCAAAGGGTGGAAATGGGCCAAAGGGGCACTCAAATGTGAAAGTAGCTCAAGGGTGAGCTAAGGTTTCAAGAGTGATTTTGCAGAGTAAGGGTGAGTTTGACGGTGGATATGAAATGAGGGGCCTCCATCACCTATTTATAGGTTTTTAGTGGTGGGAGTGCCGGCCCATGGTTTTGGGAACCATATGGTTTAGGTCAGCTGTATAGGGTTTTTGCCTCCTTTTCCCCTCTTTTCCCTCTTTTTTTTTATATTTTTTATTCCCTTTTTTAGAGGGTTTTTGCTATTTTGGAGGGATTTTGGATTATTTTGGGGGAAAAAAGGGGTTTTTTTGGCCTTTTGGAGGCTTTTTTAATGGTTTTTTGGCCTTTTGGAGGCTTTTTGGTGGGATTTTAAGGTTCTGGAGGTAAATATGGTAGGAAATATGGACAAATGAGTCATGTGATGGGGTAGATGAGGTAGTGAGCACTTTTTGGGTGTTAACAATGGTCAGGGCAGCTTCAGGAGACCTATAGGTGATACTCCCAATGCCTAAAAGGAAAACTATAGGTGATACTCCCAAATAATGTTGAAATTGTATTGATAATAAGGATCTATACCTCTTAATCCCGGCCCGGTCGGCTATGGGTGTGCTCTCAGGGATACAGAAGGGTAAATGGTCAGATTCAAAATTGGCCATTTGGGGCATGAGACTAATAATGCAGCTGAGCTAGAAGGTCATCTTCAGGGAATCCAGCTGGCTTGCACCCATAATTGTACTCCCCTTGTTGTGGAGGGTGATGCCCGAATTATTCTCCACATGGCCAAACGCAGCTCAAAGGTGGCGACGTCGTGGCGGTTGGAGGGCAAGCTGGATAATTTAGTGTCTCTGCTATCTCTAGGGCTGGCTATTTCTTTTCTCCCATGTTAAGCGCAATGGGAACAAGTTGGCAGACCTACTCGCTAACCTTGGGGCGGTGAATCACCTAGACCTAAAGGCGCCCAAACATGGGAAAACCTGTCGAATTCGGATATTCTTTCCTGCAATATGATGAGTTACCATGCTGATGATGGAGGGCGACATCAGGCGGAGGATCGTGCTACCACGTGATCCATTTCACCCTCTTTCTTTCGCCCTTCTTTTAAAGGGATGATCGATGAGCAGTCTTTTCATAGCTTTCCCTTGGAGTTTGATGTCTTCTCACTAACTTGGAAAGGTACTTCTACCATGATTACTGGAGGGAAGGATTTAAGTGAAGCGCGATTTCCCATTAATGGACAGTGCGAAAGGTCACCACCTTCAGTTGTATTAAGATTTGCCATTAATGGACTGTGCAAAAGATCACCACCTTTAATTGCAATACAATTTTCCATTAATGGACAGTGGGTGGCGGAACTCTTTTTAAACCTAGGGAAGGTGGTAGACATGAATGCAGAGTTCAGAGATTTAGTTGCATGCACCGCCGTTGTTTTCTTGTTAGATAGTATGAGCGATCATGGTAATTGGGATAGACGTAGTGCCACTGCAGGCCATCGTCATTATCGGTGAGCGAGACTTCTCAGGGTGAATCCGGTGGGAATTTCTCTTGTGCCCAGCAAAAGGAACGTTGGGAATCCAGTTCCTTTTGTTAGGGATGTTCCCCCGGATCTCCAGAAAGAGATTTGCACTATAGAATGACAACTTTGGAACCAGCTTGATAAGACGACTTTGGATGCCGAACGTCGTTAGATTGCAAATTGGGTTATGGACCCCAGGAAACATCGCGGGTCGTTTCAGCCTGTATGAGCACACCATTGCGGTCTATTCGGTAATGAAAAATCTTATGGGTTATGCTCTCCAGGATAGGATGGAGTATCCATTTGTAAATGAGGATGCTCAGCTATGAAAGAATCATTTTTGGAGGAAACCAGGGGCCGTCCACCGTAAGCTAGATTTTCTCCTTCAGGCTATGCAACTTGAACCTACTCCTACGCAGCCGGCGGCTTCTGCGGTTCCTCCGCCTGGGCATTGTCCTGATTTCCCCTACATTATGTTCTAGGCTGGCGTGGGGGATGTTTAGTGTCTGTTTTTTTGGGTGTGTCTGTCTATTGTCTATTTTCATGATGTTTTGTTGTGCAAAGGTGTGATAATGGGAGTCAAAAGGCCTGCGTGCATGTGTTTTGTTTTAGTTTTGCAGTATCTGTAGTATTTGTCTCTGTAGTTATATGTATGGTTAGGCGAAGTCCTCTTTGGAGGTGATTTTGTTCAGTCAGGTGACTCAGTGTGATGGTTGGGTTATGAGCTTTTTGGGTTCAGTTGTAAATCTTTCTCTTTTAATATAAAGTTCTCTCTTCTTACTTCCAAAAAATAAATAAGGATCTATACGTCAGATGATCTTGGCATCCTCTGTGCTTTACACAAATATTTCACACAAATTAGTTGTTACACCATCAATCTGGTATACTTATGGTTGTAATAAATGTGTTGTAATTAAATTTGTTGTAATCAAATACTTTCAATATTGTTCATTACATTACCTGCCCATTCTCAATAGCTATCCCGCAATCAATTTTTTTCCTTAAACAAATGTGCAACAAATCAATTCATAAAAAAGACAAGTACAGTTGTACTTAAAATGAAGAAATCAACACGTTATAATCAATGAAATGACAATAAGATTTCTAATTGACAAATTCGTTATGGTGATAACTTACAAATATGCAAATTGTACGTTATATTGAAATAACTTACAATTTATGGCAATTTTATTAAGTGGATTAACTATAAGAGAAATTCCATGTGAAAGTGGGGAGAGCACTCCCAAAAATTTCACCAACTGATGTTGAAATTATTCACGAAGCACTGTAGATATGCCTATAGTCTAGACTGTCTGATTAGTATACACATTTTGTATACAAATTCTACTTTAAATTCCATTATTTTGTCATCCTTTTCAAGTCTATGTATAATAAAAATAAAACAAATAAGATCCATGCAGAAACAATAGCAAAACAAAAAACATATGCATGAAAGGTAAATCCAAGTAATAATCTAAGATGTATACCTCATTTTCAAATATGTCCAATCCCTTTTTTTGGCCATTTGAAAATAAAACAACCCAATTTCTCGAATTGGCTCCTCGAGAGTTGGCCTCTCAACTTCCTTCCAATATACGGTTACCGCGAATATTCCTGTAGTACACCCATATGCTTTCCAAAATAACCTTTACCAGCACATAGCAACCATATATTGCACCATACAAGCTTCCACCTTATAATAACCAAATCCAAACATCAATTACATAATATTTTGGTTTTAACTTGGAGCCGAGATAAGAATTTTGGGGAAGCTACAGTTTTGATGTTGATCGGAGGATTAAGTATAAACAAATGTGCCTATAGCGTTGATTAATGCCTATAGATGGTTTAGATCAAAAGTGGGGGAGATCAATGGTCATGAGCCTCCTTCGCGGAAAAAGTTGAAGGTCTTTTAAACGCTGGTGGGGTGCTAGCCTACCGGCAGGTCAAGGAAGATCGACAGCAGAAGGCTTAGATCAACGGTCAGAAAATTGTTCGTGATTTAAACATGCGCGAAAAGGGTTATGATTCAAATCCGTGAACTTTTGATAAGGTTCGGCAACTCCCAACGGTGTAGACCTAGTGAGATGAATATCAATGGCTTGGGATTAGTTCGCGAATATGACTTGCGTGTGAAATCAAAAGACCCAAAATTTGTGAACTCGATAAAGGGCGCATCCGGGGACGGTAAAGATCCAGGAGGAGAGTGGATCGATGGTTGAAAATGTTTTTGTAGATTAAAGGTGATGTCGAGTTGATATGTGGCAGGTAAAGGTCAAGGATATCTATGAATTAGAGTTGATCGTATGGATAGACGGTTGACGTGACTCCATCGCCTTCATAGCTGTAAGGGTGATATGTCATTTTTATATTATAAAACGACCGTCTGCACTAAGATTCGCATCCCAGTTGACTTGTGTGCATTGGAAAGTGAAAGGAGTGGATTGTTCAGAGCTAACCAGCCAACCAAAGACCCAGAAGCTCCACCGAGTTATCAACCGACTAGGTAGGCCATCCACCTCCACCCTAAACTATTTAAATGGCCGGACCCGTGGTACCCCCAGGCTTTGAGACTCCAAATATAATTGACCTATTAGAGGATAAACACTATGAGGTTTACGATCCCATGCCGATAAATAGCACCATAAAAACTGCCAAAGAAAGATTGGAGGTCATAAGGGCCAGACAAGTGGATGTCCATAATATTTATCAATCCTTTTTCCATTTGTTTACAAGTAGCCAAACCCCTAGTTGCCCTAAATTTGTAGACTGGTGTGCCAGCCATTACACCTTGGACCAAAGAGAAATCATGGATTCCTCAAACTCTAAAATCCTGTGCTATGTAGATGCCCCTACTATCAGGAAAGCTTTGGCCATTCTAGAAGAATTCTGCCAAAATATCCAAAGTTACAGAATGGAAACCCTGATCCAACATTTTCGCCAAGCCCCAAATGACTTCAAACAAAGCTTTTATCATGCTTCCCTACTACCAAATACCTCCTCTCAGGGCGCACCTTTTCCTGGTGAGTCTAGCCTTTTTAGGGAAGAGTCGAAGTGTGTTATCTCCATGCTAGCCGAGTTCCTAGGCTTATACAATGACCTGTACATAACCGAGCCCCTGATAAGTTTGATGATTGTTCTAAGCACTTGTCCTATCGAGCTAGCAGGCCCAAATTCGCTAACCCAATGTGCATGCCTAAAGTTTGATGAAGCCTTGGTAGACAACATCCATTCCCAGCTCATAGAATTCCCTAAGACAAGAACTTCCAGGTTCCAGTCTTACTTGTTAAAAATGTTCCTGGCATCTAATGAAGAAAACCTGCAACCTCCAAAGCTGCAGTTGACTAAGGATATGTATTCAGACTACAAAACCTTCATGAATGATCTTATAGCAAAGATATATTTCATCTTTTTCCAGAAGAGACTTCCTAGGGTACTGCTTGAGATGAAAGACCTACTGCAGCCACCCATGGAGAAGAGGGTTGGGGATTGGTTCTTGTTGGAGCATGGGACTATGATTAGATTTTATGGCTACTCCCATGTGTTGATGTATATGTAACTTCGAAATGTATTTCACCCATGTATTTCATATATGTATTTTGTACTCCTATAGAGATGGTATTCTTCCTCTATACGGAAGTGTTTGTATTCCTATAGAGATGTTATTATTCCTCTATACGGAAGTGTCGTCATTTATATTGTAAGTGTCATAACTTATACTTGATGGGTTATTAGACCATTCTATTGGGGGTCGGCCATGTGGGTTAAAGGGTTATTAGACCACCCTAGTGGGGGTCGGCCCAGTCAGCATTCTGTTAAGTGGTTAAATTGAGGCCGACCTAGTTGAGTAAAGGTTAAGTCAAGTTAGTGTATAAATAGAGAGTGTGTCTCTCTCATTTTACACATTCTCTTCTCTCACTCACACTTGGGAGAGTGGCGCACTTGTGGAGGAAGAGGCTCTAATGCTAGGAGAAGACTATCTCTTGTATTCTAGTTGTATCATTGCTCTATCTATCTCTGAGGAAGTTATTGAGGCTTTTCACCTTTATGGTTTTCCCCAAGTAAACTATGTGTCTCTTGTGTGCTTGCATTATTGTGTCCATGATTGATATGCTGTAGATTTGCTGTACATGTTGTTCTCTCAGTTAAGATCCTACATCATATTGAAGTAAATTCTAAAAATTTAACATGGTATCAAAGCTAGCCTGAAAGAAGGCATGATATGGCATGTATGACACTTGTTGCACTTATGATGCTAGGGCTTGATATAGCAAAAACCAGTCATCGTAGTAATTTCGCTATAAATCCGTTTTGGAAAATTTTTCAGATCTAAACCTTTTATAGGTCGAAGATAAGACCCCCATGTACCTTGTGTCCAAAGAAAAACCTCTAATTCATTGTATTTTGTGATTTATGATCTGTACAATATAGGGTTTCTGCTTCTTCCAGATCTAAGTCAAAATCAGGTGACCATGGGAAAAAGCTCATAACTTGGGCTAGGAAGGTCCAAATGAAATTTTGTAAAAAGTGACAAGTAGTGCACAGACGGTAATATCGCAGGAAAAGTTTTTAGGGGCCGAAGTTGAACCAGTGACACGTGGCACGCAGTACACGTTTTCTCTCCTGTATTATCCCATAAATAGGTCACGTTGCGACACTTGGCATAACTCTCTCTCAGAGAATCCAATTGAGGTCAGACCTACTGGTATGGAAAGATAACAGGTCAGGATATCTCAAGAAATGTTTTTAGAGGCCGAAGTTGAACCAGTGACACGTGGAACGTCGTACAAGTTCTCTCTCTTGTATTATCCCATAAACAGGTCATGTTGTGACACCTGGCATAACTCTCTCTTAGAGAATCCAATTGAGGTCAGACCTATCGGGATGGAAAGATAACAGGTCAGGTTATCTCAGGAAAACATTTCAGACCCTGTGGATCGAAAAGTTTAAAGTCACACCAGAAACAATTAGGTACATATTTCTGTCAAAACATAATTATTTTTGAGTACCTTCATTCATGGCTTCCGGAATTTAGGGCTTCGGAGAAAGTTGGAATTTTTCTAATCGGAGACCACGGCTGGATGCTACTCATCAAAATCAAAATTTAGAGACCAAGATCATATTTTTTGGTTGGGCAGAAGGCCGGGCTTGATCAAACCCCAGTTCGGGACTTTGATCGGAAAGATGAAAAATTAGGGCTTCTGCAAAAATTGGAATTTTGGAAATTTGTGACCACGGCTGGAAGCTTCTCAGAAAAATCAAAGGTTAAAGTTTTGAATCAAATTTTTTGGTTGGGTGAAGCTTCGGGAAACTCAAACCTTAATTCAGGGTCCTCCCTAGTGAATCCGGAAATCTAAAAGGAAATTTCGAGGGGTGAAACTTTGCAGTTTTCAAATTCTGAATATACCAACTTGATCAGCTCATCAAGGCGCATATTTCTATCCTTTCGGAAGTTTGAAATTAAAAGTTTGAATTTTTGGGGTTTCTTTGACAAACCCTAATCCAGCTCCAGGTCCAATTCTTGCAAATCAAGTGGATTGGGTTAATCCTAGAAGAAGATGGATTGGTCACCTACATAAGTGAAGAAGTTCCTGTCTCAGAGGGAGATGAGGCTAAGGCCTTCCATAAGAAGATTACAAGCAATCTTGACAGGTATGGCTTACAGGTATTTTTCATGGTTAAGTTTATCATATGTTTGTCTTCATATCATTACAGTACAATCTTGATTAATTACTGGACTTGTCGTATCACCTTAATAAAAGATATTCATTGATTAAGGTTTTGACACTTATGATTGTACTAATGCATTGTGATGTTGTATGAAGTTTATGTTGTTTACTAACACAAAAGGTATGCCAAGAAAGTCAAATCATGTTCTACTTCAAGAACATATGCTCATGGTGACATGAAGACAAAGATTCATCCATTGTCATGGATCACATAGAAGATCTACTTTCGAGGTATGTATAACTTGGTTCTACAATGGTTAACTTATAAGACATGTAGGTTACTAGCACAAGTCACTGAAGATAACCAGGAGACATTATGCGGGTATGTTAGACATAACTAGCTAGCATGCTAATCCAGGTATGCTTTTCCTATATCAAGCTAGAATCCTACCTTGTGTTAGGATCTTATACTGTTGTGTTGTTGATAATGATTATTCATGAAGTCATAGGTTTGAATAATCATGGTTGTATGCATATTATGTTTCTTACCATAATTGATGATATGACTAACCAGAAGAATCATGAAGGTATAGGTTTGAATAATCACGAGTTTTATGCATATTATATCTCTTATCTTGATTGATGATTCAACTAACCACAAGAGTCCTATGATCAAATAAGAATGTGTATGAGTAAAAGAAGACTTCCCTGAAACCTTGAATACTAATGTTTATTATCTCTGAATGATCATGAATATACATTTTTAAGATTATTGTGTTTTGATTATACTAATAAATGTGTGATTATGTATGAGACCTCAAGGATAACACAATGATGATACTAATAAACATGCATAGTGATTAAGGATGGATGTAAGTTCAAGGACAGGTAATCCAGGAAGCAAAGATTATGAGGGAGCACACTCCAGTTGTTCCTGCAAGAAAGCAAAGGAGCACACTTCAGTAGTTTCTGCAAGGATGCAGATATTCAGAGGGAGTTGACCACTTCTCACAATCCACATAAGAATGGAGTTTCAGAAAAGAAGCAAAGACTGAGAGGGAGTCAACCCAACAAACAAACAAAGATAAGTGTTTGAATTGTCATCACTTGCATATTTTATTGTTTAAATAATATTTTTCAATAATGTATATACTGATGTTCCTAGAATTAGGTTGTGTATTATGCATAGTAGAATAGTTGCATTGATGAACAGTATACTACTAATATGCATGGGTAAGTGGCCTATGGCACTGTACAACATTCCATTGCTACTTATCTAGAATGAAACCTCTTTGCTGACATGTTGGGAGTTGTGCACACTCTTAACAATGTTATGGTAGAGATTGGAAGGCATCTAGAAAGTTACGAGATATGGATAAATGTTGTATTGAAGCATTGGCTAAGATAATTGCACGACTGTATGACATATTTCTTTATGTGTAAGAATTTGTCTGAAAATTATGAGATGTTTCTAATCATGCAATTTAACTTGTTTTGTAGGAAAGACCGTATACCTTTACCTACAAAAGAAGGACTACAACATTTGTTCAAGCAACAAAATTATCTATTGAAGATATTGAAGTTCCCAGGATATGGGAAGAATGCCATGATCCGTCGATCATGAAGAACGATGTTTGGGATGCGGTCCCAAGAGCTGAAGGGAAGTCTGTTGTGACTTCCAAATGGAACTATCAGATCAAGCATGTTGCAGATGGCAGCATAGAGAAATATAAAAGTGATGAAATAGAAGATACACCAAATGGATTTCAAGACAGCTTTCTTGAATGGTGTAGTCATATATGTGTGTAGAACTATTTGTTTTTGGCATGAATGTGTGGCAGAGTGCAAATGGAATCTTCCTTGGACAAGGGAAGTATGTAGTAGAGATCTTGAAGAGGTTCGGGATGATGGACTACAAGGCTATGGCCACACCTATGGAATCGAACCTGAAGCTTCTGTGTGATGCTCCATTTGATCCGGTTGATTATGGGCTCAAGTATGATGCGAATCAAAAGTTTAACTTGCAGGGTTATGTTGATTCAGATTGGGCAGGCAGTGATGCAGATAGGAAGAGCACATCTGGGTGCTGCTTCAGTATGGGATCAGGTGTGATCTCTTGGTTTAGCAGGAAGCAGTCCTGCGTAGCACTGAGTACAGCCGAAGCAGAGTATGTTGCGACGGATGAGCAGGTTGCAGATGTATTGACCAAGCCATTGGCCAGAGTGCAGTTTGAGTACTTCAGAGAGAGGCTTGGTGCACTTCAGGTCGAGGTTCCTTCCAAAGGGAAGTGATGAGTCCGGAAGATGCAGATGCACATGAGCTTTTCTGAAATGGTTGATGTGTTCTCCCTTGGTCGTGATGTAATTGCTGATCCATTTTTCACATGGTGGTAGATGTGTCCTCCCATGGTGAAAAATTAAGGGATGGAGCCTTCCCCGAATGGTGGTAGATGTGTTCTCCCATGTCGGTGGTGTAAGTGTTGGATGATGTGCATTTGGGCTGTGCTTCGTGGACGATGAGATGATCTGAAGAGGACGATGCTATGATGATCAGGAGGATCATGGATGATGAGCATCAGGACGATGCTCCAATTACTGCTTTGTGTATGCATCATGTTGGATGTTGGATATGATCAGTTGGATCGTTTATATGTATATGTATGTACGCATCATGTTGGATGTTGGATATGATCAGTTGGATCATTTATATGTATGTACGCATCATGTTGGATGTTGGATATGATTAGTTGGATCACTTGTATGTATTTTTGTATATGCATCATGTTGGATGCTTGGACCATGTATCTGTATATGTATCAGGTGGATACATTGTATGATCAAGTGGATCATGTATGGTGATATGTATCATGTATTTGTATTTGTATCAGGTGGATACACTGTATGATCAGGTGGATCATGTATGATGATATGTATCAGGTAGATACTTGGTATGCATCAGGTAGATGCATTGTATGATCAGGATGATCATGGATGACGAGCTTCAGGATGTTGCTCCAGATGATATGCAGCAGGATGTTGCAGTGATGATGATTAGGATGATCATGTGTACATCAGGATGATGTATGGTAAGTATCAGGTTGATACTCTGTGACCGTGGAACAGGTTGTGCAGATAAGCATATAATTTGTGCCCTGGGAGATTTGCAGATAGTCTTTCGAGGTTTTACCTATGGCATGTAATTTGTACCCTGGGATATCTGACAAATTCTCTTTCAAGGTTTTGCTTGGGAGGACATATAATTTGTGCCCTGGGAGATCTGTAGATAGTCTTTCGAGGTTTTTCCTATGGCATGTAATTTGTGCCCTAGGATATCTGGCAGATGCTCTTTTGAGGTTTTGTCCTATGGCATGTAATTTGTGCCCTGGGAGATGCAATAGGTTGAGCTGTGTGCTCATAATCAGTTCTGGGATGCTCTTTCGAGGTTTTGCCATGACCACATGTAATTTGTGCCCTGGGAGATCCGATAGGTTGAGCCTTGTTCTCGTAATCAGTCCTGGGATACTCTTTCGAGGTTTTGTGGTGACCACATGTAATTTGTGCCCTGGGAGATCTGATAGGTTGAGCCTTGTGCTCGTAATCAGTCCTGGGATTCTCTTTCGAAGTTTTGTGGTGGGGTCACATGTAATAAGTTCTAGAGATTTGGACAGGATGAAAAAGGCCTCAGATGCTCTTTAGGGTTCTTGCTAGTCAAGAGACTCTTTTAAGGTTTTGTGATGCACGTAATAAGTCCTGAGATTTCCATAGTATGGCCAGTGATGACGAAGACCTGCAGGTGGTGGGCCTACATCCAGTATGAAAAAGGACTGGCTCTGTAGAACTTCCTATGACAAGTAGATTCAGAGATTGATTGAGATAGCAGCAGCAGTGACGATGATGATGACTTGATGATGATTATCCAGTGACGATGATCTAGAGAAGATGACTTGTGATAGAAGACCTGTGTCGAGAAATACCTTCCTAGTTAAGAGGGAGTGTTGATGTATATGTAACATCGGAATGTATTTCACCCATGTATTTCATATATGTATTTTGTACTCCTATAGAGATGGTATTATTCCTCTATACAGAAGTGTTTGTATTCCTATAGAGATGTTATTATTCCTCTATACGGAAGTGTCGTCATTTATATTGTAAGTGTCGTAACTTATACTTGATGGGTTATTAGACCACCCTATTGGGGGTCGGCCATGTGGGTCAAAGGGTTATTAGACCACCCTAGTGGGGGTCGGCCCAGTCAACATTCTGTTAAGTGGTTAAGTTGAGGCTGACCTAGTTGAGTAAAGGTCAAGTCAAGTTAGTGTATAAATAGAGAGTGTGTCTCTCTCATTTTACACATTCTATTCTCTCACTCACACTTGGGAGAGTGGAGCACTTGTGGAGGAATAGGCTCTGCTGCTAGGAGAAGACAATCTCTTCTATTCTGGTTGTATCATTGCTCTATCTATCTCTGAGAAAGTTATTGGAGTTTTTCACCTTTATGGTTTTCCCCAAGTAAACTCTGTGTCTCTTGTGTGCTTGCATTATTGTGACCATGATTGATATGCTGTAGATTTGATGTACATGTTGTTCTCTCAGTTAAGATCCTAGATCAGATTGAAGTAAATTCTGAAAATTTAACACCATGCCTCCTATGTTCTACCTACCTTCCTAACCCCCAGATTACTCACCTTGGAATTTATAAGACACAAATTGAAGGTGGAGTGTGAACATTTCTTGGATGACAGGAAGTCTTCGGACATCAAATTTCCATGGACATTGGGCTCCTTCATTGTCAAAAACAAAATAGCTCTCCCAGCTATTGAGCGAATGATGGGTGATCTGGGATTCCCATCCAAAGCGGCCATAAACTATGATCCTCACCAGATTATCTCAGAAAGAAGGAAGGAAAGTAATAGGAAAGGATATGAGCACTTCGAACTGACAGGTCTAGCTGAGATGGAAAACTGGTTAGAATACATTGACAAATGCCAGTTGGAAGTTGTAACATCCCCTTCCATCAATCTGATGCAAAGAAGGAAACGTTACCAACCTACTAGGCTTATTGACAATCTCAGCCCAATTCAATTTGCTAAGAAATGCATGGATAAATAAAACTTGTGCATACCTATTCATACTCAACAAGCACAACGGAATTAAACACTATGTATGCACACAGTTTCATCATGCAATTAGCATGTAAACAACAGTCATTAATTAAGACATTACAGAACAAGGAATTAACACAACTCAATTAATAAACACAATGGAATAACCATAATAACATACACGCAGAAGGAGAGGCATCAGCCTATTTCTTTCAGGCAGAATAGTGAAACAATCACAGAATAATCAATCTTATTCTCATGCTCTGCATAGGCTTTATGCCAACTAACTTAAGATAATCATTTCATCCAAGTAACATGCGTAATTTAACATACAAGACAAACCACAGAATGAACATCATTCAAACCACAGAGAATACTTATGTTGAAGATGAAACTGTCCAACAACTGGCTATGTGAGAGAAACGTTCCACCCAACCATAGATCTCTGTCCAGCCTGTATTCTTTCAACTGAGAGATCACCCTCGAGCTGGGCTGTGTATCCACTAAGGAAGAACTAGACAGGCTAACTCATAGCCATGGATTCACTCAAATAGTCATGCTAAGCCAGCACATGGCTGGGTTTATCAAGCATGCAATAAGGAAAGGATGAGGATGCTAAGCCAATGAACTCAACCACAGAGCTACAGACATCTCAAGCTAAATTCAAGAAATCCCATCCTCTGTTCGAACATCCACACTTGGATTTCTCACAACTCTGTCAACGAATAACTCAATCCCGTCACTGGTTTTCTGGGCTATCAAAACTGGGTTTTCTAATGGATTTCTGGGTAGCTAATGCTCCCAATTTTGTCCCAAGGTTCATACCTATGGATCCCCCATTGGATTTCACTGTCCAATACCAATTATGGGCGTTTATGGCTCTTCAAAACATGGGTTCTTTCACAGTTGCGATTTCTAGTTTTTCTCATTGCTGGGAATTCGTTTTTGGATGAAAATTGATGTTGGGTTCCTCCACAATGGAATGGGAATGAGGAATAAGCAATCCCCATGAGGTAGAGTGACTTGTGGTACAAGAAAACAAAGCCCGTGCTCTGCCATACGAACTTCTGAGCTGCCCATGCTCCATTGAAGCCATGGACTGAAATCTTCAACTACTTCCTTACAACAGAATAAATGTCATCAAGGAAGGTCAAATGGGTTCTCAAGGTGACATTTTACAGCTTATGGATCAATCCCACAACCCCCTCACCAATCCCTGGTGGATACACATGGCCTATTCTCATTCGTTGCCTCCATAGCCATTTTTGGTATTTTGTTGCATGATGTTTATTTACATCATTTTTACAATGTTCCATAGCCAAATAGCACATGGGAAACATAATATCCAATGCTTTTCCTTTTAAATAAAATTTGAGCATCCACTAGCGGGGCCTTGGACTTGAGCTCCATGCTAGGAACACATACATCACATGTATACAATATTTGCTTTAAAAGCTAATATATCCTAAGGGTCAAAATGGGGTATTACAATCCCCCCCCTTTAGAATATTACCATCCTCGGTGTTCCAAGACTTAGGAATACATATACAATTTACACATGTCCAAAATTTCAAAAACATTTTGCAGGTTTTCCCTGCATTCTATCCTTTACTTTGAACTTTTAGGACCAAGTCCTTTGGCCTCCACGAGCTACTCCTGCTGGTTTATGATCTTCCAGCTCATCCACAAGTTTGAGAACTTTATGGATGCTACCATTCTGATGTTCCTTTGTTGGGAAGTTGTGGAGGCAATGATGTCCTCCACATTTCCAACATTTCACTGGTTGTTTCATCTTTACCTGCTCAATGTCCTTTGAGTCTTCATGTCTGGAACGTTTGTTAATGGACCGATTGGACAAATGTCTCATCATTGATCCACTTTCCTTTCCCACTTTTAGCCAATTCCAACAGCCTATGGTCTACTGCCATGGTCATTGTGCACAGCTAGTTCTCACTTTGCTCACAAGCAACACTTGCTCGTGACAACTGCAACAAATTGATTTAATTTCCACCTATGAAATTCATCATTGGAATTTCTGTTAGGCCAAGCATAATATAAACATTAAAATCAGTCAATTAATTTCCAATTGACATGTGTAGTCCATGCTTTATCCATGAGACTTTCATACTTTTCATGCATGCCCAATAGGCACATGAGCTCATTCATGTCCATTCTTTCATAGGGAATTAACTACTTCAGCATTCACAATTTATTTCAGGAAAATAAACACACTCTACTTTCAGCCATACATGCATTCAAATTTTTTTTTTTTTTATAAATGCATCAATAAAAAGGAAAGAGAGAGCAGTAAGAGTTTTCTCCTCTTTGTTTTGTTCCATTCTGGAACCCACACCACCACTGTGGTTTTCATGCTCCTAGCCTCTTTCACTTCCATGTGAATGCTTGACCAACCCTTCTTGGCTATGACACTTAGTGTCTATGGTCTATTGTAGAACTCTCAACCATGGAGTCCCTCCACATGGTTTGTCTACAACTCTTGGCTACTAGGACCCACACAGTCCCACTAGCACCATCTTTCATTGCTGCTCAAGCTGAGCTTTTTAGAACAGTCACATGTCCACATGCATTCCTAAGATGCTTTCATGGTCCTTGCTTCCAACAATACCTACACTAAAACATTGAATCAATTCGCATGTTTAGTTTATTTTCATAGGATTTATCTCTAAACAAGAGTTTAGGAAGTCATAACCAAATCATATACAAATGTATGTTCATAAGCAAGAAATTACAAGATAACCAAATACTTATCTGCATTGGATGTCTTCACTTTATTCCATAGGGTCCTTCTTTGCTTTACAAGCCTTGGGATCGCCTATGGACTTGGATGTTTGGCCAGCGCGTAGGCTGCCCCTCAACATCAAATAATCTTGCATGTTTGGCCAGTACGCAGGCTACTCCACCACATCAAATAGTCTTGTATGTTTGGCCAGCATACAGGCTGCTCCACCACATCAAATAGTCTTGTATGTTTGGCCAGCACGCAGGCTGCTCCACAACATCAAATAGTTAATGCTCAACCAGTCACTCTCTGGATTTAGCAAGCAATTTATAGTTCTTTCAGGTTCCTTGCTTCCTGTAATGACCAAGGTTTCCAACAAAGAAACAATAGTGCATCAGCTTAACTGTTACAAGACTTATACTTGAAATCTTCATTATTCCAAACAAGAAATAAATGAAATTGAATACTTATCTGTATAGTGCATTTCCTCTCTGGTCCACAGGGTCCTGCTTTTACTTTATAATCCTTGAGATCCTCCTGCGGACTGGGATGTTTGTCCAGCACGCAGGCTGCTCCAAATCATCAAATAATTAATGCCCAACCAGTACACCTTCACACCGACTGGATTTACCAAACATTTGATGGTGCCCAACCAATCCCATACCAGGTTGACCCTCTCCATTGCCGATCCAGCACATCCATCTAGGTCATCGACCAATGGAAGGTAACTGCACCACAAACCATTATAGGTCAAGGCTCTACTACTCTGCCTTAGGCTTACATCAGCCTTTCAAATGTGTCACAATCCCTCAATGCGCATAACAATTCGTCACCCACATAAGGGTGGTACTCCTTCTCTTGTGCAAACCGGTGGTTCCCTTTAGGAACTCTTTAGGTGACTTTCTTAACTACGGGCTATCATGGCCTCATGATACCCACTCACACTACACAAAGGTTACCACTGCTCATACAGTCCTCTTGAGTACCCTTTTATTCACTTTTCCCTTTAATGTGCAGCACCAAATTTCATACGTATAAGCAGGCTCATCAGTATTGCTGCTCTCAAACTGTAAACATATTTCATAACATTCACTATCCAACATTGAAACACCAGAAATGCATCCATTCCCTTAGGGTGTAGTCAATATTGGCATCCCTAACATAACTCAGCACCAGAAAGGTGTGCACTCCTCACCAATGTGAACTATGTAGGTCCCAATCATATTCAAGCAATCTTCCATAATGGAAATAAAATCAAAACAGGCTCTGCACATTTAATCTAACAATTAAACATGCATATTCTCATCTAGGGTCAGAGAACACTTATCCATTTGCAGATGTAGTCTTTTTTCATTAATGAGGAATGAGGGGTCCTTCTCTGAGTTGACAGTCCCTCAATTTCCCATCCCAACTCCTTTTGATGTTACATAACTCTCATATGCCTTACTGACATAATCTTTATCATCTCACTCATATTGTTTACCAATCATGCAATGTAGATGAGACATTAATAATGTCTAATGGCGTTTCACCCGAAACCCATTTCCAAATCATGGAATCTCTTCCCATGAAGTTTGGCTTCTGCGGGTCCTCTCTCTTGGTCTTAGTGCAATGTGTCTTCCTGACACACTTATTAAATAGCCAAACAATCATCAACATTCAACAATATAATTCAAATCTGATTGTTCCATAACCAATCCATGGCACTAATAGTTAAATTCAATATGAATTTGCAACTTTGTCTACTACAAAAATTGATTTTCTTAGCCATGAGGCTATCCTCATATTGCTTGGCTCTTGTAAGTGGCACCATTCTATCCATTATGGATTTATGTTTGCTACCATACATGGACATCCACCTACAACATGTCCTCCTGACACAATTTTACATAAGCCAAACAATGATTAGTAATTATAAGCAAAATCTCAAATCTGAGATTTACAATTCTTCTTTCTAACAGAGATTAGATTTCTCAACCATGAGTTCCTTCTCATAAACTCTAAATCAAATTTTCAAAATTGTTCCCTACATAAACTAGATTTGCAACCATGATATTATTCTCATAAAATTAAATGAGAATATTTTCAGATTTGTTTCATGCATAAGTTAAATTTCACACCCATGAGAATCTTCTCATAACCTTTGGCTTTTGCACATGGTAGACTCCAGCCTTCATCATGGACTTACCCACATTGACATGCCTAGAAAAATCTACCTGAAATCTGAAACTTCAATCAACCAAACACTTTGTAAGTCTCCATGCATATAATATTTCATTGCTGCAACAATCACTGAAGCATTTCCAGAATTTTAACATTCCATAATTCAAACACTTCCAGCTGTTAACATATTAATATAACAAACTCATTTACTTCACGTAAATCATTATCATACTAAAATTGCAAGGTACAGTCACATCATTTATGCAATTAACTTAAAGCTTTTAAATGCTCATTAATTCATAGCCATATCATTTATACAACTCTGTCCTTCCAACAGAGCACTCTAGAATCCTGTCAATCATGACTACCTTCATGCAATTCTTCCCCTGCATTCATAGAAGCTCATGAAATGATCTCAGAATTATCATTAATTCATCATTTCATCTATTATTTAGTTTGCAATAACACACACACCATCCCCATGCATTCATGCAATGCATCACAACATGTGTACCCACACTTATGCATGCACATTTACTCAAGCTTTTCATATGCATTCACTCAATGCTTAACTACAAGATTTATAAAATCTCTTAATGCACATCCACTCAATCCCACCTTGCATTGTTTCATGAGTACTATGCATTGAAGCATATTATGACTTAATCATGACTATCTCATATAACATGCATTACCATAATCAGGACCACCAATCCTCACTTGCTTTGATTATTAAGCTCAAAACTGACATACAAATGCAATGACATATTTTTATATGAATGTAGTCTAAATTTCTAAACAACCACATGGTATGAGGCCTCTTGCCTTCACCACTCCATGCTCCACCACACTATGGCAATATGGAATTCACATGAATGCATTTCAATCTTAAATGCATACCATTTTATGATTACTGAATATGGTTCAATGGATTCTTACCCAATCCCCGTCAACACTTATGCAATCATCATAAGTAAACCATTACCTGCATGGCTGTCATTAACATCACTTGATGTTACCTGATTGGTTGGCCTCTTACCAAGGCTACATAGTCCTTTTTCCAACCTCATGATCACAGATTTGTTGCACCATCCTTTCTTCATAAGGTTGTTGGCTTCATGCAACAACATCATCCACAACCAAAACCAACACCAATAGTGATTATCAACCACAATATTTACCATTAGTGGTTCATTGCATATGTGAAATATCACTACTTTTACCAATATGTAATGTCATATGCATGCAAAACATATACTCATGCACTGTGCAATGTTTATTAATATGCCAATCAATGCATCTTCATGCCACTCATCTAATCTCTTGCATTTTCAACATTCTCATGCCATAATTTTATGCACATAAAGCTTATAAAATATAAATGCGGTTAGCAAGATAGGGGTTAAGGAATTCTCCCTTTCCAATCAATAATCTTTGCATGAACTTCATCTTCCACATCATAGCTGGTTCGATTTCATTGTCTCTGCTACTTTCCAGGCATGCAATTCTAGAAGTTGCCCATATTGACAACAATTTTGCCAAAACAGACACTAGCACTCTTATGCGCTGCATAACTATGAGGTAGGATAAACTCATTCAAATTCTGGTCATGCACCATTGTTCCCTACTAGATAAGCTTTCCAATGCCTATCCACTTGCTCCATTCCGACATCAGGTGTGGAAACTGAATTACTTCAAAAATGACAACTTTCACTACAATTCTGCACATTTTACATAGTTGTAAAAATATACTGAATTGCCAACTTCAGCCACCTATAGAAGCAAATCTATAAAGATTCAGAAAAAAATTTCTACCGGGCGAAGTTATTCCATATAACAAGGAACACTTAGCAACTCGCGGATCTCCATTTCGATGCCCCATTCATTTTTTATAAAATTCTGGGTTTGACTACTCACTTTTGACATTTTTTCAAAATTTTAAATTTATGCCCAATTTGAGAATAACAAGCTCGGGATCATCACTGGTTCATTCATGGCCTCTGTTAATGGCCTCAGAACGCCACTGAACTCATCCAATTCTGATCTTGCATGCTCCTGCAATTCAAAAATCAATTTTTGGGCTTTTTTTTTCCTCGCACCACACAGCCCGCAACCCGCAATCCCGCAATCCATACTGCGGGTGCGGAAATGCTACTTTTCCAACCCGGGGATACTCCATCCCGCAACCTGGAATCCCACAACTCCATGATTCCGCAATTCCGAGTGCGGAAAGCCAAGTCGTGAACACGGAACTTTTAACCTTTCTGCAATCCCGCAACCCGCAATCCCGCAATTCCGCGCTTCCGGGTGCGAAAAGCCAAGTCGCGAATACGGAAATTTTAACCCTTCCATAGAAGTAGGGTCGGCCGCCCCTTATTGTGATAAGTATTTTCTCTAAACACAATCCGCAGGAGAAGGGTCGCCCGCCCCTTCTGTCCTCTAATCACAATCCGCAAGAGAAGGGTCGCCCGCCCCTTCTGTCCTCTAATCACAATCTGCAAGAGAAGGGTCACCCGCCCCTTCTGTCCTCTAATCACAATTCGTAGAAGAAGGGTCGGATGCCCCTTTTGGTGATTAGCATTTTCTCTAATCACAATCCGTAGAAGAAGGGTCGGCTGCCCCTTCTGGTGATTAGCATTTTCTCTGTCACGTCCCCTTCCATCAATCCATTCCATGGAAGGAAACATGACTAAGCTTACGAGGCTCATAACTCCTTCGTCCCTTGGCCAAATGGGATGAGTTTGGTACCATTGGAAAGCTCTTGCAGAGCTCTATGCACCTGGGTGATCCTCTGCCCCACTTTGAAATCGGATCCTTCCATTTTTCCAATCAAAAAATGTCTCCCCAACTTCACCAATGTTGCGTTAAAACATTCTGTCACTTACCTGTAAGTCACAGTGTGTCCCAAGCAGCCCCAGTGTTGCAAAATGGGCTCTGATACCACTCTGTAATGTTCACTTCCATCAATCCGATGCAAGGAAGGAAATGTTACCAACCTACTGGGCTTATTGACAATCTCAGCCCCATTCAATTTGATAAGAAATGCATGGATAAATAAAACTTGTACATACCTATTCATACTCAACAAGCACCGTGGAATTAAACACTATGTATGCACACAGTTTCATCATGCATTCAGCATGTAAACATCATTCATTAATTAAGACATTGCAGAACATGGAATTAACACAACTCAATTAATAAACACAGCAGAATAACCATAATAACATACACGCAGGAGGAGATGCATCAACCTATTTCTTTCAGGCAGAATAGTAAAAAAATCACAGAATAATCAATCTCATTCTCATGCTATGCACAGGCTTCATGCCAACTAACTTAAGATAATCATTTCATCCAAGTAACATGAGTAATTTAACCTACAGGACAAACCACAGAATGAACATCATTCAAACCACAGAGAATACTTATCTTGAAGATGAAACTGTCCAACAACTGGCTATGTGAGAGAAACATTCCACCCAACCATGGATCTCTGTCTATCTTGTATTCTTTCAGCTGAGAGATCACCCCTGAGCTCGGCTGTGTATCCACTAAGGAGGAACTAGACAGGCTCACTCACAGCCATCGATTCACTCAAATGGCCATGCTAAGCCAGCACACAGTTGGGTTTATCAAGCATGCAATAAGGAAAGGATGAGGATGCTAAGCCAGTGAGGTAAACCACAGAGCTACAGACATCTCAAGCTAAATTCAAGCAATCCTATCCTCTGTTTGAACATCCACACTTGGATTTCTCACAACTCTATCAACGAATAACTCAATCCCGTCACTGGTTTTCTGGGCTATCAAAACTGGGTTTTCCAATGGATTTCGGGGTAGCTAATGCTCCCAATTTCGTCCCAAGGTTCATACCTATGGATCCCCCATTGGATTTCACTGTCCAATACCAATTCTAGGCGTTTATGGCTCTTCAAAACGTGGGTTCTTTCACAGTTGCGATTTCTGGTTTTTCTCACTGCTGGGAATTCGTTTTTGGATGAAAATTGATGTTGGGTTCCTCCACAATGGAATGGGAATGAGGAATATGCAATCCCCATGAGGTAGAGTGACTTGTGGTACAAGAAAACAGAGCCCATGCTCTGCCATACGAATTTCTAGGCTTCCCATGCTCCATTGAAGCCACATGGACTGAAATCTTCAACTACTTCCTTACAACAGAATTAATGTCATCAAGGAAGGTCAAATGGGTTCTCAAGGTGACATTTGGCAACTTATGGCTCAATCCCACAACCCCCTCACCACTCCCTAGTGGATACACATGGCCCCTTCTCATTCGTTGCCTCCATAGCCAGTTCTGGTATTTTATTGCATGATGTTTATTTACATCATTTTTACAATGTTCCATGACCAAATAACACATGGGAAACATAATATCCAATGCTTTTCCTTTTAAATAAAATTCGAGCATCCACTAGCGGGGCCTTGGCCTTGAGCTCCACGCTAGGAACACATACATCACATGTATACAATATTTGCATTAAAACCTAATATATCCTAAGGGTCAAAATGGGGTATTACAGAATTAGACCCACCAGAAGATTCTTCATCTTTAGCCTTCATTTTTCAAAGTAGCACATCAGCAGTGCCTGGTTCACCTGGTAAAACCCCACCAATATCAGTAGCCATGTCCCTTACCATTCCTCTAGAAAAATATATAAAGGAAGGGGGTAGTGAGCCCATGGATGTAGACAGTGATGCTGAGAGAGCATAGAAGAGGCAAAATGTAGAGGAGCCTGAGCAGCAATTAGTATAGGTACAAGCAAAGCAACCCAAGAAAAATCAAGTCAGATCCTCGGTGCCATCCTTCGAGGTTAAGCAACATGTGTTCAACAGAAAACCTACTGGAGCTGCAGCATCAAGCCTAAGCAGGGCTAAGTTACTGGAGGAATATGAGGAGAGCCCAGATACAATCTCAGAAGAAGCTAAACTGTATGCTAATGCAAGAAAAATGTCCAAGAAGGATGTAGCCTTGGTGGAAAGCAGGAACCTTGCCCAAAATACCTCGAGTCTTGCCTTAGCCACTAAGAGTAAGGCCACATAACTAAAAGTGAATCTGGAAGACATCCTAGTACCTAATGTGATCATTCTACACAAGGAGACAGGTGAAGTCATCTATAACAAGTTGTTGAAAGCTACCATAGAGCTATCAAAAGTGCAGGCCAGCAAAACCAAAGTGCAAAAGCAGTTGGGATTGGAAAAGGTGGAGAACAAGAGCTTGAAGGCACAAGTGAAAAAGCTCCAGGATTCACTATTGGCCACTAAAACTCAAGAAGATAAAAGGGCTAGCATTTAGAATCTGTTGGTTCGTTTTTCAACCAAGCATGTGCAAGGATGCACCTATTAACTTGTAATAGCAGTCTTCGAATAAAAGCAAAAACAATTATAAATCTGAATCTAACATTAACATGTGCATATAAAAATAAACTTGAAAAGATTAGCAACAAGAACAAGAAATGTAACAAAGAATGATTTTTGTATTATAATACCTCAAATGGTGAGGATGTTTGGTGTTGAACAGCTCCAAGGTTGAGATGCTCCAGGCTCCAATGGTCTCTTCTCCAAGATTGCTAAAATAGTCAAAGAACTCAAGAGAGATTTTGACAGCATGAGGATATGATGGATGATGGATGGAAAGTGAGGAGCACCTATCACCTTTTTATAGTTTTTGGTGATAGGGAATACCATTGTGGTTTTAAGGAAACCAATGGTATTGACCAACATGGTTTAGGTACCTTTTTCCCTCTTTTTTTTTTTTTGAATATTTTGAATATTTTTATTCCCTTTTAATATTTTTGGGGAATTCTGGACCCTTTTTGAGGGTTTTTTGTGTTTTTTGAGGAAAAATATATATTTTGAGGGGAAAAAGGTGTATTATGGTCTTTTTGGTGACCTTTTGATGGCTTTAGAGGCTCAAATGGTGGAAAAGTGGACAAATGGGTCATGTGAATAAGGGAATGAGCTAGTGAGCACTATTTGGGTGTTAACAGATTGCCCCTTGATGTGTGAGGGCAGGAGCTCATCGTATGGCCGATAGACATCATAGTTCTTTTGTCTTTTTCCTGGGGTTTGGGGAAGAGAAAAGACTGGTTGGAGACTGGAGCAACGACCCCTTGGAAGATGCAAAAACTGAAAAATATTACATGGCCTGAGAATGAATGAGGAATAATCTCTGACTATGGATGAGGCGGGCATACCCATGCTCATATCAAGACATATACATAACAATTAGGCCCACGAAGGGGGGCCTGAAGAAATACATAAAAATATGTTGGTACATCATAATGGTCTAGAGGGGACACAATACTGGCACATACTCATGGTCATATCATGACTGATCTAAATAACTGATACACAGGAAAAAATGCAACAACCACTCCGAATAAGGTATCAGAAGGGTTGATGAACTGCTGAAACAAAAGGTGTCCAACATTTGAAAAATGTCGCCAAGTGCAACCCGAATATCCATAGGAATATGTAACTGGTTGTATCCTTAATTAGACTCTCATATGTGGTAGAGTTAGATGATATCCAGGGTCTTCAACAAATAACTGAAAGGACCGATTCCCTGTACGAGTCTCAACGATGCGATCAAGGTGCTGAAGTTGAGCATGTGAGAAACAATCATTTGGAGAGTCACTGAGGACTCCTTTCAAAATGATTCATAGGCACTCATCATAAATGGTGATGACTCCAAGGCACAGGGACCTCTAGGTCTATCCTCTGGAATAAATTTGGTTGGCGTCGATAGAGGGAGACTAGCTACTATCAAGGCAATGATGTTTCCTTGATAGGAGTGCGAGGTGTACAACTGAAGTGTGATAGTACTGATGGTAGGACTGACATACTGTGGGGATGGGAAATAACTGGGGTCATAGAGTGGGTGGACTCAAACCTCCTTTGTTCAGAGCATGATGACATGGTTGACCTGGCAGCGTAGGAAACTGAATTGTAGGTGCAAAGATCATAGCTTTAAGGACCGAAGGGTATGTATTGTAGATTGGAGTGACTCTGGGGGAACAAGCTGATGGATGTTGTAGAGGGACTCTTAGGGTGACATATTGTAGAATACTCTGAATAAAGGCGACCAAAATGGGGAAGCTACCATATGAGTAGACATGATCTGTTGTGGTTCCGAAAAGCACCATTGGTTCCTTCTTTGTAGTTTTAATGAGCTCCAAGAAGGGATAAAAGTGTGCTCTAAAATTGTACTATCCTGTGGATTTTGTTCGAGCCCAGGACTGTTCATGCTCGTGAATGCTTTCATTTTTAAGGAGTTTGAAAATGATAAGAAGACTCTGCAGTGGTGGTGGAGTACCGTCCTGTGGATTTATACGATCCCAAGATGGTGATTGCTCGTGGTTTCTTTCATCTTTTGAGAGTCTAAAAGCGGTAAGTAGACTCCATTGGTGTTCTTTTTCATAAGTTAGTCTCCAAGGCCCAAAAAAGCATAAAATGATGCAAATGGAGAACTTTTCTAGCCAATGTGACTAGAGTATTCCTTTTTTGTAATTAGTCTACAAGGTCCGGAAAAGGGGTAAACTTATACCAGGTAGATGCCCTTTCAAAAAAATTTAGAGAGCATGAAAGGAAACAAGATTGCTCGACGATCTTTTCATTGTTTTAGGAGTCAGAAAAGAGCTTAACAGAAACTCCATAAGTGTCTTTTTCGTAAAAGAATTGCTTGACCCGAAAAAGGGATAAAATTATACCAAACAAAAAGGTTATTGGTGAGAGCGAGGAATGATCTCGAGCATCGTCATGAGCATGGAAAACTGAATCTGGTGATATAAGACTTGTTAAAAAATGGACCACGACCGATGTGGCACGTAAATCAAGGTGATGAGGGGCATTTTGGAGAAATTCCCAAAAACTATGGGGGTGAGAGCGAGAAATGATCTCAAGCATCATCACGAGCGTAGAAAACTGAATCCAATGATATAAAACGTGTCAAAAATGGAACACGGCCGATGTGGCACACAAATCGAGGTGACAAGGGGCATGGGAAAAATGCCCAAAAAATATGGTGGTGAGAGCGAGAAATGATCTCAAGCATCATCACGGGTACGGAAATATGAATCCGGCGGTGCAAATGGTGCGAAAAACGGAGGTCATAAGGACTCCGGAATGGTCGAAGGAAATAACTAGGTTAAAAAATGGCTACAAATAAAGGTGAGCCCACCCAGCCAAGGATGCAGTGGTTGGGAGAAATGATGACCTGCGGGGGTATAATACTAGGTGTATCAAATCAAATCAAATATACAAGTGATATGTGACTTCAAAAATGGTTGAGATCATGCATGTGAAAAAGTGAGCAGGGTTAATGACCTGCCCCCATGTTATGTGCATGGGGTTTATGATTGTGGATCACATATGTGTTGGTTTGAACAATGGGGTCATTGAAATAATGAGATAGATGTGATGGGGAAGGTTCAAAATGATTGATCATGCCCCCTATCCCAGGGTCGAGGTAATCTATTATGCCCCCTAACTCAGAGGTGTCAATCTGGTGCAGATGTTATCTCAGAGGGGGATCGATAGGGCATTGAGCAACTACTGGCGGGGGGGTATACCATGAGGCTGTGGGCCATGGTGGCATACTGAAGTGATGATATGATGATGGGGGATTCCTCTTGTGGGGTGGATGCCTCCAGTATCTCTGATGAGAATTATGATGATGATGAGTAGGCAAGGTTTTGGATCTGCCCCCATGTTGTGGACATGTGGTTTCCTCGTCAATTTTAAAGGGTTGAACATGTGTGTTAAAGGGATCAGTGGAAGGGGTCGACCGAACAGAGGGGTCTCCAGTGGAAACCATGTAAATGGTGTTAATTTCTTCCAAGGAGGAATATTTTGGGGGATATATTTCCTCAATGAGAAGAGGGGATATCTCTAGGTCAGCATTATTCATCTCGTATAGTGTTGCTCTATAATCTGGGAGATCGGGGCAGTGATGTGAATAACGGCCGTAGATTCTGCATATTGCACAAGGGTGGTTTGTGCACAATGATTTATCACGAGGTTGAGTTGGTAATTATAATTTGACAACTGGAATGTTGATTTCATCATCCAACATATTCATGTGTTCTTGAAGTGCTGGTAGTTGTGGACATAGATGGGTGGCATGGCCAATATCGTCGCACAAGGAGCACTTAGGGAGTACACGGGTTGGGGGAACCTTGGCTAATTTTGGAGTCACTGCGGGGGTGCGAGTTGTGGGTGCAGTGTTGTAGGTTTGTGGACCTCTGCCCCCAGTGTTGCGGGATTGAGGGGGGACATAACTAGATGTCGATGTAGTGCCCCCTGTTGGAACTGACCGGTTTTGGGGCATCGAACCACTAGGTGGTGGGCAATTTTGAGGGTTGGGTATTCTAGGTGGTGGATGGTTCGACATATTCACGGGTTGTACCGGTTGTAGGACAATGGTCGGAGTTGGATGGGGAGTTGGGGCAGGTAAGTACCATACTGGTAATCCTAATATTAAACCTGGAAGGTTGAGTGTAGCCATTACTGGCGAGCTGACAACTCCTGAAAACGGAAACAAGAATGGGATTGTGTGAATCGGTGTTGTTCTGATATGACTAGGCACGATTGGTGATTATGGCGGTGGTTGAGGTTGTTGAGGTTGTTGTTGTTCGTTGTGCGATAGGGTGCACAAATAAGATACTGCAGTTGCCTGAAGAGGAGGTGGGATTGACGGGAAAGAGTTGGTCATGGGAGTATCCGAATATATCCCGGGTCCGACTGATGAGACGAAGGATGTTGGTGCACTAAGAATGGGTTGTTCGATCATGGGAAGAACATTCTATGGTGTTGCAGGGGCATTGGGATCATAGTATGTAATTTGGTCTATTTTGACTACGCGTCCTTCATGGGGGAACATCATGATGCGAAAAACTGAAGAAGCGACATCTTTCATTTTATACATGTAGCTTCGTCCCAGAAGGAGATTGTAATCAAGTTGGGCGTTAATGACCTCTATATCTATGAAAACCAATTTTCCCCCAAGCTGTATGGGTACGTTCACTAGCAAACCTTGAGGTTGAGCTACACAGCCATCGTAAGCTCGTAATGCGGTAGTGGACGGTTGTAGTGTTGGGGCTCCAAGTTTCTGCCATATGAAAGTCGACATGACGTAGGTAGAGGCTCCTTCATCGATTATGCATCGATGAATGACGAGTTTGCAAATGGAGATGGAAACTTGAAAAGCTAGAGATGAAGGCATGCGAGGTTCAGCTTGTTCCAAGTCGAAAGCCATCATGTTAGAGTCGTTAGGATCTATGGCACCAATGGCAGATAACAACAACTTTCTCTGCACAGGATAGTTTTTTAAGATTTCGAGAGCGGACATAGCAGCGGGGAACTGAGCTAAATCCTCTACAATGTTATAGTTGGAAGCTTCACGAGCGTTTGGGTTATTGTTAATCCCTCTCAAAGGGAAACGAGGTGCTTTGGGGCCCCCTTCCATTGGCATAGTGGGTATGAGAAGTGGTTGATTTGTTGGGAGAGTACTCGATGATGGGTCGGTAGGTGTGGCCTTAGGGGAGGATCCATATTGATTTCGACAGGTTTGAAGATGGACATTATTTGATGATGTCATAAGAAAATGGTGAGTGTTGGACTCTGCATGCTGGTAGTCAGCTGCTGCGTAAGTGATTTGCTGCTGTGTTGCAGCGGCTCCTTGAGGGGGATCATTTGGATGAGTGTTTACCATGCCTTGGTTAGGTAACGGATTTTGCAATATCATGGGTTGTTGCTAAGGGGGGGGGTGCTGGCTGTGCAGCATGTCCTTGTCGTTGGGCGTCGTCGGTCCAGAGTTGACGCGCTCGATCTAAATGGGGACAATTATGTGTGTAATGGCCGTAGACTCCACATATGGAACATGGATGGTTTGTTCTCAAGTTATTATTTTTAGCCTATTTTGGTGGGCGGTCAGGATTTTGGTTGGGGGGAGCAGTGTTATTGTTGTTTGGAGGATTAGGTGGTGGTGCACCTTGGTTATGTTGCTGGTTGTTTCCGCGGTTAAGTCCTCTTCCGTGGTTTTGTTGACCTCCTTGGTTACGCTGATGGTTCTGGTTTGGAGGTTGGTTTTGCTGTGCGTAAACATGCCCTTGGGCAGTAGGTGGGTTTTGAGTTCGTGCAGGCTCTGGAGCAAGTTGCGGTGGGTAGTAAACAGGAGGGTTCTGAGGTGTCCCTGGTGTTTGTTGCGGTTGTGGGTAGACTTGAGCTGCTGGAAGTGTTGGAGCATGAGGTGCTACCTATTGAGGATAATAAGCCACTTGGGCTTGTGGCTGGATCGAAGTCTGGTGGGCCTGTTGGTTATAATATGGAGTTGGTGCATAAGTTGATGGTGCTTTCCCATAACACTGTGGTGGACATGAGGGTCCATGAGTGTGGTGGGTGTGTGTTACTAGATCGTACGAAGTTGTAGCTCCAGAATTAGATGAGGCCCTAGAAAGGTCTGGGGTGTTGTTTGTACTCATCATGGTAAAAGGTTTGTTTTGCATCGTAACCTGGCCGATAATACTATAGCTAGGGTTTTCACCCTATCTTGTGCAAATGAGCACCTACTAAGGAGAATGGACTCCTTAGTAGCAGTTCAATAAATAGTAAATTAAAAAGCTAAAACAATACGAATTCTAAGCTAGCATGATCATTAACAAACATAACAAAATATGGAAATATAAATGGTTTTTGTATTAAAGATTATACCTCCAATGTGAAGGTTGGTGAAGTTCTTGCAATGGTCCAAGAGGGTTGCTCCAAACTCCAGCTTTGCTCCTTCTCTTTCTCCAAAGGGTGGAAATGGGCCAAAAGGGGCACTCAAAGGTGAAAATAGCTCAAGGGTGAGCTAGGGTTTCAAGAGTGATTTTGGCAGAGTAAGGGTGTATTTGATTGTGGATATGAAATGAGGGGTCTCCATCACCTATTTATAGGTTTTTAGTGGTGGAGCGCTAGCCCATGGTTTTGGGAACCATATGGTTTAGGTCAGCTGTATAGGGTTTTTTCCTCTTTTCCTCTTTTTCCTCTTTTTTTTTATATTTTTTATTCCCTTTTTAGAGGGTTTTTGCTATTTTAGAGGAATTTTGGATAATTTTTGGGGGAAAAGGGGTTTTTTAGCCTTTTGGAGGCTTTTTGGGCCTTTTGGAGGCTTTTTAATGGGATTTGAGGGTTTTGAAGGCAAATATGGTAGGAAATATGGACAAATGAGTCATGTAATGGGGTAGATGAGGTAGTGAGCATTTTTTGGGTGTTAACAGATTGCCACCTGATGTGTGAGGGAAGGAGCTCATCGTATGGCCGATAGACATCATAAGTCTTTTGATGGTTTTCCTGGGGTGTGGAGAAGAGAAGGAATGAACTAGAGCCCGGAACAACGGTCCTAAACAAACTGCAAAAACTGAAAGTACATGACCTCAATAATGTATGAGGAATAATATGAACACATGGATGAGGCAGGCATTCCCTTGCTCGTATCAAGATATAGAACAATAATAACAATGGGGTCCAAAATATGGGGACCTGAAATATACATGGCCTCAAAGAATGAATGAGGAAGAATCTCAATATATGGACGAGGCGGGCATACCCATGCTCGTATCAAGAAACATAAAAATAATAGTGAGGCCCAAAAAAGGGGACCTGTAGGATACATAGAGAACCACTGTGTACATCATAAGGGTCCAGAGGGGACACAAATATGGGACATACTGCTGGGCTGACCATGTCTGAGCTGAAGAACTGATACACTGGAAATACAATAGTGCTACTGAGTGTGGTACTAGAGGAACTGATGACCTGCTGGATCATTATGACGGAGAGTCATATCCTCAATGGTACACTGAACTGGAACTGAACTGGGTACTCAAGGAAGCATGTAACTGGATGGCTTCTGAATACAATCGCCAACGCAACCCGGACATCCATGGGAACATATAACTGGGCGTTCCAAAGTGACTCACCAATGTGCTAGAGTCGGGGGAAATCCGGGGTCTTTGACCAATAACTGAAGGGATATAAACCCTGCGCGATTCTCAATGATGCGATCAAGGTGTTGAAGTCAAGCATGTGAGAAACAACCACTCGGAGAGGCAATGATGACTCCTCTCAAAATGGTCCGTAGGCACTCACCACTGATGGTGATGGGTCCAAGGCACAAGGACCTCTGGTTCTATCTTCTGGAATAAAGGGGCTATCGTCGACAGAGGGAGACCTACAACTAGCAAGGCAATGATGTTTCCTGGATAGGAGCACGAGGTGGAGAACCAAAGTGTGAGAGTACTGATGGTAGGACTGACATACTGTGGGGGGTAACTGGGCAAGTAGAGGGGGTGGACTCAAAATTCCTTTGCTCAGAGTATGATGGTGGGGACGATCGGGCAGCATATGAAACTTACTGATGGGAAAGGGATCATAGTTGTAATGGATCAAGGATAGTGACTTGGATGAGTGAGACTCAAGCTGGTGTAAAAATGGCAGGAAACTACAGAATACTCTGAACAAAGGCGACCTGATTGGGGGTGCTGCCGAGATGATCAATCATAGTGCCAGGAGGCACGGGGGGACTTCTTCATGGGTTAAGGAACTAGAAGAAGTGTGTGCAAAATGGTACTGTCATGTGGATTGATACGAGCCCAGGATAGTTCATGCTTGTGATTGCTTTCAATTTTAAGAAGTCTGAAAGTGATAAGAAGACTCTGAAATAATGGAATGTCACTATCGTGTGGATTTGTACGAACCCAATACAGTTCATGCTCGTGGTTGCTTTCAATTTTAGAGAGTCTAAAAGCGATAAGAAGACTCCAGGGGGTTTCTTTTTCGTGTGTTAGTCTCCAATGCCCAAAGAAGCATAAAATGATGCAATGAAGAACTCTTCTAGCCAGTGTGACTAGAGTATTCCTTTTTCGTAATTAGTCTACCAGGTCCAGAAAAGGGTTAAACTTATACTAGATAAACGCCCTTTCAGGTAATTTAACGAGCATGAAAGGAAGCAATATTGCTCGGCAATCTTTTCATTGTTTAGGAGTCAGAAAAGAGCTTAACAGAAACTCCCTAAGGGCCTTTTTCGTAAAGGACTTGTCCGGCCCGAAAAAGGGATAACATTATACCGAACAAAAGGAATGGTCAGGCAAGGAGGAAGTGCTCAATCAAGGAACATTAATGATGACCAAGAATGAGGGTAGGGGGGAACACTGGTGGGCCTCCTTGCGGGATAGTGAATGGTTGCAAAATAATGAAATAATTTCAGTATGACAGGAGTGAATGGCTCATGTAAAAATGTGGAACAATCCGATGGCGACCGATGTGGCGGGCAAACCGAGGCAGCAAGGTGTCGGGACACAATGTTGAAACTGTACCAAGTGAGAGCGAGAAATGATCTCAAGCATCATCACGAGCTCGAAAAAATGAATCCGACGATATAAAAAGTGTCAAAAATGGATAACGATTGATGTGGCACGCAAACCGAGGCGACAGGGGGTGTTTTGGAAAAAATACCCAAAAAATATGGGGGTGAGAGCGAGAAATGATCTCAAGCATCATCATGAATGCGGAAAAATGAATCCGGTGATATAAAATATACTAAAAACAGAGAGCAGTCGAAGTGGCACACAAACCGAGGTGACTAGTGGCATCTAAAAAATGGGCAAAAAAAGATGTGGAAAAAATAAGAAAACAAGTCAACCACCATGACGGTCTCGTCGTGCTGATTCCAGTGGTGGAAACGGTTCGAAAAATGGACTTCCTATGAGTTTAGAACGGCCAAAACAAGAAAAAGTCAACGGACTATAAATAGTGTGTGGGTCCAACATAACAAGTGTCATTTGTACTTGTTGACTTTGATGAGTGATTAGATTTGACCAGAGCTGAGTTGGTTTTTCTGGACGATCCGACCGACAGATTTCAGATCCGGGAGTTACAGGTATTCCGTCAAACTCATACATGCATTTTCATTGGGTTCGGGGGGGGGGGGTAGTGGGTCCTAGGGGAGTACTTGTACGATCCATGTGGGGTGGACCGCGGGTTTGTAGAATGGAGCTGCAGTCAGCGACCGCGGGTTCCACGGTGGATGACGCGGGTGGGGATCGCGGGGTTTGGGTTGGATTACACGGTATGGGACCGCGCGTTCCGAGGCTGGACACGCGGTTTGGTACCGCGTGTTCGGCACCTACAGGCATGGTTTCGGACCGCGACTATAGCCCAGATAGCCGCGGTCAGAAACCGCGGCAAGGGGACCTAAAGCTGTGATTGGGATCGAGCTGTTAGGGTTCCCCCGGGGGGGGGGGTGCAGGGTTACTTCTTTGACATGAGTCTAATGAGTTTTCCTTGCGTGTTTGATACGATGCCACTGGTGCTTTGGAGAGAACGGGAGATCCCAGATGAGATAATGGATATCATCCGGGGGGATCGGCATGTGCGATCGATGTTGGGATTGTGCGGACTGCTGAAGTTCGCACAGGTACCTATGATGCGTTCAGCAGCTCTGCTGCTGAACCGGCTAGTGAGTTTCTGGGAGTCGGACATCCAAGCATTCAAGGTGCAGGGTGAGAGGGTGGACCTCACCCTGGAAGATGTATACTTCCTTACGGGGTTGCCATGTCTGGGTAGAGTGGCAGATACGCAGCCATGAATATCCGCAGATGTGGACATGGAGGATATGCTGGAGCGATACTGTGTTCCAGAGGCTAGGGTGCAGAGGAATGCACTCCGGGTAGTGGACCTGCAGGAGCCAAAAGTACGGGTGATGGCAGTGTGCGTGGTTCGAGTTTTGGGGTCCCAGTCACCTGAGAAGGTGTCCGGGGGCCAGATGCAACTAGTGGAGCTGGTACTGGATGGTGTCTATTATGCGTGGGGCCAGATGTTCCTCACTTGTGTTCAGCAGTAGCTGACATCGGTGAAGGAATCTAGCAATGGATTCTATTATGGATCCTTTCTATATGCTTTCTTCATGGAGTGGGTACCTACACTTTGGCCGCGGGTGCCGGTGAGGGCAGGAGGACTGAGCGAGCCGCGCATGGTGCGGTGGGGAGAGATGATGCACCGCTGAGGTGGTGGTGAGGTGGGTAGATACTTCACTCAGGAGTTGTACCTGCAGTGGCTACAAATGCCACTGCCACTGGATGACTATCCATATAGGGATATGGACTACACTGGGGATCCAGAGGAACCATGGCCGCCAGGGCAGGCATGGGGACCAGATGGTACGTATTGATTTACTTGCATGTTATGGATGTCAAGATTTGTGTAGGATAGGTGTTTTGATATACTGTTACTGATTGATGTGTGATCTATAGATGTTGGTCCAAGACCACCGCCAGGACATGTAGCGCGCAGGGGGCATGTGGCGGTACCAGCCCTGCCAGGCCGAGAGGAGGTGTGTCGACGAGATGTGGAGGGGACGCTAGAGTCCGTACGGATGCTTCTAGACCGGTTGCTGGTTGGAGTGACTGATGACGGGTGGCGAGACGTGGATCCCGAGGTGATCTAGGATTGTCTGAGGGCGCCACAGGAGTTCCGGTCAATTGCGATCCGAGTGGCTATCTTGGTGGATAGGGGTCGGGCACAGGAGCCCACAGGGGATGAGGAGCTGCCAGAGGAGGAGCGAGGGGAGGACTCGGAGGAAGCTGATGCAAGGTATGACTCTCATTAGGGAGTGCAGGGGACTCTCCCCGATTTTGTAGCTACGACATGTATTCTATGAGATGTATAGATATTTTTTGTATAGCTGAGTACGGAGGTACTCAGGACATGTGTAGCATATGGACATGTATTTTTTGATATATATATATGCACATGGATGCACCTTTTTGCGATGATGTTTTAGTGTATGCATGTGGATGCGCTTATGGTTTGTTGTATGTTTGTACTGCACGTGGATGCAAGTAGCATAGAGTGATGGGCACACGGATGCCCCTTGTGTATTATATGTGATGCATTGCACATGGATGCAATAGTAGGATTAGGCACGTGGATGCCCCTATATATGAATGTGTTTTTATTGTTTATTGCACATGGATGCAAATGTTCTGTGTGGTGATAGGCACGTGGATGCCCCTTGCAATATTTTTGGGTTTTTATATATTTTTGATGAGATTTTATGGGATGATGATGCATGATGGAGGTTTTACATGGTGCGATTGTTGTGCCAATCTAGGATATTATTATCCATTTGATCTGCGACACTATTCTGAGCTCTTGGGACATGGGTGAATGTTATGGATTCAAATTGTCGGCTGAGTTGTTTTGTGCGCAGGAATTTTCTAAATAGGCAGGGATCACACACCTGGTAGCAATTGTTGAGCTGGGAGACAAGTAGCTGGGAGTCAAGGAACACATGAAGGTGACATATGCCCCACTAGAGGGTAGCAGTCAGGAGGCCGGTCACAGCATCATACTCCGCCTGGTTATTGGTAGCAGCGCCTATACATATTCCATCAAGGTGAATCAATTCATCTGAAGGGGAATATAAGACCCATGCTGCAGAAGCCAGGTTTGGAGACCAGCAGCTTGCTCCATCAACAAAGCCAATGTAATGAGGTGGAAGAGGGTCCATCTGTGGTCATGCAAAAAATGATGAATGTAAGATCGCGGTAAAAAATGTGAAAAACAAAAAGAGAGCAAACTGTACAATGCGGACCAATGGGGCCGCGAGTTCATTTAGGGATAAAAACATTTAAGATACAACCCATTAAGGGGGTTGCGCAAAGGGTGACCTTCTAAGTCAGTTAAAATGTATGCCCCCTTGCCGAGACAAGTCTGCACGATGTAAGGGCCTTGCCACATGGATTCAAACTTTCCTTTACCAATTTTGTCGTGGGCCTGGTCATAGGTGAGGAAAAGGTCCCCTTTATGGAAAATTCGAGGGTGTACATGTTTGTCGTAACCAGCTTTGGAGCGGTTCTTAGTGGCTTCAATGGTATGGAGAGTGGCACGACGGTCTTCATCAGCTTGTTCTAGTGATAGCAGACGTTGCTCGAGTGGGGAGGTGTCGGGGAGAAGCTCGATGGTGATGTGTAAGGCAGGTATCTGACACTCGATGGGGAGGACAGACTCTACACCGTGAACTAAATGAAATGGGGTAAAATCGGTGGCGGTCTTGGTGGATGTATGGTAAGCCCATAAGGCAGGGAAAAACATGTGGTGCCAATTAGACTTATGCCGGTCAACAGTGTGTTGGAGGATGGTTTTCAAGATTTTGCTAATGGCCTCTACTTGGCCGTTCCCTTGGGGGTAGTAAGCAGAGGAATAATGATGTTCGAACTTGAGGAGGGTGGATAACTCACGCCAAATGGAATCTTCAAAGTGGGAACCATGGTCTGAGACCAACTGCTTGGGGACCCTGAATCGAGTGATAACGTGGTTGAAGAAGAAATGGGCAGCAGTGTCAGCTGTACAATTGAAGGTGGGCATGGCTTCCGCCCATTTGGTGAAGTAATCAAAAGCGACAATGATGTACTTATGGCCATTGGCGGATGGGGGTTTACATTCCATGAAGTCGATGGCCCACTTACAAAAGGGACTAACGGTGACGACTAGGTGTAACGGAGCGGGTGGTGTCCGGGCCTTGGGGGCGAAAAGTTGGCAATTATGACAATGTTTGACTACGGTGATGCAGTCGGTAAAGAGTGTGGGCCAGAAGTCTCCGGCGCGAATGACCTTTTGGGCGATGGCCATCCCAGAGAAATGGCCTCCGCAGGCACCACTATGACAGTCATTGAGGATGTGTTCGGCTTCCTTGTGTGTAAGGCAATGATGGAGAATCGTGTCAACCCCTCGCCGGTAAAGGACATTGCCTAAGAGGAGATATCGAGAGGCCTGGTGACGGATATGATGGAGTCCATCACGATTGATGTTGGGTCGGAATTTCTACGTGCGAAGGTATAACAAAATATCATCGTACCATGGGTCATCAGATGAGATGGTGAACAAATGATTGTCGGGTAACTCATCGGAGATTTGTGGGGACAGCAGAAGGGAGGGGAGATCGGTGATGAGCTGGGAAAGCGCGAGGGCTTCAGTGCTCTTAGGGGTTCTGAAAGTGAGGTCATATTCCTGGAGGATAATGACCCATTTAGCAACGCAACCTTGTAGGAGCCGCCGATTTAAGAGATAAACCATGGTGTTGGAGTTGGCGACAACGGTGGTATGACTGAGCAAAATGTAGTGTCGCAATTTTTGGATGGAAAAGACCACAACAAGGGTGAGTCTTTCCTCATATGGGTAATGTAGGGGTGGTCCAGACAAGGTCTGGCTGACGTAATAAATGACATGCTCCTGGCGAGCGGTGTCTTCTTGAACAAGGACTCTGGACACGGCATGATCGGATGCCGAGACGTAAAGGATGAAGTCCTGAGAGAAATCCGGAGGGGAGATCAAAGGGGCTTGTGTGAGAGCTTTCTTGAGGGATTCAAATGCATCTTCGGCTTGCTCATCCCAAACAAAGGGCATATGGGTACGAAGCAGGCGTAAGAAACCATGAACGGTAGTGGCGTAATGGGGAACAAAGCGACGAAGGAAATTAGATCGCCCCTGCAGACTCTGGAGCTGCCGGATCGTGCGAGGAGAGGGAAGGTCTAGGATGGCTTGGACTTTCAGGGGATCGATAGCAATTCCTTTCTAGGAAACAATGAAACCCAACAACCAGTCTGCCAGAACGCAAAAGACACACTTGTGAGGGTTCAAGCAGATTTGATATTTGCAACAATGTAGAAAAACTTGCCGGACGTCGTTAAGGTGGTCTGATCGTTTTCGGGAACGAGCTGTAAGGTCATCAAGGTAGACTAGCAGGATATGGACCAAGTCGTGAAAACAATAGGTCATGGCCCGCTGGAAGGTGGCACCAGCATTTTTGAGGCCGAAAGGCATGACGCGATAGGCAAAGGTGCCCCATGGGGTGGTAAAGGCAGTTTTGTACTGATCTTCCTTACGGATCTGAATATGGTTGTATCCGGAAAAACCGTCCATGAAAGATAGGATTTCATGCCCTGCACACACATCGATGAGTTGGTCAATAAATGGCGTGGGGAAGTTGTCTTTGGGACAGGATCAATTTAAATCGCAGAAGTTAAGACATACTCTAATGGTGCCTTGTTTTTTGTTAACAGGAACGGGGTTTGAAACCCAGGTGGTGTATGCAATAGGATAAATGAATCCTGCTTTGCGAAGTTTCCCAATCTCTGCTTTAACAACGGGGAGCTTGGAGGAATGAATGGGGTGTTGTTTCTGACGAACGGGGGGGACATCAGGCCATGTGTCAATGTGGTGTTCTATAATAGCGGGGTCAAGACCGGGCATTTCGGTATAGGACCAGGAAAAGACATCACAGAATTCTTGGAAAAAAATTTTGTACTCTCCAATCTCATATTCACTGCAGGAGGCTCCTAAGGTAATGATTTCAAGAGCACCAGGTGGATCAGAGATATCTATGTGGATGACGAGTGAGATGTTGGCCATGTTACCTTCCTCAAAGGCCTCAGGAGTAGGAATAGGATCCTTAAACTAGTCGACTTTGGTGGGAAGGAAATCTTTGGACTCAACCGCGAATTGGGTAGCTGTGGTAGAGGAGGATTCTTCTGGGAGGAAATAGGAACGATGGTGCATGTCATCCCAGGGATAATTCGGGGTAGTGAGAGCCTCAAGAATCTCCTCATCATTGTGGAAACTTTGAGTTGTCAAATCGGGTGACGAGGGAAAGGTAGTTGAAGAGATCATATAAATGGTGTTAATCTCTCCGAATGGGGATGAGATCGGGGGGTGGATCTCCTCAATTGTGGGGGGTGCCATCTCAAGGTCCAAATTATTCAACTCGTAGAGAGCTGCTCTATAATATGAGAGATCAATACAGTGATGTGAGTAATGGCCGTAAATACCGCAGATTGCATAAGGGTGGTTGGTACGCAGTGATTTATCACGAGGATTAGGGGTTGGATCTAGTTCGACAACTGGGATATTGGGGTCGTCGTCAAGCATTTGCATGTGTTCCTATAATGCAGGTAACTGTGGACATTGATGAGTCGGATGGCCTAACTCATCACACAACTCGCATTTGGGGGGAGCATGAAACACGGGGGGGTTTAATTGCCTTGGGCAGAGGTACAATAGTGTAGGGTGTGGGCCTCTGCCCCCAGTGTGCTTGATAAGAGGGGGGGATTCGTAGAGGACAAAGGGGTAGTGACACTGGGAGGTGGTTGACTAGTAGTGGCAATGGGTTGCACCGGTTGTAGGACGACATTTGGTGTCGGCGGGGGAACGGGAGGAGAAATATACCACACGTGTAATCCCAAGGTTAACCCGGGGAGGCTAAGGGTAGCCATAACTGGGGTGCTTACTACTCCCGAGGGAGGGACTAGGAAGGGGATTGTGTGGATGGGTGTAACACCAATGTGACTAGGTACCAATGGGGGTTTGGGTAACAAGAGCAATTGATTGTTGGGTGTTTGGGTATTGTAGGAAAGGGTACATAGGTCAGATACTTCAGTCGCGGGTGACGGGGGTGGAATGGATTGGAATGTGGAAGTCATCGACGTATCTGAGTAAACTTTGGGTCCCATGGAGGAAACAAACGAGGTAGTGGAACCAAAAATGGGTTGTTCAACCATGGGGAGAACATTCTCGGGTGCAGCGGGGGCGTTTGGATCGTAATAGGTGAGTTGGTCGACCTTGACCATGCGTCCGTCATGGGGGAACATCATGGTACGAAAAACGGATGAGGAAACCACTTGCATGGCATACATGTAGTTGCGGCCAATTAAGAGGTTATAATCAAATTGGGCATTGATGACCTCTATATCAATGAGTACGGTTTTACCAGCCAACTAGACGAGGACATTAGCTAAGAGACCTTGGGGTTGAGCCGAACGGTCGTCATAGGCTCGCAACACAGTGGTGGACTGCTGGAGAGTAGGGGATCCCAACTTCTACCAAACGAATGTGGACATAACGCATGTAGAGGCACCTTCATCGATAATGGACTGATGGATGACAAGATTCCTAACGGAAACAGAAACTTGGAACACTAAAGTGGAAGGTAGGCGTGGTTCAGACTGGTCCAAATCGAAGGCAATCAATTACGAATCATTTGGGTCAATAGCACCAATGGAGGAAATTAAAGTCTTATGCTGTGAAGGACGGTTTTTTAAGACTTCCAACGCAGACATGGTTGTGGGAGATTGGGCTAAGTCATCTACAATGTTGTAATTTGACGTAGCACGAGCATTGGGGTTATTGTTGATGCGATGAAGTGGGAAGCGAGGTGCTTTGGAGGCGCCATCGAGTGGGGCTGGAGGTATACGTAACGTCTGATCAGTGGGATGAGTGTTAGTGTTTTTGTCGGTGGGAGAGACTTCAGGGGTAGAGCCATATTGGTTTCGACGGGTTTGGAGGTTGACATCAATGGATGACATCATCAACAAGTGGTGGGTACCTGAATCGAACATGGGTTGATCAGGAGCGGCATAAGTGATCTGTTGTTGTGGTGGCACGTTGCCTTGATGGGGATCCAATGGCTGAGTGTTCACTATGCCTTGGGTTGGTAAGGGGTTTTGCAGCACCAAAGGTTGACACTGAGGTGGTGGGGGGTTGGGTGGCACCTGAGGAGCCGCATGCCCTTGGCAATGGGCATCATCAGTCCAGAGTTGTCGAGCTCGCTCCAAATGTGGGAAAGCATGTGTGTAGTGGCCATAGACCCCACAAATAGAACAAGGATGGTTTGTTTGCAGATTAGGATTTTTGGCCTGCTTGGGTGGCTAATCAGGGTTCTGGTTGGCAGGTGCCACGTTATTGTTGTTTGGGGGATTGGGAGGTTGGCCGCCTTGGTCTGGAGGTTGGTTGTTCCCACGGTTACGACCTTTGCCACGGTTTTGCTGGCCCTATTGGCACTGGTTGTTTTGGTTTTTCTGCGGATTCTGTTGGGCGTATACTTGCCCTTGGGCAATAGGTGGGTTCTGGGGTTGCGCAGGTGCGGGAGCAAGCTACGGTGGATAATACATAGGGGGAGGCTACGCAGGTGCTGAACCTTGTGGGGGTTGCTGATATGTCTACGGAGCGGGTTGTGGGTTTGCTGTAGGGGCTTCCTGTGGTGGGTAATAAGCATGTTGGGCTTGAGAGGACACAGAAGCTGGCGCAGCCTGTGGGTGGAAATATGGCTGAGGTGCGACTGGGGGGGCATAAGTGGGGGGTGCATGACCAAAGCACTGAGGTGGACATGAGGGTCCGTGGGAATGGTGGTGATGTGCCATGGGAGCATACGAATTGGTTGCTCTGGATTGAGATGTAGTCCGCGAAAGGTCAGGGCAATGGCTAGGACGTGCTTTGGAAAAGGGTTGAGGATGCGAGGCAATACGGCCAATGATGCAATCTGTAGCATGGGATGCCGCCGGCGCATCGTGTTGGGAGGAATCGCCGCTAGGGGCATCAGGTATGATGGAATACAGATAACCCAACTGGGCGTAAATAAGGTCAAATTGTTGGGCTTTGAGGATGGTCTCTTCTTCGGACTGGGGTCGTTCGGATTCCACATCCTTGGCAATGACAGGAAGGAGGGATTTTAGAAACCAATCTAAGAAGATACGGTTGTCTAACTTGATTTTGCAGAGGCTGCGACGTCAACGCCACTCATGAATGTGGTCAGTGATGTGGGTAGCCGTGTTTTGTCTCCAAGACAGTAGGATCTCAACTCCAGTGTCATAGCAAACAGGTAACTGAAAGAACTGCAGGAAGGTTGAGGCAAGGGAAGTAAAGGTGGCATGGGTCCCGTGGGGTTGCTCGATGTACCACTTAGCTGCAGAGCCAGTGAGGGTGCGCTGTAACAGACGGAGGCGGACAAAGTTGTCCACTATGGAGTTGGAGGAACACCATAGATGGAAGGACATAATGTGTTTCTGGGGGTCCTCACCTGCCTTGCCCTCAAACTTAGGGATGTCGGAGGGGAGTTTGGTGGGAATGTGAGGCCACGTAGGGTCATGTCTAATGGGATCGTTAGTCAATCTAGCTAGGTCAGGAAGGTTGAGACTAGCCATGAATAGAAAACTAGTAGAAGGATGTGACATACTAGTGGGTGTGACCATGTTGGGGCCAATGACCCCAAGAGGAGGGTCAAAGTTTGGGATGTTTCCCCCAAGTGGAGGAACGAAAGTGGTATGGGATGGTCCTGCACCGCCAAGTGTAGTGTGAGTCACTGATGGAGTGGCGATAGGTATGCCAGCTGCTGGAATGGGTACAATGATTGGAATGGTAGATGCGAGTACCATCAAGGGCATACCCAAAGCAGGTGTAGTGGTTGGTGTGGTGGTGGATGCTCCACTAATGGTCCCTACAAAGAAAGGGGTGGAAGTCATGCCAGCCAAAAAATACTAGAGGATTTTGGTTCCCTAATGGACAACAACTATGTCTCAAGTGTAAGCAACCGAGGGGTGTTATTTGGATGCCTATCCCCCTGATCCTACCTAACTACAAAAATTCTTATGTGTTCCCCAAGTGGGGTTAGAATGTTGGTTGTGTTAAGTAGTTTTTAGGGCTCACTTGAATTAGGTGACAGAGTGTGTGCGTGTGAGATGATGAACCCAAATAAAAAGTGCCACGGGGTGGGCAACTTGCTAACTAAAAATAACAATACTGAATTTAAACTTTGAAATGCAAAATTTTCTCTTTTTCACTTAAAATGCTGAAATGTTAAAAAATATTCTGTAAATGGAACAGAAATAAAACTGCAGAAAATGTTGTAAGGAAGTATGGCTGCAGGTAGGACAGATGGTTGTGCAGGTGCAGAAAATAGTGCAGCAAAGTGCTGGGTTCAAAACAGGTAAAAAAGTCCAGAAAGCAAACCGCAAGTCTATGGCAAATATCTGTGGTCGGACCGCAAGAAACAGTGCAACAGTCGCAGACAGATTGCGGGTTTTTGGCCGAAAGATGCTGTCGGCCTACAGGAAACAGGTCAAAAGCCACAGGCGGGTTGCAAGAAAATGGTTGAAAGCCGCAGGCGGGACGCAGGAAAAAGGCCTACAGACGCAGTTAGGTTGTAGAAAAAGGGCTAGAAGCCGTAGTCGGGATGCGGGAAAAAGGCCGAGAGGCGCCGGTGGGTTGCAGAAAAATGGCTGAAAGCCACAGTCGGGACGCCGAAAAATGTTAAACAGCCGCAGTTGGATCACCCAAACAAGCTTATTAGCCACGGTCGGATCGCAGGTAACAGACTTGAATCTGCCGGTAGATCGCCGGAAACAGTCTGAGAGCCGCGGTTAGATCGAAGGTCAACACCTGAAAGACGCGGTCGGAATACAACTGCAGGGAGTAAAAGATGCGATTCACGGCAGCCGAAAGGGATAGCCGAACAGAAAAATATTGCAGAAAATTAAAAACGTCTAAAATTTTAAAAACTATAACCAGAAATTCAAAGGAACACAAGGGGAGTCACCAACAATTGTAGCTAGGTTTTTCACCCCAGCTTGTGCAAATGAGCACCTACTAAGGAGAATGGACTCCTTAGTAGCAGTTCAATAAACAATAAATTAAAAAGCTAAAACAATACGAATTCTAAGCTAGCATGATCATTAACAAACATAACAAAATATGGAAATATAAATGGTTTTTGTATTAAAGATTATACCTCCAATGTGAAGGTTGGTGAAGTTCTTGCAATGGTCCAAGAGGGTTGCTCCAAACTCCAGCTTTGCTCCTTCTCTTTCTCTAAAGGATGGAAATGGGCCAAAAGGGGCACTCAAAGGTGAAAATAGCTCAAGGGTGAGCTAGGGTTTCAAGAGTGATTTTGGCAGAGTAAGGGTGTATTTGATTGTGGATATGAAATGAGGGGTCTCCATCACGTATTTATAGGTTTTTAGTGGTGGAGCACTGGCCCATGGTTTTGGGAACCATATGGTTTAGGTCAGCTGTATAGGGTTTTTTCCTCCTTTTTTCCTCTTTTTTTTATATTTTTTATTCCCTTTTTAGAGGGTTTTTGCTATTTTAGAGGAATTTTGGATAATTTTGGGGGAAAAAAGGGGGTTTTTAGCCTTTTGGAGGCTTTTTTGATGGTTTTGTGGCCTTTTGGAGGCTTTTGCGCCTTTTGGAGGATTTTTAATGGGATTTGAGGGTTTTGAAGGCAAATATGGTAGGAAATATGGAATCATCTGCTATGGAGTTAGGGAAACACCATAGGTGAAACGACATGATGTGGTTCTGGGGATCTTCCCCGGCTTTGCCTTCAAATTTTGGGATATCTAAGGGAAGCTTTGTGGGCATGGGTGGCCACGTAGGGTTGTGTCTAGTAGGGTCATTGGTTAACCTTGCCAGGTCTGGTAAGTTTAGACTAACCATGTATGGCAGACTGGCAGATGGGTGTGGCATGGTCACTGGGGCATAACTGTTAATGGTAGCATTATGGAGTGGTCCAGTTCCTCCTAAGGGTATGATAGGTGTGAAAGGGATGTTACCTCCAGCCGATGTGGTGTGGGAGGTGCCTGCATTTCCAAGTGAAACATGGGTTGCCGATGGGTTAGGAATGGTTCCGGTAATCCCTGGGATCTAGGTAGTGGTAATGAGAGGGGGGGTGACCCCCATGTTGGGCATCCCCAAAATAGGTGGTGTTCCTATGTTGGGCATGCCTAGAGGGGGTGTGGCTACCGTGGTTGTCACAGTGGTGGTGGGGTTTGTTGATGTAGCTCCAATAGCACTAGTGAAAAGGGGGTCGTATTGTGATCCATCCATGGGGTTGGTTGGTGATGTCTCGGTAGGGTTCTCGGATTCAGCCTCAGAATCAGATGTGAAATGAGGCACGTCAGAATCGGATGACTGGGTTCTATGCCGATGATGTGTGGAGTCAAGGGACAAAGCTCTACGTCTATGACGTGTAGAGTCAAGTGTATTGAACTGAGGGGGTTGACCCTGAAAACGACGGGATCGTCTTAAGTTCTCAATGGTGAGATATGTCTAGAAATACCAATGGATGGTGGTGAGATAAAAAACTCAAGACCCTAGTGCAACAATGTGTGCAGGAGGGAGTGTGAAAAAATAATGGCTCTCAGGCCAACAACCAACCTCAAAAGCACTTATTATAACAGTTGTGTTATAATAAGTGGAGGAATCAACAAAAGTTGTCAGAATACCAAAAATCAAACAGTTCCTAGAAAAAAATGGTGCTTACTAGACCAAGGGGGGTAGTAGAGCATGCAAACGCCTAACTAAAAGTGGTATTATGACTCAACTAAACATATCCTCTACAAGGTGATGAAATCCAAGTCAGACAATATGGGTAGTGGAATCAAAGGCTAGATATCCCCCTACCAGGAGGGACACCGGGTAGACAATCCTAAAAATTGGTCACTAGGATACCCCATTCATGACACGTTCGGTTGGGTGAATCTGCAGTTTGGTTCTATCGTCGTTGTACTCCCATACGGGTGGTACACCGAGAACTACGAAAGGTATCCTTCGGTTACTGAATGAATAGCGTTATTCCACTTAGGCTTCCGAAATCAGTCTGGCTACTTCAACCCTCCTGAGGGAGAGGCCTTCCCGATAAATTGGTTTATAACCGTGTCAACAAATAATAAGGGATTTTTGGGACCCTAAAAGACAACCACTATGTCTCAGATGTAAATAATTGAGGGGTGTTATTGGAACACCTATCCCCCCAATCCTACCTAGCTACAAGATTCTTTAAGTGCTCCCCAAGTGGGGTTAAAGTGTTGGTTGAGTTTAGGTAGATTTTAAGGCTCAGTTAATTAAAAATGTGGCAGATTGGGTGCAAATGTGATTATTTCACTGAAAATGAATTTGCCTCGCTTGGGCGATTGATTACAAATGAAAAACAAGACGATTCCAATTTGCAAAAAATAAAGGCTTTTTTCTGAAATGTAAATGCTTTAACAAAAATAATTCAAAAACTATGGATTTTTGAAATAATTTTTAAAGGAAAGCAAATATTTAAAAAAGTGCAAGAAATAAATGGATTTCTTAAGAACTTGCTTGGGCAAACTATTGAGCAAATATGAAGTGAAATCTATGATCTAAACAGAGTGCTAAAAACCTTTCTTTCACTTACTGAAATTTTTTAAAAATATTTTAATGGAGCATATGTAATAGAAAATGATTCACTATTGTTGTAATAATGCAGAAAAAATAATGCTAGAAAATAGGCTAAATGGGTAGAAAATGCAGCAATTTTTTTTCTAAAAATGGGGCCGTACGAAAAATAACAGCATCGCGGGTTTTAGGGCAAAAGCCTCGATGGGCATCGCGGGTTTTGGCCGCAAAGTCGCGATGCGTAGTGCTGAAAACTGTTAGGAACCTATGTCAACCCTTCTCTTTACTATGTTAGTATATTGTTGTTGGACGCATATGCTTTGTAAGTTGTCCTGTAGTATTTGTTGATCCGTAGTTTATATTAGCCCATAGTATTGACCCATAGTATTGGACGCATATGCTTTGTAAGCCGTCCCATAGTATTATATGTCCCATGGTTTTGACTCATATTATTGGGCATAAACTTAGTATATAAGTGTGTGTTGAGGTCATTGAAGGCACCGTGAAGTTAATTGTATTGAGCTTGCTCAAAGGAGGTTGCCCCCTCGAAGTGGCCCGTGATCAATATAAAAGTGATTCTATTCTATTATTTCTGCTATTTCGCATATTCTTAGTAATTAATTGTTGCAGGTGCATCTCATCTGGTATCAGAGCACTTTCCTTGGCACAAGTGGGAAATTTTTTTTTCTTTTTTTGGGCGGCGACTTTCAGATCAATTTCTGAAACTTTCTGCACAAAATCAGAAGAAACCGATTGCATATCTGAATTCCTCTTTCAAAAATACGCAGTTTCAAAAAAAAAAATCATCTCATTTGGAGTTCTAAAACTGGAGATATCGCGGATTTAAAATCAGCAATTTTTTAGAATTTCAGTGACGGCCGCGGAAATTGCGGCGAGAAAATCTTTTGACCGAGTGCCCAGATTTCTATTCCGCTTTCATGGGTAGAAGCAGAGTGGTTGTTCCAGTTTTGGAAACATTCTATAATAGTGATTCTGAGCAATATAGATCCTGTTTTTGAACATTGGGTGGAATTTCTGCCCAAATTTTTTCTGTTGTAGGTTTGGATCTGGGAATAATCCCTATCCACTTAACTATGGGAAGTTCTTGGGCATAAGCCCTAAAAATCATTGTGAGGAGTACCACAGGAACCTCGAAGTAGCTGGCCATTGAGAGGACCTGCCAAGCGAAAAGGGCAACGACCCCTACCTGATTGACTAGTTCCCACCCGTGAGGTAAACCAAGAGCTGTCGTTTGTGGCCAAGCGTTTATCAGTTTTACCTGAGCCGTGGAGTGAGGGGTACTGCCCCAATACGCAAGCCGCCAGACAGCATTGGTGGCCGAGTGAAACACTTGAACTGTTAGGAAGTCGTTCATACTTGGGGTCCATATCTATTTAACTGTTGCCGATCACTTCCGCTCCAGATCCAGCCATTCAGATCTATTCTGAAAGTTGTTCCAGATCCAGTCGCCGTTTCAGATCCAGCCATCTTTGATCCCTTCCGCATCGCTGCAGATCCATCTGTTGTGGATCCCTTCCGCACCACTGTAACCTGTGCAGGAGCACACACCATGGAGGAAGCACTTGCAGCCATCCAAACCAAACTCTAAGATCTGGATGAAAAATTTCTCAGCCTCCATCTTCAGCATTCAGCCATGAACAATACCAGATAGCCAGAATCTTTTGCAGCCATCAGGTTCTCTTCTTCCAGCAGTTTTTGTAGGCCGAAGCTTGATTTTCCTCGCTTCAATGGTACGGATCTGACTAGATGGATATAACGAGCAGAACAATATTTCAGTCTGCATAATACTTTTGATGTTCAGAAACTTGCATCCTTTCATTTGGAACAGGAAGCCCTTCAATGGTACCGTTGGTACATCAAAGCTCATCCTGAACCACACTGGACAGATTTTTGCCAACTCCTTTTGTCACGATTTGGTCCTAGTTCTTTTGACGACTTCACAGGAGCACTCACTAAACTTCACCAAACTGGCACAGTGAGAGAGTATCAGACGGAATTTGAGAAACTAGCCAATCACATAGAAGGATTGTCCGATGAATTCTACAAGAGTTGTTTTATCAGTGGTCTTAAGGATGAAATCTGCTCAGAGGTCAAAATGTTTTGTCCCCACACAATGATGGAAGTCCTAGGGTTGGCTAAGCTGGCTGAGGACAAGATCGCAACTCAACAACGCTCCAAACCCACCTTTGTTCCCTTAAGAAATATGGGTTCCCATCGACCTCCCATCACGCCTTCTCCTCAACCAACTCCTATCAAGCATTTGTTTGAAATAGAAATGCAGGCACGCCGAGAAAAAGGGCTTTGCTATAAGTGTGATGAGAAATTCACTTGGGGACATCGATGTGTTCAACAAAAGCTCTATCTCTTGGATGTGGATTCTTCGCCTGCCTTAGAACTTGGTGAAGGAGCTACAGATACAGTAGATGATCAGGTCGACATTCAACACCCACCTGTTGACACCCCATCTCAGGATGACCCACCCGAGATCTCTCTCCATGCTGTAATCGGTGCCACCACCCCAAAAACAATGCGGGTCAGGGGATACTTCAAGAAGCTACCTCTCACCATACTCATTGATTCTGGTAGCACTCATAACTTCATTGACCCTCGGATTGCCAAACAGGATGATTGTTTTGTCCATCCTTGCTCCAACTTTGAAGTCATGGTTGCCAATGGGAGCACCTTACCTTGCAAGGGGAAGTTTCACAATGTGCGTATCTCTATGGAAGATTATAACCTATGCTCTGACATGTTTTCCTTGTCCGTAGGTGGATGTGATGTGGTTTTGGGCGTTCAATGGTTACGCACACTTGGCCCCATCTTATGGGATTTTGCTGAACTTTGGATGCAGTTTAAAGTCAATGGGGCACAACACAAATTTATGGGCTTACAACCAGGGTCTCTCTGCATCATCAGTTCACATTGCCTGGAAAAAAATCCTTAAGAAGAATTCACATGGTGTCATCACTCAGCTCAATTCCATTCAACTGCACTCATCAATAGTCTCCACTACTTCCTTGGATAGATATGCAGGTATCTTTGTTGAACCAATGCGCTTGCTACCTTCAAGAGATCTTTTCGGTAAGAATTTAGCCACATCTACCTCTCAGCAGGAAATGATGGCTATTTTGCATGCTGTACAGAAGTGGCAGCCATACCTATTAGGGAATTATTTCTGCATCAAGACTGATCTCCAGAGTTTGGAAAATTTTCTGGAACAATGGGTCTCCTCCCCAACACACCTGAAATGGGTTATCCAACTCATGGGTTATCCCTATGTGATCACTTACAAGAAGAGTAAGGGCAATATGATGGAAGATGCTCCTTCTCGCACAATTGATGACCCAGTTTCTCTTACAGCTCTTTCTTTGCTTGTTCCAAATTGGTTGCAATATGTTCAACAAGGCTCTCTCTTCTATGAACTCCATGCTTCTTCATCAACAGGGCACTCTGGGTTCTACACAATGTCTGACCTGGAACAACATAACTTCTTTTGGCAGGGACTAAAAATGACAATTCAACAGATGGTGGCTGACGATGACACTTTCCAAGTCAACAAGGGTGAAACGACACTCCATTCGAGATTGCTCAAACACTTTCCCATCCCTACACAGCTTTGGCCAACTCTTTCTATGGATTTCCTAGCAGCACTCTGGTGGTACAATACCACATCTCAAAGGACACCATATGAAGTAATCTATGGAAAACCACCGCCAGTTCTTCTTCCATACACCCTTAGCAGCTCTCCAGTTCAGGAAATTGACTCGGTTCTTCACACCCGCAATCAGATTCTTCTCATTCTACAGGACAATCTTCACCTGGCCAGAATTCGCCTGGAACAACAAGCCAATCAGCACCATTCTGAGCGCATTTTCCACGCAACTGACAGGGGTCTTCTTCATCTACATCCTTCCAAGCAATCCTCCTTGACACTCCAAAGGCGTCAGTGGCCCGGAATGCAACCTGAGGATGCTACCGGGGAACCACTCCTTCTGATTCTGCAGCAATTTCTCCAACCAAAGCTTTGAGGACAAAGCCTTTTCTAAGGGAGAGGGGATGTTAGGAACCTATGTCAACTCTTCTCTTTACTATGTTAGTATATTGTTGTTGGACGCATATGCTTTGTAAGTCGTCCTGTAGTATTTGTTGATCCGTAGTTTATATTAGCCCATAGTATTGACCCATAGTATTGGACGCATATGCTTTGTAAGCCGTCCCATAGTATTATATGTCCCATGGTTTTGACTCATAGTATTGGGCATAGACTTAGTATATAAGTGTGTGTTGAGGTCATTGAAGGAACCGTGAAGTTAATTGTATTGCGCTTGCTCAAAGGAGGTTTCCCCCTCGAAGTGGACCGTGATCAATATAAAAGTGATTATGTTCTATTATTTCTGCTATTTCGCATATTCTTAGTAATTAATTGTTGTAGGTGCATCTCAAGAACGACCGCAAAGCCGCGATGCGCAGCACGGAAAATGGCCGAGAAGCCGCGATGTGTAGCGCGGAAAAAGGCCGCGAAGCTGCGGCACGCCACGCGAAAAAGGGCCGCGAGGTTGCGATGAGTCGCGCGACTGTCAGGTGAAAAGTCACGATGCGAAAAACGGAAAACAGGTTGCCGAAAATGAAACAGAAAAGTGAAATTTCAGTATGTTAAAGGTTACATAAAGGGCCAACATCTAGGGCAGCAATGAATATGCTATCTAGGATGGCAGATCTACTAATGGTAATGGAAAAAACAAGTAAAAAACTAAGATCGAAAGAAAAAATTTAAAGCTCGAAAGCCAGCGGAGTCGCCAAAAAATTGTTGCTTGGTTTTTCAACCAAGCATGTGCTAAAGATGGACCTATTAACTTGTAATAGAAGTCTTCGAATAAAAGCAAAAACAATTGTAAATCTGAATCTAACATTAACATGTGCATATAAAAATAAACTTGAAAATATTAGCAACAAGAACAAGAAATGTAACAAAGAATGATTTTTGTATTATAATACCTCAAATGGTGAGGATGTTTGGTGTTGAGCAGCTCCAAGGTTGAGGTGCTCCAGGCTCCAATGATCTCTTCTCCAAGTTTGCTAAAATGGTAAAAGAACTCAAGAGAGATTTTGGCAGCATGAGGATAGGATGGATGATGGATGGAAAGTGAGGAGCCCCTATCACCTTTTTATAGTTTTTGGTGATGGAGAATACCATTGGGGTTTTAAGGAAACCAATTGTATTGACCAACATGGTTTAGGTACCTTTTTCCATCTTTTTTTCTTTTTTGAATATTTTGAATATTTTTATTCCCTTTTAATATTTTTTTGGAATTCTTGACCCTTTTTTAGGGTTTTTTTGTGTTTTTTGAGGAAAAATATATATTTTGAGGGGAAAAAGGTGTATTATGGTCTTTTTGGTGACCTCTTGATGGATTTAGAGGCTCAAATGGTGGAAAAGTGGACAAATGGGTCATGTGAATAAGGGAATGAGCTAGTGAGCACTTTTTGGGTGTTAACAGAAGCTATTAGATGAAAAAGATCAAGAAATTCTATCACTAAAGAAGAAATTGAAGATTCCAGCTACCCAACTGGTGAATGCACCAGAAATTGCAGAACTAGAAGAGGAAAAAGAAGAGCTGCAGGGTAAGTTGACTGATTGTAAATCCAGGCTAGTAGAGTTTGAAGAAAGAGAGAAAAAGTGGCAAGTAGATATGAATTGATAATGGACAGTGAGGAAGCTTTGAAGGCTAAAGTCGAAGGGCTTGAGAAAAAATTGAAAGAAAAAGAACAAGAGATAGAAGCCATGGTCACACCCTCAGTGGAGGCTGGAGATTTTTCTATCGTAGAGAAAATAACCAAGGCAAGTTTGGATGATGTAGAAGTGGCAAGATTGAAAAAGCAGAATGCCAACCTCAAGACCATGCGGGATAGTTCCGAAAGGGACAAAGAGGATGCAGAGAAAGACAAGAAAGCTTGGGAAACCAAGTACCAAGCGATGCAAGGTGATTATGACAAGCTGAAGCGACAAGTTATAGGGCAAAGTGCATTGTAGGAGGCAAAGAAGATCATCTGGGATGATGTTATTGTACAGGCAGAGGAGTTGAGGCCATATTTGGACTTCATGGTAGATAAGGAAGTTGTAATCAAACTGGCAAGGTCAGCTATCACAGTGGCAAATGATAAGTTAAACAAGAAGCCTAAGGATTATGCACAAAATGCAATAGAGTTTTTAAATGGTCTATCTGAAGAGCAGGTTGAAGCAACCAATATAAAGCACAGAGTGGCCACAATCATCAACACTAAGAAGGTAATACTAAAGCACCAGCAAGTGAGCACTGTCCAAGCAGGGATAGATGTCCTGGCTAACCAGGTGAAGCTATTTAGGGAGGCATTTGGTCCATTATTTAAGAAAGGTCTTCCTATGTTTTGGGAAGAAGATGGAGCCATGAGGACAAAGGAGGGATATCATGGCAAGCTATGGGAATGCAGGTTAGACCAGGAGTGCTTTGCATATATGGAGCATCCTTTGGCAAGAAAGACGGTGGTGGAAAAATTGACGAAGGATTTTGAGTTGGTCTCTACATTTAAAGAAGCTCTTACACTCCTCGTAGGCTATTCATACAAAGAGCATACCGAAATGAGGGTGTGTCTTAAAGAGCTTGCCGCCTTGGATTTACCAGTAGCCGAGAAATGGAAACTCATCTTAAAGTATGGGAAGGCAAAACTGAAGCTGAGTGCATGAATTGTCAAAGATAGTGGAAGAGGCCGAATGGAAGAGGACTTACCAGAACATTTTGTCTTTTTGCTAGAGTTTGTTGTCCTGTGGTAACTAATTTTGTCAATGTAACTAATTTTGATGCCTTGTTTCGAGATACATCTCGGGGGTAAATTGCACTATAAATGTAACCTCAATGGAGGAGGAAGGGTTCGACTTTCATTTTTGAAGCCTCTGTGCTTGGATTGTAGCTTTGTATATTTTCTTGGAAGTGTTAATGAACATTTTTTTTTTAGTTTCTGAGATTCATCACAGTGTTCATATTTAATTTGTGTTTCCTCTTTGCATCATTTTCATATGTGTAAATTATGCTAATGCTTTCTAGAGAAAACCATGACCTATCTTGAGCCTGCTAAGTGCTGTTGTTGTGACATGTCTTAATCCTTCTAGGACTATCGTGATTGGCTGAAAGTGCCTTGAGGACTGTTAAGAGTCCCAATCCTGTGTATGAAGGTACTATGACCTACTGTGGGTTACTAAGGGTGTCGTGATGTTGTGTAAATGTGTTGGCAGCCTAATTGTGTACTGCTTGACTAGGTTGTGATCTGTTAGTATGGATGGCAGTCTGTGTGAGGTCTAGTACGTGGGTCACTACCCTTTATTGGACTAGTTGTGCAACTAATGAAACCCATGAGTTATTCCTATCACCCATGTGCTTCCTACCAAGCTGGGTGCAAAGCTCACAGAGGTCAGAAAGAATGGAACCTACTCCTAGTTGAGGTATGATGGAAAAACACAAGTAACCATTGAATACAAAAATGACAGTGGTGTATGGTTCCTCTGTGAATTCTCACAGTTCTCATCTCCACTCAACATGATGAGACAGTGACCAATGAACAAGTTTTATCTAAAGGAAGTGAGAGGGTTCGATTTTTATACAAGGGCGATCTTCTTTGGATAGTAAACTGTAATGACCCCCATCAGATCCTTCTGATTGTTTTGGCTTATTTGCTTATGTAATTTGGTTAAGGGATTTTGTAAAAACACTTGTCAAGACTCAAAAATACCACTGAGCTGTTCCAAATAGTCTTAGTTGGTTTTTGTATTCAATGTACTGCTGATACGTTGATGCAGGAGCATAGGCTCAAGAGGGCGAAGTCATTCATGACTTCACAAGGTCAAGGGAACTCTTAAGAGACCTAGGGTCTCATACATTTGTAATTTGCTTTATTTTGTAAACGCTGAATAAAATGGATAAGGAATCTAGATCCTTTTCCACATGTAATAGTCAGAATTGAGTTAATTGTGAGTCATTGGGTTAGCACAAATCAATAAGGACTGTACCCCTTTGTTATAGGATCTAGAAATAGAATCCTCTTGTATTTAAATCAGTTAGAGTTATTTTCTTAGTAGCTTAGTTAGCTTACAGAGCTTATTGGCTCGCAAAAGCTTAGGTTAGCTCACAGAGCTTAGGATAGCTCATAGAGGTTTGAGGATAGCTGAAAGAAGCTTTGATTAGCTCATAGAGGTTTGAGGATTAGCTCATAGAGCTTTGATTAGCTCATAGAGATTGAGAAGGAGGAACGAAAGGTGTGTGCATAGAAGAGTGAGCCAGAAGTGAATGGAGGAATGAGAGATGTGTGTATTTGAATTTCCAATGAATTGAATAAATAAGAGAGGATTAGACTCTGTGTGTGGTTTTGATGGATTACAAGTATGAATTCATCCTGCTTTCACTCCATATAACCCTGTGTATAAACACTGTGGCTTTGGATTGCCATAGTTTCCAAATTGGAGAGAAGAATTGATCCTGTCAGTGATCAATTAAGTGAAGCTTTGTAGCCCTAGGGTTAAACCTTAACCAGTTGCTCAAATAAAACAAGATCATAGAGTGGGGATCGATCGTGGGGAAAAGATCGACGGTTTATACTGATATCGCCGGGAGAAGTTGCAAGCTTTGAGAAACTTTTCATGTGCGCGATATTCTATGGAATGCTCTTAATAAATTTTGGAATCCACCGTTGATTTGGTGGGGACATTGATCGAACGATCAAAAATACATTTCGCAGTGAAATTGATAGATCAACGATCGAGATCGAGATCGACGACGAGGAAGAAGCGTTGTGTGGAAACTCTATTCCCGCCTTCCGAAAAAAAATCCGCTGCGGAAGAAAGTGCAGAAAGAGTTTGTTTCGGGTATCAAGGGTTTCAGATCTTGATTTTCGTAGCACAAACAGTGAACAGTAAATGCAATAGAGATTGCTTTGCATAAATAACAAGGAAAATAAATCGTAAATATCATATTCATATAACTTTGAGTTTACAATGACTATAACAACAGTTCTAAGGTGGACAAACAAATATGAAATTACTTAACTCTAACCTGTAGCCTTCTTTGGTGTCTCGATTTTTCTTCGGTGTCTACAGCCAGCTCCTCAAAACAACCCAAAGCCTCTTCTTCTTAGACTCCCTTATTATGCTTCAGTGCCCTCCTTCACTACCCATAAACGTTATGCACAATTGTAACAAGAAGGAAGACTACAATGAGAGTACCCAACAATGTTGTAGGTTTCAATATGGATTGTAGCTCCCTTTTTGGATTTAACAACCCTTGATATTGTCCCAGATGAAGCATGGGGATCACTGTAGATGTGGAACTGTAAGGGTATGCGCCCAACAGAAAGTAAATCATCCTCACAAACAAGACTATGTCCTCTACAGACGATGTCACGGCCCACATAGTCCAAACTCAGCCAACAAATCAAGAATATGGCCTCCACAAGATTAAATTGGACCCTTTGTTACTCCTTTTTTTTCAAAAACATAAAACCGAAAAAGACAAAAAAAAGAATATGCATGAATCTATAGCATCTTATATCTAGATGAACCTGAAAATTTGTTGTATGTATAACCACGGCATGAGCCTATAATCCTAGGTATAATATAATATTGTTACTTGTTAGACTCATAGGAAGACCCCCTTGGGCTAAACCTTATTATAGAATATGCTATGGGGATAGCGCTAGGGAGTGCTAGTTTCTTATAATATTCTTATTTTACTTATTGCATAATCATTTCTAGCTTTTATTCTATTGCTTGTCAAGGATATTTATAACTTACATCGTAGGGAGGCAGCTCTATGGGTTAAATATAAATAAGTTTCTAATGTGGAGATATCCCAACCTTTAGACTAACTAATATATGTTGTACGTTGTTAGTATGATAGGAGATCAAGATGTTAAAGTTGTCACCACCATTTTAACATATCAATGTATTTTTAGGAGGAGTTAGAACTGGCTTCGATCACCTCGTTTAATGGCTTGCAAGGTATGGGAAACTTCATTTCCTTTAGAGCTCAAGAAATCTCACTTGGGATTGAGTAAATTACTCAAAGGTGCAGTGCAATGGCCATAACATTATTAGAGATCACTTGGTTCAATAATTTCATATGCCACCTGCCGTTGACTCTCCAATGACCTAAATAGAAATTCCCATGCAAGCATCTGTAAAAACTACTACACTTCCACCACTAAAATGGTTCATTGAAAAATGCAAATACATAAATGAGGTGGAGGCTATAGATTGGCATCGCATGATATGTGGTAGATGTAAGGTAGGCACCATTGAAAATTGACTGGAGGGATATCTTAGCAAGTAATCAGATTTTCATTAGGATATCAATAGTTTCAATGGTATAATATTGGTCTAAAACATCTAGGTTAATGGTTCAAATTCCTTTTATCTTTATAAGAATTTCTTATTGTTGGAAGAGGTAATGATAAAAATTCTTAATATTTAAAAGGTTTGTATAGGTTCTGGTAGGTTTTCTCCAAGTAGGACCTTAACCAATGTATTGAATTGTCAAACTTATGGAGAGCAGATAGAGAAAATGTAGCACCGTATATCTCTTCTCATTATTCTAATATCCCTAGTTACCTAATTGATATGTCAATTAAGAAAGTAGATTTGCAATGCATACCACTGTAGAAATTTTAGCTCATATTATTTCCATAAGTAGAGAGATAATAATGAGTCATAATTGTTTGAATGCATATGATATATCTCTTTGTAAGGCTACAAGAAACAATAATGAGTCATATCATGCCAGTAGTTAGAATTAGTAGCATAAAGAGGAAATATCTTGTGTAGAATTATAAGAGAGTCTATGAAAATAGACTAATTTAGTACAATTATTTTATCCTTATGGTATCCTTACTTATTGGCATGGGACTTTGAATGATATATAAGTAATTTGATTAAGTAACCGGTAAATCCACCTAGCTAGGTATAAATGTAGTAGATACCGACTAGAAATAATACTATGTTTGGATGTAACCTCAACATCTAACCTCAAATGAAAATGACATGATCCCTTATGTGGTAAGCTAAAATTGATTACTAGTCATGCACTTGAATCCATTCAAATTAACAAACTCACTGTCCCCATCCTTCTAGTACAAATAAACCTCACAATCAATGCCTTAGAAGCCATGCTTATTACATTATTTAACTTCATGTCATCCACCACAATAGGCTAATATACATGGTCGATTTCATGGTATACCCTCTCAACCTCCTTATTTGTATCAAGTCATTTTCCTTGTGAAATCCATTCATCAAAGGATTGTAAGTATGAATACTTGCTTCAAAACCATTTTCCTTCATATGGTGCTCCACTAGTGCAAGAATATAAATTTTAGGCCTAAAGGTCTAACAATGATGTATCCAACCACCAAAGATAACCTCTTGAGGGGATATTTGTCCTTTTAGTCAGAATATGGGAATTGTTAAGAAGTTTCTGAGCATTATGTATGGGTCTTGGGGTTCTAGACATGGTTAAGGAATGGAAATTAGGCCTAATTAGGACCTAAAGAAAGCTTCTAGGTATCTATAGCCAAGAATGATATGTTGAAATACCACAATAGACCTTTCCACGATATCTTTGGCCTATGAGTGGGTTTTTTGTGGCACAGTGAGAATTTTAAGACTAATTATAGGTTCGAACACCTTGGATATGGTTGGGGAGAAAAGAGTGGGACTTAGGTCGTAGAGGAAATTCCAGGCATATTTGGATAAGAACAAATCATACAATCACCAAACATGACCTCCCAATAGCATATTATTCATATAAGTGGGGATATTAGTGCCATTAGAAATTTTTGAGAACCCGGTATAGATATTGGGTTCCCTAGACATGCTTGAGGGAGAAAACATATTGGACCTTAATCCCTAAAAAATATTTTGAGAATCCATTGCCAAGAAGAACAACGTACTTGAACAAACACACATGGATTCTTGAGAGTATCTTTAGTGTTTGAGTAGGGATGTATATGTCATTAGATGGGTTTGAATAGTAATTAGGGGTCTTGAGGCTCTATACATAGTTGAGGAAGGAAGTCGAAACTCCAAAGGTCTCAGCTTAGCAAAATTGCATGGCCTCCAACTTCTGCGATCCACAATCTGCGATGCGGGAGTCAAAAGTAGGAACTTCAATGCACCACACTGAGAAATCACGCCTCCGACTTCCAAAATCTGCAATATGCACTATGGGTTCGGAAAGTCGGAAGTCTGATCCACTCTGCCATGTCTCCTCCCTTCATCTAACCCACAGAGGGAACATGAACACATAAGAGGTTTCTATTTCTCCCCCAAAGTCATGACCGAACATTCTGAACCTCCTGGGCCTCAACAAGACTTGACCCTATTCATCAATGAACAAATTCATAAAAACACATGATATAAACCACAGAGAACAATTACCCTTTTATTGAAATATACAAGTAACTAGCTATGGAATACAACGTTCCAACCCAACCATAGATCTCTACCCAACCTGTATTGTTTTAACGTCACTCAGAGACTACCCCTGAGATGGGGCTATGTATCCACTAAGGATGAACTACTCAAGTCTATTCATAGCCTTAGGCACAGTGAATCAGGGTCATACAACACACAATTGGATGTGGAAAGCAAGTGGGGAGACAGGGTAGGAGGTTTCTAAGTTAATGAGCTCAACACACAGAGCTATAGGCATATCCAATTGACTTCATATCATAGTCCAGGAACCCCTATCCTTCCTATTTTACCGCAGCTGCAACACTGCCAAGTTGCCCATATTTCCTATTTTGAGCAGCTGCGACACCTCCAAAAGTGCATATTTTTCCTATTTCAAGCAGCTGCAACACCTAAATTTGTCCATTTTTTCTTATCTCGGGCAGTTGTGACACTTCCAAAAGTGCATATTTTTCCTATTTTGAGCAGCTGCAACACCGCTAAAATTGCCCATTATTCCTATCTTTAGCAGCTGTGACTCCACTAAAGTTGTCTATCCTTCCTATTTGCAACACCACCAAGTTGCCTATTTTTCCTATTTCGAGCAACTGCGACACCTCCAAAAGTGCCTATTCTTCCTATTTCAAGCAGTTGCAACACCTAAATTTGTCCATTCTTCCTATTTCGAGCAGTTGCGACACCTCCAAAAGTGCCTATTTTTCCTATTTCGAGCAGCTGCAACACCGCTAAAATTTCCCATTATTCCTATCTTTAGCAGCTGCGACTCCGCTAAAGTTGACTATCCTTCCTATTTTACTGTAGCTACCACACCGCCAACTTGCCTATTTTTCATATTTCGAGCAGCTCCGATACCTCCAAAAGTGCCTATTTTTCCTATTTCAAGTAGCTGCAACACCTAAATTTGTTTATTTTTCCTATTTCGAGCAGCTGCAAAACCTCCAAAAGTGCCTTTTCTTCCTATTTCAAGTAGCTACAACACCTAAAGTTGTCCATTCTTCCTATTTCGAGTAGCTGCGACACCTCCAAAAGTGCCTATTTTTCCTATTTCACGTCGCTCCAACACCACTAAAATTGCCCATTATTCCTATCTTTAGCAGTTGTGACTCCGCTAAAGTTGCCTATCCTTCTTATTTTACCGCAGCTGCAACATCGCCAAGTTGCCCATATTTCCTATTTCGAGCAGCTGCGACACCTCCAAAAGTGCATATTTTTCCTATTTCAAGCAGCTGCAACACCTAAAGTTGTCCATTTTTCCTATCTCGAGCAGTTGTGACACTTCCAAAAGTGCATATTTTTCCTATTTCCAGCAGCTGCAACACCGCTAAAATTGCCCATTATTCCTATCTTTAGCAGATGTGACTCCACTAAAGTTGCTTATCCTTCCTATTTGCAACATCGCCAAGTTGCTTATTTTTCCTATTTCGAGCAGCTGCGACACCTCCAAAAGTGCCTATTCTTCCTATTTCAAGCAGTTGCAACACCTAAATTTGTCCATTCTTCCTATTTCGAGCAGTTGTGACACCTCCAAAAGTGCCTATTTTTCCTATTTCGAGCAGCTGCAACACCGCTAAAATTTCCCATTATTCCTATCTTTAGCAGCTGCGACTCTGCTAAAGTTGCCTATCCTTCCTATTTTACTACAGCTACAACACCGCCAAGTTGCCTATTTTTCATATTTCGAGCAGCTCCGATACCTCCAGAAGTGCCTATTTTTCCTATTTCAAGCAATTGCAACACCTAAATTTGTTTGTTTTTCCTATTTTGAGTAGCTGTGACACCTCCAAAAGTGCCTTTTCTTCCTATTTCAAGTAGCTACAACACCTAAAGTTGTCCATTCTTCCTATTTCGAGCAGCTGCGACACCTCCAAAAGCGCCTATTTTTCCTATTTCACGCCACTCCAACACTACTAAAATTGCACATTATTCCTATCTTTAGCAGCTGTGACTCCGCTAAAGTTGCCTATCCTTCCTATTTTACCGCAGCTGCAACACCGCCAAGTTGCCTATTTTTCATATTTTGAGCAACTCCGACACCTCCAAAAGTGCCTATTTTTCCTATTTCAAGCAACTGCAACACCTAAATTTGTTTATTTTTCCTATTTCGAGCAGCTGTGACACCTCCAAAAGTGAATATTTTTCCTATTTCAAGCAGCTGCAACAGCTAAAATTGTCCATTTTTCCTATTTCGACCAGCTGCGACACCTCCAAAAGTGCCTATTTTTCCTATTTCGCGTCGTTGCAACACAGCTAAAATTGCCCATTATTCCTATCTTTAGCAGCTGTGACTCCGCTAAAGTTTCCTATCCTTCCTATTTTACCACAGCTGCAACACCGCTAAGTTGCCTATTTTTCCTATTTCAAGCAGCTGCGCCACCTCCAAAAGTGCATATTTTTCCTATTTCGAGCAGCTGTGCCACCTCCAAAAGTGCATATTTTTCCTATTTTGAGCAGCTGCAACACCTAAATTTGTCCATTTTTCCTATTTTGATCAGTTGCGACACCTCCAAAAGTGCCTATTTTTCCTATTTCGTGTTAGTGCAACACCGCTAAAATTGCCCATTATTCCTATCTTTAGCAGTTGTGACTCCTCTAAAGTTACCTATCCTTCCTATTTTATCGCAGCTGCAACACCGCCAAGTTGCCTATTTTTCCTATTTCAAGCAGCTGCGCCACCTCCAAAAGTCCCTATTTTTCCTATTTCAAGGAGCTGCAACACCTAAAGTTGTCCCTTCTTCCTATTTCGAGCAGCTGCGACACCTCCAAAAGTGCCTATGTTTCCTATTTCGAGCAGCTGCAACACCTAAATTTGTCCATTTTTCCTACTTTTGGCAACTGCGATTCTCCTAATTCCTCATTGAATACTGGTTATTTATTTGCTCATTGATATGAGCACTCTCCATCAGCGATGTGACCATGGAAAGGTGCCACCTTGCAACACGACGATTTGGCATTACATTTAAAGGTACGACGTCTTAATCATAAACATCATTAGGCATGACTAAATGCAGTAATCAATAATGAATATATTTTGTTGTTAGTCCATGTCAGTTATCCTTAGAGAATCCGCTGAGATGACAACTACGTCTGATTCGTCCTTCACTTTTGGTTTTTTACCGCCATTCGATAACTTGTCACCACTTTTTAACAAAAATACCCAAACCAACCTTTGCCTATCCATCGCTCATTCTTCATGCAATAGCTCGATGCCTGAGACTGTAACTCATCCCGATGGTAGTATAATTTATAGATAGCTTCGCAATATGGGTATCCCGGTACGACACGAGCCTGTCAGCATAAAGCCTCTGCATGCAAACATAGAGGTTTTTACTATCTTCTAGGAAGCTGGCTAGATTGACTATTTCCAGTGTTTGAATGATTTTCATGTAGAAACCGCACTTGATTTTGCTCAAAATCTAACCAGCACTCATTCAGAGGTCTGAGGTATCCGAATAGATGTTTCAGAACCAATCATGGCAGAGGTAACAGGATTTCCCAGAACCGGGATGCAATGGTTTGGTCGGAAGTGCCATAATCCAACTACAGCAGAAGAATTTTTGGCAGCCAGAGAAGTTGTTCGGCCGCATGGCCGAGGAATAGCATTGGAATCCTTGCTAAATCCTTGGAACCAGGTGGCCACCTTCATAAAGAAATACATTTCCTATGAAGGTATGTACAAAGTGGTTTACATATATGAATTCTTCCTCCTTTCACATTTATGCCACCGCAGATTGTTAAATATGTCGTTTTATCTTTTACAATCTCTGCAAACTATGGATCGGTATGTCAAGGGTGATCGACACCCCTTATCTTCCCTCTCAAACCACAGGTTGATTAAACTCTTAATCTTAAGGGCCCTTGTGCACCAGAATTTGACATGGGAAGAGTTTGTTGCTCGGCCAGGGGTGCCCCGAGCACCTGCCGTGGCAATAGGAGGTGTTGAGATGGTAAATGAGGATCAGATCAGTTCCTCCAATTCAGTTGGGGGGAGGGATGGAGCATTGGTAGACCAGGTGGAAGAGGTAAATATGGGGGAAGCTGCGACAGCAGCGAACCCTGTTGCAGAAGGGGATGTGATGGAGCCAGTGGTGAATGAGGAAGTGATATTGGAAGCTACAACAACATCAAATCCTATAGAGGAAGAAGCAGACCCAATAGAAATTGTAGTTAGGGTGGTAGCTGAAGCAGTAGGGATGGATTCATTAGTAGTTGCAACAGAGGAAGTTGAAACTGGAGCAGCTATTAAAGCTGCGATAGTGGAAGTTGTAGCTACAGGAGTTACAATGCAAGGGGAGAGCATCAATTAGAGGTGGTAGAAGGAGGAAATATGGAGGTGTTGGATGTCGAATCCTCCCCTGAAAGAAGGAGAACCATCATTGAAGAAGAGGAAATGACCCCTCTTTCTAAAAATTTAGAAACCCCTGTGTCACAGAAAAGAAGAAAAAGGTCAGGGAGTAAGGGTCAGACATCTAGTTCAGCAAAGAAGAGAAGAACCAGAGCTGTTATAGTAGCAATAGCAGTATGCAGTGAAGGCCAGCCATCGAGAGTTGTGAATAAAAGAAGGACTTGTTCTGTTGCAGCAACCAAAATAGCATGTGCAATTGGGGAAAATAGTGAAATTCCCACAGCAGAAGCAGCATGTGCAACCGGGGTAGGCATAGAAATTCCTATTTTAAACCCCAAATCATCGGCTATTACACAAGAACCTATTTTGGAAAAACCCCAAATTGAAAACCTCTTTTTCTTAAATGAGCTGCTAAAGGAGGAGGTGCAAATGCTTCGGAATGAATTGCAGAAATGGAAGGAAGTGAGTGGAAAATAGGCAGAGAATAATTTGAATATATTAGTGGAGGCTGCAGATATGTTAAAAAATTCATCTCCTTTTTTGGAAAATGAAGAAAAGGGAGACATGGTATGCCTAGAATGTGGTGACATATTTAATTCGGCAGGGCATAGAGTCATAGTGTTGGGTTTGGTAGCACAAAATCCTACACAAGATGAGCAAGAAGGAGAAAAAGCACTGACAGTGGAGCTGATGGTGGGAAATGAGCCAGAGATAGACATAATCCCTGATTTGGAATTAGGAGAAGATGAGGAGATGCAACCCCAGCTAGTAGGAAATACTGAACTATTCCAGGACCAATCTCATCATCCAGAAGATATCGAGGTAATTCAAGAACAACCTCAACAATCTGAAGAAATTGGAAAACAGGATGTTGTTACACAAGAACCAACATCCTTGACAATATTTAGTGAAGTTGCAACCCAGACAACAATTGTTGATATTGAAGTACAAAAGGAAGATGTTGTTACAAAAGAACCAGTGTCTTTAAAAATGCTTGCTGAAATTGCAACTTAGACTGAGGTTGTTGAGATTGAATTGAAGAGAAAGGATGCTGCCACACAAGAACCAGCATTCCTAAAAGTAGTTGTTGAGACTGCAACTCAGGTAGAAGCTGTTGAGTTTGGTATTTAGGAAAAGAATGATGTCACACAAGGACCAGTGTTCCCAAAATTAATGATTGATTCAGCAACAAAAACTGAGGTTGTTGAGGTACAAGAAGAGGATGATGTTACACATGAACCAGCATCCTCAAAATTAACTGCTCAGATTGCAAGACAAGCAGAGGCCATTGCAACACCGATGGAAGAGGAAGCTGCTACACTGCCACCCAAAAATGAGGAAGCTGGAACATCTGGTGGCAGGGTAGGAATGCGATTTTCTCAAGAATTTGTTGCTTTAGTCTCTGATGATGAGAAGGATGTGGAGGATAGAAGTATTCAATGATTGGAGAAACAACTTTCTTTGTTACAGGTGGATTTATCTAAATGGGAAAAGTACATTGATCAGTGTCGAGTAGGGATGGTCCCTCTCTCTGAACATAGGAAGAATATCAAATAATTAAGGGAGAAGTGGGCAAAGGAATCAACTCTTCAAAAATCTCAATTGGAAGAGGTGCAAAAAGATTTGCAGGAGTTGAAGGAATTTAAATCCATGCAAAAGGAAAAAGACCAAATGTATGCCCTCTCTCTAGAGCTTCTGAGTTCAAGAGCCCCATCTCCTTCTTACCCGGTATTCCTGTATGAGCAAATGACCCTGTTCAAATTGAAATATTTACAAGAGGGTAGACCTTATCAGTTGCTGATCCCTTCCCAGTTTCTAGAGACCTTTTTGTCAAGCAATTTTCTTGAGCAGTACCTGTTGTGTGAATTGTATTTGCAAAATATGGCATGTTTTGGTGATTCTTGCTCTAATCCTATTCCCTATGCAAGTGATGTTCAGTTGAGAAACTTTTCCTCTTTTGTTAATAATCATGTGCAGTGGGAAGATGCCTTTCAGACAATCTCTAGGAATGAGGCCAGTGCCAATTTATGGATTAGGATTGAACCCGAATCTCCTCATGCACTCATCATAAACAATGGAAGATGTTTCTTATCTCCTCCAAAGACTCAGCATCTGAAGAAGATGCAAGAGAAAGTTATTTCTACCTGTGTTGACCTGATCTCCAAACAACAACATATTTCCTTAGAGGGTAGCAAGCACAGGTGGCAGACTTCTTCTCCATCTTTGAAGAAAAGGGATCCTTACTGCCTTAAGAATTTTACACAAGCTCTTCCCAGGGTAGTAGGGTATGTCAATTGCATGAGAACGCTTGGGTTACACTGTCTGGGACTCAAGTTCAAATTTCCACTGATATGGTGTCCAGGAGGGCAATACAGGGACAATTATACACTCACCAAGGCAAGAAAAGAAGCAGTGCTGGGAATATTGGCCTTCTTGCAATGGGTTTTTGGAAACAAGAAAGGAACTTGACATTTCCTTCAACTTTTCCTTTCAGCATGAATGGGGACCAGATTCAGACTCAGATTAGTTTTGCATCACTATTCCCTGATTTGGACTTAGGAGAAGATAATCATTCAAGACTACTTATGGCTGTAACAATTCCATTGTAAATTGGCAACCTGAAGATCGTAGATCTTCATGGCTGCCCATTATTTTGTGAAACGAATTCATGTCATCGGGGTATAAATGTAAATAGGTGTTTTGAGCCTGGGGTTGGAGAATTTATAATTGTATAAGCTGAAACAGAGAGTTTTGACTGTGATTCATTATTTCTAACACAAGGAGCAAAGTTTCTTATATCTTAGTGTTTTAATTAGTTTTAAGACACAGAATCTCTGTTAGAAGGCCAAGGCTCGCCTTCTCACAGAGATCGTCGAGTTAAGTAGGTAGTTTAATTTCTTTCCTGTTGTGTGGTGTGGAATTGCATTAGATGTGTTACTGCGAGCTGCAACAGTGAAATGATAATTGCATTCTTATTTGGTAGTTTATGATTGCATCCTCAATGATTCATATCAATATCATGGACATATATCATGTTATTATGCTAATGATTCATATCAATATCAATATCAATATCATATATGTAATTTGAATTAATGTGCAAGCAGCAATACTAATGTCAAATGTGTGTTACTTGTTGAAAACTTATTAACTTAATTATAAAAATATTAATATAATTATTAATTATAATTTAAACTTGAAAATTATATATATCTTCCGAATGGAAAATATCCATCATCCTAAATAAATAATGCAGACTTGTCAACCAACAAAATGGGTATAACTAAACAGTAATAGCAAGTAATATTAAACTAAGTAAGAATGATAATCCTCTACTTATGAACTCAAGCTAATTCATCAGCTGCAAGGGAATATGTCCTAATTTCATGCATTCATTCAGTTATATTCCTTACTTTTCATTCCATAAATTGCATCACTTGTATTGTTGAAACTCTAGTGGAAAATTATAGGTTGATTACAGTCACATTCAGAATTCATCCAATAAGAGTTCAATACTGGTTTTTTGGTCTGCTGATCCCTTATTATGCACTCAATCGGTTTGCTTAAACTGTCATATGGTTTGTTTGGACTGTCAATGGGGTGTCTTCAAATGTGATTAGTCTCTTTAACCAACTTCATATGTTCTTCATTAATTAATCCTAATTATGACCAAACTTGACATCCCGTGTATGAAATCTGGAATGGCATAATTACACATTTCTGAGCCTACTCATCCATGGATCATCTCTTTCAAATTGGTGAAGAAAAGTGCATTAGACAAATTAATAACATCAAGAAGAAACCCCAAAGAAGAAAAAAATACCTAAAACAAAAATCAAATTTTTAAAAGCAGAGACGATACTTACAGTTACTTAAAACAAAAAAACACTTATGACTGTGATATGGAAGAATAATCCTTTGGGAATACTAAACACCATTCCAAGAAGCCCTTTTTTTGGAAGTAAGGAGATTTTTCATTATATTAAAAGGAGGAATTACAAAAGGAGCAATCTGGCCGAAGCTCAAAATTGTTCATCAAAATAGACCAACTTGGTTTTACCCATTGACACACACCCTTGTGGTAGTCTGAACAAAATAGAACAAAACTACTACCCGAACAGACAAAAAACCACATAACCAAATACTTTCTTCCCATAGGCTCACAGACCAAAGAGCATAATGCTTCATAACCAAACACCCCAAATAAACTCCCACCCATACATCAGCGAACTATATAAGGAGCCACCCATACATCAGCGAACTATATAAGGAGCTTCTGGAGAACTCCTAGGATGGAAAAAGCTGGAAGAAGAAGTAGCGCACGGAGGAGGTTGAAGTGCCATGGCAGACAGAAGGAACTCCAGCTTTTGCTGAATCGTGCGAGAATCTTCAAAGAGAAGATGCGCATTGTCATCTATGAGAGGATGCCTATTGCGAATGGCATAGCCAACCAATTTTTTCATCATCCAAAACAGCGCAATAGTGTTCTCGTAAAGACTAATGCGCCCGACCGTGTTGCCGGGATCTAGGATCCAATTATCCAACTTCTTACGTTCCCCCAGCAGGGTTTCCCTACTCAGACGAGCCCACCATTGTTGTTCATAGTCATTGATGTCCCTCTGTATTTCCAAGGGGATGTTAAGAGTGAAGGAAGTTGCCTCCCTATGCACCTGCTGAGAGGCACGAGACAGACCACCACCTGGCTCCCCTGGTGAATCCCCACGCCCTCTTTTCCTATTGCAACTGGAATTATCTCCAACCTTAGGATGTCAGTTAGTATCTTGTAGCTCCTTCATCCTCTCACCAGAGGCTTTCTCCATAACCAAAACTTGCATGCATGCAGAAAACTAGCAATGACGATCAAGGTTGCCACCTTGAGCCTCCATATATTCTCGCCTGCCATCGACTGTTATGATGAATCGGGTACATCTTAATACCTCTTAATAACTAAAGGAGGTACATCTTAATAAATAAAGGAGGTATAGTTATTTCCCCCATCGATGAACTGCGAAGGAGGATGAAAAGACTGATCAAGAACTGCGAAGGAGGATGAAAAGACAAGAGTTAAAGGTCGATGCGGACAACTGCAAAAGGAAAGAGTTAAAGGTTGAATATGCAGACAACTGCAAGAGTTACGTGTCCCGATTATCATCAACATGATGTATTCTCGCACGAAAAACCACCATATCTTGGTCCTGAATAACTCTGCAGCTATCCCGAAAAACAGCTTCTGTCAAATCGTCCCATGTGAACAGATCAGCTTGACGTGGGAGAAGGAAAGCGCTACGGCCAACCACCACGATGAAACCACTTTGGAGCTTGATTTTCCACGGTGCATCTCAATAGCCATGTGGAGAATGATCTTGGAATCACCTTCCACAATTAGAGGGGTCCATCTTTTTTGACATGCAAGCAGTATTCCTTGGTGAAGACCTTGATCTAATTCGGTAGCATTATTAGACTCTATTCCCAAAAAACCAATTTTGAACATGGGTTTTTTTTTTTAAAACCACCCCCAACAGTCAAATTCTAAGAAATTTTGAGGGGGGTTCTTAAGGATCTCCCCCAACAATCCAATTCTAAGGACTTTTGAGGGGGGTTCTTAAGGACCACCCCCAGAAGTCAAATTCTAAGGACTTTTGAGGGGGGTTTTTAACGACCGCCACCAAATACCTTTAAAAAACATTTTTTGGGGGGGTTTAGCAAGACCGCCAAAGCCACTTTTAGGGGGTCAAGACTTTTTGGGGGGGATTTTCCACAACTGCCCCCAAATGTATTGAAAACTGGACTTTGGGGGGGGGGGGGTTAACCAACCTCCACCAAAAGTATTAAGAATTGGACTTTGGGGGGGGGGGTTTACAAAATCGCCCCCAAAAATCCTGACAATTGGTCTTTTAGGGGGGGTTTATTAAAATTGCCCCCAAAAGTCCAATTTTTGGGACCTTTGAGGGGGGTTTTGAAGAACTGCCCCCAAAGACCTAAAAGCACTATTGGGGGGGGGGGTGTTTAGCAAAACTGCCGCAAGCCAAAACCGCTGCCACAAGTGGTTGATCTATTCTTTAGAGAAATTTTTCAGATTGCATGGCCTTCCCAAGAACATAGTGAGTGACATGGATAGCAAATTTATGAGTGCATTTCGGCAAGAAATTTTCAAGTTGGTGGGCACTCACTTGACTCCAAGCACAAGCTATCATCCACAAACTGATGGCCAAATAGAAAGAGTGAACCAATGGTTGTAGGGGTACTTGAGGAACTATGTTGGTGAGTAGCAGAAAGCATGGGTTAAATGGCTACACTTGGGTAAGTTTTGCTACAATACTACTTTCCATATGTCCATTTGCATGTCTCCTTTCAAATCACTTTATGGTTATGAAGCACTCACCTTTGTTGAGCACATAGTTGGTGATACTATAGCCCCAAAATCTAAGGATTGGGTGGAGGAAAGTCAAGAGATTTTGAAGCTTCTAAAAGACAATTTGCAGGTTACCCAAAATCAACAAAAATAGTATGTTGATCAACATAGGGAGGAAAGAAATTTTCAAGTGAATGATTTGGTGTATTTGAGGCTGCATAAATATAAACAAACCTCTTTGAAAGGGAAAGGATCATAAAATCTCAAACCAAGGTATTATGGCCCACACAAGATAGTTCGAAAAGTTGGGGAGGTAGCTTATGAGTTAGAACATCCGGAAGGTAGAAAAATACACAATGTATTTCATGTCTCATGTCTTAAGAAGGATATTGGTAAGAATATTTATATTTCATAAACACTTCCTCCATTGGATGATGAAGGACAACTCATATGTATTCCATAAATTTTTTTGAAGACAAGAGAAAGGAAATTTAGGAGCAGAACCATAAGAGAATAATTGGTACAATGGAAAGATTTTGCAGCATCCTAATTTAGAATTTATTGAGGGAAATCAATCTTAGGTGGGGAGGACTATAATGTCCCCATCCAAATAAATCATTAGAAGGGAAAATTCCACCAATCCACTAGTTCCCTAGGTTGGGATGGAAACATTTGGATTTGGAATAAGGGAGATAATAAACCCAAAATGGAAATTAGCTTGACATTAATTTATTAAAATGGGATAAATAAATATTTACAATAGAAAAATAAGGTGGCATTTGGTCATGAAGGCACATTGGTGGTGTGGGACCCACACAAAGCAAGATTCCTCATTCCACGTGGCATCCTATTCTAACCCATTTGAATGCAAGGTAGAGTCTAATGCTCTTGGGAGCGTTGGAAGGTAATTATACTTGGCATGAATTAATGAATGTCAATTTGGAGTGGAAGAGTAACTCCCATGGAAGAGGAAGGGGCATCTTAGAGATACTGAGACACTTGGGCTAGATTCCCTAGCGTCTATGACAATAATGATGAAGATGCTATGACACTTATGAAAATAATCAAACCTTATTTCTACATATAAACTATATGACATGCCAGGGCTAAAAATATCCTCCAAGAAGGCACTCAAGGGAGTTAGGGAAGCCAAGAAGCTTTGCCATTCGAATTCGTGGAAAATGGAGACTAGGAATTGTTGGACAAGTGACACACATTAGAATCTCTTCCCAACTCGAGTTGGAATGAATATTTTGGAAGGAATTAGAACCATGGATGGATTGGGAAGTTTATAAAAAATAATAAAAAATATGAAGAGGGGATTTTGATCATTTCTCATTTTGAAAATTGGAGAGCATAGCTTGTCCATGCTAGTGGAGTGTTTACTCTACTTGCCTTAGTACCAATTTCGAGGGTGAAAGATTCCCATCCTAATTGGAAATTGGAGAGGCCATTTATAAATTTCATTTGGAGCTACAATGGATTCATTTGTTTCATGTTGAATCTAAAGGGCTGCTCGCGATCTTTTCTTCTTCAACTTGCTTCCACACCTCTCTCACATTTCTCTTCATATTTTGGCTCTTGGAGGAAGGGCGCACATGGTGAGATGATGATATATTTGGGGGACTAAAAGGGGCCAAATTTATTTTTAATCTGATGTATTTAATCTATATCTTATTCTCATAAGAACCTCAGGTCAAAACTCCAAGTGAAACTATGTAAAAATGCCAAACTATGTATGAATGGTGCCATTTTTCCCTATATCTTCTTGTGAGAACTTGAAGTTGCTTGGTTTCGATTTGTTTCAGTCAATATCTATGATTTTATTGATGTATGGAGAGACATTAATTTACTGAATAAGTTTCATAAAAATTATACAATTCATTGGAACAATTATCTCAAAATGCATAGCAAGTTGTGGAGTTTTTCTATCATTTCCCCCTATGTGAAAGCATGTCTACAAACCTCTGATTTATCGGAGTTGTAGAAGCATTTAGGAACTTATTAATGATGCATTTGGGTGACCATTGAAGTCCTATAACTATTCCATGTCTATATTTTGAAATTTTGGATGTTCGTACAACATTTGGGAAGCCATTTGTGTCTTCTACCCTTGGGGGTTTAAACCTCGAAATTACTAGTAAATTTCCCTATTTTCTCCTAAACTTAAATAAATGTTGAAGAAGTATTTTGAGAGTGTCCAAGAATCCATAAGATTCATTTTTATGTCTTAATACCTTTCAAAAACCTTCAGACCCAATTCAGAAGAATTTAGATCCTTTTGGAAGCATTGGAGTCAGCACTAGTCTAAGGGTCGAATTGGCCAAAAATTGCAAATTTTCCCAATTTTTCCAAATTTAACAAAAGGGACACTACATAACTTTCCACAAAGTGATCTAAGCAAAACTTTTAGTAATATGATGGTGGAGAATGCAAGTATTGTTGTTGTAAGAGCGTGTTGTTGTTGTTGTTGTTGGAAGAGTGCGCTTACCCAAAACTTTGCTCTTTGGCTTGCAAGACACTTTACACAACCACACAAAAACAAAGAAATGAAATTCTGAGACTAAAGTTTCTCAGATTTGGGTTTATTCCCTGGTTAGGTACCCGAAAAATGTAATTTTTCTAACAGTTTTTGTTTTACCGAGTTCGAACAAAGTGCACCGAAAAGAGCATACATAGTAAAGAAAACCCGTAGAGGGTAAAAAAGCTGGGAATACAACAAAAAATTAGGCTAAAATGTGATTTTTTTTAATGCATAATTGTAAATAGGATACCTCTAGATCTGGAAAAATGGCAGTATCTTGGGAAAAGTGAAACAAAAAATGTTTCCAACTAAAAAAATCACCATGGATGCAATGGAACACTTCTCTTATCCAAAAAATACATAGAAATATCATAAAAAAATATTTTGATGCATACGACAACACTAATTCAAGATCTTGATCATAAAAAAAAACATAACTTCATAAGAGCTGTGATACCATGCTCGACTAAAACATGATATTTCCAGAAGATTGAACACCTTTAGAAAATACTCACACAAATAGATCATAGATCAACATAGCGATGTTTTTACATGGTTAAAACCCTCGAAGAGGGAAATAGTCGACGACCCCAAGCAAATAGCTACTTGAGGCAATATGGGATGACTAAGGGATTAGTCATCCCACTTATTATATGAGGATTCCTATTCACACTTGAACCTACTACTTAGTTAGCTATATATTATTAAATAATGGAGCCTCATTAATGATCTCAATTTGATGAATTATTATATAAATCCCTAGCAAGCCTTCTTCTGAAATGCAAGTTAGTATCGGGTTTCATTTAATTCCATTTTTTATTTTAGTTGGGTTATTGATTTCTGAGTGCTTATTATGGTTTAGTTTAGGACGTGAGGATCCTAGAGCCTCACTCTTTGATCAGTATGTGAATCAATTGGTATCAAAGCAATTTTTTTCCTACATGATCTCAAATTTGTTTTTACTAATATTACACTTACATTTTTCGTTTGCTTCAAATCTATGAATTTATGTAGGCACTCCATGCATTCGAGGTAGTGCTTTACCATAAACCTCAGAGCTATTCCACCTTCCTCCATGATATATATCTTGATCATATGATAATATATTTCATCTGTCTCTTGCATACACAATTCACTCATGGTTAGCCCTCTCAATGTCGTCCAAGGGCCACCAACTCTTTTCCTCCTCCTTAAATCAAGATCCACTACATCAAATATAGTAAGCAGTCTCCTCTACCTATGTATCCACACCCAACTATCAAGCCATCACCATCTCTTCTTCAAATTGGTTATTTCTATGCCTTGTCTCTTTTTATTTTAACACACTACATATAAAAACCAAAAACCCTAGCCGCTTTGATTTGTTTTTCTCCACCTATCATTTTTATCATTTTCTTCAACATCCAAATAGTCAACAACACCATTTTCATTATACCACATCATTCGCATTTTCCCTAAGCTCCTTCTCCCATCTCTCTACTTTCTCTTCTACTCACCCTTTTCCCATCCTGCTAAGATTTATGCCCCATTGATATGGATTTTTCCTCAACCTCTCGTCATCCCTTCTTCGATCTATTTGTTTCCACACTCCATACATCAATATGCATGACAATCTACAGTGAGTAAGTTGGGTTTGAATAACTTACGCGTCAAGCAAACTCCAAATAAGGGCATGCTCTCATTATCCTACACCCGACTCTCAGTATAGATATGAAGATCCGCATGTTGCCAGTACACACCATATTCGCCACTTCAAAGCCATATCTCCATTCTCTTTTGACTCAATACAAGGAATATCAACTCCATGTTCCATTCCCGTTTGGTATGAATGAAAGTGGGGCGCTCCATTTGTACTATAAATCCCAACGACCCTGCAAGTTGTAGCTTCATCAAGTGCAATCCATTTGCACGACCATTTCTACCTAAATATAGTAATTTTCATGACGTTAGTGCCACACTATTGCATATTTGGGACATTCATCAAGGGAAAATATCTACTTTCTCTTGTCCGCACCCCCCAATAGTAATTCTCCCACTCCACATATGCTATCAAACAAAAACCTAGCGACTTCCATCCCATGTTTTTTCCACCTGCTCTTTGCCAGTAAACCTAGATCTCGTTGCCACCTTTACTCTATTGCCTCCATGAAGGAAGAGACCCATTCACCATCATACACCTCCCTTCCCTCAGGGAATTTCCCATGTTTTTCATCTAATCATTTTCCCTCATGGTTTTGATCCATCCATCCCACTCAATCTACAAACTATTGGTGTGGGCCCTTCTCAGCCAAACATGTTGGTTTTCAATTCCTTCATTTGCAATAGTGTTAGTAATTCACTCAACAAGGATCATCAACATATATTTCTTAGTTTGAAACTCTTTCCAGGTTCTAGTCGTCTTCTTCAACAATAGTTCCATGATTTTTAGTTTTCACCGGTGCCAGATCTCTTTTAACAATCTCAACAGTTTTGATTTCCAACACTTCAATGAGTTTTTTTTCCTTTTTAGTTTAGAACAATGACACATAAGCACTTCAACTCCAATTCCTCTTAGCTCCCATAGAAGCACAACAATTTTAAGGAAGCACACAACATCTGGTTATAGAGGTTCATATTTAGCTAGTGCACAAGGACTCTTACACTGAGTTTCATCCATACACAGAGTAGCCAGGTGTCTCCACCCTCTTCATTTATGCAACACAACACAATGAGAACTCAAGTGTCTCCACCCTCTCAGTATCATCTGCACTCACTAGGTAGCCAGGTGTCTCCACCCTGCTTGTCTATGCGGAAAAACATGCTAAGCATTTAGGTGTCTCCACCCTCTAAGTCTCAGTCGTACTCACTGGGTATACAGATGTCTCCACCCTCCTAGTCTCAGCATCAAAAAATATTCCTTTTGTATTCGCCTCACTATAGATTCTTAGCATCCATGGCCACCTACAATCATTCTATAATGTTCTCAAACTTAAATCGGGAGGCGGAAAACATGAACACTTTCCATTTAAACCGGGAGGTTTGGGATGACTAAGGGATTATTCATGCCACATATTGTTTGGGGGTTCGTGTTCACATTTGAACCCACTAATTATTTAGCTATCTATCATTAAATAATGGAGCCTCATTAATGATCTCAACTTGATGAAATGCTATATAAAGTCCTAGTAATCCTTCTTCTGAATGCAAGTTAGTATTGGGTTTCATCTTATTCCATTTTTTAATTTAAGTTGGGTTATTGAGTTCTGAGTGCTTATTGTGTTTTAGTTTAGGAGGTGAGACTCCTAGAGCCTCATCTTTGATCATTATGTGGATCATAATATATTATGCAAAAGAAAAAAATGTTCTAATGAGTTTCTCACAATCGATCATCGAGAAAATGACCCTCCATGCTCTTTAAATAGAGTTCATGGACCTATTGGTTGTCAAGCCATGAATCAATAGGCGTTAATATTGAGGTGAAGATGAACCATTAGATCAATGTATGTCTAGAACATATCATGATCGTCAGATTACATAAGTACAAATGCATACTAAAGAAAAATAATTTACCTAAAGACAGATTATACCAAGTTGATCTTAACTAAATCCTATGTCTCTAAATATCCTTACAACTAGGCCTTATGTCTTTCAACGCTTCCATATGATGCATACTTAGTTCTATACACCCATTTACGTTTGAGAATTTTTATTCCTTTTAGAAGAGGGACAAGTTCCCAAGTATCATTAACCATTAAGGAACAATATTCCTCATTCATTATTGAATCCTAATTTTGATGTCCATAAACTTTATATGTGTTTTTGGATCATGGGTTTCTGAAAATTGAGACAAAGGATAAGAGGCTCTCTAAACTTGGGAATGTGTTCTATGCAGATTCGTAGGATTGTCGACAAGATCACTAGTTGCTTCTTGTGTTGTAAAAAACTATCTAGGAAGTGATGGTACTGGTGCAAGTTCATGTTCAATGGATACAACTGGAGTATTTTCATCCTCATTGTCATCATCTAAAGAAGAAACCAAAATATAACCACTTGAAAAAGAGTTGGGAATTGAGGATGGCACAATCATCGAATTAGGATCACATGCTAATAGATTTTCACAAAATTTAACATATCTCCTAATAATAATTTCATTGGAATAGGGTTAAAGAAGTCTATAACTTATTACATATTTAGAATATCCAAGAAAAATGCACTTATCACTCTTAGGCTATAATGCTTTTCATTTTTCATCAGGAATGTGAGCCAAGGATTCACTACCAAACAAATGAAGGTGACTTACATCTGGTTTAGTTTTACTCCATGCTTCTTTCAATGTTATATATTTTCAAACCTTCGTGGGAGTGTGATTAACTATGTAATTAACACAATTTATGGCTTCTTCCCAAAAATGAATACTTAATCCCTTAGATTGGATCATACAATTTTTTATTTCCTTTATTGCGTGATTGTTTCTCTCAATAACATTGTTTTATAGTGGCATGTATGGAAAAATATGTTGCATTCAAATTCCCTGTTTATTGCAGTAAGTGATGAATTTATTATTAACATATTTACCTCCATTATTTGTTCTTAACTTTTATATTTGATGTCTATATTGGTTTCCTACAGGGTCTTTATAGGACAAAAACATATCAAAAAATTCACTCTTAATTTTTAAGAACCCAAGTTTGTTTGGAGAAGTCATGAATGAAAGTCAAGAAGTGCTTAAACCTAGAGAAAGAAGCAGACATAAGCAAACCACATAAATCACTATGAATGATTTGCAAGGGGGGGAAGCATGCCAAGAGGCAAATTTGTCAAAATTGTCCCAATGATGTTTACTGAGAACATGCCCAAAAAAAAACACCATATTTGCAAGAAATTAGATGAAGATCAATCACCATTTTTTGATTACATAGTTGTTGCAATGAGTGATAGTTTAGATGACCAAATCACTCATGCCAAATTTTTCTCAAGTCATTTTTTTGTGTGAGTAAGATACAAAAATTATATTAAAATTTAAAATGAGATGTACATATAGTTACAAAAATAGGTCTCAGAGGACCTTTTGCTGGCGTCGTCTTCCCCTTTTTGCTTATATTCATAGTCATTGAAACCGCTTGTTACAAAAGGATTACTACTTCCCCAAATTCCCACAATAAAAATAGAAGAATTGAAAGTTCAATTCTACAAGGCTTACAAAAATATTCATGGCTGTGTCATCCCACCATAACCCATGCATACCTCGTACTCCAGTCAAAGGTTTCCTAACCCTGACTCGCAGCTAGGCCCAAAATCCACGCATACATGAATCAACTATCGTTCAAAACAAACTTCAGATATAGCCTATGGCCACCATCTGAAAGGCCATTCCCTCTACACGCCATCATATCATAAGTCAAGCAAAATAAGACTTAGAACCATAATACCTCACCATTCCCTTGTCGCCATGGACAGTCCTTCCTCTGGCATATTTTCCAAATTAGCTGGGGATTCCTACGCTAGGGCCGCTAGAGTTTCTTGTCCATCCTTTGCTATCAGAGGAGGGTTCATCTTTTCTTTTCCCCCGCTGAATGGTGCACTTTCCAGGTCCATTAATCCATCCAGGTCCACGATCCCACTCATCATGTCTTCCTTGAAGTTTGAAACGAAATGGATAACCAGGTCACTGAAGCTTTCTCGCTCCATAAGCGTATTATCCAAAATTTTCCTCAGAACCCAGTACAGGCTCAAACGAGCTTCCATACCATCCTCTTACACTTTTTTCGGATTACTTCTCCTTCCATTGCCAAGATAATCTCATCAATGTGGGGATGAATTCCTTGCATAAATTCCTTCTCAAATTTATCTTCTTTTATCGTCTTCTCCCTCTCATGGCGGATTCTCCCCCCCTGCGGCCCCATGTCCTCTGGCGAGGGGCCATTCTCAAGTTATAGAGTGATAAGGTATCTGACTTACGTCTAACACAAATATTTTCTTCTTGTTTTTACACTTCTCTCTAGAGAGATTCCTCCATTTTATACATAACTAACACCTGGATAACATCGAGGTCATTCAATGCCATCATTATTTTTTTTGCAACCGCTTTCAAACCACAATTAATGGTCCCTTGCTCAAATCATCTTATCATCAATGTATCCCTGCTTCCAACCAGCTTCACACTGTATTGTCCCTCTTCCACCCTAGCTTCCTCCCACCTTCCAACTCTTACGTCGATGCTGGAAATCATCTCCCCATCCTTTCCCATAAATGGACGCCTCTCACTACCATATTTCCCTTTAATTATTGTCCTCTTTGCATGCCTTTGTATTGAAATACATTGTCCTGACACCAACTAAACCACTTGCTGCTAACACCTCCAAAAGATTCCTTTTCACCACGTCTCCCCCCTTCTATGACACCTCCACATGCTTCCATGACACCACATCTCCCCCCTCCCATGGCCCCGTGTACATCTGATCACTCGCATCCAGGGAAATTTTGCTCATGTCATTATTATGAGCAATAAAAACTAATAGAAAAGATGAGGACTGAAAGTTGTCAAATTTGTACAACCTAGTAAAACCATCAAATTCTAGTTCCCAAGACATGATTAGAATCTTTTTAATCCTTGATTACAAATTGATGCAGTAAAAAATCCTTAGTATTATGTTCGTGATTTGATAGATTGATAAAATACTATAGGAAAGACTTTGAACAAATAATACATCCTTGAAATGAACATCATTTGGATGAACTAATCCAAACCCTGAAACACTGAGAGATATATCATCACTGAAAATATTTCTTTGGTGTTACATTCATGAAGGGAAGAAAAAATGACTTTATCCTTACCACCATAAGATAAGATGATCCATAATCAATGAGCCACTAATTAGAATAAAAATAAGTAGATGATGTATTGAAGCAAAAACCATAAGTAGAAAATTCATGTCTATGAGAAGAAGAGATAGAAGAAGAATCAAGATCTATATTATGTTTATTCATTACTTATTCTAATGCCTCCATATTCTTGAAACATTTAGACTTCATATGACCATATTTCCTATAAAAATTACAATGTCTCTCAACCTACTTGCCTTTTGATGTGGTTCCCTTATCACCATTGGGAGGGGTTGGATGAGAGGGTTTAGGACCCTTTTTTGTTTATTGTTGCGAGGGTGTTACTTATTTGTATTCTTGGATTAATACTTATATTTCACTACTAAGGATTTGTGAGATGTAACTCTAGTGTTAATCACTCCAATATGCAAGAGCTTATCTTACTCTCTAATCAAGGAATCACAAAAATATTTGACGGCATTTGGTAAGCAGTCCCTTGACTAATAAGAGACTATCTATTGGAGTGAAAAGTAGATACAAAAACCAAATAGGTAGTTGCAAGCTTAGAAAGAATATAATATATGAGTTGGTCATTTGAATTCACTATTTTACATTTTGCAAGTAAAATTTGAAGTGTTTTGAACTTGGATAGAAAATATTTAATACACGAGAAATCACTTGGATTTAAAGAAATCAATTAGTTGTCAAGCAGGTAGACTTGAATCTAATTGTGTTTACTAAACATGGTTCTAACTTTTCTCATGTCGTATTTTAGATCTCAATTTATTGAAGGTGAAACACAATATCACTGGAGATGAACATTCTAATGATTATGTGTGCTTCAATATTCTTATTATCCAATATGGATCTCTTTAATGCATTAAGAGGGGAAATTTATATTCCCAAGGTAACCGATTAAAGTACCTTACTTCATAATAAATATTCCATATGATATTTCCATGAGAACTAGTTGGCAATGGTGTCACGTCTCTTCTACACGATTTTTTATTATTATCAAAGATTCTAATCACTCAAACATTTGCGGAAACATAAGCACTAGCTATCACTACAACCTACTTAGGTAATATTCTTATTGTGTGTGGAATATTCTTCACTATTATTTATAATGCTTTTCACACAAGTGTCGACACTCAAAACTCTTAAATCTATGTTGGTGTACCTGTACATAAACAAGTTAGTATATAGGTACAGTTCCAAATACAAACCAAAATGCATATCAACTATATGCTAAACATTTGTGACAATATAAATTTTAAATGCCACATTAATTTTTCAATACACAACTATATTAAAACTATTAATATATTGTTATTATGACATATAAAACTTTATAGTTTTTATGATAATACAAAATAATTTAATTCAACATAGTTATATGTTATAACTATGTTACTAACATATAACCTATATATTAATATCAAATTATGCTCTACGCTTACTCTTGTAAAGACCTAGGCTTATATCATATGCTATAAGTGCTCATACTATCTCCATGATAATCAAACACAAGCAATAATGTTAAAAAGGAATGCAAAAGTAATACATATATATATTAATGTAACATATCTATTGTAATATAATATATATATGTTGGTTATGCGCCTAAAGGTTGACCTAGGGTCGAACCTTAGTTTTATGTAAAACCATAACACAATATCCATGACTAAAAAAGATCAACTCCAAACCCTTGGCAAAGTCATGATAATTCATATGTTATAACACATATAATGTGATGGTTTGTAACTATGCAATATGGTTATTATGCACATAACATTATTACCATGTGACTATGCATTGACTTAAAACTCTGCCACGCAGAATTCAACGTGTGGACCAAAGTTTTAAGCTTGTGGGGTGCACTCCTGGCATGCGACTCTACTTTTGGCGACGTGGTAACACTACTCAACAAAGAAATGCATACTTGTGTTCCAGCTAGCCCAAGCTGGCTATCACACGAGGTTTCCAAAACCAACGTCCACTGCATTGATACTCCTGCTGGTTAAATAAATGCAACTATGGTCTACGACCGTCGATCACAATCCGAGTCATAAACTTTGGTGATGTGATTGCATTGGCACCGTTAATTTCATTTTAGAGTTGTTGGCACCCAATTCTACGATGTACCAAGCATTAAATGGATGGAGTAACAGGTCTCAGAGGTAACCTCCTCCTCGATCCTGTACCATTGTGTTCATAAAAAACCCTTACCTTGGCTACAGGTTGTTCATTTGATGATGCAACTAGTTTCTTAGATCACCTATGCTCTAAGAAAAGGTCTCACGTTCGAGGTAGGGAGAAAAGTGCTCTCAACATGACTCTGAACACAAAGTGAGGCAGCTAGTTGCGCGTCCACGTAGAGCAGGTAAGAAAGATCATTTTTACGCATTGTTACAAGGTTGCTTTTCATTAGTTTTAGTTGTAAAATGATGCTATCTAAATAACACAATCGTGGTTCTTGTGCAGGTAAGGAGAAACCACGACTAGGTCCTCGTGTCTTTCCCTATCCCAAGGTGAACAGTTATGACAACCACTATTTTTACTATCCAGCTTTTAACATTAACTTATTACTGCTCATACTGATTTCTCATTGAAATAATTGATGATGTAGGTGCAACAACCGCCGAGAGCATGCTGGGAAATCCAAAGCTAGCACCACGACTTAGGAAAGAAGAATAGTCTCCATGGTGGCCAGGTAACCCGTCCTCTCTTTATCTCTCGGGGATAAACATACCGGTGGTTAGAGATGGGTTACTTAAGACTTGGTTCCACTCTTGTTTGCATCATGAAACAGCGATGGCCCTCGGCCTTGTTCTCATTTGCATATGACTGTAATTAATTATTTTGAGGGCTTGTTTCGGCCTGTAGCTGGTTCTAAGTATTACAACGTTGAATGTATGTGATGAACAAATACATTATTAAAGTTTATTTTTGGTTCAACCACATAAGTGTGTTGTCGGTTCTCAAACTCTGTTTTGAATGCATTTCTCCCATGAAAGGATTTCTGTTTGGAAAAGAAATACGATATCTTGGAATTTATTGTTTTTTTTGTAAATAATGAATGCATTAAGTGAAAGTGTCTCAACCCTAACTCAGTTGCATACGCAATGTTGATTAAAAATCGTGATTGCTTCATGTCTTTAATTTCTCTTTTGAATCAATGAACAGGGTTATTATCAAATATACATAAGCATTCAATTTTCTGATTTCAAACTGTTTGAAATGGATGTAATACTATATCAATGTAATCCGATAGGTATTACTATAACACTAGTCTGCAAACGTAGATAATACAGTAATTACTAGGTGTTTAAACTTATAAATGAAATCGTGATAACGCTGGGTTGTCTAGCGAGTAGTGTTTTAGTTTCACTAAACACTCATGGTCAAGCTTCGACCACAAACACTCGACTCCCAATCCTAAACTTACGGTGCAACCCCTTAAAACTATGGAAACGAACGATATAGTATTATCATGTTGTTTGGGGTTCTTTGGAAACTTGGTTTGTAGAATGCTCCCTGAGCATAGATGTATGCATACTTAGAAGCTAGCTGAAATATCTAGGGTCGCAAACATATTTAAACTCGGCACTGTTTGTTTTAAAAATTGCTTACTGTGTGACCAATGTGGAGACTATGCCATTGTGTGATAATTCGTAGAACCCAGGGTAAAAAACCCTTGTATAAATGTAGATGCATAAACTGTTTACATATTGTAAACGTGCCTTCGCGTTGAATTCTAGGCCTTGTATATGATTTGTTTTTTAAAATATTATGGGTTGCAACTTGGCCATAGGTCAAGCTCCTATGCCGAGGGCATGGCATGCACTTACCCATATAAAAATGCACTTGAGCATAAGTTAATGCATCCTGTAAATTAATTATTATTTGTTTACAAAAGTAATGGAACCCACATCGAATTCCATATTCAATGTTATGTAAGAATAGAGTTGGTATAAGGTCGAGTTCCTTACATGAATTAAATTGCATGCATATACAAGATAAAAACACATCTAAAAATTATAATGCATCTTGAGATTCATTTGCTATTGTTTACGATTTTGATGGTAACCAAAATCGATCTCCATACTGAAGTTTAAATGCTATTCATATACCAATTCATCATGAATTTATAAACTCTGTCTATTAAATAGAAAGTCCTTCCACTGCAGTTTTAAATCATTTAATCACAGTATTTCTATTTATCTATGCAAGGATATAATAAAAGCTTAATTAATACAAATGGCTTGACATTTAAACCTCACAGTTTACATGTCTACCTCATTTCAGCCATTAATATGAGAACATATGCTCTGCTAGTAATAGGGATATGATGAGTAAAAGAAACATATTCTATTTAAAATGTAATCAGCATATCCATAGGGTAGAATATAAACAATGATCATTTCATATTGCCTATCTCAGGCTTATAAATCATTACTTAAATTATATGTATGTCTTCCTACTGCACAAAGAATGTGTCAATCAAACATAAACTATGAAAACTGAAAGTATCTCCGATAGATCATAATTCTGCACAATATTACAGAGACATAAAATTCTATTTGTGATCCATACACAAAGTTCAGTATAATAATACAGTCATGTTTAGATCTGATAAAACAAACCATTCAACAATAAATCAAAGTTATAAAAAATAAAACCCTGGCAACTATTCCATAAAAATTATTGTTGATGTAATTGTAACTTCAGAATGTATTTCACCTATGTATATTGTATTATAGAGATGTTATTATTCCTCTATATGGAAGTGTTTGTATTCCTATAGAAATGTTATTATTCCTCTATACGGAAGTGTTTGTATTCCTATAGAGATGTTATTATTCCTCTATACGGAAGTGTCATCATTTATATTGTAAGTGTCGTAACTCATACTTGATGGGTTATTAGACCACCTTGATGGGGTCGGCCCTTTATGAGTCATGTGGGTAAAAGGGTTATTAGACCACCCTAGTGGGGGTCGGCCCTGTCAGCATTATGTTATGTGGTTAAGCTAAGGCCGACCTGGTAAGGTTATTAGGCAAGTCAAGTTAGTGTATAAATAGAGTGCGGGAGGCACTCTATTTGATCATTCACTTCTCTCTCATACACTCATTGGAGAGTGGCGCATTAGTAGAGGAGGAGAAGCTATTGCTAGGAGGACTATCTCTTGTACTTGGGTTGTATCATTTCTCTATCTCTCTCTGAGGAAGTTGCAGGGTTTTTCACCTTCTTGGTTTTCCCCAGTGAAACTCTGTCTCTTGTGTGCTTGCATTATTGTGTCCATGATGTATATGCTATAGATATGTTGTACATGTTATTCTCTCAGTTAAGATCCTAGATCAAATTCAAATTATGAAAAACTAACATGGTATCAGAGCTATCCTGAAATAAGGCATTGTATGGCATTTATGACACTTGTTGCACTTGCGAAGCTAGGGCTTGATATAGAAAAAACCAGTCATCGTAGAACTTTCGCTATAAATCCATTTCTGAGAGGTTTCAGGATCTAAAAATATTACAGGTTGAAGATAAGATCCCCATGTACCTTGTGTCCAAAGGAAAGCCTCTAATTCATTGTACTTTGTGATTTATGATCAGTACAGGTTAGGGTTTCTTCCTCTTCCAGATCTCAGTCATAAATAGGTAACCTAGGAAAAAAGGTCATAACTTGGGATAGGAAGCTCCAAATGAAATTTAGTAAAATGTGACAGGTAGGGAACAAAATTTACTTTCTCAGGTAAGTTTTTCAGAGGCCGAAACTGAACCAATCACACGTGGCGTGCCGTACAAGTTCGCTCTCCTGTTTTATCCCATAAACAGTTCACATTGCGAAACTTGGCATAACTCTCTCTTAGAGAATACATTTGAGGCCACAAATGTGGGGTTGGAAATATAATAGGTCAGGGTACCACAAGCAGAATTTTTAGACCCTGTAGATCTAAAATTTTGGAGTTACAACAGAAACAATCAGGTGCATATTTATGTCAAAACAGAATTGGATTTTGAGCACCTTCATTCATGGCTTCGTGAATTTAGGGTTTCGGAGAATGTTGGAATTTTTGTATCGGATACCATGGATGGATGATCCTCATCAAAATAGAAATTTAGAGATCGAGATCAAATTTTTTGGTTGGGTAGAAGGTTGGGTTTGATCAAACCCTAGTTTGGGACTTTGATCGGAAAGGTGAAAAATTAGGGCTTCTGCAAAAATGGGAATTTTTTGAAATCCATGACCATAGCTAGAAGCTCCCTGGAAAAATCAAATTTTAGAGCTTGGGATCAAACTATTTGGTTGGGTGAAGCTCTGGGAAACTCAAACCCTAATTCAGGGTCCTCCCTAGTGAATCCCGAAGATTGAAAAGCAAATTTGAGGGGTGGAACTTTGCAGTTTTCAAATTTTGAGTATACCAAGTTGATCAGCTCATCAAGGCACATGTTTCTATCCTTTCAGAAGATTGAAATTTAAATTTTGAATTTTTAGGGTTTCTCTAACAAACCCTAATCCAGCTCTAGATCCAGTTTCTACAATTCAAGTGGATTGGGTTAATCCTAGAAGAGAATGGATTGGTCACCTGCATAAGTGAAGAAGTTCCAGTTTCAGAGGGAGATGAGGCTAAGGCCTTACATAAGAAGATTACAAGCAATCTCGACAGGTATGACTTATCCAGGTATGTTTCGAGATCTCTTCATGATTAAGTTTATGGTATGTTTGTCTTCATTAAGGTTAGTACAATCTTGATTAACTTTAGACTTGTCGTATCACCTTAATAAAATTATGAATGCAGATATTCATTGATTAGGGTTTTGACACTTACGATTGTACTAATGCATTGTGGTGTTGTATGAGGTTGATGTTGTCCGCTAACATGAAAGGTACATCAAGAAATACAAATCATGTTCTAGTTCAAGAACATATGACCATGTTGACATGAAGACAAAAATTCATCCATTGTCATGGATCACATAGAAGATCTACTTACGAGGTATGTATAACTTGGTTCTATAATGATTAACCTATGAGATATACAGGTTACTAGCACAAGTCATTGAAGAGAACAAGAAGACATTGCTAGACACAACTAGCAAATATGATAACCAGGTATGTTTTTCCTATATCAAGTTATAATCCTACCTTGTGTTAGGATCTTATACTGTTGTATGGTTGATAATGATTATTCATGAATTTAGAAATGTAAGTAATCAAGGGTTTATGCATATTATGTCTCTTACCTTGATTGATGATATGATTAACCAGAAAAGTCCTTTGGTCAAATAAGAATATGCATGAGTAAAAGAAGTATTCCCTGAAACCTTGAATACTAATGTTTATTATCTGTGTTTGAAATGATCATGACTATACATGTTTAATATTGTTGTGTTTTGATAGCATTGAGATTATACTAATGAATGTATGTATGAGACCTCGAGGATAACACAATGATGATACTAGTAAGTATGCATAAGTGATTGAGGATGGATATAAGTTCAAGGACAGGTAATCCAAGAAGCAAAGATCAAGAGGGAGCACACTCTAGTAGTTCCTACAAGGAAGCAAATATTGAGAGGGAGTCCACCCTACAAACCAAACAAAGATAAGTATTTGAATTGTCATTTCTTGCATATTTGTTTGTTTAAATAATATTGCTCAATGATGTATATGCTTATGTTCCTAGACTTAGGGTGTGTATTATGCATATTAGAATAATTGCATTAATGAACAGTATACTGCTAATATGCATGTGATGGGTAAGTGGCCTATGGAACTGTACAACATTCCATTGCTACTTATCTAGAATGAAACCTCTTTGCTGACATGTTGGGAGTTGTGCACACTCTTAACAATGTTCTGGTAGAGATTGGAAAGCATCTAGAAAGTTATGGGATATGGAGAAATGTTGTATTGAAGCATTGGCTAAGATAATTGCATGACTGTATGACATATTTATTTATGTGTAAGAATTTGTTTTGAAAACTATGAGATGTTTCCAATCATGCAATTTAACTTGTTTTGTAGGAAAGATTGTATACCATCACCTACAAAAGAAGGACTACAACATTTGTTCAGCAACAAAGTTATCTATTGAAGATATTGAAGTTCCCAGGATTTGGGAAGAATGCCATGATAGAGGAGTACTAGTCTATCATGAAGAATTATTTTTGGGATGCAGTCCCAAGACCCGAAGGGAAGTCTGTTGTGACTTCCAAGTGGATCTACAATATCAAGGATGGTGTAGATGGCAGCATAGAGAAATACAAAGCGATATTTGTAGCTCGTGGCTTCTCCTAGAAAGAGAGAATAGACTATGGAGATACTTTTGCACCTGTAGCCAGGTACACTTCCATCAGAACAGTACTTTCTCTGGCGGCAGTGATGAAAGCATGGGTTAAATGGCTACACTTGGGTGAGTTTTGATACAATACTACTTTCCATATGTCCATTGGCATGTCTCCTTTCAAATCACTTTATGGTTATGAAGCACTCACCTTTGTTGAGCACATATTTAGTGATAGTATAGCCCCAAAATCTAAGGATTGGGTGGAGGAAAGTCAAGAGATTTTGAAGCTTCTAAAAGACAATTTACAGGCTACCCAAAATCAACAAAAATAGTATGTTGATCAACATAGGGAGGAAAGAAATTTTCAAGTGAATGATTTGGTGTATTTGAGGCTGCAAAAATATAAACAAACCTCCTTGAAAGGGAAAGGATCATAAAATCTCAAACCAAGGTATTATGGCCCACACAAGATAGTTCGAAAAGTTGGGGAGGTAGCTTATGAGTTAGAACATCCGGAAGGTAGAAAAATACACAATGTATTTCATGTCTCATGTCTTAAGAAGGATATTGGTAAGAATATTTATATTTCATAAACACTTCCTCCATTGGATGATGAAGGACAACTCATACTTATTCCATAAATTTTTTTGAAGACAAGAGAAAGGAAATTTAGGAGTAGAACCATAAGAGAATATTTGGTACAATGGAAAGATTTTCTAAGTGAGGATGCCACATGGGAAGAGGAAAAAATTTGTAGCATCCTAATTTAGAATTGATTGAGGGAAATCAATCTTGGGTGGGGAGGACTGTAATGTCCCCATCCAAATAAATCACTAGAAGGGAAAATTCCACCAATCTACTAGTTCCCTAGGTTGGGATGGAAACATTTGGATTTGGAATAAGGGAGATAATAAACCCAAAATGGAAATTAGCTTGACATAAATTTATTAAAATGCGATAAATAAATATTTACAATAGAAAAATAAGGTGGCACTTGGTCATGAAGGCACATTGGTGGTGTGGGACCCACACAAATCAAGATTCCTCATGCCACATGGCATCCTATTCTCACCCATTTGAATACAAGGTAGAGTCTAATGTTCTTGGGGGCGTTGGAAGGTCATTAAACTTGGCATGACTTAATGAATGTCCATTTGGAGTGGAAGAGGAAGGGGCATCTTAGAGATATTGAGACACTTGGGCTAGATTCCCTAGCTTCTATGACAACAATGACGAAGATGCTATCACACTTATGACAAGAATCATACCTGATTGCTGACATCTGAACTATATGACATGCCAGGGCTAAAAATATCCTCCAAGAAGGTGCTTAAGGGAGTTAGGGAATCCAAGAAGCTTTGCCATTCGAATTCGTGGAAAATGGAGAGTAGGAATTGTTGGACAAGTGACACACATTAGAATCTCTTCCCAACTCTAGTTGGAATGAATATTTTGGAAGTAATTAGAACCATGGATGGATTGGGAAGTTTATAAAAGAAAATAAAAAATATGAAGAGGGACTTTTGATCATTTCTCATTTTGAAAATTGGAGAGCATAGCTTGTCCATGCTAGTGGAGTGTTTACTCTACTTGCCTTAGTACCAATTTCAAGGGTGAAAGATTCCCATCCTAATTGGAAATTGGAGAGGCCATTCAAAAGTTTCATTTGGAGCTATAATGGATTCATTTGTTTCAAGTTGAATCTAGAGGGCTGTTCGTGATCTTTCTTCTTCAACTTGCTTCCACACCTCTCTCACATTTCTCTTCATATTTTGGCTCTTGGAGGAATGGCGCACATGGTGATATGATGATATATTTGCGGGACTACAAGGGGCCAAATTTATTTGTAATCTGATGTATTTACTCTGTATTTTATTTTCATAAGAACCTCAGGTTGAAACTCCAAGTGAAACTATGTAAAAATGCCAAACTAGTATGAATGGTGCCATTTTTCCCTATATCTTCTTGTGAGAACTTGACGTTGCTTGGTTTCGATTTGTTTCGGTCAATATCTATGATTTTATTGATGTATGGAGAGACAATAATTTACTGAATAAGTTTCATAAACATTATAGAATTCATTGGAGCAATTATCTCAAAATGCATAGCAAGTTGTGGAGTTTTTCTATCATTCCCCCCTATGTGAAAGCATGTCTACACACCTCTGATTTATGGGAGTTGTAGCAGAATTTAGGAACTGATTAATGATGCATTTGGGTGACCATTGAATTCCTATAACTATTCCATGTCTATATTTTGAAATTTGGGAGGTTCGTACAACATTTGGGAAGCCATTTGTGTCTTATACCCTTGGGGGTTTGAACCTCGAAATTACTAGTAAATTTCTCTATTTTCTCCTAAACTTAAATGAATGTTGAAGAAGTATTTTGAGAGTGTCCAAGAATCCATAAGCTTCATTTTTATGTCTTAATACCTTTCAAAAACATTCAGACCCAATTCAAAACAATTTGGAGCCTTTTGGAAGCATTGGAGTCAGCACTAGTCTAAGGGTCGAATTGGCCAAAAATTGCAATTTTTCCCAATTTTTCCAAATTTAACAAAAGGGACACTACATAACTTTCAACAAAGTGACCTAAGAAATTTTTTTAGTAATATTATGGTGGAGAATGCAAGTATTGTTGTTGTAAGAGCATGTTGTTGTTGTTGTTGTTGGAAGAGTGCGCTTACCAAAGACTTTGCTCTTTGGCTTGCAAGACACTTTACACAACCACACAAAAACAAAGAAAAGAAATTATGAGACTAAAGTTTCTCAGATTTGGGTTTATTCCCTGGTTAGGTACCCGAAAAATGTAATTTTTCTAACTATTTCTATTTTACTGAGTATGCACAAAGTGCACAGAAAAGAGCATACGCAGTAAAGAAAACCCCTAAAGGGTAAAAAAACTGGGAATACAACAAAAAATTAGGCTAAAATATGATTTTTTTTTAATGCATAATTGTAAATAGGATACCTCTAGATCTGGTAAAATGGCGGTATCTTGGGAAAAGTGAAACAAAAAATGTATCCAACTAAAAAAATCATCATGGATGCAATGGAACACTTCTCTTATCCAAAAAATGCATAGAAATATCATAAAAAAATATTTTGATGCATACGACAACACTGATTCAAGATCTTGATCATCAACAAAAATATAACTTCATAAGAGCTTTGATACCATGCTCGACTAAAACATGACATTTCTAGAAGATTGAACACCTTTAGAAAATACTCACACAAATAGATCATAGATCAACACAACGATGTTTTTACATGGTTAAAACCCTCGAAGAGGGAAATAGTCGATGACCCCAACCAAATAGCTACTTGAGGCAATATGGGCTGACTAAGCGATTAGTCATCCCACTTATTGTATGAGGGTTCCTATTCACACTTGAACCCACTACTTAGTTAGCTATATATTATTAAATAATGGAGCCTCATTAATGATCTCAATTTTATGAATTGTTATATAAAGGCCTAGCAATCCTTCTTCTGAAATGCAAGTTATTATCGAGTTCCATTTAATTCCATTTTTTTTTTTATTTTAGTTGGGTTATTGATTTTTGAGTGCTTATTGTGGTTTAGTTTAGGAGGTGAGGATCCTAAAGCCTCACCTTTGATCAATATGTGAATCAATTGGTTTCAAAGCAATTTTTTTCCTACATGATCTCAAATTTGTTTTCGGTGATATTACACTTACATTTTTTGTTTGCTTCAAATCTATGAATTTATGTAGGCACTCCATGCATTCGAGGTAGTGCTTTACCATAAACCTCATCGAGCTATTCCACCTCCATCCATGATATATATCTTGATCATATGATAAGCTATTTCATCTGTGTCTTGCATACACGATTCACTCATGGTTATCCCTCTCAATGTCGTCCAAGGGCCACCAACACTTTTCCTCCTCCTTAAATCAAGATCCGCTACATCAAATATAGTAAGCAGACTCCTATACCTATGTATCCACACCCAACTATCAAGCCATCACCATCTCTTCTTCAAATTGGTTATTTCTATGCCTTGTCTCTTTTTATTTTAACACGCTACATATAAACACCAAAAACCATAGCCGCTTTGATTTGTTTTTATCCACCTATCATTTTTATCATTTTCTTCAACATCCAAATAGTCAACAACACCAGTTTTATTATACCACATCATTCGCATTTTCCCTAAGCTCCTTCTCCCATCTCTCTCCTTTATCTTCTACTCACCCTTTTCCCATCCTGGTAAGATTTATGCCCCATTGATATGGATGTTGCCTCAACCTCTCGTCATCCCTTCTTCGATCTATTTGTTTCCACACTCCATACATCAATATGCATGACAATCTACAATGAGTAAGTTGCATTTGAATAACTTACGCGTCAAGAAAACCCCAAATAAGGGCATGCTCTTGTTATCCTACACCCGACTCTCAGTATGGATATGAAGATCTGCATGTTGCCAGTACACACCATATTCGCCACTTCAAAGCCATATCTCCATTCTCTTTTGAATCAATACAAGGAATATCAACTCCATGTTCCATTCCCATTTGGTATGAATGAAATTGGGGTGCTCCATTTGTACTATAAATCACAACGACCTTGCAAGTTGTAGCTTCATCAAGTACAATCCATTTGCATGACCATTTCTACCTGAATATAGCAATTTTCACGATGTTAGTGCCACACTATTGCATATCCGCGACATTCATCAAGGGAAAATATCTACTTTCTCTTGTCCCCACCCCCCAATAGTAATTCTCCCACTCCACATATGCTATGAAAAAAACCCTAGCGACTTCCATCCCATGTTTTCTCCACCTGCTCTCTGCTAGTAAACCTAGATCTCATTGCCACCTTTACTCTATTGCCTCCATGATGGAAGAGACCCATTCGCCATTGTACACTGCCCTTCCCTCAAGGAATTTTCCATTTTTTTCATCTAATCATTTCCCCTCATGGTTTTGATCCATCCATCCCACTCAAGCTATAAACTATTGGTGTGGGCTCTTCTCAGCCAAACATGTTGGTTTTCAATTCCTTCATTTGCAATAGTGTTAGTAATTCACTCAACAAGGATCATCAACATATATTTCTTAGTTTGAAACTCTTTCCAGGTTCCAATCGTCTTCTTCAACAATAGTTGCATGATTTTTATTTTTCACCGGTGCCAGATCTCTTTTAACAATCTCAACAGTTTTGATTTTCAACTCTTCAATGAGTTTTTTTTCCTTTTTAGTTTCAAACAATGACACATAAGCACTTCAACTCCAATTCCTCTTAGCTCCCATAGAAGCACGACAATTTTAGGGAAGCACACATCATCTGGTTATAGAGGTTCATATTCAGTTGGTGCACAAGGACTCTTACATTGAGTTTCATCCATACATAGAGTAGCCAGGTGTCTCCATCGTCTTCATTTATGAAACACAACACACTAAGAAATCAAGTGTCTCCACCCTCTCAGTATCAGCTGCATTCACTGGGTAGCCAAGTGTCTCCACCCTGCTTGTCTATGCGGAAAAACACGCTGAGCATCCAGGTGTCTCCACCCTCTAAATCTCAGTTTTACTCATTGGGTATACAAGTGTCTCCACCCTCCTAGTCTCAGCATCAAATAATATTCCTTTTTTATTCGCCTCGCTATAGATTCTTAGCATCCATGGCCACCTAGAATCAGTCTATAATGTTCTCAAACTTAAATCGGGAGGCGGAAAACATGAACACCTTCCATTTAAACCAGGAGGATTGGGATGACTAAGGGATTAGTCATGCCACATATTGTTTGGGGGTTTGTGTTCACATTTGAAGCCACTACTTATTTAGCTATCTATTATTAAATAATGGAGCCTCATTAATGATCTCAATTTGATGAAATGCTATATAAAGGCCTAGCAATCCTTCTTCTGAATGCAAGTTAGTATTGGGTTTCATCTTATTCCTTTTTTTAATTTAAGTTGGGTTATTGAGTTCTGAGTGCTTATTGTGTTTTAGTTTAGGAGGTGAGACTCCTAGAGACTCATCTCTGATCATTATGTGGATCATAATATATTATGCAAAAGAAAAAAATGTTCTAATGAGTTTCTCACAATTGATCATTGAGAAAATGACCCTCCATGCTCTTTAAATAGAGTTCATGGACCTATTGGTTGTCAAGCCATGAATCAATAGGCATTAATATTGAGGTGAAGATGAACCGTTAGATCAATATATGTCTAGAACATATCATGATCGTCAGATTGCATAAGTACAAATGCATACTAAAGAAAAATACTTTACCTAAAGACAGATTACACCAAGTTTATCTTAACTAAATCCTATGTGTCTAAATATCCTTACAACTAAGCCTTATGTCTTTCAACGCTTCCATATGATGCATACTTAGTTCTATACACCCATTTATGTTTGAGAATTTTTATTCCTTTTAGAAGAGGGACAAGTTCCCAAGTATCATTAACCATTAAGGAACAATATTCCTCATTAATTATTGCATCCTAATTTGGATGTCCATAAACTTTATAAGTGTTTTTGGATCATGGGTTTCTGAAAATTGAGACAAAGGATAAGAGGCTCTCAAAACTTGGGAACGTGTTCTATCTAGATTCGTAGGATCGTCGACAAGATCACCAGTTGCTTCTTGTGTTGTAAAAAACTATCTAGGAAGTGATGGTACTGGTGCAAGTTCATGTTCAACGGATAAAACTGGAGGATTTTCATCCTCATTGTCATCATCTGAAGAAGAAACCAAAATAGAACCACCCAAAAAAGAGTTGGGAATTGAGGATGGCACAATCATCGAATTAGGATCACGTGCTAATAGATTTTCACAAAATTTAACGTATCTCCTAATAATAATTTCATTGGAATAGGGTTGAAGAAGTCTATAAATTATTGCATATTTAGAATATCGACGAAAAATGCACTTATCACTCTTAGGCTATAATGCTTTTCATTTTTCATCAGGAATGTGATCCAAGGATTCACTACCAAACAAATGAAGGTGACTTACATCCGGTTTAGTTTTACTCCATGCTTCTTTCAATGTTATATATTTTCAAACCTTTGTGGGAGTGTGATTAACTATGTAATTAACACAATTAATGGCTTCTTCCCAAAAATGAATACTTAATCCCTTAGATTGGATCATACAATTTTTTATTTCCTTTATTGCATGATTGTTTCTCTCAATAACATTGTTTTGTAGTGGCATGTATGGAAAAATATGTTGAATTCGAATGCCCTGTTTATTGCAGTAAGTGATGAATTTATTGTTAACATATTTACCTCCATTATTTGTTGTTAACTTTTATATTGATGTCTATATTGTTTTACTATAAGTTCTTTATAGGACAAAAACATATCAAAAAATTCACTCTTAATTTTTAAGAACCCAAGTTTGTTTGGAGAAGTCATGAATGAAAGTCAAGAAGTGCTTAAACCTAGAGAAAGAAGCAGACATAAGCAAACCACATAAATCACTGTGAATGATTTGCAAGGGGGGGAAGCATGCCAAGAGGCACATTTGTCAAAATTGTCCCAATGATGTTTCTGAGAACATGCCCAGAAAAAAACACCATATTTGCAAGAAATTAGATGAAGATCAATCACCATTTTTTGATTACATAGTTGTTGCAATGAGTGATAGTTTAGATGACCAAATCACTCATGCCAAATTTTTCTCAATTCATTTTTTCGTGTGAGTAAGATACGAAAATTCTATTAAAATTTAAAATGAGATGTACATATGGTTACAAAAATAGGTCTCAGAGGACCTTTTGCTGGCCTCGTCTTCCCCTTTCCGCTTATATTCTTAGTCATTGAAACCGCTTGTTACAAAAGGATTACTAGTTCCCCAAATTCCCACTATAAAAATAGAAGAATTGAAAGTTCAATTCTGCGAGGCTTACAAAAATATTCACGACTGTGTTATCCCCCCATAACCCATTTATAACCCGTACTCCAGTCAAAGGTTTCCTAACCTTGACTCGTAGCTAGGCCCAAAATCCACGCATAAATGAATTAGCTATCGTTCAAAACAAAATTCATATATGGCCTATGGCCACCATCTGAAAGGCCATTCCCTCTACATGCCATCATATCGTAAGTCGAGAAAAATAAGACTTAGAACCATAATCCCTCACTGTTCCCTTGTCTCCATGGATGGTCCTTCCTCTAGCATATTTTCCACATTAGCTGGAGATTCTTGCACCAGGGCCGCCAGAGTTTCTTGTGCGTCCTTTGCTGTCGGAGGAGGCTTCGTCTTTTCTTTTCCCCCGCTGAGCAGTTGTTAACACCCAAAAAGTGTTCACTACCTCATCTACCCCATTACATGGCTCATTTGTCCATTTTCCTACCATATTTCCCTTAAAAACCCTGAAAATCCCACTAAAATGCCTCCAAAAGGCCACAAAACCATCAAAAAAGCCTAAAAAAGGCTAAAAAACCCTCTAAAAAGGGAATAAAAAATATAAATAATGAGGAAAAGGAGGAAAAAACCCTATACAGTTGACCTAAACCATATGGCTCCCAAAACCATGGCCAGCACTCCACCACCAAAAAACTATAAATAGGTGATGGAGACCCTTTATTCCACATCCACAGTCATAAGCACCCTTACTCTGCCAAAATCTCTCTTAAAACCCTAGCTCACCCTTGAGCTACTTTCACCTTGAGAGCCCCTTTTGGCCCATTCTCACCATTGGAGAAAGAGAAGGAGCAAGTTGGATCTTGGAGCAACCCTCTTGGGCCATTGCAAGAGCTTCACCAACCTTCACATTGGAGGTAAAATTAATACAAAAGCCATTCTTTACATCTTATTTTTTTTGTTTCATGCACATGTTTAGAGTAATTTATATTTCTGTTTTAGCGTTTTAATTTGCATTTATTGAACTGCTACTAAGGAGTCCCTTCTCCTTAGTAGGTGCTCATATGCACAAGCTAGGGGTAAAACCCTAGCTACAGTTTTGGCGACTCCGCTGGGTTTGAATTTCTGGTTTCAGTTTAAAATTTTTTTTAGTTTTCTGCAATAATTTCCCGTTTTTTCCTTTCGGCTGTCCCTTTCGGCTGCCGTAAACTGCATCTTTTCCCTCTATAGTCGCATCCCGACCGCATCTTTCAGGCCTTTACCTGTGACCCGACCGCTGCTCTTAGACTGTTTCCGGCGCCTTGCCGGCGGATTCAAGTCTGTTACCTGCGATCCAACCGCAGCTAATCAACCTGTTTGCTACGACCCGACTGCGTCTGTTAGCCTTTTTCCCAGGACCCGACTGCGTATTTTTCCCTATTTCCTGCGGTCCGACTGCCTCTGTCGGCCAAAAAGCCGCGACCTTTCCGCGCCTGTTTCCCTCAAACCCGCGGTCCGACTGCTCAAATTCGCCACAGACCCGTGGTCTGATTTCTACATTTTTTCCTTGTTTTTGAACCCAGCCCCTTCGCTGCAATATTTTCTGCATCTGCACAGCCATCTGTTACACCTGCAGCCCTACTTCCCTACAGCCTTTTTTGCAACATAATTTATGTTCCCTTTACAGAATCTTTTTAAAATTTTAGCATTTTAATTCAGAAAATTTTGCATGTTAAAGTTTTGAATTCAATATTATTGTTAGTTAGAAAGTTGCCCCCCTTGTGGCACTTCTATTTTGGGTTCATCACCTCACGAGCACACACTCTGTCACATAATTCAAGTGAGCCTTAAAAACTACTTAACTCAACCAATATTCTAACCCCACTTGGGGAACACAAAAGAATCTTTGTAGTTAGGTAGGATCGGGGGGATAGGCTTCCAATAACACCCCTTGGTTACTTACACTTGAGACATAGATGTTGTCCAATTAGGGAACCAAAATCCCCTAGTAATTTTTGGCACGGTCACAACCAGTTTACTCGAGGGCATCTCCCCTAGGAGGGTTGAAGTCGTGAGACTGGTTCCGGAGGCTTGAGTGGAATACCACACTCCATTCAGTAACCGAAGGGCTACCTTTCGCAGTTCTCGGGATATCCCTATATAGGGGTATTGCGGTAAAAGGACCAAATGGAAAATTCACCTTTCTGGACGTGTCATGAATGGGGTATCTTAGTTTCCATTCTTCTAGGATTGACTACCCGATGTCCATCCCGGTAGGGGGATATCTTAGCCATTTGGGCTTTCCTATTCATATTGTCTGACTTGGATTTCATCACCTTACAGAGGATATGTCTAGTTGAGTCAGAATACTTTTTAGTTAGGTGTTTGCATGCTCCCTTACCTCCTTTTGGTCTAGTAAGTCCACCATTTTTTATTTTTAGGAAACCTGCTGCTTGTTGGTATTCTGACCATTTTTGTTGACACTCCACCTATTGTAGCACAGCTGTTACAGTAGGTGTTTTGAGTTGGTTGTTGGCCTGAGTGCCTCATTTTTTTGAGCTCTCCTTCTGCACACTCGGTTGCATTAAGATTTTTGAGCTTTTTTTTACTCACCTCAACCCACAGAGATTTGACACCATCTGTCACCATTGAGTCCCCGAGACATTCTAGGCGCCTTAGGGGTGAGCCCCCACAGCACAGTTCACTTGACACCACCCGTCATCGACACAGATCATCTTCACTTGATACTACTTATCATAGATCTCAAGCCTTGTCCCTTGACTCCACTCGTCAGCGGCATAGGACTCCGTCACCAGATATTGACGCTCCTTACTTTACCTTCGATTCTGAGGCAGAGTCTGAGAACCCCATTTATACTGCCCCTACTAGCCCCATGGCTGGCGTGACTTCCACTCCTTTCTTGGTAGGGACCATTGGTGGCACATCCACCACTACACCAGCTACCACACCTGCTTTGGGTATGCCCTCCATGGGGCCCCCATCTACCATTCCCCTCACTGCACCTATTCCCGCAGCTAGAATACCTATCCCCACTCCATCAGTGGCTCACACTACCCATGGTGGTGCAGGACCATCCTATACCACCTTAGTTCCCCCACTTGGGAGCCACATCCCAAATCCTACCCCTCCACTTGGGGGCATTGGCCCCAACTTAGTCCAACTGACTACTATGTCACATCCTTCTTCCAGTTTGCCATTCATGGCTAGCCTTAACCTGCCCGACCTAGCCAGATTGACCAACAACCCTATCCGACACGACCCTGTGTGGCCTCACATGCCCACCAAGCTCCCCTCTGACATCCCTAAGTTCGAGGGCAAGGCAGGAGAGGACCCACAAAACCATATCATGTCCTTCCATCTATGGTGTTCCTCCAACTCCATAGTGGACGACTCTATTCGCCTCCGTCTGTTACAGCGCACCTTCACTGGCTCTGCAGCCAAGAGGTATATCGAGCAACCCCACGGGACCCATGCCACCTTTGCTTCCCTCGCCTCGACCTTCTTGTAGTTCTTCTAGTTACCTGTCCGCTATGACGCAGGCATTGAAATCCTCCTATCTTGCAGACAAAACACGGCTACCCACATCACGGACCACATTCATGAGTGGCATCGACGCCGTAGCTTATGCAAGATCAAATTAGATGACCGTATCTTCCTAGATTGGTTCCTCAAGTCCCTTCTCCCTGTCATTGCTAAGGATGTGGCATAAAAAAGACCCCAGTTTGAAGAAGAGGCCATCCTTAAGGCCCAATAATTCGACCTCATTTAATCCCAGTCGGGTTATCTCTATACCATTATACCTGACGCCCCTCGCGGCAAGTCCTCCCAGCACGATGTGCCGGGGGCATCCCATGCTACAGAAGGCATCATCGGCCGTGTTTCTTTGCATCTCCAAACCTTTTACATAGCACGTCCTACCCCTGGCCCCGACCTTTCATGGGCTACCTCACAGTCTGGGGCCACCAACTCGTATGCTCCTATGACACATCACCACCATTCCTAGGGACCCACCTGTCCACCTCAGTGCTTCGGTCATGCACCCACCGCTTACACCCCCCCGGTCGCACCTCAGCCCTATTACCACCAGCAAGCTGCACCAGCTCCTGCGCCTTCCCAATCCCAACCCGCTTATTACCCACCATAAGCAGCCCTTGTGGCAACCCCACAACCCACTCTGCAGCCATATCAACAACCCCCTCAAGTTGCTGCACCTGCACAGCCTCCACCTACATATCATCCACCGCAGCCTGCTCTAGCACCTGCGCAACCTCAGAATCCACCTGCTGCCCAAGGGCAAGTTTACGCCCAACAAAACCCGCAGCAAAACCAGAATAACCAACGCAACCAGGGCCAACAAAACTGCAGCAAGGGCCATAATCATGGGAACAACCAACCTACAGACCAAGATGGCTAACCTCCTAATCCCCCCGACAATAATACTGCGGCCCTTGCTAACCAAAACCCTGATCGCCTGCCCAAGCAGGATAAAAACCCCAATTTGTGAACAAACCATCCTTGTTCTATTTGCGGGGTCTATGGCCACTACACACATGCTTGCCCACACTTGGAGCGAGCTCGGTAAATTTGGGTTGATGATGCCCATCGCCAAGGGCATGCGGCTCCTCAAGCACCACCCAACCCCCCGCAACCTCAGCAGCCACCTTTGGTGCTGCAAAACCCCTTACCAAACCAAGACATAGTGAACACTCAGTCGTTGGCTCCCCCTCAAGCCAACGCGCCACCCCAACAACAAATCACTTACGCCACTCCTGATCAACCCATGTTCGACTCAGGGACCCACCACTTGTTGATAATGTCATCCACTGATGTTAACCTCCAGACCCACCGAAACCAATATGGCTCCACCTCTGAAGTCCCTCCCATTGATAAACCCACTAACGCTCATCCCACTGATCAAGCGTTGCGTATACCTCCACCCCCCCTCGACGGCGCTCCCAAAGCACCTCGTTTCCCACTTCGTCGTATCAATAATAACCCCAATGCGTGTGCTGCGTCCAACTACAACATTGTAGATGACTTAGCCCAATCTCCCGCAGCCATGTCTGCGTTAGAAGTCTTGAAAAACTGCCCTTCCTAGCGCAAGACTTTACTCTCATCCATTGGGGATATTGACCCAAATGATTCAAATTTGATGGCATTTGATTTGGATCAGTCTGAACCCCGCCTGCCTTCCACTTTAGCATTCCAAGTTTCTATTTCTGTTCAGAATCTTGTCATCCATCGGTGCATCATTGATGAAGGTGCCTCCACATGCATTATGTCTACATTCGTATGGCAGAAGTTGGGATCCCCTACCCTTCAGCAGTCCACCACTGCATTACGCGCTTACGCCGGTCGTTCGACTCAGCCCCAAGGTCTCCTAGCCAATGTCCCCGTCCAGTTAGGTGGTAAAACCATCCTCATTAACATAGAGGTCATCAACGCCCAACTTGATTACAACCTCTTACTTGGTTGCAGCTACATGTATGCTATGCGAGCGGTAGCTTCCTCTGTCTTTCGTACCATGATGTTCCCCCATGATGGACATGTGGTCAAGATTGACCAACTCACCTACTACGATCCTAATGCCCCTGCTGCACCCAAAAATGTTCTCCCCATGGTTGAACAACCTGTTAGTGGTACCGCTACCTCATTTGTTTCCTCCTTGGGACCTGGAGGTTACTCAGACCCGCCGATGACATCCACATTCCAATCCATTCCTCCCCCGTCATCTATGCCTGAAGTGTCTGACTTATGTACCCTGTCCCACGATAACCAAACACCTAACAATCAACCACCCTTGTTTCCTAAACCACCATTGGTACCTATCCACATTGGTGTTACACCTATCCATACAATCCCCTTCCTAGTCCCTCCCTCGGGAGTAGTAAGCACCCCGGTCATGGCTACCCTTAGCCTCCCTAGGTTAACCTTGGGATTACCCATCTGGTATCTTTCGCCTCCCGTTCCCCCGCTGACACCAAGCGTCGTCCTACAACCGGTGCAACCCATGGCTACTACCACTCAGCCACCCCCCGGTGTCTCTACCCCTTCATCCTCCACGAATCCCCCTCCTCCTCCCAAACCCACTGGGGGCAGAGGCCCCCAACCTTACACTACTGTACCACCTCCCAAGACAGTCAAACCCCCCCCGTGTTTCGTGCTCCTCCCAAATGCTCGTTGTGCGATGAGTTAGGCCATGCGACTCATCAATGTCCATAGTTACCTGCATTACAGGAACACATGCAGATGCTTGACGATGACCCCAATATCCCGGTTGTCAAACTAGATCCAACCCCTAAGCCTCACGACAAATCCCTGCGCACTAACCACCCCTGTGCCATATGCGGTGTTTACGGGCATTACTCACATCACTGTTTCGATCTCCCCGATTACAGAGCAGCTCTCTATGAGATGAACAATCTGGATCTTGATACGGCACCACCCACCATTGAAGAGATTCACCCCCCGATCCCACCCCCATCCGGGGAGATCAACACCATTTACATGATCTATTCAACTACCATTCCCTCATCAACCGATTTGATGGCCCACACTTTCCGTACTGATGAGGAGATTCTTGAGGCACTCACTGCCCCGGAGTATCCCTGGGATGACATGCACCATCGTTCGTATTTCCTCCCAGAAGCATCTTCCTCTAGCACCGCTCCCCAATTTGCGGTTGAATCCAAAGATTTCCTTCCTACCAAGGTCAACTGGTTAAAGGACCCTATTCCTGCTCTGGATGCCTTTGAGGAAGGTAACATGGCCAATATTTCACCCATCATCGAAATTGATATCGCTGCCCCAGGATGTACTCCTGAACTCATACCTTTAGGAGCATCCTGCAGTGAGCATGAGATTGAGGAGTACAAAAAACTCTTCCAAGAATTCCGTGATGTCTTTGCCTGGTCCTATACCGAAATGCCTGGTCTGGACCCCGCCATTATAGAGCACCACATTGACACATGGCCTGATGTACCCCGTTTGTCAGAAACAACGTCCCATTCATCCCTCAAAGCTCCCAGCTGTCAAAGCAGAGATTGAGAAACTTCACAAGGCAGGATTCATTTATCCTATTGCTTATACCACCTGGGTTTCAAACCCCATTCCCGTCAACAAAAAACAAGGCACCATTAGAGTATGCACTGACTTCCGAGATTTAAACCGTGCCTATCCCAAAGACAATTTCCCCATGCCATTTATTGAACAGCTCATCGTTGCGTGTGCGGGGCATGAAGTCCTCTCATTCATGGATGATTTTTTCGGATACAATCAGATCCAGATCCGAAAGGAGGATCAGTACAAAACTGCCTTTACCACCCCATGGGGCACCTTTTCCTATCGCGTCATGCCTTTTGGCCTCAAAAATGCTGGTGCCACCTTCCAACGGGCCATGACCTATTGCTTTCACGACTTGGTCCATATCTTGCTAGTCTACCTTGATGACCTTACAGCTCGTTCCCGGAAATGATCAGACCACCTTAACGACCTTCGGCAAGTTTTTCTACGTTGTCGCAAATACCAAATCCGCTTGAACCCACACAAGTGTGTCTTTTTCGTTTCGGCAGGCCGATTGTTGGGTTTCATTGTTTCCCAGAAAGGAATTGCTGTTGACCCCCTGAAGGTCCAAGCCATCTTAGACCTTCCCTCTCCTCGCATGCTTCGACAACTCCAAAGTCTGCAGGGGCGATCCAATTTTCTCCGTTGTTTCGTTCCTGATTACGCTACCACTGTTCATGGTTTCTTGCACCTGCTCTATACCCACGTACCCTTTGTCTGGGATGAGCAAGCAGAAGCTGCATTTGGATCCCTCAAGACAGCTCTCACACAAGCCCCCTTGATCTCCCCTCGGGATTTCTCTCAAGACTTCATCCTCCATGTCTTGGCATCCAAGCATGCCGTGTCCAGAGTCTTCGTTCAAGAAGACGCCTCTCACCAAGAGCATGTCATTTACTACGTCAGCCAGACCTTGTCTGGCCCACCCCTACGTTACCCATATGAGGAGAGACTAGCCCTAGCAGTGGTCTTTTCCGTCCAAAAATTGTGACACTGCATTTTACTTAGTCATACCACAGTCATCGCCGACGCTAACCCCATGGTATATCTCCTAAACCAATGGCTCCTGCAAGGTCATGTTGCTAAATGGGTCATTATCCTCCAGGAATATAACCTCACTTTCCGAACACCTAAGAGCACTAAAGCCCTTGCACTTTCCCAGCTCATCACTGATCTCCCTTCCCTTCTCCCGGCCCCACAAATCTCTGATGAGTTACCCGACAATCACTTGTTCACTATCTCGTCTGATTACCCATGGTACGGTGATATTTTGTTATACCTGCGCACGCAGAAGTTCAGACCCAAAGTCACTCGTAATGGACATCGTCGCATCCGTCACGAGGCCTCTCGATATCTCCTCTTAGGCGATGTCCTTTACCGGCGGGGGTTTGACACAATTCTTCATCGTTGCCTTACACACGAGGAAGCTGAACACGTCCTTAATGACTGTCATAGAGGTGCCTGCGGCGGCCATTTCTCAGGGATGGCCGTTGCCCAAAAGGTCATCCACGCCGGATACTTCTGGCCCACACTTTTCACCGACTGCATCACTGCAGTCAAGCATTGCCATAACTGCCAACCTTTTTCCCCCAAGGCCCGAACACCACCTGCTCCGTTACACCCAGTCGTCACCATTGGTCCCTTTTGTAAGTGGGCCATCGACTTCATGGAGTGTAGACCCCCATCTGCGAACGGCCAGAAGTACATCATTGTCACCGTCGATTACTTCACCAAATGGGCGGAAGCCATGCCCACCTTCAATTGTACCGCTGACACTACTGCCCGTTTCTTTTTCAACCATGTTATCACTCGATTCGGGGTTCCTAAATAGTTGGTCTCAGACCATGGTTCCCACTTCAAAGATTTCATTTGGCGCGAGTTATCCACCCTCCTCAAGTTTGAACATCAATTTTCCTCTGCTTACTACCCCCAAGGGAACGGCCAAGTAGAGGCCATTAACAAAATCTTAAAGACCATCCTCCAACACACTGTTGACCGACATAAGTCCAATTGGCACCATATGCTCTTCCCCGCCTTATGGGCTTACCGTACATCCACTAAAACCGCCACTGGTTTTACCCCATTTCATTTAGTTCACGGTGTCGAATCCGTCCTCCCCATCGAGTGTTAGATACCTGCTTTACATATCGCCGTTGAGCTTCTCCCTGATACCTCCCCACTTGAGCAACGTCTGCTATCCCTCGAACAAGCTGATGAAGACCGTCGTGCCGCTCTCCAGACCATTGAAGCTGCCAAGAACCACTCCAAAGCTGGTTACGACAAACACGTACACCCTCGAACTTTCCACGAAGGGGACCTTGTCCTCGCCTATGACTAAGCCCATGACAAAACCGGCAAAGGGAAGTTTGAATCCATGTGGCAAGGCCCTTACATCGTGCAGACTTGTCTCGGCAAGGGGGCATACATTTTAGCTGACTCCGAAGGTCACCCTTTGCGCAACCCTCGTAATGGGTTGTATCTTAAATGCTTTTATCCCTAAATAACTCGTGGCCCCATTGGTCCGCATTGTACAGTTTGCTCTCTTTTTTGTTTTTCACCTTTTTTTACCGCAATCTTACATTCCTCATTTTTCCATGACCACAAATGGACCATCTTCCACCTTATTACATTGGCTTCGCCGATGGAGCAAGCCGCTGGTCTCCCAACCTAGCTTTTGCAGCGTGGGTCTTATATTCCCCTTCCCATGAAATGATTCACCTTAACAGAATCTGCATAGGCACTGCTACCAATAACCAAGCGGAGTATGATGCTGTGACCGGTCTCCTGAATGCTGCCCTCCAGATAGGCATACATCACCTTCATGTGTTCCTTGACTCCTAGTTGCTTGTCTCCCAGCTCAACAACTGCTACCAGGTGCGTGATCCCTGCCTCTTTAGAAAATTCCTACGCACAAAACAACTCAGCCGACAGTTTGAATCCATAACATTCACCCATGTCCCAAGAGCTCAAAATAATGTTGCGGACCAAATGGCCAACAACATCCTAGATTGGCACATGAATCACACCATGTAAAACCTCCATCATGCATAACATCTCATAAAAATATATAAAAAAAACCCAAAAAGATCATAAAGCGCATCCACGTGCGTACAACTAAAACAACATCACAAAAAGGTGCATCCACGTGCATATATATATATATCAAAAAAAAGTGTCACAGGGCTATACATGTCCTGAGTACCCCTGTACTCAGCTATACAAAAAATGTCTATACATCCCTAAAGCCTCATAAAATACATGCTGTAGCTACAAAACTAGGGGGGAGTCCCCTGCACTCCCTAATGAGAGTCATACCCTGCATCACTGCCTGCATCTGCTGCCTCTAAGTCCTCCCCTCGCTCCTCCTCCAGCAAATCCTCATCCCCTACGGGCTCATGTGCCCGTGCCCTGTCCGCCAAGATAGCCACCCGGATCGCAATGGATCTAAACTCTCAGGGTGCCCTCATGCAATCTTGAACCACATCCGGATCGACATCCCGCCACCCCTCGTCGGTCACCCCCACCAGCAAACAGTCTAGTAGTGCTCGTACGGACTCTAGTGTCCCCTCCGCATCCCGGCGATGCACCTCCCCCCGCCCAGGCAGAGCTGGAATGGCCATAATCCCCCTCCGTGCCACATGCCCTAGAGGCGGCCTCAGGCCTACATCTGCAGATCACCCATTTGTCAGTAACAATAAATCAATCAACTATCATATATAAAACTTGACATCCATAACATGCAAGCAAAACATACGTACCATCTGGTCCCCATGCCTGTCCCGGCGCCCGTGGTGCCTCTGGATCTCTGGTGTAATCCATATCTCTATATGGATAGTCATCAAGTGTCAATGGTATCTGAAGCCATTGCAGGTACAACTCCTATGTAAAATACCTACCAACATCACCGCCACCACGGTGGTGCATCATCTCGCCTCACCGCACCATCCGCGGCTCCCTCAAGCCTCCTACTCTGATCGGCACCTGCGGCCGCAGTGTGGGTACCCTCTCCGTAAAAAACGCACATAAGAAAGAACCATAGCAAAACCCCTTGCCAGATTCCTTCGCTGCTGTCAGCTGCCGCTGAAGGCAGGTGAGGAACATCTAGCCCCACGCATAATAAACACCACCTAGTACACGCTCCACTAGCTGCATCTGGCCCCCAGACACCTTCTCCGGTGACTGGGACCCCAAGACGCGAACCACGCATGCCGCCATGGCTTGTACTGATGGATCCTGTAGGTCTCTCACCAGAAGTGCATTCCTATGCACCCTAGCCTCTGGACCACAGTACCGCTCCAGCATGTCCTCCATATCTATGTCCGCGGATACCCGCGGCTGTGTGTCTGCCACCCTACCCAGATAGGGCAACCCCGTCAAGAAGTATACATCTGTCAGGGTGAGTTCCACCCTCTCACCCTGCACTCTGAAGGCCTGTATGTCTGGCTCCCAGAAACTAATCAGTTGGTTCAGCAGCAACGCTGCTGACTGCATCATGGGTACCTGGGCGAACTTTAGTAGTCCACATAGTCCCAGCACCAATCGCACATGGCAATCCCCTCGGACAACGATTACGATCTCATCTGGAATCTCCCACTCTCTCCACAGAACCTGCGGCATCCTGTCAATCACGCAAAGTAGACTCATCAGACTCATGACAAACAAATAGTCCTTCCCCCCCGGAAAACCCTAATAGCTCGATCCAAAACTGCAGCTTTAGGGCTCCCTGCCACGGTTTCCAACCGCGGCTTTCAGGCCTACAGTCGTGGTCCTTAACCGTGCCTGTCAGCGCTAAACTTGTGGTTTCACACCGCGTGTTCCTCCTTGGAACGCACGGTACCAAACCGCATGTCCATCCAAGAGACACGCGGTACAAAACCGCGTGGTTCACCCTAAAACTCATGGACCCCAACTGCGATTCCACCCCTCTAACCCACGGTCCACCCCACGTGGACCATACAAATACCCCTGGGACCCACTACCCAACCCCCGACCCTAAAACACATGCAGGTATGAGTTTGACGGAATACCTGTATCTCCCAGATCTGCAATCGGCCGGTCGGATCGTCCAGAAATGCCACCTCAGTTCTGGTCCACTCTGATCACTAGTCAAAGTCAAATAGTACAAATGACACTTGTCATGTTGGGCCCACTCACTATTTATAGTCAGTTGACGTTTTCTTGTGTAGGCCATTCTGAGCTCATATGGAGTCCATTTTTTGAGCCGTTTCCACCACTGGAATCAGCACGATGAGACCGTCATAATGGTCCACTTGTTCCCTTAATTTTTTCCACTTTATTTTTTGAGCATTTTTTTCGACACCCCTCGTCGCCTCGGTTTGCATGCCACATCAGCCGTTCTCCATTTTTTGCAAATTTTATATCATCGGATTCATTTTTTCGAGCTCGTGAGAATGCTTGAGATCATTTCTCGCTCTCACCCCCCAATTTTTTGGGTATTTTTTCCAAAACGCCCCCCGTCGCCCCGGTTTGCGTGCCACATCTGTAGTTCTCCGTTGTTGACACTTTTTATATCGTCGGATTCAGTTTTTCGAGATCGTGATGATGCTTGAGATCATTTCTCGCTCTCACCTGGTACAATTTCAACATTGTGTCCCGACACCTTGCTACCTCGATTTGCATGCCACATCGGCCGCTATCGGATTGTTCCACACTTTTACATGAGCCATTCACTCCTGTCATACTACAAATTTTTCGTTATTTTGCCACCATTTCATTCACCCCGCAAGGAGGCCCACCAGTGTTCCCCCCCCCTACTCTCATTCTTGGTCATCGTTACTATTCCTTGATTGAACACTTCCTCCTTGCCTGGCCATTCCTTTTGTTCGATATAATTTTATCCCTTTTTCGGGCTGGACAAGTCCTTTACGAAAAAGGCACTTAAGGAGTTTCTGTTAAGCTCTTTTATGACTCCTAAAACAATACAAAAGATCGCTGAGCAATCTTTCTTCCTTTCATGCTCGTTAAAGTACCTGAAAGGGCGTCTATCTGGTATAAGTTTAACCCTTTTCCGGACCTGGTAGACTAATTACGAAAAAGGAATACTCTAGTCACACCGGCTAGATGAGTTCTTCATTGCATCCTTTTATGCTTCTTCGGGCCTTGGAGACTAACACACGAAAAAGAAACCCCCTGGAGTCTTCTTATTTGCTTTCAAACTCTCTAAAATTGAAAGCAACCACGAGCATGAACTATCCTGGGCTCATCTAAATCCACACGACAGTACCATTCCATTACTTCAGAGTCTTCTTATCGCTTTCAGACTCCCTAAAATTGAAAGCAATCACGATCATGAACTGTCCTGGGCTCGTCTAAATCCACACGACAGTACCATTCCATTACTTCAGAGTCTTCTTATCGCTTTCAGACTCCCTAAAATTGAAAGCAATCACGAGCATGAACTTTCTTGGGCTCGTATAAATCCACACAACAGTACCATTTTATACACACTTCTTCTAGTTCCCTAACCCATGAAGAAGTCCCCCCATGCCTCTTGGCACTCTAATCGATCATCTCGGCAGCACCCCCAATCAAGTCGCCTTTGTTCAAAGTATTCTGCAGTCTCCTGCCATTTTACCCCGGCTTGAGTCTCCCTCAGCCCAGTCCACCTCCCAGATCCAATACAGCTATGATCCCTTTCCCATCAGTCAGTTTTATATGCTGCCCGATCATCCCCACCATCATATTCTAAACAAAGGAATTTTGAGTCCACCCACTCTACTTGCCCATTTATCCCCCCACAGTTTGTCAGTCCTGCCATCAGTACTCTCACACTTCGGTTCTCCACCTCACACTCCTGTTGCAGGTCTCCCTCTGTTGACGACAATCCCCCTATTCCAGAGGATAGGCCCAGAGGTCCCTACGCCTTGGACTCATCACCATCTGTGGTAAGTGCCTACGGACCATTCTGAGAGGAGTCATCATTTCCTCTCTGCGTGGTTGTTTCTCACATGCTCGACTTCAGCACCTTGATCGCATCATCGAGAATCGCGTAGGGTTATATCCCCTCAGTTTTTAGTCGAAGACCCTGGATTTCCCCTGACTCTAGCACATTGGTGAGTCACTTCAGAACACCTAGTTCTATGTTCCCGTGGATGTCCGGGTTGCATTGGTGATTGTATTCGGAAGCCATCCAGTTATATGCTTCCTTGAGTACCCAGTTCAGTTCCAGTTCAGTGTACCATCGAGGTTATGGCTCCCAGTCATTATGATCCAGCAGCTCATAAGTTCCTCCGGTACCCCCATCCACAGCACTGATGTTATTCCAGTGCACCCATTTTGTCAGCTCACACATGGTCAACCCAGCAGTATGTCCCATATTTATGTCCCCTTTGGACCCTTATGATGTACACAATGGTTCTCTAGGTATCTTATAGGTCCCTCTTTTCGGGCCTCACAGTTCTTTTTATGTATCTTGATACGAGCATGGGTATGCCCGCCTCGTCCATATATTGAGATTCTTCCTCATTCTTTGTTTGAGGCTATGTATATGTCAGGTCCCCATTTTTTGGACCCCATTGTTATTATTATGTTATATCCTGATACGAGCATGGGAATGCCCGCCTCGTCCATATGATCAGATGATTCCTCATCCATTATTGAGGTTATGTACTTTTAGTTCTTACAGTTTGTTCGGGATCGTTGTTCCGGGCTTCAGTTTGTTTCTTCTCTTCTCCACACCCCAGGAAAACCATACATGACTTATGATGTCCATCGGCCATACGATGAGCTCCTGCCCTCGTACATCAAGGGGCAATCTGTTAACACCCAAAAAGTGTTCACTACCTCATCTACCCCATTACATGGCTCATTTGTCCATTTTCCTACCATATTTCCCTTAAAAACCTTGAAAATCCCACTAAAATGCCTCCAAAAGGCCACAAAACCATCAAAAAAGCCTCAAAAAGGCTAAAAAACCCTCTAAAAAGGGAATAAAAAATATAAAATAATGAGGAAAAGGAGGAAAAAACCCTATACAGCTGACCTAAACCATATGGTTCCCAAAACCATGGGCCAGCACTCCACCACCAAAAAACTATAAATAGGTTATGGAGACCCTTTATTCCACATCCACAGTCATAAGCACCCTTACTCTGCCAAAATCTCTCTTGAAACCCTAGCTCACCCTTGAGCTACTTTCACCTTGAGAGCCCCTTTTGGCCCATTCCCACCATTGGAGAAAGAGAAGGAGCAAGTTGGATCTTGGAGCAACCCTCTTGGGCCATTGCAAGAGCTTCACCAACCTTCACATTGGAGGTAAAATTAATACAAAAGCCATTCTTTACATCTTATTTTTTCTGTTTCATGCACATGTTTAGAGTAATTTATATTTCTGTTTTAGCATTTTAATTTATATTTACTGAACTGCTACTAAGGAGTCCCTTCTCCTTAGTAGGTGCTCATTTGCACAAGCTAGGGGTAAAACCCTAGCTACAACAGTGCACTTTCCAGGTCCATTAATCCGTCCAGGTCCACGATCCCATTCATCATTTCTTCCTTTAATTTTGAAATGAACTGGATAACCATGTCACCGAAGCTTTCTTGCTCCATTAGCGTATTAGCAAGAATTTTCCTGAAGACCCAGTACAGGCTCAAACAAGCTTCCATACCATCCTCTTACATTTTGTTTTGGATTACATCTTCTTCCATTTCCAAGATAAGCTCATCAATGCGGGGATGAGTTCCTTGCATAAATTCCTTCATGAATTCATCTTCTTTTATTTTCTTCTCCCTCTCATGGTGGATTCTCCCCCCTTGCGGCCCCGCATCCTCTGGCGAGGGGCCATTCTCAAGTTGCAGAGTGATAAGGCATCTGACTTACGTCTAACCCAAATATTTTCTTCTTTTTTTTCCACTGCTCTCTGGAGAGATTCCTCCATTTTATACATGACTAACACCTGAATAACATCGAGGTCATTCAATGCCATCATTATTTGTTTTGCAACCGCTTTCAAACCAAAAATAATCGTCCCTTGCTCAAATCATCTTATCATCAATGTATCCCTGCTTCCAACTAGCTTCACACTGTATTGTCCCTCTGTCACCCTAGCTTCCTCTCACCTTTCAAATCTTACGTCGATACTGGAAATCATATCCCCATCCTTTCCCATAAATGGATGCCTCTCACTACCATATTTCCCTTTAATTCTTGTCCTCTTTGCATGCCTTTGTATTGAAATACATTGTCCTGACACCAACTACACCACTTGCTGCTGACACCTCCACAAGCCTCATTTTCACCATGTATCCCCCCTCCTATGACACCTCCACATGCTTCCATGACACCACATATCCCCCCTCCCATGGCCTCGTGTACATCCGATCACTCGCATCCAAGGAAATTTTGCTCAAGTCATTGTTATGAGCAATAAAAACTAATAGAAAAGATGATGACTGAAAGTTGTCAAATTTGTACAACCTAGTAAAACCATCAAATTCTAGTTTCCAGGACATGATTAGTATCTTTTTAATCCTTGATTACAAATTGATGCAGTAAAAAATCCATAGTATTATGTTCGTGATTTGATAGATTGATAAAAGACTATAGGAAAGACTTTGAACAAATAATACATCCTTGAAATGAACATCATTTGGATGAACTAATCCAAACCGTGAAACACTGAGAGATATAACATCATTGAAAATATTTGTTTGGTGTTACATTCATGAAGGGAAGAAAAAATGACTTTATCCTTAGCGCCATAAGATAAGATGATCCATAATCAATGAGCCACTCATTAGAATAAAAATAAGTAGATGTATTGAAGGAAAAACCATAAGTAAAAAATTCATGTCTATGAGAAGAAGAGATAGAATAAGAATCACGATCTATGTTATGTTTATTCATTACTTATTCGAATGCCTCCATATTCTTGAAACATTTAGACTTCATATGACCATATTTCCTGTAAAAATTACAATGTCTCTCAACCTGCTTGCCTTTTGATTTGGTTCCCTTATCACCATTGGAAGGAGGGGTTGGATGAGAGGGTTTAGGACCCTTTTTTTGTTTATTGTTGCGAGGGTGTTACTTATTTGTATTCTTGGATTAATACTTATATTGCACTACTAAGGATTTGTGAGATGTACCTCTAGTGTTGATCACTCCAAGATGCAAAAGCTTATCTTACTCTCTAATCAAGGAGTCACAAAATATTTAAAGGAGGGCGTTTGGTAAGTAGTCCCTTGACTAATAAGAGATTATCTATTGGAGTGAAAAGTATATACAAAAACCAAATAGGTAGTGGAAAGCTTAGAAAGAATATAATATATGAGTTGGTCATTTGAATTCACTATTTTACATTTTGCAAGTAAAATTTGAAGTGTTTTGAACTTGGATATAAAATATTTAATACATGAGAAATCACTTGGATTTAAATAAATCAAATAGTTATCAAGTAGGTAGACTTGAATCTAATTGTGTTTACTAAACATGGTTCTAACTTTTGTCATGTCGTATTTTAGATCTCAATTTATTGAAGGTGAAACACAATATCACTAGAGATGAACATTCTAATTATTATGTGTTCTTCATCAGTCTTATTATCCAATATGGATCTCTTTAATGCATTAAGAGGGGAAATTTATATTCCCAAGGTAACCCATTAAAGTACCTTACTCCATAATAAATCCTCCACATGATATTTCCATGAGAACTAGTTGGTACTGGTGTCACGTCTCTTCTACGCGATTTTTTTTTTATATCAAATATTCTAACCACTCAAACATTTGCGGAAACATAAGCACTATCTGTCACTATAGCCTACTTAGGTAATATTCTGATTGTGTGTGGACTATTCTTCACTATTATTTATAATGCTTTTCACGCAAGTGTTGACACTTAAAACTCTTAAATCTATGTTGGTGTACCTATACATAAACAAGTTAGTATATAGGTACAGTTCCAAATACAAACCAAGATGCATATCAACAATATGCTAAACATTTGTGACAATATAAATGTTATATGCCACATTAATTTTTCAATACAAAACTATATTAAAACTTTTAATAAATTGTTATTATGACATATAAAATTTTATAGTTTTTATGCTAATAAAAAATAATTTAATTCAACATAGTTATATGTTATAACTATGTTACTAACATATAACCTATGTATTAATATCAAATTATGCTCTACGATTACTCTTGTAGAGAACTAGGCTTATATCATATGCTCTAAGCGCTCATACCGTCTCCATGATAATCAAACACAAGAAATAATGTTAAAATGGAATGCAAAAGTAATACATATATATATTAATGTAACATATCTATTGTAATATAATATATATATGTTGGTTATGTGCCTAAAGGTTGACCTAGGGTCGAACCTTAGTTTTATGTAAAACCATAACACAATAACCATGACTAAAAACGATCAACTCCAAACCCTTGGCAAAGTCATGATAATTCATATGTTATAACATATATAATGTGATGGTTTGTAACTATGCAATATGGTTATTATGCACATAACATTATTACCATGTGACTGTGCATTGAATTAAAACTCTGCCACACAGAATTCAACGTGTGGACCAGATTTTTAACCCTATGGGGTGCCCTCCTGTCATGCGGCTCTACTCTTGGCGACGTGGTGACACTACTCAACAAATAAATGCATACTCGTGTTCCAGATAGCCCAAGCTGGATATCACACGAGGTTTCCAAAACCAACGTCCACTGCATTAATACTCCTGCTAGTTAAATAAATGCAACGGTGGTCTACGACCGTCGATCACAATCCGAGTCATAAACTTGGTTGATGTGATTGCATTGGCACCATTGATTTCATTTTAGAGTTGTTGGCACCCAATTCTACGATGTACCAAGCATTAAATGGATGGAGTAACATGTCTCAGAGGTAACCTCCTCTTCGATCCTGTACCATCGTGCTCATAAAAAACCCTTACCTTGGCTACAGGTTGTTCATTTGATGATGCAACTAGTTTCTTAGAGCACCTCTGCTCTAAGCAGAGGGCTCACACACGAGGCAAGGAGAAATGTGCTCTCAACATGACTCTGAAGCAAAAGTGAGGCATCTAGTTGCGCGTCCACATAGAGAAGGTAAGAAAGAGCATTTTTACACATTGTTACAAGGTTTCTTTCTGTTATTTTTTGTTGTAAAATGATGTTGTCTAACTAACTCTGTCGTGGTTCTTATGCAGGTAAAAAGAAACCACGACTAGGTCCTCGCATCTTTCCCTATCCCAAGGTAAACAGTTATAACAAGCATTATTTTTACTATCCAGCTTTTAACATTAACTTATTACTGCTCATACTGATTTCTCGTTGAAATAATTGGTGATGTAGGTGCAACGACCGTCGAGGGCGTGCTGGGAAATCCAAAGCTGGCACCACGACTTAGGAAAGAAGAATAGTCTCCATGGTGGCCAGGTAACCCGTCCTCTCTTTGTCTCTCGGGGGTAAACATACCAGCGGTTAGAGATGGGTTACTTAAGACTTGGTTCCACTCTTGTCTGCATCATGAAACAATGATGGACCTCGGCCTTGTTCTCATTTGCATACGACTATAATTAATTATTTTGAGGGCTTGTTTCGGCCTGTAGGCGGCTCTAATTATTACAACGTTGAAAGTATGCGGTGAACAAATAGATTATTAAAGTTTATTTTTGGTTCAACCACATAAGTTTGTCGTCGGTTCTCAAACTCTGTTTCGAATGCATTTCTCCCATGAAGGTATTTCTATTTGGAAAATAAATACGATAGCTTGGACTTTAATGTTTCTTTTGTAAATAATGAATGCATTACGTGAAAGTGTCTCAACCCTAACTCGGTTGCATACGCAATGTTTTTTAAAAATCGTGATTGCTTCATGTCTTTAATTTCTCTTTTGAATCAATGAACAGGGTTATTATCAAATATACATATGCGTTCAATTTTCCGATTTCAAACTGTTTAAAATGGATGTAATACTGTATCAATGTAATCTGATAGGTATTACTATAACCCTAGTCTACAAACGTAGATAATAAAGTAATTACTAGGTGTTTAAACTTATAAATGAAATCATGATAACGTTGGGTTGTCTAGCGAGTAGTGTTTTAGTTTCACTAAACACTCATGGTCAAGCTTCGACCCCAAACACTCGGCTCCCAATCCTAAACTTACGGCACAACCCCTTAAAAGTATGGAAACGAACGATACAGTATTATCGTGTTGTTTGGGGTTCTTTTGAAACTTGGTTTGTAGAATGCTCCCCGAGCATAGATGTATGCATACTTAGAAGCTATCTGAAATAACTAGGGTCACAAACATATTTAAACTCGGCAGTGTTTGTTTTAAAATTTGCTTACTATGTGACCAATGTGGAGACTATGTCACTGTGTGATAATTCATAGAAACCAAGGTAAGAAACCCTTGTATAAATGTAGATGCATAAACTGTTTACATACTGTAAACGTGCCTTCACGTTGAATTCTAGGCCTTGTATACGATTTTTTTTTTTAAAGATTATGGGTCGCAACTTGGCCATAGGTTGAGCTCCTATGCCGAGGGCATGGCATGCACTTACCCATATGAAAATGCACTTGAGCATAAGTTAAGGAATCCTATAAATTACTTATTATTTGTTTACAAAATTAATGGAACCCACATCGAATTCCATATTCAATGTTATGTAAGAATAGAGTTGGTATAAGGTCGAGTTCCATACATGAATTAAATAGCATGCATATACAAGATAAAAACGCATCTGAAAATTATAATGCATCTTGAGATTCATTTGCTATTGTTTACGATTTTGACGGTAACCAAAATCGATCTCCATACTGAAGTTTAAATGCTATTCATATACCAATTCATCATGAATTTATAAACTTTGTCAATTAAATAGAAAACCACCCACTGCAGGTTTATATCATTTAATCACAGTATTTCTATTTATCTATGCAGGGATATAACAAAAGCTTAATTAATACAAATGGCTTGACATGTAAACCTCACGGTTTACATGTCTGCCTCATTTCAGCCATTAATATGAGAACATATCCTCTGCTAGTAATAGGGATATGATGAGTAAAAGAAACATATTCTATTTAAAATGTAATCAGCATATCCATAGGGTAAAATATAAACAATGATCATTTCATATTGCCTATCTTAAATCATTACTTAAATTATATATATGTATGTCTTCCTACTGCACAAAGAATGTGTCAATCAAACATAAACTATGAAAACTGAAAGTGTCTCCAATAGATCATAATTCTGCACAATGTTACAGAGACATAATATTCTATTGATGATCCATACACAAAGTTCAGTATAATAATACAGTCATGTTCAGATCTAATAAAACAAACCATTCAACAGTAAATCAAAGTTATAAAAAATAAAACCCTGGCAACTGTTCCATAATTTTTTTTTTTTATGTAATTGTAACTTCAGAATGTATTTTGTATATTGTATTCCTATAGATATGTTATTATTCCTCTATACGGAAGTGTTTGTATTCCTATAGAGAGTTATTATTCCTCTATACGGAAGTGTCGTCATTTATATTGTAAGTGTCGTAACTCATACTTGATGGGTTATTAGACCACCTTGATGGGGTCGGCCCTATATGAGTCATGTGGGTAAAAGGGTTATTATACCACCCTAGTTGGGGTCGGCCCTGTCAGCATTATGTTATGTGGTTAAGTTAAGTCCAACCTAGTAAGGTTATTAGGCAAGTCAAGTTAGTGTATAAATAGAGTGTGGGAGGCACTCTATTTGATCATTCACTTCTCTCTCATACACTCATTAGAGAGTAGCGCACTAGTGGAGGAGGAGAAGCTGCTACAAGGAGGACTATCTCTTGTACTTGGGTTGTATAATTTCTCTATCTATCTCTGAGGAACTTGTGGGGTTTTTCACCTTCTTGGTTTTCCCCAGTGAAACTCTGTGTCTCTTGTGTGCTTGCATTATTGTGTCCATGATTGATATGCTGTAGATATCATGTACATGTTATTCTATCAGGTAAGATCCTAGATCAGATTGAAATTATGAAAAAATAACATGGTATCATAGCTAGCCTGAAAGAAGGCATGGTATGGCATTTATGACACTTGTTGCACTTGCGAAGCTAGGGCTTGATATAGCAAAAACAAGTCATCGTAGAAATTTCGCTATAAATCTGTTTCAGCGAGGTTTCAGGATTTGAAAATACTACAAGTCGAAGATACGATCCCCATGTACCTTGTGTCCAAAAGCCAGCCTCTAATTCGGTGTACTTTGTGATTTATGATCAATACAAGTTAGGGTTTCGGCCTCTTCCAGATCTCAGTCATAAACATGTGACCTAGGAAAAAAGGTCGTGACTTGGGATAGGAAGCTCCAAATGAAATTTCCTAAAAAGTGACAGGTAGGGCACGGACTATACTTTCTCAGGTAAGTTTTTTAGAGGTCGAAAAGGAACCAGTGACACAGGGCACGCCGTACAAGTTCTCTCTCCTGTTTTATCCCATAAACAGGTCACGTTGTGAAAATTGGCATAAATATCTCTCAGAGAATCTATTTGAGGTCAGACCTATGGGGTTGGAAAGATAACAGGTCAAGCTACCACAGGTAGAATTTTCAATCCTTGTATATCTGAAATTTCAGAGTTACAAGAGAAACAATCAGGTGCATATTTCTATCAAAACAGAATTGGATTTTGGGCACCTTCATTCATGGCTCCAAGAATTTAAGGTTTCGGAGAATGTTGGAATTTTTGTATCGAAGACCACGGCTGGATGATCCTCATGAAAATCAAAATTTAGAGACCAAGATCGAATTTTTTGGTTGGGAAAAAAGTCGGGCTTGATCAAACCCTAGTTCGAGACTTTGATCGAAAAGATGAAAAATTAGGGCTTCTGCAAAAATGGGAATTTTTTGAAATCCATGACCATAGCTAGAAGCTCCTTGGAAAAATTGAAGTTTAGAGCTTTGGATCAAACTATTTGGTTGGGTGAAGTTCCAGGAAACTCAAACCCTAATTCAGGGTCCTCCCTAGTGAATCCGGAAGATTGAAAAGCAAATTTGAGGGGTGGAAATTTGCAGTTTTCAAATTCTGAGTATACCAGGTTGATCAACTCATCAAGGCGCATCTTTCTATCCTTTCAGAAGCTTGAAATTTAAAGTTTAAATTTTTAGGGTTTCTTTGAAAAACCCTAATCCAACTTTAGATCCAGTTTCTACAATTCAAGTGGATTGGGTTAATCCTAGAAGAGAATGGATTGGTCACCTGCATAAGTGAAGAAGTTCCAGTTTCATAGGGAGATGAGGCTAAGGCCTTACATAAGAAGATTACAAGCAATCTTGACAGGTATGACTTATCTAGGTATGTTTCGAGATCTGTTCATGATTAAGTTTATGGTATGTTTGTCTTCATTAAGGTTAGTACAATCTTGATTAACTTTAGACTTGTCGTATCACCTTAATAAAATTATGAATGCAAATATTCATTGATTAGGGTTTTGACACTTATGATTGTACTAATGCATTGTGGTGTTGTATGAGGTTGATGTTGTCCGCTAACATGAAAGGTACATCAAGAAAGACAAATCATGTTTTAGTTCAAGAACATATGACCATGTTGACATGAATACAAAGGTTCATCCATTATCATGGATCACATAGAAGATCTACTTATGAGGTATGTATAACTTGGTTCTATAATGATTAACCTATGAGATATACAGGTTACTAGAACAAGTCATTGAAGAGAACAAGAAGACATTGCTAGACACAACTAGCAAATATGATAACCAGGTATGTTTTTCCTATATCAAGTTAGAATCCTACCTTGTGTTAGGATCTTATACTGTTGTATGGTTGATAATGATTATTCATGAAGTTAGAAATGTAAGTAATCAAGGGTTTATGCATATTATGTCTCTTACCTTGATTGATGATATGACTAACCAGAAAAGTCCTTTGGTCAAATAAGAATATGCATGAGTAAAAGAAGTATTCCCTAAAACCTTGAATATTAATGTTTATCATCTATGTTTGAAATGATCGTGACTATACATGTTGTTGAAATATTGTAACTTCAAAGAATATTATATTTGTATATTATTTATTCCGGAGATGTTCCATACCTCCGATGTGATTATACTATAAATCCGGAGATATTTATTCCTCCAAGTTGGTTGTGGTAACTAGGGTTATTAGACCCACCATGTGGGGGTAGGCCCAGTCAGTTATATTGGGGTATTTAACCTAATGGTTAAATACGAACCTACATGTACTTGTGTAAAATACATATCAGAGTAGTGTATAAATAGAGGAGGTGTGTTCCTCATTTGATACACTCACTCACTTGAGGATAGCGCACTTGTGGAGAAGAGGTCTACTATTGTGGAGGAGGAGATCATGTCTCAGGGTTTCATCTTTGTATATTGCTGGTCATCTATATTGAGGAAGCTTTGCTGGGTTTTCTACCCCATGAGGGTTTCCCAGGATAAATCTCTGTCTCTTGTGTTTATGCTATGCTTGTTGTTTCTTCAGTGATCCTGTATATGCTATTATTGTGAAATGGAATGTAATGCTGCTATTTTCTGTCTTATCATATTGAATCTTAACACATGTTTAATATTATTGTGTTTTGGTAGTATTGAGATTATACTAATGAATGTATGTATGAGACCTCGAGGATAACACAATGATGATACTAGTAAGTATGCATAAGTGATCGAGGATGGATATAAGTTCAAGGAAAGGTAATACAGGAAGCAAAGATCAAGAGCGAGCACACTCCAGTAGTTCCTGCAGGGAAGCAAATATTTAGAGGGAGTCCACCCTAAAAACCAAACAAAGATAAGTATTTGAATTGTCATTTCTTGCATATTTGTTTGTTTAAATAATATTACTTAATGATGTATATGCTTATGTTCCTAGACTTAGGGTGTGTATTATGCATATTAGAATAATTGCATTAATGAACAGTATAATACTAATATGCATGTGATGGGTAAGTGGCCTATGGAACTATACAACATTCCATTGCTACTTATCTAGAATGAAACCTCTTTGCTGACATGTTGGGAGTTGTGCACACTCTTAACAATGTTCTGGTAGAGATTGGAAGGCATCTAGAAAGTTACGGGATATGGATAAATGTTGTATTGAAGCATTGGCTAAGATAATTGCATGACTGTATGACATATTTATTTATGTGTAAGAATTTGTTCTGAAAACTATGAGATGTTTATAATCATGCAATTTAACTTGTTTTGTAGGAAAGATCGTATACCATCACCTACAAAAGAAGGACTACAACATTTGTTAAGCAACAAAGTTATCTATTGAAGATATTGAAGATATTGAAGTTCCTAGGATTCGGGAAGAATGCCATGATCAAGGAGTACCATTTGATCATGAAGAATGATGTTTCGGATGCAGTCCCGAGACCTGAGGGGAAGTCTGTTGTAACTTCCAAGTGGATCTACAAGATAAAGCATGCTGCAGATGGCAGCATAGAGAAATACAAAGTGAGATTTGTAGCTCGTGGCTTGTCCCAGAAAGAGAGAATAGACTATGAAGAGACTTTTGCACTTGTAGCCAGGTACACTTCCATCAGATCAGTACTTGCTCTGGCGGTAGTAATAAAATGGAAGATACACCAGATGGATGTCAAGACAGCTTTCTTGAATGGTCTAGTCAAGGAGGAAGTGTGGGTGGTGTAGCCACTTGATTTTGAGACACATGACAGGAAGTCATATGTGTGCAGGTTGAAGAAAGCCTTGTACGGCTTGAAGCAAGCTTCTAGGACTTGGTATGGTGTAGGATAGACAGTTTTCTATCCAGTTTGGGCTTTACCAATAGTAAAGCAGATTCCAACCTTTACTACAAGGTTGAGGAAGGAAATCCAGTGATACTACTCTTGTATGTGGATGACCTGTTTGTTACAGGTGATGATAGATTGATTGTTGACATGAAGAGGAAGCTTGCTTCCGAGTTCGAGATGAAAAACTTGGGGATGATGCACTATTTTATAGGCATGGAGGTGTGGCAGAGTGTAGATGGAATCTTCCTTGGACAAGGGAAGTATGCAGTAGAGATCCTGAAGAGATTCGGGATGATGGACTGCAAGGCCATGGCCACACCTATGGCATCGAACCTGAAGCTTCTGTGTGATGCTTCATCTGATCCGGTTGATGTCACTATGTATCGTCAGATGATTGGGTTCTTGATGTACCTAATGAACACGAGACCAAATATTTGCTTTGCGGTGAACACATTGAGCCAGTTCCTAACGGATCCCAGAGGTGTTCACCTGGTCGCTGTAAAGCATATTCTGAGGTACCTGAAGGGTACAATTGATTATGGGCTCAAGTATGATGCGAATCAAAAGTTTAACCTACAGGGTTATGTTGATTCAGATTGGGCAGGCAGTGCTGCAGATAGGAAGAGCACATTTGGGTGTTGCTTCAGTATGGGATCAGGTGTGATCTCTTGGTTTAGCAGGAAGCAGTCCTGCATAGCACTGAGTACAGCTGAGGCAGAGTATGTTGTAGCTTGTTTGTCTAGTTGTAAGGAAGTATGGCTTCGGAAGCTATTGTATGAGTTATTTGATCTCCCGTTGGATGTTACTGGTATCTTTTGTGATAACTAGAGTTGTGTGAAGCTATCTGAGAATCCAGTGTTCCACGATAGGTCGAAACACATTGAGATCAAATATCACTATATCAGGGATATGGTGCAAAGAGGAGTATTGAAGCTCCTGTATGTTGCAATGGATGAGCAGGTTGCAGATGTGTTAACGAAACCACTAGCCAGAGTGAAGTTTGAGTACTTCAGAGGGAGGCTTGGTGTTCTTCAGATTGAAGATACTTCGAGGAAGAAGTGATGGGACACATTTGCAGGAGCCATTCCAAGCATGGTGAGAGGAGGATCCTTCCCATGGCTGTGGATGTAAGCGCTGTGTGATGAGCATCAAGATGATGCTCCAATTACTGCTCTGTATGATCAGTTGAATCATGTATATGTATATGCATCAGTTGGATGCTTGGTATTATCAGTTGGATCATGTATATGTATATGCATCGGTTAGCTACTTGGTATGATCAATTGGATCATGTATTCATGTATCAGGTAGATACTTGGTATGCATCAGGTGGATGCATTGTATGATCGGGATGATCATGGATGATGAGCTTCAGGATGTTGCTCCAGATGATATGCATCAAGACAATGCAGTGACGATGATCAGGATGATCATGTATGTTGAGTATTAGGATGATACTCTGGATGATATGCATCAGGACAATGCAGTGACGATGATCAGGATGATCATGTATGTTGAGTATCGGGACGATACACTGGATGATATGCATCAGGACGATCATGTGTGATGAGTATCAGGATGATATGCATTAGGATGATGCTATGATGATGATCATGATGATCATATGTGATGATATGTATCAGGTGGATACATTACATAATCAGTTGGATTATGTGTGATGAGTTCCGAAGACACAGATGCACATGAGATTTTCGGACATGGTTGTAGATGTGTTCTCCCATGGTCGTGATGTAATTACTAGGATTTTCCGACATGGTGGCAGATGTGTTCTCCCATGGTTGTGATGTAATTTCCAGTGCCATTCGAGCATGGTTGTAGATGTGTTCTCCCATTGTTGCGATATAAGTGTTGGGGCCATTCGAGCATGGTTGTAGATGTGTTCTCCCATGGCTGTGATATAAGTGTTGGGCCATTCGAGCATGGTTGTAGATGTGTTCTCCCATGGATGCGATATAAGTGTTGTTCCATTCTCACATGGTTGTACATGTGTTCTCCCATGGCGTAGATATAAGTGTTGGGCCTTTCACGGATGGTTGAAGTGTGTCTTCCCATGCCGGTGAATGTAAGTGTTGTGTGACGTGCATCTGGGTTGTGCTTCATGAATGATGTTATGATCAGTATGATCATGAGTATTAGGATGATACTCTGTGGCTATGGAAAGGTTGTGTAGTCGCATGTAAAGGGTCCTGGGAGATCCGATAGATTGAGCTGTGTGCTCGTAATCAGTCCTGGGATTCTCTTTCGAGGTTTTGTTGACTCACGTAATAAGTCCTGAGGATTCCACAGTATGTCCAGTAATGATGAAGACCTACAGGTGGTAGGCCTACATCCAGCATGAAAAAGGGTTGGCTCTGTAGAACTTACTATGACGAGCAGTTTAGAGATTGATTGAGATAGCAGCAGCCATGACGATGATGATGATTTGATGACGATGATCCAATGATGATGATCCAGAGAAGAAGACTTGTGCTAGAAGACCTGTGTCAAGAAATACCTTCCTAGTTAAGAGGAAGTGTGGATGTAATTGTAAATTCAGAATGTATTTCACCTATGTATATTGTCTTCCTATAGAGATGTTATTATTCCTCTATACGGAAGTGTTTGTCTTCCTATAGAGATGTTATTATTCCTCTATACGGAAGTGTTTGTATTCCTATAGAGATGTTATTATTCCTCTATACGGAAGTGTTGTCATTTTTATTATAAGTGTCGTAACTCATACTTGATGGGTTATTAGACCACCTTGATGGGGTCGGCCCTGTATGAGTCATGTGGGTAAAAGGGTTATTAGACCACCCTAGTGGGGGTCGGCCCTGTCAGCATTATGTTATGTGGTTAAGTTAAGGCCGACCTAGTAAGGGTATTAGGCAAGTCAAGTTAGTGTATAAATAGAGTGCGGGAGGCACTCTATTTGATCATTCACTTCTCTCTCATACACTCATTGGAGAGTGGCACACTAGTGGAGGAGGAGAAGCTGCTGCTAGGAGGACTATCTCTTGTACTTGGGTTGTGTCATTGCTCTATCTATCTTTGAGGAAGTTACTGGGTTTTTCACCTTCTTGGTTTTACCCGGTGAAACTCCATGTCTCTGGTGTGCTTGCATTATTGTGTCCATGATTGATATGTTGTCGATACGTTGTAGATATGTTGTACATGTTATTCTCTCAGGTAAGATCCTAGATCAGATTGAAATTATGAAAAACTAACAATTATCAGATAAATATAGCATATAGACTTATCTGTATTATGATGACCAATGGAACCTAGCACAATCCTCCTACCCTTTGACCAACAAGTTCTCCTTGCTTTCAGGTCACCCCCAATCTGAATTCACAGTCCCCTCTGGTTCAGAGTTTAAATTTTATTTGCCCTTAACTTTTTCCCCAAGTTATTTAGGAATTTATGTGGCAGCAGGAAACCCAACATCCAACTCAGTGCTCTTGAGCTCCAGGATGCTCCAGGGGATTTTAAGCCTCATCCATTAAGAGAATCAGTTAATTACAACCTATTCAGAGTATTTGCAGTGCTCTTGCAAGCTTGGGGTAGTTCTCCTACTTGAACACAACCAAGTGTCCAAGCTATACCCAGTTGTTCTGATTTCTCTCAATCTGGTCCAGTTTTGTGCTCCAAAACTGTCCCCATTTCATGGTATTCATTTGTTCTGGTTATTGTTCTTCCCAACTCCCATTTCTCTTGTGTGTTAATGAACATGAGAATGTTAAAAATGTGAATGAGTTCCTCTTTTCCCTTTTTATTCTCTTTGGGGTGAATTTTCTCATTTTTTTATTTCTTTTATTCCATTATTCTCTCAAATCTTTTCTTTAGGGTTTGCCATTTTCTCCAATAATAATTTCTCATTATTATTTTAATTGGAATTTTCCCTCCAACCCATAGGGGACTGTGACTCCCATCTCATTAATGTGTTGTTCCACATGGTCATTAGAAATCAATTTCTCAAATTTCTAAAGTCACCTAAGTAAAATGAAATAATACGTAGCAAAATATAAAAGTGGTTAAAGTCCATCATTTTGGGTATTACAACTGGTAAGAAGAAAATCACTTAGACAATCCATACTAAAACATGTAGGTAATACGCCTTAAAAAATAAAAACTGGTGGTTTAGATGCAAATCTCTAAAAAATAGCCAATTTAAAAAAAAACAACACCGAAAATGGACTCTGGATGCAAAAGTTATTCCTTTTTTATTAAAGGCATAAAATGGAATAGGGGAACCATGTCGAAAATAGAGGTTGATCAACATATTGATGGATGCACAATGAGGTTGTTGAATAATAAATAATTTCCGCCTTCTCTAATTTTCCTATAATATCATTTTTACAAATAAGTTACTTTACAAATTAAAGTTGCATGGACTTTTTCAAAAAATAACATTGTAAAAGGAAGGACTTGAACTCAAGACCTCTTCCTTAATAAGAAAACAAAATTTCAAAACATAAAATTACCAACTTTGGGGTTAAACCTTGGTCAGATTATCCAAAAAATGCAAGTTTTTTGGGGGGTTTACCAAGTTCACACAAGGTGCATGACAAAGAGCATACACACTCAAGAAAACCCTTTCTGCTATGCTTCTAATTTGTTAAGTTTATACATAACACATGGAAAAGAGAATTCATAGATTGAAAAGGTAACAAACTAGGAATATAATAGAAAACCAAACTAAAATATGAAACAATATGAGATATATTATTATTATTTTTGTAAATGTAAACAACACAGATTCAAATCCGAATATGATAAAATAGTTGTATCTTGAGAAAAAATAAACATTTTTGAGTGAAATGAAAAGTGTTTCCAATTGAAATCCACTTTCCAAATATAATGAAACACCTCTCATCCTAGAAATGCAGAGAAATTGTAGAATACATAAATCCTTTGATGCATTTAGGTACATAATCTTCAATATCTCGATCAACAATAGGAGCAGGTCTTCATAAGTTCTTTGATACCATGTTTGACTAAAATAGGGTATTTTCACGTAGGAACACATTAAGAAACTACTAACACAAACAAATCATTGAATGACACACCAATGTATTATGTGGTTAAAACCTTCAGAGAGGGAAGCAATCCAAAATCCTGGTCGAATGACCCCTTGAGGAAATATATTTACATATGAGTTTCTCAAAATCAATCATCAACTAATGACCTTGCACTCTCTTTAAATAAGATCATGTACCAATTGAGTGCTAATCAACAAAACAATGTAGCCATTAAGATTGAGGATAATATGAACCATCATATCACTCTATGTCTAGAACATATCATTTGGATTATATAAGTACAAATGCATACTATTGCATATTAAAGAAACACACTTTACCTAAAGACACATTATACCAAGTTGATCTTAACTAACTCTTAAGTGTCTAAATATCCTAACAAATCCCTCTTAAACCATATGATCAGTTTTGGCATTCCTTGGGATGATATTTCACATAGTTCTTCCATCCTTTCCAAATATATTTTCCAGGATTGACTCTTTTGCAATCAAATCCAACCCCCAAATATCCTTTTTGAGTCTAATCTCTTAGTTTGTAGATCCTATAGACTTTTAAATTGATCATTATTATGTGTTTGAACTCTCCATTTTGAGATCCTTGGACTTCGGTATTGATAATTTTTCTATAAACTTCATCATTAAACATAGCATTGATATCCCTTCTTATTTTTGTTTCTCCATTTGTAGATCATCAAGGTTTGGTGTTTTTAAGTTTCACCAATAGAGTCCATGATCATTAAACATAATATTTTTCAAGGTATCAAGATTGTTGATATCACTATCCTATAAACTCTCAACATATCTCTCTTTTTGTATTTTCTATATATAATGATCTTGTTCTTGTTGTTTCTAGGGTGCAAAAATTTGCATTGGATTTTATTTTCTTGGGGATCATGATTATGCATTATTTGACCTATTCACGAGGTATATTTTGGAGCATTCATATAGTTTAGGATTCCCCTCTTATAATGCAGTTCGAAAATTTTCCCCGTGAATCCATCATAGGATTGACAACCACATTGGATTTTTTTTCATTATCCTTTTCTTCTTTCATTTTGCATCAATCCAATGGAATAATTTCCCTATGATGGGATTCCTTAGTGTATCATCCTTTCTAGATGGCACCCATCAATTTTTTCCTATTAGGACTAGGAGCCCTTGTAGATTGATATTGAGTCATGAACATCATCCCTCTATCTAATACACTTATAACCATTCACATGGGAGTCCCATCCTTATATTTGGCTCTTTACTACTATGCATTGATTTATGTTTCTTGCCACACTTTTCACCCACTAATTCTTACTAATTGGAGCTTAAATTACCATTGATGTTTTCCATTTCTTGTCACACTTTTCCAACCACTACTTCTTACTAATTGGAACTTAAATTATTGATCCAGGAGGATCATCACCCATTAGAAAGTGATCAGAAAATTGTAGTCTCAAATGATGAATAGAAGTGTGCCATTGCATAGGACTTGTCGAGACCTTTCCAGAGATGTTCGTTTTGTCCCAAATGGACACTATATGCCTGAGTTATGATGTTTTGAAATTTTGTCTAAACATTAAAAAATGTAAAAGGGGGTTCCACGTGCCACCACTAGAAGGGTGCCACGTGTCCTATACAGGATTAAGGTGGTATTCCGATTGATGACCTGGCACATATTTGGTCTAGTTATCAGTTCACATGTGGAAGACAGTGGGAGATTGACTACACATTTGGCAGGTGATGTGGCTTCCATGTGGGCCAATCAACGACCACCACTTGGAAAGCTTGATTAGCCCCAAAAGGATCTTATCCACTTCGGAACCGTTGGCCAAGGAAATCAAACTGGGAAGCTCTCAAAAAACAACCAACAACCTTCACCAATGCGCCCTACACATGTCTTGTTAAATGTTATAACAAATATTGTATTTAAAGTAATATTTCCGAGAATATGGACAGAAAAAAAGGTTAGGCGGGTTTGAACCTGTGACCTCTAGGTTAGCAAACACTAACTTTTCCAACATGCCACATATGTATTTTGTTACAGGGGTCAATATTTATTTCTTTTGAATTGATCCAAATTTAATCCCCAAAAGGGGGTGCTCCACCATGGAGTTGAATCCAACGAATACACCAAATATATATATATATATATATCTACCTATATATATATGTACCTATATATATATATATAGGTACATATATATATATATATATATATATATATATATATATATATGGTTGGTTTGACCATATTATATGGTTTATTTAATATTTGGTTGGCGATTATTATATATATATGGCTGTTACCATATATTTTATTACCCAAAATATCTTAACCATATATTTTAATTTGGGATCAAATGTTTTCATATCCCATTACATTTGGATTTTGGTTATGAACCCTTCGGTATATAACCAAGGGTGTTTCTCCATGTGGAGGAGGAATTCTTGAGAAGAATTCTTGGTGGAATTTATTGGTAGAAGTATTGAGAAGTTGTGCAAAGCTTATTTATTATTCTTAGAGTGGGATATATTTTGAAGAAGATTAGTGAAGATTTTTTGGAAACATTTCAAAGGCCTTAGTATACTTGGTGAAATATTGTATTTTGGTGCATCCAAAATTTTGACCACATAATAAGATCGATCCTCATTGGAGAGTGGCCCCAGAGACGTAGTCCATGTCGAGATGAACTCCATTATCAAGTTTGGTTGTCATCTTTTATATGATTTGAATTGTTCATTGTCGTAATTGTTGCATTGAATTCATTTATGCTTTTGAATCATGATTTAAGCATTATTTTAATAAATTTTGCGACATTATTATGGAACAAAAATGAAATGGAAAGCATGAAAACACATTTTCACACTCACATTGAACTGCATTTTAGTCACTGGATCCTTGGGTCATCCCGGATCAAGTTGGTATCAGAGTAGGTTTGACTACATTTTTGGAGTGTGAATGTTAACCAGGTCTATATCTAAGCTCGAAGAAGGAATGATTGTTGAAGGTGATCCTAATATTGGCACGAGGAGAACATTTTCACAGATAAATAAGTCTTCCCCAAAGGAAGGTATAGAAGATGAAAATACTTTTGAATCTAATAAATAATTCCTTGAAGAATTCATGAGTTTGAAATCGATGGTGAAAGAGTTGTATCAAGAATACAAGGAAAGAACAACATGAGGTGGTACTTCTACATTAGGTAAAGGAGTAGGAGGTGGTGGTGACCCTCCTAAACCTCTAATTTATTGAAATGTTACTTCTACCTCGAATCATGAACTATGTATATCTAATGTGCCTTTGTTGAAAGGAAATCATAAGGTAAAGTTCAGAAGGACTGCTATCGTGAATAGGAATGATGCGAGTCCTATTTGTTCTCATTGTGAAAAGAAGGGCCATGTTGAGGATCATTGCTGGAAATTGCACTTATAATTGAAGCCGAAATGGGATAGGAATAAGAAAGGAAAGACCACAGCCACAATTCAAGGTCATGGATTTGATTCTAGAGATGAATCGAAGGTGATGGCTATGAGTCTTAAAGGTGATGTTTCTGTTGCTAGTTGTTCATTTATTGTTTCTACTTCCAGTTTTGATGTAAGCCATGATGAAAGGAATAATACAAAACTATTCCATATTCGATTTATTTCCTATCATACTAAGATTGATACACTTATAGATAGTGGATAACAATTTAATTTAATCTCTGAAGACATCGTAAAGAAACTAGGGTAGGATACTAAACCACATCCAAAACCTTATCCTTTAGGATGGGTTCATGAGAATGCTCGATTGCATGTATCTAAACAATGTAAGCTTCGATTTACTATTTATGATAAATTTATTAATGAAGTAGAGTTGGATGTGATTCCACTTGATATATGCGGGATAGTGTTGGGAAGACCATATCTTTATGACAGGAAAGCAATGTTTTACAGGGAGCATAATATGTATCATCTCTTCAAGAATGGGATGGAGTTCATCGTAAGAGCTCACAGGATGAAACATGATTTTTTGGTTATTGCAACAGTGAAAATGAATATGTTGGTGAATGCGGGCAAATGTTTATCGCTCATGTATATTAAATACTGTGATCTTGAAAATGCATTGGTTAATACTAATGATGCATAGATGCTCCAGAGCACAGAACATGTACAACATGGGGAATTGCATCAAGACAACATCAATGAAAACAAATCAGATCCTATTGTTGAGAGAAAGCTTCATATTGGTTTATTTTATTACACATCTGTTTTCATAGTTTTATGCTTGATTTCATTATTATTGAGTTGTATTTGGATGGTAGCATCAACATTAAACACATATTTGTGTAGGGATAGTCCAATGCTTAAGTTTGTCAACCATTTTATGGGTTTGTTCATTTTTTTATTATGATCCAAGTGATTTTTACTAGAGCAGGATGGATGATGGACACAAGACAAGCGATGATAGATTGTCCTCACTCTTTTTTTGAATAAGGACATATTTTTGGGGTCCAAAAGCCTCCCAGTGGGGAAGTTTGATCCAAAAGTATCATCATCGGTCAGAAATTTGTAGTGTCAAATGTTGAATAGAAGTATGCCATTGTATAGGGCTTGTCAAGACCTTACTGGAAACATTTTCTTCATCCCAAGTGGACACCATATGCCCAAGTTATGCTTTTCTGAATTTTCATCCAAACAATAAAAAAATGCAAAAGGGGGTGCCACATGGCACCACTGGAATGGTTCCATGTGTCCTATACAACACTAAGGTGGCAGTCAGATTGAATACCTGGCACATACGTGGTCCAATTATCAGTTTACAAGTCGAAGACAGTGGCATATTGACTACACAGTTAGCAGGTGACGTGGCTACCACGTGGGCCAATCAACTGTAATGTCCCCTCCCATCATACCAGCATGATAGAGAGGACGTGACACTAAATCCGGGCATCTAGCCCCATATCCATTAAGTAAAAACTCATTGATAAAAATACATATACATGTGCATGTTATAGGAACACAGTGGAATAAAAAATCATGTTTAATATCTAACATACATTCAACATTTCAGTGACAGCCATTAAATAAAGACATTGTAGAATTTATAAAAGAGAATACTTATCTTATAACAAAGTAGTCCCAAGCAACTGGCTATGCAACTGCAACGTTCCACCCAACCATAGGCCAGTTGTGCTTATCAACCTCTTGATACAACTGCCACCCCCAAGCTGGGCATGATTTCTACAAGGAACCAGGGAACAACAGACTCACACATAGCCAACCATACACCAAGATGAGCCAAGCCAATCTACAATTGGGTTTATCACGCTACTAGGAAATGGAAAGGAAGAGTGGCTAAGCTAGTGAGCTCAAGCACAGAGCCAGGGGTAACCTTATAAGATCTATCTCACTTGGCACCCACAATACCTACACACCCAGCACAAGGGAGTATTCTTTTCACTACTATACAGTCCCTCAAGCCATACCTTCCCCATCTAGTGCTCTCAGGGTGTGCATAGAAGAGTAGCCAAAGACCTCTTGATCTTCTTGAGAGGTTATCTCCCCCCACTAGGTTTATCAAGCCCTCTCTATCCACTACCACTCCAATCTCTTCCTTACAGTCTCCAAATCAAACAGGGATGCAGATAGCAGCAGAACCACAATTATTGGGCATGATAAAAACGTTTTTACAGTGAGATGCCCAAAGATGGGGTTTCTACCAGTTCAGAAAAACGTGGGAAAGCCCAAAAACTAAATGGAAATTGGGGAACAAACCTGGAGAGCAGAAATCATTTTTAGGAAAAATGCCCATGGCAATTCTGGGACAAAACGACCTCCATACGGTCCCAAATCGCCGCCCCTTCTTCCCAGCTACTGTCCAAAACCAAAAACGAGTTTGTGGGCAAGGAAAACCCTGCGTTGTTTATGAAAAACGTGAATGTAACTTCCAACAGTCTCTATCTGCGTGAGAGAGGAAAGACTGTGGGTTTAGAATGGCTTTGGGCACCATTTCGTGGGTATTTTGTTGCCCCGGAATCAAAAATACAAATTCCAAGGTTGATGGCTTGCCCATGCATGAAATTGGCTTCCATACCTCTCCATTCCCAAGGCATTAACTGCCTTAACCAACTCTTGGAAGAATTAAATGATTGGGTGCATAACCCAAAATGGGTAGTTGGTGGTTTATGGGTTTTCTCATTGACACATGGATTAACACCATTGGCTCAAGGGCTTGAATAATTTCCCTCCCTATTCCTTGTAGAATCATGCCCCCATCTCTTTGTCGCATTGCATAGTTAGTTGTGGGCATTTTCATTAAAATTTGTATTTACATGATGTCTTATTTACATTGTGCCTATCTAGCACTAGAACCATAGGCATCTATTTCTTTAATTGCCAATACATAAAACGCTAAATCAATGGTGGGGCCTTGGCCTTGAGCTCCTCACCATGATTAAATATCAATATTTAGATCATTTACGATTTAATGCGAAGGGGGTCAAAATGGGGACATTACATCAACGACTGCCACGTAGCAGGCCTGATTATCCCAAAATGGATCTTATGCACTCTGAAACCATCATCCATGGGATTTGAACTTCAAACCTATTGAAAAATAACCAACATCCTTCACCAATGCACCCCAAGCATGTCGTGTTAGATGTTATAACAAATAAAGTATTTAAAGTAATATTTTCGAGAATATGGGCAGAAAAATAGGTCAGGCGGGTTTGAACCCATGATTTCTGAGTCAACAAACAATAACTTTTCCAATGTGCCACACATGGATTTTTTATGGGGGTCAAGATTTATTTATTTTGAATTGATTCAAATTTAATCCCCAAAAGGGGGCACACCACCATGGAGTCGAATCCAACGAATACACCAAATCTATATATATATATATATAGATATATGTTTGTTACCATATATTTTATTACTCAAAATATGTTAACCATAGCTTTTAAGTTGGGATCACATGTTTTCATATCCCATTACATTTGGAGTTTGGTTATGAACCCTTTGGTATATAACCAAGGGTGTTTTTCCATTTGGAGGAGGAATTCTTGAGAAGAATTATTGGTAGAAGTATTGGGAAGTTGTATGAAGATTATTTATTCTTCTTAGAGTGGGAGAGCTTTTGAAGAAGATTAGTGAAGCTTCTTTGGAAACATTTCAAATGCCTTATTATACTTTGAGAAAGATTGTATTTTGGTGCATCCAACATTTTGACCACATAATGAGATCGATCCTCATTGGAGAGCAGGCCCGAAGACATAGTCCATATTAGACAAACTTTGTTATCAAGTTTGGTTGTCATCTTTTGTATGCTTTGAATTTCTCATTGTCGTAATTGTTGCATTGAATTCATTTATGTTTTTGAATCATGATTTAAGAATTATTTTAATGAATTTTGCGACATTATTATGGAATGAAAATGAAATGTCAAGCATGAAAACACATTTTCACACTCACATTGAAATGCATTTTAGTCACTAGGTCACCCCGGATTAATTACCATTGATGTTTTTCATTTCTTGAAGACTTTTTAAACGAATTCATGATGTCTTAGAGGAGGATACCATTGAATGTTTATTTCCTTTGTTCATATACTTGGTATCTTGTATACATCCCTATTGCATTGGGATTAATTCATTTATCCTTGCGATGTCCATATCCCCTAATGTATTACTAGCACTATTTGATTATTTGCTTCATTTGTCAAATTTTCTTCTTAATCATGAAAAATGAACAAAAATATATATGTATAATAAAAATATAAGGGAGGTAGAATTGAAATATTTTATTAATCCCTATCGAGTCTAGGTAGGCATCCATGTTTCCATTGAATAGAGCACACGTATTGAGTCTTTATCTCTTTGGTATACAATTCTTTTCATTTTCACTTGTTTTAACAACCACCTTTGTTGCTTGACCTTTTTTCCAATTCCCCTTGTTGGTTACTCTTCCAACCATTATGTAGTGTTACCATAGTTGTTGATTTTTTAATTATAGTTGTTTCCTTAATGGATCCATCTACCCATTCATCAATTCAACAAAATCCTTGAGTTGATTTATGTCGGCCATTCCTCAAATGTCTTGAACTTGCATGTATGCCATTCCCAAATTAATATATTTGTCCTAAGTACACTATTTTTGTAGTGTTATATGGTCATTACTAACCCTTAATTCCCTATTCACCAAGATATCCTTCATTGCCTATCCTTTCTCCACATGAAACGTATGTTAAAAATCATATTTGACCTTGTATATGCTCTTCTCCTCAAAGAAACGTGTGTATACATGAGGGAATACACACCTTTCCTTAAAGAAAGTCATGCATGTATTCCCAAATTTGTAAAATAAATGTGCATTGATTGCATGCTCTTAAGTAGGATTTAAGGGATTTTTTGCATCTATGCAACTCTAAAACCTATTACCAATGAACTTAACTAAATTTCAAGAGTATAAAATGGGTTCAAATGTTGGATAAGGGGCACTAACCACTAGTAAAAAATGAGAAATTTGTGACTAAAAAAAACTAAATTGATGTATAAATGACTATTTTTGAGGTGGCAACTAATGATAGCAAATTTATAGTCTCTTTCACCCAACTAACTTTTAGTTGTATCTCACTTAGTCATTAATTAGTTGACTTTAGTTATCATCTTGTAATATATTTACTCGTTTATTTGGTCATTAATTGTCACATTTTATAGTACAATTACTCATTTATTTGGTCATTAATTGTCACCATTTCGTAACACATTTACTAGTTTAATTAGTCATTAATTATTATAATCTTGTAGCATATTTATTAGTTTATTTAGTCATTATTGTTTTTCCTTGTATAATTAGTCACATTATAAAGCACTAGGCAAGTAGTATAATTTTAGTCCCTTATTGTTAAAATTTAATATGCTAAGACAGAAAATAGCAGCATTACATTCCATTTCACAATAATAGCATATACAGGATCACTGAAGAAACAACAAGCATAGCATAAACACAAGAGACACAGATTTATCCTGGGAAACCCTCATGGGGTAGAAAACCCAGTAAAGCTTCCTCAATATAGATGACCAACAATATACAAAGATGCAAACCAAAGACATGATCTCCTTCTCCACCATAGCAGACCTCTCCTCCACAAGTGCGCCTCTCTCAAGTGTGTGTATGTGTCAAATGAGGAACATACCTCCTCTATTTATACACTACACTGACATGTATTTTACACAAGTACATGTAGGATTGTATTTAACCATTAGGTTAAATACCCTATTATAACTGACTGGGCCGACCCCCACATGGTGGGTCTAATAACCCTAGTTACCACAACCAATTCGGAGGAATAAACATCTCCAGATTAATAGTATAATCACATCGCAGGTATGGAACATCTCCGGAATAAATAATATACAAATATAATATTCTTAGAAGTTACAATATTCAACACTCCCCCTTAACGAGAAGGATATTATAACAACATCTGCAGGAGCAACGAGTCATACATCATACATGATACATCTATAAATCATTGGAAGCTTTCTTAACATCATCAGTAACTCAACCAGTTACTGGAACATCAACATCTTCAGTACTGAGTCTTTATCTTCTGCAGCACTCGAACAACTATAGCAACATCAACATCTGGATCCTCACGATCATCAACATCGTCATCACACGATCAGCAGCATCATCATCTCACGATCATCAACATCGTTATCACACGATCAGCAGCATCGTCATCACACGATCATCAGCATCGTCATCACACGATCAGCAGCATCGTCATCTATATACATGATCCTTCCTTTCGGAATTACTGGATCAATCTCATCACAATCATATTTAAGACTATCCTTCCTTTCGGAATTATTGGATTTACTGTCTAAGGATGATTAGTCCAACCACAATCATATTTAAGACTATCCTTCCTTTCGGAATTACTGGATTTATTGTCTAAGGATGATTAATCCAACCACAATCGCATTTAAGACTATCCTTCCTTTCAGAATTACTAGATTTACTGTCTAAGGATGATTAGTCCAACCACAATCATATTTAAGACTATCCTTCCTTTCGGAATTACTGGATTTATTGTCTAAGGATGATTAATCCAACCACAATCGCATTTAAGACTATCCTTCCTGGATTTACTGTCTAAGGATGATTAATCCAACCACAATCGCATTTAAGACTATCCTTCGTTCCAACCACAATCGCATTTAAGACTATCCTTCGTGGATTTACTGTCTAAGGATGATTAATCCAACCACAATCGCATTTAAGACTATCCTTCCTGGATTTACTGTCTAAGGATGATTAATCCAATCACAATCACATTTAAGACTATCCTTCCTGGATTTACTGTCTAAGGATGATTAATCCAACCACAATCGCATTTAAGAGTATCCTTCCTGGATTTACTGTCTAAGGATGATTAATCCAATCATGTGCATTTTGAACCAAGGTCCAGGGACGATGCAGTCCTATCCTCTATTCTCGGAGACACCTGTCTACGGCTCACTTTAGAACTTGAGTTCAAGGATGATCCAATCCTCTCAATTCCACCAAGGACTTCATTCTCGGAGACCTCACGTCTACGGCTCTCTTTAGGACTGAAAGTCCAGGGATGATCCAATCCCCTCAAGTCCACCAAGGACTTCATTCTCGGAGACCTCACGTCTACGGCTCTCTTTAGGACTGAAAGTCCAGGGATGATCCAATCCCCTCAAGTCCACCAAGGACTTCATTCTCGGAGACCTCACGTCTACGGCTCTCTTTAGGACTGAAAGTCCAAGGATGATCCAATCCCCTCAAGTCCACCAAGGAATTCATTCTCGGAGACCTCACGTCTACGGCTCTCTTTAGGACTGAAAGTCCAGGGATGATCCAATCCCCTCAAGTCCACCAAGGACTTCATTCTCGGAGACGTCACGTCTACGGCTCTCTTTAGGACTGAAAGTCCAGGGATGATCCAATCCCCTCAAGTCCACCAAGGACTTCATTCTCGGAGACCTCACGTCTACGGCTCTCTTTAGGAATGAAATTCCAGGGATGATCCAATCCCCTCAAGTCCACCAAGGACTTCATTCTCGGAGACCTCACGTCTACGGCTCTCTTTAGGAATGAAAGTCTAGGGATGATCCAATCCCCTCAAGTCCACCAAGGACTTCATTCTCAGAGACCTCACATCTACAGCTCTCTTTAGGACTGAAAGTCCAGGGATGATCCAATCCCCTCAAGTCCACCAAGGACTTCATTCTTGGAGACCTCACGTCTACGGCTCTCTTTAGGACTGAAAGTCCAGGGATGATCCAATCCCCTCAATTCCACCAAGGACTTCATTCTCGGAGACCTCACGTCTACGACTCTCTTTAGGACTGAAAGTCCAGGGATGATCCAATCCCCTCAAGTCCACCAAGGACTTCATTCTCGGAGACCTCACGTCTACGGCTCTCTTTAGGACTGAAAGTCCAGGGATGATCCAATCCCCTCAACTGTCCACTAAGGACTTCATTTTCGGAGACCTCACGTCTATGGCTCACTTTAGAACTTGAGTTCAAGGATGATCCAATCCTCATCTGTATTCTCATCTATACAGGTACAAATATCGAAGAGCATGTATCACATCAAAACATGTATACATCACTAATCAAAACATGTATACATCACACCAAAACATGTATACATCTAGCATGTATAATCAAAACATGTATACATCACATCAAAACATGTATACATCACATCAAAGCATGTATTCTCACTAATACATCTAACATAAAAACATGTATACATCACATCAAAACATGTATACATCTAGCATGTATCAAAACATGTATACATCACATCAAAACATGTATACATCTAGCATGTATTCTCACTAATACATCTAACATCAAAACATGTATACATCTAGCATGTATCAAAACATGTATACATCACATCAAAAACATGTATACATAAAAAAAAAAAGATATATAGGAGTTCTAAATCTAAATAATTCTAAGTAACTAAGTGCAACAAAACAAAATTTAAGGGACAGACTTGTTATCAAGTACTATACTACTCCCCCTTTCGAGGAGGGTCCTTCTGGACTATACCAAGCTTATCTCGGAAGTATTCAAACTTTACTCGAGACAAAGGTTTAGTCAGGATATCGGCAATCTGATCCTCAGTGCTTATATACTCGAGCTTGATAGCTCCTCTCTGCACCATGTCTCGTATATAGAAGGACTTATCGTGGAACACAGGATATTCATACATCTTAATGCAGCTTTGATTATCACACATAATCACAGTGGGATCCATTTCTAAGTCAAACACTCCATATAAAAGCTTCTGAAGCCATACTGCTTCACAGCTGGCAGAGTAGACATGTTGATATATTGTAACTTCAAAGAATATTATATTTGTACTTTATTATTCCGGAGATGATTCATTCCTCCGTGAAGATCTTATTGTATATCCGGAGATGTTTATTCCTCCGTCGGAATGTGGTAACTTGGGTTATTAGACTTCCCTAGTGGGGGTCGGCCCTGTATGTGTTATGTGGGTCAAAGGGTTATTAGACCACCCTAGAGGGGTCGGCCCAGTCAGTTATAATGGGGTATTTAACCTAATGGTTAAATACGAGCCTACATGTACTTGTGTAAAATACATATCAGAGTAGTGTATAAATAGAGGAGGTGTGTTCCTCATTATACACATTCACTCACTTGAGGATAGCGCACTTGTGGAGGAGAGGTCTGCTATTGTGGAGGAGGAGATCATGTCTCAGGGTTTCATCTTTTTATATTGCTGGTCATCTATATTGAGGAAGCTTTGCTGGGTTTTCTACCCCATGAAGGTTTCCCAGGATAAATCTCTGTCTCTTGTGTTTATGCTGTGCTTGTTGTTTCTTCAGTGATCCTGTATATGCTATTATTGTGAAATGGAATGTAATGCTGCTATTTTCTGTCTTAGCATCTTGAATTTTAACATGGTATCAGAGCTAACCTGAAGGAAGACAAGGTATGGCACTAAAGACACTTGCTTTACTTACGACAATTTGAAGGTTAGGGTTTTACATAGAAAAAACCAGTCATCGTAGAACTTTCGCTATAAATCCGTTTTGGTGAAGTTTTCGGATCTGAAATTGTTACAGGACGAAGCTAAAATCTCCAGGTACCTTGTGTCCAAAGGACAACCTCTAATTCGTTGTACTTTGTGATTTATGATCTGTACAATATAGGGTTTCTGCCTCTTCCAGATCTGAGTCAAAATCAGGTGACCTTGGGAAAAAGGTCATAACTTGGGCTAGGAAGCTCCAAATGAAATTTCGTGAAAATCCACAGGTAGTACACAGACTGTACTATCTCAGAAAACTTTTTCAGGGGCCGAAGTTGAATTAGTGACACGTGGCACGCCGTACAAGTTCGCTCTCCTGTATTATCCCATAAACAGGTCATGTTGCGACACTTGGCATAACTCTCTCTCAGAGAATCCAATTGAGGTCAGACCTGTTAGGATGGAAAGATAACAGGCCGAGATATCTTTGAAAACTTTTTCAGAGGCCGAAGGTCAAACAGTGACACGTGGAACGCCGTACAAGTTCGCTCTCCTGTATTTTCCCAAAACAGGTCACGTTGCGACATTTGGCATAACTCTCTCTCAGAACATCCAATTGAGGTCAGACCTGTCAGGATGGAAATCTAACAGGTCAGGCTATCTCAGAAAACTTTTTCAAACCCTGTGGATCAAAAATTGCGGAGTTACACCAGAAACAATCAGGTACATATTTCTGTCAAAACAGAATTTTTTTTGGTACCTTCATTCATGGCTTTCGGAATTTAGGGCTTTGAAGAAAGTTGGAATTTTTGTAATCGGAGACCACGGCTGGATGCTACTCATCAAAATAGAAATTTAGAGACCAAGATCAGAATTTTTGGTTGGGCAGAAGGCCGGGCTTGATTAGACCCTAGTTCGGGACTTTGATCAGAAAAGTGGAAAATTAGGGCTTCTGTAAAAATGGGAATTTTTGAAATCTGTGACCACGGCTGGAAGCTCCTCAGAAAAATAGAAGCTTAGAGCTTTGGATCAAACCTTTTGATGGGGAAAAAGAGTGGGCTTCATCAAACCCCAGTTCAGGGTCACGTCCAGTGAATCCGAAAGTTTCAAAGGCAAAATTAAGGAGTAAAACTTTGCAGTTTTCAAATTCTGAATATACCAGTTTGATCAGCTCATCAAGGCGCATATTTCTATCCTTTCGGAAGTTTGAAATTCAAAGTTTGAATTTTTTTTTGGTTTCTCTGACAAACCCATATCCAGCTCCAGGTCCAGTTCTTGCAAATCAAGTGGATTGGGTTAATCCTAGAAGAAGATGGATTGGTCACCTGCATAAGTGAAGAAGTTCCTGTCTCAGAGGGAGATGAGGATAAGGGCTTACATAAGAAGAATACAAGCGATCTCGACAGGTATGACTCATCGAGGTATGTTTCGATATTTGTCCATGATTAAGTTTATGGTATGTTTGTCTTCAGGTTATTACAGTTAGTACAATTTTGATTTTAGATTTGTCGTATAACCTTAACAAAATTATGAATGCATGATAGAAGATATTCATTGGTTAGGGTGTTGACACTTATGATTGTACTAATGCATTATGATGTTGTGTGAGGTTGATGTTGTTTGCTAACAAGATACAGGTACATCACAAAAGACAAATCAGGTTCCATGACCATGAAAACATGAAGACAAAGACTCATCCATAATCTTTGTTCTACTTACGAGGTATGTATGACTTTGTTATATTATGCTTAACCTATGAGACATGCAGGTTCTAGCTCAGGATCTCTAAATCATTGAAGAGATTGTTTAGGTATGTTGTACATAACCAAGTAGGTATACTAATCCAGGTATGTTTCCCATGAATCTTACCTTGTGTTAGGATCCCTTATATAAGTATACTTGATATGATTGGTTATGCTTATTCATAAAGTTAGTAATCAAGGGTTTATGCATGATTTAATTAACCAGAAGAGTACTATGATCAAACAAGAATATGCATGAGTAAAAGAAGACTTACTTGAAACCCTGAATACTAATGATCATGACTATACATATTCAAGATTATTTAGAATTAGAATGTTTTGAGAATATACTAATGAATGAATGTTTGTGTATGAGATCATGAGGATGACACTAGTGCACACTTGAGCATGCACAGTGGTACAGAATGAATAGAAGTTCAAAGGACATATAGAAGATCAAGCGGGAGGCAACCACACAAACATAAAAGATAAGTATTTGAGTTGTTATTTGAAATAGTAAATGATATTTCTTGTATGCATATTTGTATTCCTAGAACATATCATGCTGAGTGCAAACATTCGTAGAGCATTGAACATTATACTACTAATATGCATATGATTGGTAAGTTGGACAAACATTCCATTGTTGCTTGTCTAGAATGAAACCTCTTTGCTGACATGCTGAGAGCTGTGCACACTCTCGATAGTATGTTCTGGTAGAGATGGAAGGCATCTAGATAGCCACTGTATGCATACAGGATATGGGAAAGTGTTGTGCCAAAGTATTGGTCAAGATAGTTGCATAACTATATAAATGATATCTGTATGCATAATAGGTTATCATGATTTCATGATTATGAAGGATTACTAATCATGTACTTAATTTTGTTTTGTAGGAAAGATCATGAAGAATAATGAACACCGAACAAGTGATGGATGTTCAACAAGAAGATTTACAAATCAAACAAAATATAGAAGGCTTGTGGCTAGAAGATTCTCTTAGAAAGAGGAAGAGAATAATGATGAGATGTTTGCTCCAAGTGGCTAGATAAGACCATTCTCTTAATGGTGCAATTAAAGAAGAAGTGTGAATCAGGTTCTGTATGGGTTCTCGGGATCGATAGTATATTGATGAGAATACATGTGGGGATTGTATCATCCTTGAACACTTGTTCTAAAGTGAGCCGTAGACAGGTGTCTCCGAGAAAGAAAAGGGATTGGATCATCCCTGGACTTTCAGTCCTAAAGAGAGCCGTAGACATAAGGTCTCCGAGAATGAAGTCCTTAGTGGACAGTTAAGGGGATTGGATCATCCCTGGACTTTCAGTCCTAAAGAGAGCCGTAGACGTAAGGTCTCCGAGAATGAAGTCCTTAGTGGACAGTTAAGGGGATTGGATCATCCCTGGACTTTCAGTCCTAAAGAGAGTCGTAGACGTGAGGTCTCCGAGAATGAAGTCCTTAGTGGACAGTTGAAGGGATTGGATCATCCCTGGACTTTCAGTCCTAAAGAGAGCCGTAGACGTGAGGTCTCCGAGAATGAAGTCCTTAGTGGACAGTTGAGCGGATTGGATCATCCCTGGACTTTCAGTCCTAAAGAGAGCCGTAGACGTAAGGTCTCCGAGAAGTGGGGATTGTATCATCCCCGGACCTTGGTCCCTGAATTGATCCGTAGACGTATGGTCTTCGAGAATAAAGTGATGGGGATTGCATCATCCCGGAACCACTAGTTCAAAATGTACGTGAGGACTGCATCGTCCATGAACTGGGTTCAAAATGTATGTGAGGACTGCATCGTCCATGAACTGGGTTCAAAATGTACGTGAGGACTGCATCGTCCATGAACTGGGTTCAAAATGTACGTGAGGACTGCATCGTCCATGAACTGGGTTCAAAATGTACGTGAGGACTGCATCGTCCATGAAATGGGTTCAAAATGTACGTGAGGACTGCATCGTCCATGAATTGGGTTCAAAATGTACGTGAGGACTGCATCGTCCATGAACTGGGTTCAAAATGTACGTGAGGACTGCATCGTCCATGAACTGGGTTCAAAATGTACGTGAGGACTGCATCGTCCATGAACTGGGTTCAAAATGTACGTGATGGGATTGCATCGTCCCTAGACATGAGACTTGTCTTAAAGTGATAAGGACTAATCATCCTGTAAGTAGATTGGGATTGCATCGTCCCTAGACATGGTGAGGTGTCTTAAAGTGATAAGGACTAATCCTCCTGTAAGTAGATTGGGATTGCATCGTCCCTAGACATGGTGAAGTGTCTTAAAGTGATAAGGACTAATCATCCTGTAAGTAGATTGGGATTGCATCGTCCCTAGACATGGTGAGGTGTCTTAAAGTGATAAGGACTAATCATCCTGTAAGTAGATTGGGATTGCATCGTCCCTAGACATGGTGAGGTGTCTTAAAGTGATAAGGACTAATCATCCTGTAAGTAGATTGGGATTGCATCGTCCCTAGACATGGTGAGGTGTCTTAAAGTGATAAGGACTAATCATCCTGTAAGTAGATTGGGATTGCATCGTCCCTAGACATGGTGAGGTGTCTTAAAGTGATAAGGACTAATCATCCTGTAAGTAGATTGGGATTGCATCATCCCTAGACATGGTGAGGTGTCTTAAAGTGATAAGGACTAATCATCCTGTAAGTTGATTCGGGATTGCATCATCCTTAGACATGGTGAGGTGTCTTAAAAGGATAAGGATTGATCATCCTGTAAGTTGATCTGGATTGCATCATCCATAGACATGAGAGATGTCTTAAATTGAGAGGGATTGATCATCCCATAAGTGGATCAGGATTGTATCATCCTTGGACCTATGTCCTAAAGTGAGAGGGATTGACCATCCCGTAATTGGATCACGTGTGTTGCAGGGTATGCTGCTGTTGTGTATACTTGTATCAGTGTGGATACTTGTATTGATAGATGTATTAGTGAGAATACATGCTTTTGATGATAGATGTATTAGTGAGAATACATGCTTTTGATGATATATGTATTAGTAAGAATACATGTTTTGATGATAGATGTATTGGTGAGAATACATACTTTTGATGATACATGTATTGATTAATGTACTTGTATGGTTGAGGATACTTATGTTGTAGATCGAGATGATCCAGATGCTGTAGATCGAGATGATCCAGATGCTGTAGATCGAGATGATCCAGATGTTGTAGATCGAGATGATCCAGATGCTGTAGATCGTGATGATCCAGATGCTGTAGATCGAGATGATCCAGATGGTGTAGATCGAGATGATCCAGATGCTGTAGATCGAGATGATCCAGATGCTGTAGATCGAGATGATCCAGATGCTGTAGATGAGATGATCCAGATGCTGTAGATCGAGTTGATCCAGATGTTATAGATCGAGATGATCCAGATGCTGTAGATCGAGATGATCCAGATGTTGTAGATCGTGATGATCCAGATGCTGTAGATCGATATGATCCAGATGCTGTAGATCGAGATGATATGACGATGCTGATGATCGTGAGATGACGATGTTGATGATCGTATGATGACGATGCTGATGATCGTGAGATGACGATGCTGTTGATCATGTGATGACGATGCTGATGATCGTGTGATGGCGATGCTGACAATCGTGAGGATTCAGATATTGATGTTGCTGTAGCTGTTTGAGTGCTGCAGAAGATAAAGACTCAGTACTGAAGATGTTGATGTTCCAGTATTGAAGATATTCCAGTAACTGGTTGAGTTACTGATGATGTTGAGAAAGCTTCCAATGATTTATAGATGTATCATGTATGATGTTGATGACTCCTTGCTCGTGCAGATGCTGTTATAATATCCTTCTCGTTAAGGGGGAGTGTTGATATATTGTAACTTCAAAGAATATTATATTTGTACTTTATTATTCCGGAGATGATTCATTCCTCCGTGAAGATCTTATTGTATATCCGGAGATGTTTATTCCTCCGTCGGAATGTGGTAACTTGGGTTATTAGACTTCCCTAGTGGGGGTCGGCCCTGTATGTGTTATGTGGGTCAAAGGGTTATTAGACCACCCTAGAGGGGTCGGCCCAGTCAGTTATAATGGGGTATTTAACCTAATGGTTAAATACGAGCCTACATGTACTTGTGTAAAATACATATCAGAGTAGTGTATAAATAGAGGAGGTGTGTTCCTCATTATACACATTCACTCACTTGAGGATAGCGCACTTGTGGAGGAGAGGTCTGCTATTGTGGAGGAGGAGATCATGTCTCAGGGTTTCATCTTTGTATATTGCTGGTCATCTATATTGAGGAAGCTTTGCTGGGTTTTCTACCCCATGAGGGTTTCCCAGGATAAATCTCTGTCTCTTGTGTTTATGCTGTGCTTGTTGTTTCTTCAGTGATCCTGTATATGCTATTATTGTGAAATGGAATGTAATGCTTCTATTTTCTGTCTTAACATCTTGAATTTTAACAAGACAACCATATATTCTACTTCAGCAGTACTGAGAGCCACACTAGAATGTTTCTTGTTGAACCATGAGATCATGGCAGATTCAAGACTATAACATCCACTTGATGTACTCTTTCTGTCTGAGACACTTCCTGCCCAATCAGAATCTGAGTAACCATGTAAATGGAGTTCATGACCTCCAAGATAATATAGACCAAAAATCTAATGTACCTTTTAGGTACCTCACTACATGCTTTGTAGCTATTAAGTGAACCTTTCTAGGTTCTACTAGATACTGACTTAGGGTATTTACAGCAAAGCATATATCTGGCCTAGTATTTGTTAAATACATCAATGACCCAATGATTTGTCTATATAGGGTTAGGTCCACTAAATACGATGAGTCATTAACTAACAAATTCAAGTTGGAGTCCATGGGAGTGGCCATGGCTTTATACTCCAACATATCAAATCTTTTTAGAAACTTCACAGCATACTTACCTTGATTTAAAAGATTTCTTTTGGATCTTGCCATACTTCTAGACCTAAGAAGTAGTGCATTAATCTGAGATCTTTCATTTTCATTTCTGCAGCCATTTTCATGACCTGTTTCTCATTCCTTGTCAGAAAGAGATCATAATAATGGTATGACAGGTTCATCATCCACAACCTTAAGGTAAAGGTTAGGAACAATTTTACTTCTGGTAAAGCCCAAGCTTTGTCATGAAGCTGTCAATTGTCCATTATTCACACTCAGCATTGAGTGATCTTCTGCATATCTATCTATGCCATCTCTCGTCAGATGGGTCTACTAATATGAGCCTCAAAATCATTCGAACTCTGTGGTGAGTTCCTTCTTGCATCCATGTCATATGTGTATAGAAACCATATTCAACCTTGTAGAAAAGGTTGAGATCCACATCACCCATGATGATCATTAAGCTCATCAATTGACTACCGATCCTAGGAACCCATACAGAACTTGATTACATTATTAAGAGAATGGTCTTATCTAGTCCCTTGGAGCAAAACATCTCATCATGATTCTCTTCCTCTTTCTAAGAGAATCTCTTAACCACAAACTTTCTATAGTGTGTTTGATTTGTAAATCTTTTGTTGAACATCCATCGCTTGTTCAGAGTTCATCATTCATCATGATCTTTCCTACAAATCAAAATTAAGTACATGATTAGTAATACTTCATAATCATCAAATCATATTGACATGATAACCTACTATGCATAAAGATATCATTTACATAGTTATGCAACTATTTTTACCAATACTTTGGCACAACACTTTCCCATATCCTGTATGCATACAGTGGCTATATAGATGCCTTCCATCTCTACCAGAACATACTATCGAGAGTGTGCACAGCTCTCAGTATGTCAGCAAAGAGGTTTCATTCTAGACAAGCAACAATGGAATGTTTGTCCAATTTACCAATCATATGCATATTAGTAGTATACTGTTCAATGCTTTATGAATGTTTACACTCAGCATGATATATCCTAGGAATACAAATATGCATACAAGCAATATCATTTACTCAAATACTTATCTTTTATGTTTGTGTGGTTGTCTCCCGCTTGATCTTCTGTATGTCTTCTGAACTTCTATTCATTCTGTACCACTGTGCATGCTCAAGTGTACACTAGTGTCATCCTCATGATCTCATACACAAACATACATTCATTAGTATATTCTCAATATTATCAAAACATTCTAATTCTAAATAATCTTGAATATGTACAGTCATGATTATTAGTATTCAGGGTTTCAAGGAAGTCTTCTTTTACTCATGCATATTCTTGTTTGATCTAGTATGCATAAACCCTTGATTACTAACCAATCATACCAAGTATACTTACACAAGGTAAGATTCTAACATGACATAGGAAAACATACCTGGATTAGTATACCTGCTTAGTTATGTACAACATACCTCGTGAGTCTTTGTCTTCATGTTGTCATGGTCATGGAACTTGATTTGTCTTTTGTGATGTACCTATGTCTTGTTAGCAGACAACATCAACCTTACACAACACCATAATGCATAAGTACAATCATATAGCCCTAATCAATGAATGTCTTCGATCATTCACATGCATTCATATTGTTACTAGGGTGATAATACAATTAATAACATTAATCAAGATTGTACTAATAAATAACATGAAGACAAACACATTATGAACTTAATCAAGAATCAAATTTCAAGGCATACCTGAACCTCCTTAAGTCATACCTGTCGAGACCTTTTGTAGTCTTCTTATGTAAGGCCTTAGCCTCAACTCCCCCTGAAACTTGATCTGGAGCTTGATTAGGGTTTGCTAGAGAAACCCTAAAAATTCAATCTTTGACTTTCACACTTCTGAATGGATGGAAGAATGTGTCTTGCTGAGCTGATCAACCTAGCATTCTTCAATTTTGAAATCTCCAAAATTTGACCCTCAAAATTGCCTTCGAAACTTCTGGATCTTCTGGACAGGAACCTGAACTAGGGTTTGATGAAGCCTGGTATTCTACCCAACCAAAAATTTGATCTTGGTCTCTAAATTTCAATTTTCCTGAGTAGCATTCAGCCGTGGACTCCGATTCCAAAAATTCTAACTTTCTCTGAAACCCTAAATTCCGGAAGCCATGAATAAAGGTGCTCCAAAAATAATTCTGTTTTGACAGAAATATGCACCTGCTTGTTTCTGCTATAACTCTGAAATTTCTTCTCCACAGGGTCTAAACAATTTTTTTGCAGTATCCTGACCTATCATCTTTCCATCCTGATAGGTCTGACCTCAATTGGATTTTCTGATAGAGAGTTATGCCAAGTGTCGCAACGTGACCTGTTTATGGGATAAAATAGGAGAGCAAACTTGTACGGCGTGCCACGTGTCACTGGTTCACCTTCGGCCTCTCAAAAAGTTTCCTGAGATAGTACAGTCTGTGTACTACCTGTCACTTTTTACGAAATTTTATTTGGAGCTTCCTAGCCCAAGTTATGACCTTTTTCCCAAGGTGACCTGATTTTGACTGAGATCTGGAAGAGGCAGAAACCCTAACTTGTACTGATCATAACTCATAAAGTAAAATGAATCTGAGGGTGCCCTTTTGACACAAGGTACCTGGGGATGTTATCTTCGACTTGTAAACTTTTCAGACCCTGAACCTTCGCAGAAATGGATTTATAGTGAAAGTTCCACGATGACTGGTTTTTGCTATGTAAAACCCTAACCTTCAAATTGTCGTAAGTAAAGCAAGTGTCGTAAGTGCCATACCTTGTCTTCCTTCAGGTTAGCTCTGATACCATGTTAAAATTTAATATGATAAGATAGAAAATAGCAGCATTACATTCCATTTCACAATAATAGCATATACAGGATCACTGAAGAAACAACAAGCATAGCATAAACACAAGAGACACAGATTTATCCTGGGAAACCCTCATGGGGTAGAAAACCCAGTAAAGCTTCCTCAATATAGATGACCAGCAATATACAAAGATGCAAACCAAAGACATGATCTCCTTCTCCACCATAGCATACCTCTCCTCCACAAGTGCGCCTCTCTCAAGTGTGTGTATGTGTCAAATGAGGAACATATCTCCTCTATTTATACACTACACTGACATGTATTTTACACAAGTACATGTAGGCTCGTATTTAACCATTAGGTTAAATACCCTATTATAACTGACTGGGCCGACCCCCACATGGTGGGTCTAATAACCCTAGTTACCACAACCAATTCGGAGGAATAAACATCTCCGGATTAATAGTATAATCACATCGGAGGTATGGAACATCTCCGGAAAATATAATATTCTTAGAAGTTACAATATTCAACACTTATAACGTGACTAAAGTAATAGTATTATAATACATAATTACTATTGTTATTTATTAATTTATTATTATTGTTTCTCTAGTTTAGTAGTTTCATATTCATTATATTTATTACTAATTTAGTACTTTATATTCATTTTATTTTCTTTCATCATTACTATTCAATATAAATAAATACGATGTGAATAATTTAAAAAATGTCGTACAATATTGTTGCTAATCTAATATCAATGAAACAAATTATATATATAATTATATACTTAAACAATAAATTTCATATATGTAATTGAATCATTGGAAATAAATTAAATTTATAAAAATGTGTAAACTTGCAACAATAATTAACAATACTATAAATAAGATCAAGTAGAAGATTATATATTTGAACCGCCTAAATATTTTATATAAAAAATATGAAAATTCAAGTACTACTACAATATATTTGAGTTTTCGGTTGAATATCCCGCACTAACATATGATGATCATTGATCCACTAGTCCATAGCAAAAAAAATCTACATACTCCCAACAACATCAAGCTTTGGGACAAGTAGATGAAAATCATGTACATCAATGACTTTTCCAAATATTCCTCCTTCTCCATTGTTGTCGTCATAGCCTTGTAGGAAAGGTTGTGGACTATAGACCTACAAAATCAACATAAATATGACATTTTGAGATGTTCTTGCCAAATTTCATGGGATATATTAGATTGAGGTAAATTTCCAAGTTGAAGGACTAAAATGAGCATTAAATGGGTTTTATATATAGAACTACATATCTGCATCACGAAAAACCAATATAGTATAGTTCAAAAGACTTTACGCCTGCAAGTAATCCGTAACAAACCCTAAAAAAACTTTCAAAGATAGCCATGACCAAAAACATAGAATCAAAATGGATTTTAGGGTTCAATGTTTCTATAAGAGACCTGTAGGCTAGTATCCCAATGCCCTTTCTCATAGTTTCCTTTTAGACAATTATCTTCCCTTCGTGTTTCTATTTAGGATTCCCCATTCATTGCTTTATCAAATTTGAAGCATGGGATACACTCTTTTAATACTATGTATGAATGTCACTCTAGTGAAGGGACTTGTAGAAATGATATATTTGGTCACACAATAGGAAATTAATAAACCCTTTGGTTGGTTCCAATTGTAGTTTCATCAAATACCAAGTGTTTGTAGGCATTGAATAAAATATTTTCTAGAGAACGATGGATATTATTCTAGTGGCAAGGAAAGTGGGTGGGGTCCAATTCCTTTTAACTAGTTTTCCATCTTACCCACCCTTTGATTTTTCTCGACATTCCTATTCCAATGATAATTATTTTGTACAAACTTATTTCAAGCAAGGTTGGGGATTGCTTGTTCATTGATTACCTTTGCTTGTTCCACTTGATATTTCCTCCCTATTATGAAAATAAAGAAAAGAAACCGACTCTTATACATAGAAATTGAGCTCAAAATTATATGCAATCCTATCTTTTGAGAAACACTTCTTAGTTCATTATTCAACACGCATTAAGGTGCCTCAATCAAAATTTTGAGATTTTTTATATATCTATTTTATGGTTTTCCATCTGAGTAGTTTAGCAATTCCCTCACCAAAATTGGAACAAATAGGTGTATCCCTAATTGATTCAATTGCCTCTTCTTATTGAATAGAAGCACTTAGAAATATTCAAGTATGTGTATATTGCATGGCTATTCAAATGTAGTGAGCTAATTGACACATACATAATATCTCTTTCTTTGCAATGCTCTTTTTACCAACGAATCTTGATAGATGACTCTCTCACTTTTGATCTCTCTCTCTCTCTCTCTCTCTCTAACACACACATATACATTTGGAGTATCAACATAAATATGGAGTGGACTATAGACCTACAAAATCAACATAACTATGTCATTTTGAGATGTTCATACCAAAATACAAGAGATATATTAGCCTCAGGTAGATTTCCAAGTTGAATGACCAAAATGAGCATCGAATGAGTTTTAGAGATAGAACTACATATCTACATCATGAAAAAACAATAGAGTATAGCTCAAAATATTGTACATCCGCAAGTAATCCTTGAAAAACCCTCAAAAACCATTCAAAGATAGCCATAACAAAAAACATAGAAATCAGAATGACAATTTCCACAAAATCGAAGGATACTGCAGTGACAGAGTTATCAAAATTCCTCTAATGATATTCTCTTCTCATATCCCTAGTTGTTTCCTAGTTGGGGGAAATGTTACATGATCTCTCATTCATGGATGGCTTTGGATTCTTAGACCTATAATCGATCACTCAATCTATAGCAAGGTCCTTTTTAACAAAACAAATAATTTGGGCTTGTACAAAAGGGAAAAAAAAGTGGGTATGCATAATCAGAAATCAATAGAATGACATAAATGAAGAGAAAAATCCCATTAAAACCAATCACTTTCTACTATAATGTAATCCTACATTGACCAAGAAAACCTAACATTCATGAGTGTTGAATTCTTTTTATTTCAAATACATTCACAAGAATACTCATAACCTTTAATAAATAATGGATTAAGACCAATATTATTATAAATGGACTCAAAATTAGAATTGGTTTGTCACAAAACTATGATTCAGGCAGTAAAAAATGTAATACTACCCACTAGCACCCTACAAGTGAAAGTAACAGGGTAAAATATGTTATGAAATGGTAACAAAAATTTTGTTTGCTAATCTAGAGCCACACCCGAGGTTCAATCAAAATACATATTCTTTGTGGTACAATATTTTCTTTCAAAGTATCATTAAAAAAATCAACTCAACTTATCTAAAGCCTCTAAAATTTCTATTTCATCTCAAAACCGTGACTTTGTCCACTAGAATCACTTGTAACACATAATATTTTACAATGAAATTTATCATGCTTAAACAAAATAGTTGAAAAAGGGTAGCTTCCTACCAGGAATGGATACATCTGTAGAAAAAAATGAAGCTTAGTCATGCAAAATTGCAATGTATTGTGCAAGAGAAAATAGTAAAAGACAATTAGCATTCCATACTACAATTCAAAACAAAAAAAAACCATCGACCAAGTCAAGCTCAACATACAAATGCCTCCTAGATAGGAACTACAATGTACTTGTCCTAGAGAGATATATTCTATCTCATAAATAGACAACACATGAGAATATTCTTTAGTTCCCAAGAGCTTTATATACTTCATAACTATGGTTAAAATCCCTTTACTAGCTAGAAATTCTGCATCATTCTCAACCAACATATTAGTTAGATAATACTGTCAAGGAATACTTTTGATATGAAAACAAAGAAACCTCTATAAATAAGAGATGAAAAATGTGTTTTAGTAGCTCACTTGTAAATTATCAACATAGCTCCTCCCATCATAATCATACTTAAGACACCGACACCATATTTCTATTGTCCTTTCAATATTCCCAACACATATGTAACAAAGTGTTGCTGCCATCACATTTCCTGTTGCAATCAATTTAGAAGGAAGCATATGACATAAAATAATCCATTCCTCCCTCTGGGATTATTGCAAAAAAAATAAATTATATGTATTTCACAAATATGAAGCAATGCAGATCCAATACAAACCTTAAGTAGTATGATCTCAACAACAAACAACAACTCTCTTGAATATTCTCCTTTCTCCTTTAGCACAAGAAAAATACCAATACATTGGCATCTTCCCAATTTTGTTATTGACATGTGTGCATTGAAATAGCATTGTTCGTACCATAATGTTTAGTTATGCCCTACAAGAATGAGAACAAGGCCATGTAACTAGAGTAACCTATGTGAATCACTAGTGGAAAGAGATTAAATTTATATAAACATTCAAAGTCGCATTAATTAACAACACTAAATAATAACAAGTACAAACATATATAATTTTAACCACATAAATATTATATAAAAAGTCAAGTACTACAATATATAATTTGAGTTTCCAATCAAATATCCACTAATTCATAAAAAATGATGGTCAATGATCCAATACGACTACATGACAAAAATCCATCATTAGTCCATACTCTCAACAACAACATACTCAACAACATCAACCTTTGCAACAAGAACATGAAAATCGTCTACATCGATGATTTTTCCAAATACCTATTTGGCCACTGAGTGAAACTCCCTTCCTTCTCCTTCAAACGACTACATCCTTCTAATTTGTCTTCACATTGAAGGGGGATGTTACTTGTTACCTTAATGATATTTACATTTCCATATTCATTACTCGGTTCCACTATGTGAATCAAAGAAAGTGAGTGAATTCATCCAATGCCAGCAATAACACCATCATATGGATCCAATACTCTCACTTTCTAACCCACCTGGAGTACTTCATGTCCTATTGGAGTTAATGTGCTCTGTCAAAAACCAAAAAGTATACATAAATTTTAGAAAAAAATTATTACAATCATATTCTAAAAAATTGTAATTATTGAAATAAAAAAATTGAATGCATTTATTGTGGAGTCAATATTTCAAATCCCATGAGTAAGGATTGTAGGAATTGATTGGAAATGTTCAAGCACATCAATTTTGTCATATTTCAATTTTGTTTCATTAACATCTTTTCCTTTAAATAATATTCTACATGTGATTTCATCATGCACAGAAAAAATATTACTCTTCATAGTATGCAACGGAGCATCCTTAATAATTTTACTAAACAGATCCATTTAAGTATTAAAAGCTCATTAAGTTCTTTAAGGAGGCACACGATAGGAAACAATAAGATAAATATATACAGTTTAATTGCACTAGCAAGAAAACCCATACCTTTACATGTTTCAGTGCATCTAATCTTATCACACTAGGGGTTTAAACTTCATCATCCTTTTCTACGTCTTTCACCATTCTTGAACCATCTAGATTTATGGTTTCTTCCTGTGATTGAAAAGGATTTCCATTTTAAAAAAATGAGGCTTCACGAGTGAAGGGAAATGAAGCAAAACATCGACAAATTACAAATTCAAGTGAATAAATGGTCATAGGGGAATGGAAAATAGTTTACCTCATATGAATCATTAAATGCCCCCTTATTCCATGCAACAAAAGGATGTTTACTGGAGGTGGATAGGGACCATTGTCTCTGTCAACCCATGTATAAATTTCATTGCATGATTATAATTGTCAATCGAGTTTTCAACATTTCATGTGTCTCCTATTTGGCTTCTCTGGACTTCAACAGATGGTAAGGGAATTTTTGTTGTATTTTTTAACATCTTATTATATTTAGAATTTTTGTTTTCAATAGTACAGTGAGCCATTTATTTCACACTCAATTCTCTACTATTTTCTTCAACCTACAAATAATTGTCAACACACAATTAGTTGGATAGACAAATAAAAATGCATAACACAATGTACAATATCCAACAAAAAATTCATATACTTACAAATATGTGTTTTTTGGCTCGCAACCCCTATCGACCATAGATATATCGAACCTTTACAAGGTATCTTGCTTTCTTTTGTCTTGTACACTTTTCTAAATAATCTTCAAAATGAATAGTTTCCTTCAAATCTTCCCACTATTTGGGAGTCAAACATCTCTCCCTATATTTTCCATCAATATTATTTTATGCATTTATGTCTGAAATTATTCATCAAAATTCTCATTCTTTGCTTGTAATATTTAGTGGATATCCTTCCACCAATAGTCTAAAAATAATTTTCCATTCATTGTATCACTTGATCAACATTTCTTGGAACTTGATATGAAAAGTTGGCTTTGGTAACATCCAAATGAGACCTGATTCTCATGCCCAACTTTGAGGCCCACCTTGAAGCATTATGTCCAGTAGGCTCACCATATTTTACCTCTACCAAGTAATACTTCTTCCCTTCAGATTTTGTTTCTTTGGATTCCCTTTATGTAGACTTATACACAACTTGACTAATTCTTCGTCTTTTGAGTTCAACTGACACATCGTCAGAACCAAAATTGGGTGATTAAAATCCACTAAGACTTGTAGATACAGAAGGTGTAGCATCTAGATCCTCTCTTGCAAGAGATGTTGTATGTTTCTATTCGGTAGCAGAAGGTTGAACTCATTTCTCCTCGGCCATAATAGGTGTGTAACTAGGTAGCTCACCAACCTCAGATGTGCCTCCAAATACCTGTTTTAATTTTAAATAAATTTATCTCAAATTTGATCCTCCATATATGGTTCTATCATCAATATCTTAGACATAATCATGTAATATATCAGGTTGTTGGTGATTAGTAATGTCAGCTTCATCTCCATGTATTGATGTACCAATGTGTTGGCTTCTATGAGTTGGAAGCAATATGTCTTTGCTTGGCCTTTGTTTCTGCTAATTTTTTGTATGATCAATTTTTTTCTCTATACAACATAAAAATTATCAAATTAGTATCAAAAGAATATATGGCCTACATAATTAAACAAATGATATACACATTTAATGAAATATGCATAGGAGTGAAAAGTTAAGATGAGTATGTACTTACTTATTTTCCAAACCAAGAGATGATAAATGTTATTCATTTCTTGTGATTTGTTCTTTATGAATACTCTCGTATTCTATCACATTTTCTTCACTGATGGTGTCACTTTTGCACTTAAATCCATTACTCTTCCTAGCCTTTATTCCCAACATTTCACATAAAAAACATGAAGGGAAGTTCATGGGAGGAAAAATCATAAAATGGTGCTTGTATGTGTCTATGTAGACCTAGGACTTTTTAACTGATGTAATTTGTCTAGCAAAGGAAGATAAGACAAGAACAAAAACTATAGTTCTAAATCAATCGATGAGGCCTAAGAAGTGACCAAATTGTTCAAAATGATATTACATGATATTGAAACACAAAAAAATGTGCAGGTAAAGGACCATGTTAGCATTTCAAGCATCATATATCTAGCATACTCATGAGGTCATTCCCAACAGGAAAAATGATGATATTAACCCTATCTCTATGCTTCATTTTCAGCTGATTTCTTAATAGCTATGACAATGGAAGGAAGCGGGCAATAAAATAATTATTTCAAAACTGAATTCAATTCTCTAATAGTCTAACATTCAAATCATTATTCTACCTTTTGTTACCACTGAAACACAAGACATCCATTGACAAAATTTCTCATGCAGAATTTGACAGTAAGGAACAACATGCAATCAAATTAGAAAGAAGCACCCAACAAGTAAAAAAACATTATAAATTATGTATTTAACAAGTAAAAAAACATTGCACAGTGTTGAAAACAAGTTGACCATGACTATAATAACTCACATAATATGTATGTAGAGATGCACAAAAACAAAAATAAAAATGTTGCATATCCATTTGAGTGAAAAATGAAGGATAAATTTCATATAGAGTTTAGAACAACCATTGAATAATCCTATGGCCAAAACAATAAAATCCATTTGGATAGTGAAAATTTAATCCATAAAGTTAACGTGACAAATTAATAATCATCATTGTCATCTGCATCACAATCCCAATCACTTATGTATGTATTTGCTTGATTTTCTTCCTCATCCTCATACAATAGATTTCCTTGATCACACATTACATTCTCTCTCAGTCTCTTCATTGAGAATCGAAATTTATTCTTCAAATACTCTATCGTCATCTTCAGATTCTTATTCTAATGTTTCTTGTAAATTATTATTGGGGATAATTTTAAGAACACCCCCGAAATTTATGTGTATAATAAATGGGAAAATATCCCTAATATATAGCAAAATCTAAAGGCTATTTTATCAATAACATAATATGTACATATAATTTTTTGGCTAATATTTCATTCTATTATAGAATCTTGTAAAATCTTGACGAATCTTTCACTAAATTTTAAGATATTGTAAAATCTTGGCGAATACTTCATTGAATTATAAAATATTGTAAAAACTTGGCAAATATTTCATCAAATTATAAAACCTTGTAACGTCTTAGTTAATCTTTTGCTAGGAAGACTCGGATTTTGATTTTGCATATTACTAAGGTAGTGCAATAGAAGAATATATACCATAGCTTTACTCTCTCAACTCCTAGACCCTCAAATGAACAAATGCATGAATGAGGAGATGAGGGATTTATTTATACATTTCACAAGCAGTATTGGGTCACTCACAACTAGAGGTGTTGCTGAAACACACCTACACTAACTAGATTCAGGGAAAGTGGAGACTCCACTTTTTATATTGTCCCTTAGTGGTCCAACGAAAATTTGGGGAACCAAATCTTGACATACCGAGACACTAATAGAATTGAACACTTTACACCGTGGAGTGATTATGGAACCCATGAACCATTATTACAACGTGGGGTATTATCGAGACCCACAACCTTAATATAGTGTATGAATTCTCAATTAGCTTATTTTTCAAATCTCTCATTTTTGAGCTAGCCTCTAAAAAAACATGCTTATCTATTTTTAGATATGAATGCCACTTTTTCCTTTCTTTTGTTGATAATCAAAATATGAATTATGTCATTTAATTTAGAATTTTTAGAGTTAGATAGAAACTTGCAATGGTTATTAGAAATAAGAACATACATGAACAAGAATAGAAAGCACATTAATTCATCATCATGCGTATCATTAGAACTACTCTGTTAAAGACTACTTTTTCTTAGATAAAATGAGGACTCAGTGTTTGTATCCATGGCCTTGAAATTTTTGAAAGCATGCAAAATGTTTTAAAAATGTTTTAGCGCCCTCATTGAATGCAAAAGACTAGATATCAAATAGCACAATGTATATATCTCAGGTCAAACATGCCCTCTACATATTATATACAATCATGATGAAAATGAAGTATCATGTTCCAACTAAATCATATATTTATCATACATAACTAGATCCATTTCTAGATGATGATATAAATTACACATCAAAACAAATCACCAAGAAACATTTTTCTTATGAATGACCCTTACAAAAAACAAAATATCGTAAAACAAGTACCGAACCCAACAAATTTAGGTCACAAATAAAATTGACGAACTTGGCAATACGAATAAAAAAATATACCAGCCACAAACTTCTCAATACAAATAAAAGATTCTACCAGAACGCTTTGGAAAACTCTACAAAAAGACAACCAAGATAATGACCATTCCACTGTAGCTCCGCCATTATAATTAGTGTGCATTCATTTATATTACAAACATCCCAAACATAAACATTAACATACATAAAATACAAACATATGCACTCTCATTAACGCCTTAGATCTAATATTAATTGTAGAGCAAGATCCTAATAAAAGCACATTTTAAACAACTGGGTCAAATTTAGTTTGAATATATAAAAACCATGTGGCATCTCTCCATCAAGAGTAGCATCAACTAACAACATATAATGTCAGCCGATAGTTTAAACATGACAATGCATAAAATAAATCATATCTTTTGAGCTCTGTAACACTTTCACGGAACCAATACTCCTAGGATAGAATACACCCTAATAACACCAAATGAGCCCTAATAATCAAGAGTGCCCTAAAATTCAACAGCCTAAAAAAGCATCCATGATAAAAGGTAAATTTTCAATATAATAATCTATTCTAACTATGGATAAAAAGCATAAAAATCATGATAAAAAGAATATCACGTTAATTGTTGGATAAAAAGAGTGATGCGAGTTTGTATTCTCTGATAAATTACATTTGCAGCATACCCCTTCAAGACCTGATCTTTCAATAATGGAGATGTTAAACGAATATTAAAATGTCGATAAAACTAAGAATGAAAAGTGGAATTTCATCAACCAGAACCTTCACCCTACAAGCGCAATTTGATGTGGGTAAACCATGAACCATTGTAGCCTTTATATAGAACAAAATAGCCCCTGATTTTCCCTCCAATACTGTAAATCAAGGGTTCAAAGAAGGTATCACATGAAATTGACTAAAAATACATGCAAATGCAACCATATGCTTGAATTACAAGGAAAATGGAGGGAGAAATAACCCCTGGGAGCCTCCATTACTGAAAATTGGGGGCAAAGGAATGATTTCACTAGAATTTGTCTAGAAATTGGGGGTGAAAGATAGATTAGAGGGATATTTTGCTATGGCGAAAATAGTTTTTTCATTTTCCTCATTAATATACGGGAGGCTATTCATTTTGGATTTATTTTTTTTCTAATAAATATTGGGCGAATATATTTTAGCTGAAAAAACCCTGTCCATATAAGAAAATAGCCCACTAAATTTTTGTAACCCCCTTAATATAGCCCATGGGCTATATATAGCCCCTAAAGTTATCCATGATTATTATATTCCCCATTTGGAATTATATCAACATCTTCCATGAATTTCCTTTTTGAACAAGACTCCGTTTGAATGACATACAACCATCCTATGAATGTTACATCATCAATTAGAAATGTCTGGTTAATTTGAAGAGGGGGAACATATGATTCATCAGTCTTTGATAAAATTTGATGTGTTTTTTGCATGTGCAAATCCATAATCATCATGTTGTATTGTGGATGATTTGATCCCTTTACGTTTTAATAATATAAGACTAGTTTCACCATAATCAAATTGAATAATTTCTATTACAAATCCAACCCAAAATTTCTTTTTAGTGTCATGACGGAATTCAACACTAACAATACAATCCCAATTTGCCTTTCCGTTGTCCTTTATTCCACTCTTAAATGAATAGCATAGGCCCACATTCCACTGGAACGACAAGCCCATTTATCTGGACGTCGTGAAAGCTCAATTTTCTTTATCATTATATCTTGACCTTCTTATTGTGCAGTCATCAAATTTTGGAAAAGAACACGACCAATATTCAAATCTTGAAGTCGATTCTTTTGAGATGGACACATCCCTGTTTGAATCTCTTCTCCATATTTTCTACATAGAATATGAACATAGAAGACAATAAGAATGATAATAATTTAACTATTATATGAAATTAAATAAATAAATTATTGTGTAAATAATATTTCACCTACACCACTTATTGAATGAGGATGTGTTTTGAATAACATAGGCATGTATCATAGTTCTTTCCTCATGTGATAGCTTGAAGCGATGCACATTTCCTTATAATACTTCTCCTGCAACTCTCTCAACTTTGTCATCATCCCATACACATCGATTGACATTACTATAGTCCTTCATATATTTTGTGTAAAATCCTATTGCCTCTTGCATTGAATATCCCTCATACATGTTACCTTTTGATTTTTCCTTATTACGAATATTTTTTTTCAAAACCTTCATATATCGTTCTATGTGATAAATCCATCTCAATCTTATTGGGATACAATTCTCTAGTTCATATTATAAATGTATAAGAAGATGCATTGTCACATCCCCTTCCCTCAATCCGATGCGAGGAAACGTGAACCAAAATTACCAGGATGATTTGTTAAGCTCAGCCCCCATACATTGCTCAACAATTCATAACAATTTAAAACTTGTGTGTGCAGGCTCATACTTCCAATAAACACAGCGGAAATAAACATATTTGCAAGCACACAAACAGTAATGCAGCCTCATATCTAACACAAGCATATGATGATTCAACATCCAGGGATTTCAATTCCATTTCCAGACCATGCACAGACTTCATATCAATTCCATTAACATGAATAATTACCATTCTGAATTAACACATTACATCTAACACAAAATGCATATAATTTAAAACACAGATAACACTTATCTTGAAGATGAAGCTGTCCAAACAAATGGCTATGTGAGAGCAACGTTCCACCCAACCATAGATCTCTGTCCAACTTGTATTCTTTCAGCTAAGAGATCACCCCTAAGCTGGGTTGTGTATCCACTAAGGAGGAACTAGCTGGGCTCACTCACAGCCATGGTTTCACTCAACAACTATGCTAAGCCAACACATAGTTGGGTTTATCAAGCATATGAAAGACAAAGGAGGGAAATGCTAAGCCAGTGAGCTCATCCACAGAGCTACAGGCATCTCAAATGAATTCAACAGTCAAGGAACCCACATTACCTACCACACCCAACACAAGGAAGGTCCCCTTCTCTGTTGCACAGTCCCTCAAGCGTCCCTTCCCTCCAGTGCTCTTCAGGGTGGGCATAGAAAGGTCCAGCTGCTAATCGTTGAGATTCTAGCCTTCACTGGGTTTATCAAGCAAACCCAAACTCTGCTCAGTCATTCACAATTGGATTTCTCACAATTATGTTCATCAAATAACTCAATCCCGTCACTGGTTTTTTGGGCTATAGAAACTGGGTTTTCCAATGGATTTCTAGGTATCTAATCCTCTCAAATTCGCCCCAAGGTTCATATCTATGGATCCCCCATTGGATTTCACTGTCAAATAACAAATCTAGGTGTTTTTGGCTCTTCAAAATGTGGGTTCTTTCAAAGTTGTGATTTCTGGTTTTTCTCTCTATTGGCAATTCATTTTTGGATGAAAATTGATGCTGGTAACCTCCACAATGGAATGGGGATAAGGAAGAAGCAACTCCCATGAGGTAGAGTGACTTGTGGTACAAGAAAACAGAGCCCATACTATTAAATTTTCAGAATTTAATTCAATTTGATCTAGGATCTTAACTGAGAGAACAACATGTACAGCATATCTACAGCATATCAATCATGGAGACAATAATGCAAGCACACAAGAGACACAAAGATTTACTTGGGGAAAACCATAAAGGTGAAAAAACCCAATAACTTCCTCAGAGATAGATAGAGCAATGATACAACCAACCAAGAGAGATAGCCATAACCTAGCAGCAGATCCTCCTCCTCCATAAGTGCACCACTCCTCCTTGAGTGCATGTGTGAGAAGTAAGTGAGTAAATAGAGTGCCTCCCGCATTCTATTTATACTTGACTTGACTTGCCTTTTTACCTAACTCATGTAGGCTCAAACTTAACCACATAACATAATGCTGAGTGGGCCGACCCCCAATAGGGTGGTCTAATAACCCTTTGACCCACATGGCCGACCCCCAATAGGGTGGTCTAATAACCCTTTGACCCACATGACTTATACAGGGCCGACCCCAAACAAGGTGGTCTAATAACCCATCAAGTATAAGTTACGACACTTACAATATAAATGACGACACTTCCTTATAGAGGAATAATACCATCTCTATAGGAATACAATATACATATATGTGAAATACATTCCGAAGTTACATATACATCAACACTCCCTCTTAACTAGGAAGGTATTTCTCAGCACAGTTCTTCTAGCACAAGTCATCTTCTCTGGATCATCGTCACTCGATAATCGTCATCGAGTCATCATCATCGTCACTGCTGCTGCTATCTCAATCAATCTCTGAATCTACTCGTCATAGGAAGTTCTACAGAGCCAGTCCTTTTTCATACTAGATGTAGGCCCACCACCAGCAGGTCTTCGTCATCACTGGCCATACTGTGGAATCCTCAGGACTTTTACGTGTGTCACAAAACCTCGAAAGAGCATCCCAGGCTATTACGAGCACACAGCTCTACCTATAGGATCTCCCAGGGCAACGAATTACATGTGACCTCACCACAAAACCTCGCAAGAGCATCCCAGGATGTTACGAGCACACAGCTCTACCTATAGGATCTCCCAGGGCAACGAATTACATGTGGTCATGGCAAAACCTCGCAAGAGCATCCCAGGACTGATTACGGGCACACAGTCCAACCTATCGGATCTCCCAGGGAAACGAATTACATGCCATAGGACAAAACCTCGCAAGAGCATCTGCCAGATATCCCAGGGCGCTATTATATGCCATGGGCAAAACCTCGAAAGACTATCTGCAGATCTCCCAGGGCAACGAATTACATGTCCTCCCAGAGAAAAACCTCGAAAGAGCATTTGCCAGATGTCCCAGGGCACCGAATTACATGCCATAGGCAAAACCTCGAAAGATCATCTGCAAATCTCCCAGGGCAATGAATTACATGCTCATCTGCACAACCTGATCCACGGCCATAGAGTATCAACCTGATACTCACCATACATCATCCTGATGTATCCATGATCATCCAGATCATCATCACTGCAACGTCCTGCTGTATGTCATCTGGAGCAACATCCTGAAGCTCGTCATCTATGATCATCCTGATCATCACTGCAACATCCTGCTGCATGTCATCTGGAGCAACATCCTGAAGCTCGTCATCTATGATCATCCTGATCATCACTGCAACATCCTGCTGCATGTCATCTGGAGCAACATCCTGAAGCTCGTCATCTATGATCATCCTGATCATCACTGCAACATCCTGCTGCATGATCCACCTAATCATCAATGCATCTACCTGATGCATACCAAGTATCTACCTGATACATATCATCATACATGATCCTCCTGATCATCAATGTATCCACCTGATACAAATACATGATACATATCATCATACATGATCCTCCTGATCATCAATGTATCACCTGATACAAATACATGATACATATCATCATACATGATCCTTCTGATCATCAATGTATCCACCTGATACAAATACATGATACATATCATCATACATGATCCTCCTGATCATCAATGCATCTACCTGATGCATACCAAGTATCTACCTGATACATATCATCATACATGATCCTCCTGATCATCAATGTATCCACCTGATACAAATACAAATACATGATACATATCACCATACATGATCCACCTGATCATACCCAGCATCCAACATGATGCATACATACATAGATGATCCAACTGATCATATCCAGCATCCAACATGATGCATACATACATACATAAAAATGATCCAACTGATCATATCAAACAGAAACCAGAACATCATCCTGATGCTCATCATCCAGCGCTTACATCCACAGCCATGTGAAGGATCCTCCTTCCAACATGCTTGGAATGGCTTCAGCAAATGTGTCCATCACTTCTTCCTCGAAGTGTCCTCGATCTGAAGAACGCCAAGCCTCTCTCTGAAGTACTCGAACTTCACTCTGGCTAGTGGCTTCATCAGCACATCTGCAATCTGCTCGTTCGTCGCAACATACAGGAGCTTCACAGCTCCTCTCTGCACCATATCCCTGATATAGTGATATTTGATCTCTATGTGTTTCGACCTGTCATGAAACACTGGGTTCTCGGACAGCTTCACACAACTCTGGTTATCACAGAAGATACCAGTAGCCTCCAACAGGAGATCAAATAACTCAGACAGTAGCTTCCGTAGCCATACTGCCTCACAACTAGCTGAACAGGCTGCAACATACTCTGCCTCAGCTGTACTCAGTGCTACACAGGATTGCTTCCTGCTAAACCAAGAGATCACACCTGATCCCATACTGAAGCAACATCCAGATGTGCTCTTCCTATCTGCAGCACTGCTAGCCCAATCTGAATCAACACAACCCTGTAGGTTAAACTTTTGATTTGCCTCATACCTGAGCCCATAATCCACTGTACCCTTCAGGTACCTCAGATAATGCTTTACAGCAACCAGGTGAACACTCCTCGGATCCGTCAGGAACTGGCTCAATGTGTTCACAGCAAAGAAAATGTCTGGTCTCGTGTTCGTCAGGTACATCAAGGACCCAATCATCTGACGATACATAGAGACATCAACCAGCTTAGATGAAGCATCACATAGAAGCTTCAGATTCGATGCCATAGGTGTGGCCATGGCCTTGCAATCCATCATCCCGAACCTCTTTGGGATCTCTACTGCATACTTCCCTTGTTCAAGGAAGATTCTATCTGCACTCTACCACACCTTCATGCCAAAAACAAATAGTGCATCATCCCCAAGTTCTTCATCTCGAACTCAGTAGTAAGCTTCCGCTGCGTGTCGGCAATCAATCTATCTTCACCATACCAAGTTCTGCACATATATGATTTCCTATCATGTGTCTTAGAACCAAGTGGCTACTCTACATACACTTCTTCTTCAACTACACCATTCAAGGAAGCTGTCTTGAATCCATCTGGTGTATCTTCTATTTCATCACTTTTATATTTCTCAATGCTGCCATCTGCAACATGCTTGATCTGATAGTTCCAATTGGAAGTCATAGCAAACTTCTCTTCATGTCTTAGGATTACATCCCAAACATCATTCTTCATGATCGACGGATCATGGCATTTCATTTCTTCATCCCAGATCCTGGGAACTTCAATATCTTCAATATCTTCAATAGATATCTTTGTTGCTGGAACAAAATGTTGTAGTTCTTCTTTTGTAGGAGATGGCATACGATCTTTCCTACACAACAAGTTAAATTGCATGATTAGAAAACATCTCATAGTTTTCAGAACAAATTCTTACACATAAAGAAATATGCCATACAGTCATGCAATTATCTTAGCCAATGCTTCAATACAACATTTATCCATATTCCGTAACTTTCTAGATGCCTTCCAATCTCTACCAGAACATTGTTAAGAGTGTGCACAACTCCCAACATGTCAGCAAAGAGGTTTCATTCTAGATAAGTAGCAATGGAATGTTTTACAGTGCCATAGGCCACTTACCCATGTATATTAGTAGTATACTGTTCATCAATGCAACTATACATATCCTAAGTCTAGGAGCATGAGCATATACATCATTGAACAATTTTATTTAAACAAACACATATGCAAGAAATAAAAATACTTATCTTTGTTTGTTCGTTGGGTGGACTCCCTCTGAGTCTTTGCTTTCTTGCAGGAGCTGCTGGAGTCCTAATCTGCAGTAGCTTCTTCTACACCTTTCTGTTGTGGAATGTAGAAAGATGGTCAACTCCCTCTGAATATCTGCATTCTTGCAGAAACTACTGAAGTGTACTCCCTCTTGATCTTTGCTCCCTGGATTACCTGTCCTTGAACTTATATACATTCTCGATCTCTATGCATGCTTGTTAGTATCATCATTGTGTTATCCTCTAGGTCTAATATGAAATCATACATTCATTAGTATACTATTAAAACACAATAATCTCAAGCATGTATAGTCATGATCATTTCAAACAAAAATAGTAAGCATTATTATTCAAGGTTTATGCAGGATTCTTATGGTTAGTCAAATCATAAGAAACATAACATATCTAAACCTATAATTACTCAAACCTATGACTCTTCAGGTTAGTTGAATCATCAATCAAGATAAGAGATATAATATGCATAAAACCTGTGATTATTCAAACCTATACCTTCATGATTCTTCTGGTTAGTCAAATCAATCAATATAAGAGACATAATTCTTTTACTTATATTCCTAGTTGACCATAGGACTTTTCTGGTTATTCATATCATCAATCAAAGTAAAAATCATAATATGCCTAAACCCATGAGTACTAACTTCAATGAATAATCATAATCAATCATGCCAAGCATACTTAAATAAAGGATCTTATCACAAGGTGAGATTCTAACTTGATATAGGAAAAACATACATGGATTAGCATGCTAGCTAATTATGTCTAACATACTCACATGATGTCTTCTTGTTCTTCTTCAATGACTTGTGCTAATAACCTATATATCTCATAGGTTAACCATTATAAAACCAAGTTATACATACTTCGTAAATGGATCTTTTATGAGATCCATGACAATGGATGAATCTTTGTCCTCATGTTATCATGACCATATATTCTTGGACCAGAACATGATTTGTCTTTCTTGGTGTACCTTTCATGTTAGTAGACACATAAACCTCATACAACACCATAATGCATTAGTACAATTATAAGTGTCAACACCCAAATCAATGAATATTTTCTATCGTGCATTCATAGTTTTATTAAGGTGATATGACAAGTCTAAAATCAAGATTGTACTAACCGTAATAACATGAAGACAAACATACCATAAAATTAATCATGAAAAAATCTCAAAATATACCTTGATGATTCATACCTGTCGAGATCGCTTGTAATCATCTTATGTAAGGCCTTAGCCTTATCTCCCTCTGAAACAGGAACTCCTTCACTTATGCAGGTGACCAATCCATCTTCTTCTAGGATTAACCCAATCCACTTGATTTGCAAGAACTGGACTTCGAGCTGGATATGGGTTTGTCAGAGAAACCCCAAAAATTCAAACTTTGAATTTCAACCTTCTGACAGGATAGAAATATGTGTCTTGATGAGCTGATCAAACTGGTATATTCAGAATTTGAAAACTGCAAAGTTTTTCTCCTCAATTTTGCCTTTGAAACTTTCGGATTCACTGGACATGACCCTGAACTGGGGTTTGATGAATTCCACTCTTCTACCCAATCAAAAGGTTTTATACAAAGCTCTAAGCTTCTATTTTTCTGAGGAGCTTCCAGCCGTGGTCACAGATTTCAAAAATTCCCATTTTTACAGAAGCCCTAAATTTCCACTTTTCTGATTAAGGTCCCGAACTAGGGTCTAATCAAGCCCGGCCTTCTGCCCAACCAAAAATTCTGATCTTGGTCTCTAAATTTCTATTTTTATGAGTAGCATCCAGCCGTGGTCTCCGATTACAAAAATTTCAACTTTCTCCAAAGCCCTAAATTCCGGAAGCCATGAATGAAGGTACCAAAAAATAATTCTGTTTTGATAGAAATATGTACCTGATTGTTTCTGGTGTAACTCCGAAATTTTTGATCCACAGGGTCTGAAAAAGTTTCCTGAGATAGCCTGACCTGTTATCTTTCCATCCTGACAGGTCTGACCTCAATTGGATTCTCTGAGAGAGAGTTATGCCAAATGTCGCAACGTGACCTGTTTTGGGATAAAACAGGAGAGCGAACTTGTACAGAGTGCCACGTGTCACTGTTTTAACTTCGGCCTCTGAAAAATTTTCCTGAGATAGATCGGCCTGTTACCTTTCCATATTGATATGTCTGACCTCAATTGGACTCTCTGAGAGAGAGTTATGCCAAACGTCGCAACATGACCTGTTTATGGGATAATACAGGAGAGCGCACTTGTACGGAGTGACACGTGTCACTGGTTCAACTTCGGCCTCTGAAAAATTTTCTGAGATAGTACATACTGTGTACTACCTGTCACTTTTTACTAAATTTCATTTGGAGCTTCCTATCCCAAGATATGACCTTTTTCCCAAGGTCACCTGATTTTGACTCAGATCTGGAAGAGGCAGAAACCCTATATTGTACAGATCATAAATCACAAAGTACAACGAATTAGAGGTTGTCCTTCGGACACAAGGTACCTGGAGATTTAATCTTTGTCCTGTAAAAATTTTAGATCCGAAAAATTTGCCAAAACGGATTTATAGCGAAAGTGCTACGATGACTGGTTTTTGCTATATCAAGCCCTAGCATCGTAAGTGCAACAAGTGTCATACATGCCATATCATGCCTTCTTTCAGGCTAGCTCTGATACCATGTTAAATTTTCAGAATTTAATTCAATTTGATCTAGGATCTTAACTGAGAGAACAACATGTACAACATATCTACAGCATATCAATCATGGAGACAATAATGCAAGCACACAAGAGACACAAAGATTTACTTGGGGAAAACCATAAAGGTGAAAAACCCCAATAACTTCCTCAGAGATAGATAGAGCAATGATACAACCAACCAAGAGAGATAGCCATAACCTAGCAGCAGATCCTCCTCCTCCATAAGTGCACCACTCCTCCTTGAGTGCATGTGTGAGAAGTAAGTGAGTAAATAGAGTGCCTCCCGCATTCTATTTATACTTGACTTGACTTTCCTTTTTACCTAACTCATGTAGGCTCAAACTTAACCACATAACATAATGCTGAGTGGGCCGACCCCCAATAGGGTGGTCTAATAACCCTTTGACCCACATGGCCGACCCCCAATAGGGTGGTCTAATAACCCTTTGACCCACATGACTTATACAGGGCCGACCCCAAACAAGGTGGTCTAATAACCCATCAAGTATAAGTTACGACACTTACAATATAAATGACGACACTTCCTTATAGAGGAATAATACCATCTCTATAGGAATACAATATACATATATGTGAAATACATTCCGAAGTTACATATACATCAACACATACCTGCAAATATGAATTTCTGGCTGCCCATGCTCCATTGAAGACATGGACTGAAACTTCAACTACTTCCTTACAACAGAAATAAATGTCATCAAGGAAAGTCAAATGGGTTTTCACAATGACATTTGGAAGCATATGGTTCATCCCCACAGGCCCCTCACCACTCCCTAGTGGATACACATGGCCCCTTCTCATTGGTTGCTTCCATAGCCAATTTTGGTATTTTATTGAAATATTAACATTTACATCAATTTACAATATTCCATGGCTTAATAGCACATGGGTATCAAAATATCAAATACTTGCTTGTTTTAAATAAAATCTGAACAGACACTAGTGGGGCCTTCGCCTTGAGCTCCACACTAGGGAAACATACAACGCATGTATACAATATTTACATTAGAAGCCAATATTTCATAAGGGTCAAAATTGGGGTATCACATGCATAGAAATTTCAAATATTGTTGGTGGAAATTCTCATTCCAATAAACAAAGGACTTCAATGACCTCTCCCCTCAAATTACTAAAGTATGAAGGATCTAACCAGATGTAGACTCATTCTCTTCAATATTAGGCCCAACCTTATAATTTCCAATCTTGGCCCCATTTCCAAACTTGATATGACCGCAATATGTAAAATATCCTCAATTCTAAAGTGATAGTCATGGGTCTTGAGGCCTCTTAAGATATGGAATGATAGTCATGCATCTTGAGGTTCTCCCCATTTAGATTTAAACCCAACCTTATATTATAAGGGCCTTGGTAAAAATCATACCATCGATTTTCAAATTCCATCCATACATTAGAATCAACCACAAGTCGTTGTTTTCCATCGGTGCTCTTATTTTGGGAATGCCATTGTATAAGTTAAACAATATATTGACATCTATACATTTGACGCAATCATGGGATTAGAAAAAAGTGGTGAAGAACCTTTCTAGGATTTGAATTTGATTTCAAACCTGTTCTATACCTCCCTTCTTTTCATTTCAAACATTCATTATCACTTGCAATATTTTTGCAAAATAATACACAACCATTCACACATGTATGGATGTTTTCATACCCTAATCCTATCTTAGTGATTTGCGCTTTACATGCACTCCGTTTTGTTGGCAATCCAGATCCAAGTGGTAACAACTAACATAAAAATGCCAATAACTCACCAACACTCTTATTTGTCCAACCATGCACCATTTGCAAGTTAAGAATTAGAAGCCTTCTTGTCAAATGACCTAACTTGAAAGTACCATACACATGTTTTGAAGCATCTTCCATCAACTTGTTCCAATCACCCATGAGACCCTCATTCAACATTATATCAACTTCAATCCCTTCATATAAGATTCCTAACTCTTCATATATGTTTTTTTCCTCGTTGTCTATGTTTGGTGCCTCTTCGCCTCTCATTCTATGCAATTGTATGCTATCTGGATAATAATTTCAAGGGAAATATCTTATACCACTATGACCAAATTTTAGCATATGTTCATAAATCACTTCTCTTTTTCCATCTTCCCACCACGACAGTTAGTACATGGACATGCATATTTATCCAAGCTATTTTGATTGTCTATTCTCTCATAATGTGCATGGTATTCATCGGTTGTCAAAATTGGGCATTGACTCATATTCAATTTTATGCATTCAATTATGAAACCGATATGTTAATTAACAAACCAATTATTGAGTCTACATCGAACAATAAACTTTGACATCAACAACTATTGAACCTCAACATTAACCAAATGACATGACTTATAGGAAGACAAATCAATGTATTGAAAAATAAATCATTGTGATCCCTATTAGTAGTGGAAGTTATTTGTAATTGAAAATTTTATGTGGTATACATAAATTAATGAACTCCAAATGCGGGGTCTTCATATTTAGAAACATAGATAGTGAAAAATATTATACGTGTTTAGGAAATCATATAATTAATAATTTATAAGTAGAAATCCTTCCCTATTTATCTAATTTTTCATCTAAGAAGTTCTAAACTATGGTTCAAGAAAATCATGAATGCTCGTTTGGTATGTTTTAGTCTCTATTCCTATTTTTATTTTTTCTTAGTGTAGATAAATAACAATTGCATATTAGTATGTATAATACCTATAGGAATAAACCAGAACAAGGGAGAGATTAGAAACAATGGTTGATCCCTACCAAATATTTAGTCAGATTGTGCCTTAGCCATTCTAAACAGTAGGATCAATATTTTTTCTATTAGGCTCTCAAAGATAACATGTAGAAGGTACATATTAAATTACTTAATAGTTGGGAGTGTTTAGCAATCCATTTTTTTGGATAAAAATTAAAGATAGTTCTAGATCAATTTTGTTCTCTCTTTCTTATTGATATTATATTGAAAAATACACCTAGACCCATACAACATACTAGGTCCCCTATAGCTATCTCCTATATCTCTCCCTACCAAGTTGAGTTGAGTAGGTACCAAAAGCATACACTAGGCATATGGAAACATAAATAAAGAGAGATTTATGAAGGCCTAGATCATACCAAGAAAAAGGAATATATAAAAAAATATAGCAACCAATTTATTTTGGGGTTGCCCCATCTAGTCACTCATGCAAGGAACATACCTACTATTTTTACATGCCATACAATATTATTTGGTCCATACGATCATCATACTATCATATACTATCTGATTAATACTTCATATTCACCTTCAATAGCCATTAAAAATCACATGGCATTTGACTACAAAGTATGGGGGGTACTGTTTTCCATATTTTTAACTCAGGGGAGGACATATATCATCGTGCAATATACATTTATCGCACCTTCAACCCAACCGAGGAAAGGACCACAAAACCATAATGACAAGTAAAGAAGTGCCAACATAACTATACAAATATAGGTTTCTTTCTAGTTACTTCGAAGAGACAATTACTCATTTCAAGGATGCTATAATGTATAAATGTCATTGTTCATCATTTCTAGGATGTTATATTGCAATTTATAATAAGTGATGTAGCTTTAGTGCACCAACTGATTAGTGTGTCCTTGAGACTAACACTTAATAAACACAATTTTTTTCGTAAAAAAATAATTTTTCAACAAACCTAAAAATATTGACACAGTTCAACAATCGTTACTCTCAATGGGAATCCTAAAAATAAAACTTGAAGCCTCTAGTTTTAATATGAAATTAATAAACATGTGGTCACTTGAACATGATAATGAGTTCTATGTGACTCAAACTGTGTATCACTACATATGTACTTCTAGATATATCGGTCAAACAACACTACGATTCAAATGAATCCTATAATAGTGACACCTATCAAAGACATCCCTGAGGTGTTTGGGGTGATCCACATGCTTCACATATTTAGTCGCCATGTCATCTAAGTACTCCTATACTATATTTTGTATATTGTGTAAATCATATGACATAGCCCAGTGAAATGTAGCTCCAACATTCTTTAGGCCAAATGGCACCTTCCTATATGCAAAGGTCCCACAAGGGCATATAAACGTAGTCTTTTTTTAATCTTTCAAGCATATTTGAATATGTTTATACCCTAATAAGTCATTCATAAATGAAAATATTTAATTACCAACACACTCATTGATGATCTGGTTGAAAAACGGGGTAGGATAGTTACCCTTAGGACAAGCTAATTTTAGGTCCTGAAAGTCTGTACAAACTCCGATATTTCTCTACTTCTTATCCATATGAAACAAATTGGACACCCATTCAATTAAAAGGACATGAAAGTTAGCTTGGAGAAGTTTCTCCACATATACCATGAAGGCAATGACCTTCCTTGGGTTTACAGGTCATAGCTTCTGTCGAACAAGATTAACATTTGGATATTTTTTATCTCATGTTCAATAATGGTTGGATCGATTCTCAACATCTCTTCGTAAGAATAGGAAAAATGTCTTTATATTACTTAAACAACGTAGTGAAATCTCAGTTTATTTTGGTGAGAAGTCTACATCGATAAAGTCATCCTCTATTACTCCTTAATCCTTGGAAATATTGATGTGAATGGTTTTAGAAATATTGGCCATATTCCCCTCAGCATAGACTTCACATGTGCTGAGAGGGATCCCGTATCAGTCCATAGATCCTGGTATGATGATATCATTTTGGTCAATCATTATACCATTTGTAGCAGGTAAGAAGGATGCATGTTGGTGCATATCCTTCCAGGGTCTTTCTCACAAGGACATATCTTCCAAAATTGTCTCATCCGAAGGTAAGGCCATTTCCGAAGGGTCTTGACAAGGTAAAGAATTGATAGCCCAAATGGGCATGGAATAATGATCACTTACCTCCACCTAAGTGGGGTTACAATCATGGTCTATAGTGTTAGATGTGAAATATTGATAAGCAATCTTGGCTATATATAGATCTAAAGGTTCCCTTCTAAACATCGTTCCATTAGCAGGTTCTGACACCACACATAGATCTTTGAAGTACAAAGTTCTAAAGTGACACATTATCACCATTGAATTAGTGGCGACCAAATATATCACGTGTATAAGGTAAATATTGTCATTCAATTTTGGTGGTGGGAAATTAAAAGTTCCCATAAAGCTAGGGTACATCCCCACACCAACATTCGCATAGGTCCTTGCTGAATGACCTACTAGGGGTACATTTTCCCTAGTGTTTTGTGTGGACTCATTTCTGCAGAATGATAGCTAATCTATTTTCACAATATTTCATTAATTCATGGGGAAAATTGATCACTTGGAAGATTGAGGATACCAAAACCATCATCGCATAAGTCCAACTTTGTCCTAGAAGGAGGTTGTAATCTAGTGGAGCATCGATGACTTCCACTTCTACATTGATCATTTTGCTCCCTAAATCTACTGGGAGAGTAGGGATAATCCCATGAGGTCCAAGTAGATGTCAATTGAATGCATTTAACATGGTAGGATAAGGAATGGTCTCTCTAAATCCTATGTATTTCCAACATGACTAGGACATCACATATGTAGAGGCCCCTTCATACACAATTGTTCTGAAATGTTCGCCCCCCTGGTTCATACCTAAATATGGAATGTGACATGGTGAGGTAAATGGGGCTTCTAGTTTTCCAAGTCAAACATGATTAACTAAGAATCAAAAGGATCTAAGGCCCCTATTTTTTATAACAGAGTCTTTCGTTGTGTCGGGAAACCTTGGAGGAATTCTAGTGTGGACATTACACAAGGAGCTTGTGCCAGATCCTTGACTATGTTATAATTCTGAGCAGTACAAGCATTGAAATTGTACATGATTCACTTCAACATGCCTTTCGACATATTGGGTATTGTGTCATTCGTTGGTTTTTCAATGTGCAATGGGTTATTAAACTCATGATTAGGAGGATCCTTCCCTTTGGACCTAGACATAGACGTATCATAGTTTCAAGATCTCGTCTAGAGATTGATATCTCTCTCACACATATAAACATTGGCATTTTCCAAATTCCCCCCTTATGAGGAGGCACCTTGATTTCCCCCTTGTGGGGTTGTAGGGTTAGCATTAGAAACCATTTGTTGTTGCTGTGGAGAGAACATAGTGGTTAGTATAGCAGGTTTCTTTGCAGCTTCCTATTGTGCAAACAATCCTTGAGAAACCTCCAATTTGGGGCATAAGTAAGTTAAGTGATCCTTAGTACATAACTTGCATGGGAATTTCACCTTACTTTTCTCATTTTTGTCCCTACTAGAATTGTTATTGTTATTATTGTTGTTTCTTGCATTGGTATTCCCCTTATTCCCATTATTGTTATTCTTATTTTATTTCTCCCCCCCAGGATGTTGGTTTCATTTTGAATTAGTCATATGTACTAACAAAACTTCAGAGGGTGCATTGGGATTTAGGTTGTTAGCATTGTTCTAAACAGTTGCAGGTGAATTCAAAGATATTTGTCATATTTTATTATGACCCTATATAGATGTGTCCTTTTCCGTTGATCTAATCATACCATCGATGTGTGGACCAGGTTTAGGTTTGGTCAGATTAGCACTTGTTCTAGGAGCAGTAGGAATAATTTTGTACAGCATTTAGACTATGAATACACCAAGTCCAGTTGTTGGGGCTTGATGATGGCATGTTCCTCTGTGGTTACCTCAGAAACAGATACATCCTTCACTATAAATGGATGTAGTGACTTAATGAACCAATCAACCAAGAAATCATCAGGAATTTGAGATTTTGTTAAGCGGCACCTCCTCTACCACTCATGGATGTGGTCGAAGATATTAGTAGAATTGTCATGTGTCAAAGACACCAAGAGTTCAATGTTAGTTTCATAACAAACTAACAATTGAAAGTGGTTAAGAAAAGTCATAGAAATAGAATTGAAATTTTGGAAGGAGGCTCATGGAAATTCAGTATACCACTTTGCAGCTGTTGGCAGGTAGTTTGGATGAGTCAGCCATGTAGCATCGCGGATGCTGCGAAAGGTCAAAGATGCCATGCAAGAAGGAAAACAGTGTGCAATTCAATAGTAGTTTATTTATTTTTGGGTCATTTGGACCGCATTATGTGGGTTTTGGGTCCTTTGGACCGCAATATGTGGGTTTTGGTCATTGTTTTTTGTAGAGTTTGTTAAGAAGTAGTTAGGCGTTCGGCTAAGTGGACAATGAATGTAAAGGCGCAAGCCTATAGATAGACATAGCATTGTAAGTGTTGATATATCGATCAATTGAAGAGACAGTTGAGCACATATGATAAGAGAGAATTTTTCCTGTTTTTGTCTGTTAATCTAGGTATGCGACGGAAGAACTATATTGTTGTATCTGATTTATGTTGCGAAGGTTAATATGATATAATGAGGTTTTGAGCAGAGTCACTGTGTCCCTTTTGTTTTCCTGTTATGAATGTGATGTGCAACATGAATACGTGAATGATGCAATGTTTCCTTATTCCAAATAATGTTTTACTGCTAGATCTATTGCGCATTAATGGTTTTTATTGATAATGAGATCTATTGAATGATGATGCAGTTCTGTCTAAATGCATAGGTTGGAATGTTATATATGTTTGTGAATGTTGCGATAAGTTGATAAGTGGATGCACAAGGGTCCTTCTTCATTTGGCGGAAACATGGTTCCTTCAGCTCTCCCTTGAACATCTCGGGTGAGACTTCATCTGCTCCGCAGGTGTTGCTGGACAGGGTAAAACCTATCCGGGCTGGTGCTTAGGGAGCTCATAGTGGGTTGGAAGTTGACAGAGTGAGGAACCCCTGTTGACTAGGTTTGTGTCAACAAATGGTTCCATTGTCGGGACCATAGTGCAAAGTGAAGGGAGGACATGTTGTGGCATCCGACAAGACCAGAAATTCAAGATTGGTTCGATCAAAAGTTGCGAGAGTTCGCTGAGAAAGAGAATCAGAACCCTAGACTAACAATGGATTGGTGGTTGGAAAAGCACATACACGATGGTACACACAAATATTTTTTCTGCGAATTCACGATTATCTTGTATGAATGGTTGGCGCAATTGACCTTCCTCAAGGTAAAATTCCAAGGCGGTGAGCCAACGTCTTGGAACCCATAATTAATCCAGGAGTTGCAAGAAGTTGACAACAGGGAATCATGAGCTATTGAAGTCTAGTTCGACAGTATATTGGAGGGCTATATCATCGAGTTTGTGGTCGATATGACAAAATCCTATAGCGAAGCTGAAAGGGAATTTTTCAACGGACCAAGAGGCAGGTTTTTGTTGTCACTGCAATTGTCCATTAAGATTCTCATCTATGAAAAGGGCATACTGAAGATGAACCTCGAGTAGAAGAACCCTGGTGGGAGGAGGCTATGGATACCGCGCAGGAAGGGGGGAGGTGAATGTAATAATATGAGGTAGATGGGTGCAATTTATGAAGAGGCTGTGAAGGAATCTGAGGAAGAAAGTAGTCTTAAGAGGGGAGGAGCAAGGTTTTAACAAGAAAAGAGGCAGAGGACAAGAGAAGGTCCTGCTGCGATTGAAACGCAACACCGCGAAGGAAGACCACATGGGACAAAGTGACTTCATAGTGCTGACAAGGACAACCAGGATACACCCAGGATAGAGGCAAGATCAACCCCCAGTAGTAGTGTACCCACACCTCCACTCACTATCTCATAACCAGGAAGAAATACGACTTTGACACCACTGTGTTCATCAAGTCAACAACATTCAATTACTAGCGGATCAACAACTGTAGGAAGGAATCCCAGGATGGCAGGCGAAGATGTGAAGCTACCGTTGTTCCATGGAAATGGAACTGAAAACCTAGAGAAATACTAGTTCTTATGTGAATTTGTGTGGACTGTTAAACAGATTACGGATGATGAGACCAAGAAAGGTCAATTGGCGATGACTCTTCGGGGTCACGCACTGGACTGGTTCATGAAAGTTGTACAATTTCCCACAAGAAGTCCAGAGAAGACTTTGGATGGAGTTAGAAAAGTATTAACTGCAAAGTTCAGAAAGCTGAAGTCTGAAGCGCAATACATTACAGAGCTGAAGGAGATCAAGTAGTGTCTAAATGAAACTGTGTGGGACTTTGACCAAAGGTTCAAAATGCTAATGGAAAGAGTCATCTTTGAGATGAGCAGCGTTCAGCATAAGGAATGGTTCATCGTGACATTACTACCTCATATTCGACTCCCGTTGATGTAGCAAAACATTGTGACACCAAGCGAGGCTCTGGAGATTACGATATGGTTAGAAGCTTTGTCGGTTGGTGAGAATGCAACCGGCATGTCTCAGATTCAGATGCAGCTGGCCAACCTAACAATTTAGTTGCAAGATCTTAAGAAGGGTAAAGAACACCGCGAAGACACTTGGTGTACATGATGTCGTGCAAAGGGGCATACCAAGGATAGCTGCCCATATTTCCGCAACTACCTGGAATCCTGAGCGTCGAACCCATTGAGTGGCGAAGGTATGCCATTGTGTCGCATTTTTCAAGTCTATGGGCATCGACATGAGGAGTTTCAATACATGCAAAAGATGGTTACGAAGCCGATGAATTTGTATTGTATATTCTGCAAGTCAATTGGGCATGAAGATAAGGATTGTCGTGCATATGGCCTACTTCAGGAAAGAACATATGATGCATACTATGTGAAGGACGACCATCGTGCAGTACAGCAGCCGCAACTGCAACCACAGGTGTCCTAGCCACCACCTCAACCATAGATGCAATTTGTACCGCAGCCGCAACCACAATAGCAGTTTGTACCACAACCGCATTATAATCAGATGCAGATGGCTCCGCAACAGCCACAGTATGTTCAACCGGCGCTATATGTTCATCCAGGGAACTGCGTTCAGTTGCAACTGAATCCCTTACAACAACAATTTAGTCAACCGCAATATCAGCAACAAGGAGGATTTCGTGGAGGATTTTGAGGAGGACGAAGTGGAGGCTTTGGTCGAGGTGGAGGATGAGGTTGTGGACCTGTCCAATGTTATAATTGCGGAGTATTAGGAAACTATCATAGAGATTTCCCACAGTTGCAAACGCAGTGTACATATTGTTTTAGTATTGATAACACGGTTTAGAACTGTCCCTAGCTAATCATGAGATGGCAAGCAGGAAATGTTCAGCAGTTGCAGAATCAGAATCAGTTGCAGAACCATAACCAATTGTCGAATCAGAATCTGTCATAGAACCAAAATCAACGTCCAAATCAGAACACAAATCAACCCACGAACTAATCGCCGAACCAGACTCAGGGATCAATTGTCGTGACGATTTCAACAGAACCGAGGACACAAGATGCTTTTGTTGTTGTTATTACCTAAGGAGGTGCGACGACGGGAGAAGATGGTCCGCACCCTCTGATTCGACTGGATGGGAAGAAGAAGGTGCAGTTTGATATTGATGCTGAGTGAGATACATTCTTTGAAGCGCGTAATGCGATGGAATGAAACCTTGGTAATACAATTATTTGCTACATGCCCCTTGTTTTTTACTCAACTTTGGAAGCAATCCCATTGCGGCATCATGGTACTTTACAGAACTTCTTTCAAAGTTGTGTATTGCTGGCACACGATCCCAATGCTCTTGCCGAGATTGAGAGTCTGTTGCATCGACTGACCAAGGGACGGAAAGAGTTTGCAGTAAACTCTCTGTAGAGAAAGAAGACAGGAAAAGAGATGCACATGAATGTCCATATTGGGGACTACAACGTACATTCAGTTATTCTGGATCTAGGCTCAAATGTTAATATTCTAACAAAGAAGGCATGGAAAAATATGGGGAGGCCAACGCTGAGATGGTCTCCCATGCAACTACGATTGGCTAATCAGGCCAAGGTAACACCAATTGGGAGAGTTCTGTGCCTTGTTATGGATATTGAGGGGATGAAAACATATGCTGATTTTGATGTTATTGATGTTGTCGATGGGGGAAGCTCCTATCCCGCGTTGCTAGGGATCAGATGGGCCAGTGACAATATGGCAGTAATTAATTTCAAGAAGTGGGTGATGAATTTTGAAAATCAAGACCTTAGAGTTATAGCTCCATTGGATCCGACTGAAGGGCGCAGGTGTGTTGAACCTGTAAAGGATGAGGTTGGAAGAGGATGGGATCACACATATAACATTTCAGAAGATTACATCCATCTGACTACAGACGGTGAACTCAGCTGGCGCACCTTTAGCTCTGCATCTTCCGAGTCTGATGATGCATTAGAGAACTGGCAGAATCGCATGCATGAGGTGTCATTCATGAAATATGGTTTGATCACATAGTTCTTGTGCCGCGTTGCGACTGAAACTATTGAATTACCAGTATAAGAAGGACTGCCCAGGTTGTTTGAATTTTTAGTCACATTCGAAGACAAGGTGTCAGAACCACAGTGATTGCTGGCATTGGAGGAGGTGCTGAAGGCTACTCTAGCACATTGGTGGGAGACCCATAAAAAGTCAATTACAGGGTGGTCGCAATGTCGAATACTGATGACGGTTCATTTCGGCAACATAGAAATATACCACACCGGAAGGTACAATGGGAGGAATTACCCTAGAAGTCATCTGAGTGAATGTCAGACTCTGTGGGACTCATGACCAAGGGATGAATGGGTCCATTCCTTCGTCCACACTTTGGATGAAATGTCATGATCGTGGTATGCTGCAGCTAAGTTGCGCGGGGATATGACCACCTGGTTAGAGATGACGGTTTGCTTCATTCATACCTCCAGTTTCGTGGATGCCAATCCAGATGTTCACAATGCCCTGCAGTTCATCTGCGATGTTGTTCTGAAGTTGGTTCCAGTCCCCTACCCTATGGATCTGCATATACAGTGTCATATGCAGTCGATGATGGAATGCTATAATATTACTAGAGGGCCAGAGGATGGTGATGACCCAGGGAATATCAATATTTCAGAATCAGAAGGGATTCAGGATGTCATAGCACCTGACGTGTTGACTGATATGATTAGTTAGCCGCTGAAGCTTAGGAAGGTCAACATTGGGACGGAGGAGAACCCAAAGTTTGCAAATGTTGGGGACTACTGGGATGAAGAAATGATGACGAAGGTCACATACCTGTTGCATGAATTCCAAGATTTGTTCCCTACGAAGCTTTTCAAAATGAAGGGAATATTGGGGGATCTAGGGGAGATGAAGATTCCATTGAAGCCAGATGTGAAACCGATCAAGAAGCAACCATATCAACTGAATCCACGACATAAGGAAAGGGTCAAAATTGAACTTGACTGAATGCTGGATGCTGGGATAATTAAGCCAGTCGATGAATCATAATGGATTAGTCCCATGGTGGTGTAGGATAAGAAGACAGGTGAGGTTCAGATTTGTTTCGACGTACGGAAGCTGAATGACGCATGTATGCATGATCTATTTCCGATGCCCTTCACCGATGAGGTACTAGAAGGGGTGTGTGGTCAAGAAATGTATTCTTTCATGGATGGTTTCTCTGGCTATTACCAAATCAGGATCGCAAAAGAAGATCACCACAAGACAACATTTGTGACTGAATGGATTTGTTTCCAGTACATTATGATGCCATTTTGGCTTAAGAACGCACCTGTAGTATTCTCCCGAGTTGTTGTCGCTGCATTCCGATATTTTATTCAAAAGTTCCTGCAAGTTTACATGGATGACTGGACAATTTATGGATTGATCAGCGATCATCTAGAAAACCTGTGACTAATGTTGGAGTGTTGTAGGCAGCATCAGATATCGCTGAACTTGAAGAAGTGCATTTTCTGTGCACCATTTGGGATGTTGTTGGGTCACATTGTTTGCAAGCAAGGATTGTTGGTTGACCCAGCAAAGATTGCGCTCATTTTGAGCTTAACACCACTGACAAATGTCAAGCAGTTGACAGGAACGTTGGGGCACACAGGGTATTATCACAAGTTTATCCGTGGTTATGCAGCGATCATGCCCCCTCTAGAAAATTTGTTAAAGAAGGATGCCATATTCTTATGGAGTCCAGAATGTCAAGTCAGTTTCGACACGTTGAGGGATAAGATGGCTTCTGCACCGATATTGGTATTTCTTGACTAGAGGAAGGAATTCCATGTCCATGTGGATGCATCATCAATTGTGCTAGGAGTAGTGCTCGCACAACCAGGGGAAGGAGATCTGGATCACCCAATTACTTTTGTGATTCATAAGTTGTCGTCTATGAAGAGAAATTATACGACTACCAAGAGGGAAGGTCTGGCGATGGTATATGCATTGTAGAAGTTTAGGCATTATCTGATGGAGGTCACTTCAAGATGTTCACATACCATTATGCTTTGAAATACCTGGTCAATAAGCATATGTTGGGGGGGAATATATGCCGTTGGTTGCTTCTCTTTCAAGAATTTGATTTTGACATAATTGTGAAGCCAGGTTACTTGAATGTGGGGCCAGATCATTTATCGCGAATTGAGATAGGGGAGGAACCAACCAACATTGACAATGGGTTTCCAGATGTGCAGATGTTCAAAGTCGAGGTGGCTGGCGACTACTATGAAGAAATAATTCATTTTTTGACGACAGAAACCATACCAGAGGAGTCTACCACAGGTCAAAGGAAGCAATTGGTGGTTAAGGCTATAGATTTCCAGTTGATCGTCGGACAACTTTATAAACTAGGACTAGAGGAGATCTTGAGGCGCGGTGTTCTGCCTCATGAGAAAGGGAAGATATTGGCAAAGGCACATGTGGGAGAGTCTGATAGACACTATGGCGGTCGTGCTACTGTTAGGAAGGTGCTTCACGCAGGGATTAGGTGGCCCACTCTTCATAACGATGCAATGGATTATGCGCGGACTTGCAATGTCTGTCAAAGAACTGGAAAACCCTCTAGGAGGGATGAGATGCTGCTAATACCTCAAGTTACATTGCAGCCATTTGATAAATGGGTTGTGGATTTCGTGGGACCAATCAACCCACTTGGGAAGCGAACTGGCATGCGGTACATCATTACCGCAACTGATTATTTGACGAGGTGGGCAGAGGCCGCACCAATTGTAGATTGCACTGTTGTGACAGCAGCACGATTCTTTTTTGACCACATTGTTACTCAGTTTGGATGCCTAAAGATATTGATGAGTGATCAAGGGAGTCACTTCATCAATCGCACAGTCATTGCATTGACAGAAGAGCTTCAGATCCAGCAGAAGAAGAGTATGTCGTATCATCCGCAAACAAATGGAACAATGGAGGATTTCAACAAAGTGTAGGAGCATGCACTTACAAAGGTTTGCAACATGAATCGTGATGATTGGGATTTGAATATTATAGCAGTATTGTGGGCATATCGCACCACTTGTAAAAGATTGATGGGATAGACATCCTTCAAATTGGTGTATGGGCAAGAGGCGGTTATGCCTATGGAGTACATTGTTCCGAGTGCGTATAGTGGTAGCGACAGGCATGAATGGTGAAGCAGCATTGGAAAAATGAATGGAGCAATTAGTACACCTTGAGGAAGACCTCTTTATCGCAGGTTTTTACCAGCACGTGGAGAAGGAATGGCAAAAAGCTTGGCATGATTGCCATATCGAAAACAAACAGTTTCAGCAAAGTGACTTGGTGTTGTTGTATGACAGCAAGTCCATGAAGCATCCAGGGAAGTTACAGATGCATTGGCTTGGTCCATATTGCATTAGTTGCATAACTTCAGGAGGTGCAGTACAGCTGCAACAGTTAGACGGAGTGATGCTACCAAAGCTAGTGAATCGTAGCAGCTTGAAGCCCTACAGGACGGGCTCGGAGCAACGTGATGCCTAAACAGAATTATGAAAAAAAAAGATGCAGGATGCTAAGTGGCAGGATGGCGCATCAATAGGGATAGGATGGGAAATGGGTATCGCAGTTAGGGATCCATGCTGCAACAACTGCAGGCTCGTGACACAGTTAAATCAACAATAAATGTAATTAATTAATGGTGCTTGGTGAAGTGACCTATAGTTATGGTGGATCCGATCGTTAGATTGACAAGATCGCCAATGGATTTGGTTATTTAATGCGTGATTTGGTCATGATGATCGGCGTGATTTGGTCATAATGACGGAGGGATCGATTTGGTGCTATAAGAACGGGCTGAGGCTGGTTGGAAGCCATTTGTTTACAATGAGTGAATTGAGTTGAATAATGTTGGGTTGAATTGTGCAAGGTTGAGTAGAGTTGCAGGGCAGAATTGCATTGTGTCAAGCGAGTTTCCAAGTCAGGTGAGGTTGAGAAACAATTTGGCGTTGCGGGAGTCGAGTGCGGAATGCTGGGTGAACTGGATACAGCTAAGATTTTGAGCGAAGTAGATTCACCTGTCATCCCTATCACTATTGAAGAGGAAGTTGCTAGTATTCTAGTTGGGTCGTCATCAGTGATGCAGAAGAAGAGGTGGGGGACGTGGCCTAGCTCCCCGGCACCAGAGAAGTGGCAGAACAGATCATCTGCACAAGTACCGGAAGAGGTACCCGAGGGGAGTCTGTCGAGATTAGGCATTGTGGAATCCACGGCCCGAGTAGGGGTATCTGCTGTGGATATCCTAGGGTATATACTTCCCTATCGACCCAGTGCGCAGCCCCGAAATCCCACCAAGAACCAGCGATACCAAGTCAGGATGTCAGAAATCCCACTAGGCATGGTCTGCACTGTAGACATTGTGCCTGCACTGATGCAGCTAAGGTATGACAATCATGATTTGTTGGCGCTGCAGGACATTATGACGGAACCTTTTGTGCCGAGAACAACAAGGGAAGGTGGACCGACACCATGCACTCCACATGATTGGGCGCGTAGCTTGGACAAAGCCAGAATGTTGGGTTTGATCAAAATGCCACACTTTGGGTGGTTGACAGAGGTGAATGCCTGCATTAAGCAGCTTTTGGCTTGCTTTCATGGCAAAATTTTATGATTGGACAGACCGGTCACCGCCATGGTCGACCTGATTTTTGAGATCACGGGGTTTCCAAAGGATGGGACAGACCCCTTGCAGTATTTTCAGGGGAAAAACAAAGACAAGAAGCTCACAGAAAGGTTGAGGGCACTCTATGAATTGTAGTGCGATGGACAAGTGTACCACCTTACCAACATCAATGATCCAGTAGTTTGCATCAGGGCATGGATCCTGGATACTAAAATTGTCAGGAACAACCAACCCAACCAAGGAAACTCAAGGGTCATTGCATGCGTCAAGCTATGTGCGGAAGGCATACAGATAAACTAGTCACTCTTTTTGCTGAGCTAGTTGATGGAGGATGCGATGGTGGCCCAGGCGAGAAAGCGGTCATTTGCATATAGGTGGTTGTTTATTTTAGTGGCTCTTGTCGCTTGGATGGAGCCCGACGACTATCAAGGGATGGATGTAGAAACGGTACAATTTTGTAAGGGAGCACGCTACTAAAACCTTTGGTGGTTGCAAGAACCTGAGCGACTGAAGGATTGCGTAGTGCAATTCTAGTTCTACTAGGAAGCACTGCAGGCGGTGGCTTTGCGTGTTCCGTGGTTGTCTCAGGAAGCTGTCACAAAATATAAAGGGATTTCCTGGTTTGCGATTGTCGCACACAGTATTCATGTGCAAGCACGGCATGATACGGGGAAGAAGTGGTTGCAGACCCCATACAAATTGTCCGATGAGGACCTAGATGTGATCATCGATGACTGGCACGTAGAATGGAGAGAACGGGTTAGTCAGGAAGAAGAACCGACGGGACTACCACTGGACGCACCAGAAATGGAACAATAGAATTGCCCTGATTCAGATCAAGAGTCATTGTAGACACCTATGGATGAAGAGATAGAGCGCGAGGTTTAAGAGGGCAGAAAAAAGATGCATTGTGAGTGGGGTATGACCAGTGGCACAACCCCAGTGATGGAAGTGCAGTTGCAGGGGCTTATTGTGGCCTTAACAAATGCAACAGATGCGACAACCCAAGCAATGAGGACACAAGAAACTGAAGGTTTCAACGAGGTAAAATCTCACCTTGATTCCTTATTTGATATTGTTTTGAAGAAATCCCTAGAGGTAGCGCCTGTACATGCAATTGGTGCAATCAGCACTAAGCCGAGAGTTCAGAATGTGCAAATTCTGTCGACAGCGATTGCAACCGATAATGAGGCTCTCCAAGCCTCGATGCAGTAGTTACAAGGGTTGTAAATCGACATCAACATGATGTCCTCGCATACGTTGGTGCAGATGCAAGCAGTTTCCAGCCAGGAGATGGCCTACAGGGAACAGGATGTCAGCGATCAGCTCTTGTGATCGCAAGAGAACGAGGCAGTGGCCTGAAAAGAAGTAGATGAGTTAACGGAGAAGGTGATAGTAGCACGGGAGGTGGTCGATGAATTGGAGAACAATCTCGAGCAAATGATTGGAGAGAAGGCTAGCACAATTGAGGAGATAAAGAAGGATCAGGATCGTTTGACAATAGAGAAAGCAAACCTCTGGGATAGCAAAGTGCGGATGGAATAGGCAATTGTTGAGGCCTGTTAGTATGTGTTGGATCCCATTGCCACGTTGAATGAAGTTGAAAGAGCTTAACAACTTGGGGCCGTCATTTCCCAGTTCCAGTGAGACAATGCCGACTTGCGGGCTATGGTACAACCTAGCACACCGTCGGAGCAAGTTGTGGAAAGGAAACGTGCCATGGAGGAGTTGGAGACCCAACTGGGAGAGCTGGAGCAAGTAGTGACAAAAATCACTGTAGAGACTGTGCAATTTTGGGGCAGCATCATCTAGGATGAGTAATTAGAGCATTTGAACAAGTTGTGGCAGGAGGCGTAAGGGGAGCTTGCAACGTTGAAAACGTCGATGAGAATGCTGCCACCAATTGTCCAGGCCATCAAATTTGTGGAGCTAGAGGAGTTACAGTAGTGGGTCACAAAGGCACAAGAGTGTCAGCAAAAGTGCACTACACAATTGGATGAGTTCCAGGATATTGGCGCGCATTTTTCTCTCAAGGCAGTTTCTGCACTGCAAGTGGTACAGGAAGGTCAACGAAAAGTTGTTGAGAAGCTGATTGAGCACCCATCAGAGCAGGACTTGACAGAGGGTCAGGAGATCACTGCGAAGGCTATGGAGAAAGTCAGGGAGATCGATCAGCAGTACGAGGAATTCAAGCTGAAGATCAACGAGCACACCATGTCCAGCTGACGAGGCTCAAGGGAGAGCCACAAGATTGTGTTGGGGGCCTATTAGCAGGCAATTTGGATGAGTCAGCTGCGTAGCATCGCGGATGATGCGAAAGGTCAAAGATGCCGCGCAAGAAGGAAAACATCACACAAGTCAATAGTAGTTTATGTATTTTTGGGTCATTTGGACCGCATTATGCAGGTTTTGGGTCATTTGGACTGTAATATGTAGGTTTTGGGTCATTGTTTTTTGTAGAGTTTGTTAAGAAGTAGTTAGGCGGTCGACTAAGTGGACAATGAATGTAAAGGCGCAAGCCTATAAATAGACATATCATTGTAAGTGTTGATATATCGATCAATTGAAGAGACAGCTGAGCATGGATGATAAGAGAGAATTTTTCCTATTTTTGTCAGTTAATCTAGGTATGCGACAGAAGAACTATATTGCTATATCTTAGTTATGTTGTGAAGGTTAATATGATATGATGAGGTTTTGAACAAAATCACTATGCCCCTTTTGTTTTCCTGTTATGAATGTGATGTGCAACATGAATACGTGAATGATGCAATGTTTCCTTATTCCAAATAATGTTTTACTTCTAGATCTGTTGCGCATTAATGATTTTTATTGATAATGAGATCTATTGAATGATGATGCGGTTCTGTCTAAATGCATAAGTTGGAATGCTAGATCTATTTGTGAATGCTGTGATAAGTTGATAAGTGGATGCACAAGGGTCCTTCTTCATTCGGCGGAAACATGGTTCTTTCAACTCTCCCTTGAACATCCCAGGTGAGACTTCATCTGCTTCGCAGGTGTTGCTGGACAGGGTAAAACCTGTCTGGGTTGGTGCTCAGGGAGATCGTGGTGGGTTGGAAGTCGACAGATTGAGGAACCTTTGTCGACTGGGTTTGTGTCAATAGCAGCTACTCCCGTCAAGATGGAAAGTCATCGCATGCATGGTTGGGTCTTCTTGAGATTTTCTTTTGAACTTGGATATGTCTAAGGGGATTTTTGTGCATATTGGGGTCCAGCTAGGTGTTTTCCCCCCAACAAGTCCCTCTCATTTCATGAAGGGTCCGCATTATAAAATTTTGACAAAGGATCATACTAGATTCTTATTTTTTTGAATTAAACTGTTCTTTGTACTTGTATTTTATAACTTTCTAAAGGACTTGTTCAATGTCATCATGGTTCTACAAATTGCTATCTCAGGATTAAAGGAAAATATGCTTTTATTGAGAGGTTTTACCTTCACAGTTCAGTTTCATGATTATTTGGAAAATCTTATTTTACCTTTCAAACTTGATAGTTTGATCATGCTGAGGTTCTCAATTTATTAGTGTTTGATTTTCAAGGTCATTCGATTTGATTCATGGAAAAACTTGTATTAATTGATCATTATCATTAGTTTATATGGATATTTGGTAGCTACAAAAAATTAACTATTTCATTAATCCCTATTAGCCTATATGATTAACGAATGTTTACCATTGAATTTAATGCAAAATGTCATGAAATTAATATTATTGTTTTTAACCATTTGAATAGCCAAGTTGTTGGAAAGGAACACATCATTGCTTTCTCCTCACTCTTATTCCTATTTCCTCTCACCCGCCTTACATCTCCTCGCACCCTCCAACTCAATGCACTCCTCACGATATCACACACCGTACACCTGCAACATCACCACTGTTATCACTCCAGGAAACTCTCGTAGGTTGTATCTCAGAGATGCCTGGTAACTTACTATTTTCTCAATGATGGGTGAATAGGTGGATAAAAAATGGAATGACTAACACAAGGTTACTCAATCAAAGCATGCATAGACATATTCAATGGACAAGGATTTTAGCCCACGCTGTTCAGAGGTTTTAAATAAAGTGTATGGACAAACAAAACTTATAATCTCAGCAGAAACATACATAAGACAGACATATGAATGGCCAATATTATAATCGAAGAAATACTTGTAAAGCTTAGTTAATCAGCAAAATGAAAAGATGACAGTTTTCAGACACTGGATCAACTCAAGACATGAAATAAATCATCAAATACAAGTATAGAACAGACGAGAGGTAAATCTGAACATAATAGGAAAACGAAGCTTATATTATGATGTGCTATAAGAAGTCTGAAAGTACAATCAATGTGCTATCTCCAAAATCGAACCCTTGTTCTACATCAGTCACAAGCTTAATAGCCTTTACAAAAGGTTCAAGATCCTGAAAAAATGGATCGAATCTACTAAAAATAGCTATCAAAAACCAACTTTCTGGAAAGTATGAAATATTCCTACATTCTAAAAGTAACCACCATCTTGCTAGTCCTCCTATCTTTGACAGTTGTAATGGGCCTTCGGAGGCTGGTGAGTGAGGTTGAACTGCTACCTGGAGAATCTGCAGGCCGTTTTTCCCAAAGTAGACGAGAAGATTCCTTTTCTCATCTTGCTAGCGCCCTTCGGTCTGGAACGAAAAAATAATCATGAATCTCTTAAACCTTTAACCATCATTAGAAAACGCCCTCGAGGTGCTTGGATCAGCAAAGTCAGGTTCGATGCAAAAACCACTTTCTACATTATTCTGTATTTTCGGCAGCTGGGAAAATTGGGTTAAAATTTGATTAGCTACAGAAATCCCTGCTTTCGGTGGCTAATGAACAAGTTGCATGTTTGCCTAATCCATCGAGACACCTTTAGAAGTTTGGAGTTGGCCTCTCCTTTCAGTAACTAGATGAGTGCCACCTTTATATCCTAAGCCACCGAAAATTGGAGTTTTGGTAGCTAATGAACAATTTCCTATGTTCTCCTAAGCCACCGAAACTGCTTGGTCTAGCCTACAAAACTTTTGATAAACTGTGTTTTTTCCGACTTCCGGTACTCATCTTTCTGTTTCTTGGATTTCTCTTCATCCTGGACCAAAACCGGAGTGTCAGTGAAACTAACTGTTGCTGCTGCTAAGGTGTCAAGGTCTGAGTGTACCTTAGGCTGGGGTTTCAGAGTCATTTCCTTACCTCCCAGAAGCTCAAATTTCCTGCTCAACCTAATATTGTCTCTTATCAATCTTATATTCCTCCCTTTCAACTTGTTGTTCTTTTTGGTTAACCCTTGAAAGGAGGTATACAACTCATTGTTTCTTTCAGTTAACCTTTCATTTTTCTCCTTGATCACCCTCTAAAGAAGCTCCAGCTCATACACCTGTCTTAACAGTTGATTAATCGTCTGGGATAAGGTCTTCTTTGACTGGCTAGTTGATGCTTCAGCAATCTGTTGATCTTGTTCTTCCTTAGGTGTAGGGGAAGGCAAGTCTGCATATGTAGTATTCTGTTCTTCAAGTGGAGCTGCTTCCTGAAGCTCTTGATTTGTTACAAGAAAGACATAGGGACGCCTTTGTTCCAGATAATTGTCTGGTGTGCAGGTTTTAGATACGATCTGAACTCAAAATTCTGGGTGGTGGTAGTTTTAAACCACCTTTCTCCTATCCCTGGAATCTATGTGGCTGCTACTATGAGGGATTCATCCACTCGGATTTCTTCTATCCCAATTCGAGCTTTCTCCCCGTCAAGTGAAAATGCGAAGGCCTCTGCAACTTGCTGATGGGAGCCTTGAAGCTTTTGAAAGTAGTTATAGCATCCCACCTTTTTGAAGAATTGACATACTTCGGGGTGCGACTCGAGATAGCCAACATCATTCAGCTCCTTCCTGAGCACAGCTCCTCCCTTTTTCATCTATAAGAGACTTGTTGACACCTGCTGTTCAAAAAAAATCGAGCCTTAGGAGAAAACTCGATGCGAAATCGGGAAGGGGCAACTCGACGACAGGTAAGAAAGGAGGATGAGGGATGTCTCGGTTAAGGCCCCTGACTTCGAGGGATGGAAATGGAATTGCTAATCACAAGGATTTAAATGACCTATCAATTCTACCCGATTACCCAGGATCCACAATCTTTAGAAATTAGATGGATATGAGAGAGGTAGGGTTCAATCCATCTGGGAGCGATCATCATTTGCAGCAGGTTTTAATTCGAGGAGATCGTGTCTTTGTTGGCGATGAACCTTTTCGGCGGTTAGGGAAATGATGGTTCTTATCTTTAAGCTTCATGACTAATTCCTTTGATTAGACGTCTTAACCACTCAAAAACTGACTTACTTTCGGTAGTCGACGATTTCTCCTCTGATCACGTAAGCTACCGGAAAAGAGTGAGAAAATGCCTCTACTTTTGGTATCTTTGGAAGATTCTTTTTTAAACTGTGAACTGCAAAAAACACTTTCCTTTCGGTGGCTAATGAACAACTGTTGTATCCGACTAAGCCACCGAAAACTGTTCCATGATTCCTAACATGTACTTGTCCTTTTGGTAGTTGAAGAGTTTCATCTTTCATCTTGTGAGCTTCCGAAAGCGGGGTTTTTGGTATCTAATGAACCATCGCTAGGTCCGCCTAAGCTACCGAAACCTGAATTTTCGTTTTGGAGAAAATTAATCCTCAACTATTATTCCAAACTTCATTGCATACTTCAAAATGATGAAATAGAACCTCAAATGCATCTAAAAATGAAAATTTTAAAGACCTCCTATCACCTAGAAGGTTGAGCTTCTGGGAGGTAAGTAAATGACTCTGAAACCCCAGCCTAAGTTACACTCAGACCTTGACACCTTAGCAGCAACAGCAGTTAGTTTCGCTGACACTCTGGTTTTGGCCTAGGATGAAGAGAAATCCAAGCAGCAGAAAGATGAGTAGCAGAAGTCGGAAAAAACACAATTTTGTCAAAAGTTTTGCAAGCTAGACCAAGCAGTTTCGGTAGCTTAGGCGAACATAGGAAATTGTTCATTAGCTACCAAAACTCCAATTTTTGGCGGCTTACTATATAAAGGTGGGACTCATCTAGTTACCGAAAGGAGAGGCCAACTCCAAACATCTAAAGGTGCCTCAGTGGCTTAGGCGAACATGCTACTTGTTCATTAGCCACCGAAAGCAGGGCTTTCTGTAGCTAATCAAATTTTAACCCAATTTTCCTAGCTGTCGAAAATACAGAATAATGCAGAAAGTGGTTTTTGCATTGAATCTGACTTTGCTGATCCAAGCACCTCGAGGGCGTTTTCTAATGATGGTTAAAGGTTTAAGAGAGTCATGATTATTTTTTCGTTCCAGACTGAAGAGTGCCAGCAAGATGAGAAAAGGAATCTTCTCGTCTACTTTGGGAAAAATGGCCTGCGGATTCTCCAGGTAGCAGTTCGACCTCACTCACCAGCCTCCGAAGGCCCATTACAACTGTCAAAGATAGGAGGACTAGCAAGATGGTGGTTACTTTTGGAATGTGGGAATCTTTCATACTTTCCAAAGAAGTTGTTTTTTGATAGCTATTTTTAGTGTATTCGATCCATTTTTTCAGGATCTTGACCGTTTTGTAAAGGCTATTAAGCCTGTGAATGATGTAGAACAAGGGTTCGATTTTGGAGATATCACACTGATTGTACTTTCAGACTTCTTATAACATATCATAATATAAGCTTCTTTTGCCTATTATGTTTAGATTTACCTCTCGTCTATTCTATACTTGTATTTGATGATTTATTTCATGTCTTGAGTTGATCCAGTGTCTGAAAACTGTCATCTTTTCATTTCGCTGATTAACTAAGCTTTACAAGTATTTCTTCGATTATAATATTGGCCATTCATATGTCTGTCTTATGTATGTTTCTGCTGAGATTATAAGTTATGTCCATCCATACACTTTATTTAAAACCTCTGAACAACGTGGGCTAAAATGCTTTTCCATTGAATATGTCTATACATGCTTTGATTGAGTAACCTTGTGTTAGTCGTTCCATTTTTGATCCACCTATTCACCCATCATTGAGAAAATAGTAAGTTACTAGGCATCTCTAAGATACAACCTAGGAGAGTTTCCTGGAGTGATAACATTTTGGCGCCCCTGCCGGGGAGAGGAAGTTGAAACTAGTTTCCCTGAGAGAACGACATAAGATCCTACTTTGATGATAGACAAAGTGTGGATGGTATTCTGGTTGTAATCATCTATCTAGATACTCCATTGGAATGAAGTGGCTTCGAGAAGACCAAGTACCAGAGAAAATCCTCAAATGCCACCAGTGACACCTGTTTCAGATCTTGAGCAGATTATAAGGAGAGGAAGAGCTTCACAAAGACAGATTTCCAGGTCTACAAGGGGAACCACATAAGATACTTCTAGAGGTATTGATTTTGTTTTATCAAATGAAACTCCCTTTAAATTTCAGCCTACTGAAGTAGCTAGTTCACAGGAAATTATAAGTAAATCAGAAGATTTGGAAGTTGAAGAGTTCCCGACTAGTTCTGCTATTGAAGATCCTATTTTTGAATATGTTTCCCAAGCTGACTTAGGACAAGAAATCCTAGAATCCATCAAAGAGGAGGGCTCTTATTCCTACCTGAATCCCTTAGCAACTGAGCTTCAAGAGAGCTATCCTTTTGTTCATACCAATGTACTTGCCATTGAAAACATCTTGCAGAATCTTTTAGATCAGCGCGAAGAAAGATTGGCCTCATTGCTTGCACAGTCATATAAAGATTGCTATTGTCCCAACCAGCCCACAAATATTTTCACCTCAACTCTTGGCGACTCCATTGGGTCAAACCCACCACTTCCATCACCACCCATACCTCCTCAGCTATCCCACACACCAACGATATCTTCTGCTACCCCTTCCATACCCACATCCACTGTTGTTGTCCCTCTGACTACGATGGAAAAGATCCTCGTGGCCAGATATGCCCCTCTAAATTTGCCTAACCCCCATTCTGCTATGCCTACTGGAGATTACCAAAAATACATGCCTAAGTTTATTGGAGAGGGGGAATTTACAGCTGAAGAGCATTTAGAAGCATTCTGTAGTTATGCTGAGAACATAAATATTGAGCATGAAGATGTATGGACTAGGGTTTTTGTGCAAAGTTTAGACGGTCAGGATAGGAAATGGTTCAAACAGTTACCTGCTGGATCAATAGCTGACATCGAAGCCCTATATGACTTATTTTTTAAGCATTGGGGAGAAAGAAGGGACCACCTCTATTACCTCACAGAATTTTGTAATTTGAAGAGGGAAAATGGTGAGTTTGTGTCAAATTTCACAAAGAGATTCAATAAAATGTTTGGCAAGATCCCTGCTAAGATCAAACCTACAGACACTTCAGCCAGAATCACTTATGCAAATGCTTTTGATCCTGATTTCTATCTTCATCTCAGAGAAAGGAGATCTGCGTCCTTATTTCTCATGCAAGATGCTGCTCTTGAAGTTGATTCCAATATCACTGCATCTGAAATTCTTAAGGGAAAAATGGACAAAAAGAGACAAACTCCAGACTCTTCCTCCTCATCAAAAACAAAAATGGAAAAGTTCGCTAAGATGTTGGATATCTTGACCTCTGAGATGTCTAAACTGAAGGTTCAAGGTCAACAAACTACAAGAGGTAAAGGGCCAAATGAGTTCATCCCTAGAAACCCTAACACCCTCCCTTACAGGAAAAACAACCCACAGACTCAGATCCTCCAAATAGATAGGAATCATGCTGATGAACAAAGGATCATAGCTCCTTTCCAACACACTATATTGGAAGAAGAATAAGAGCTTATTCCGGGAGAAGAATAAGAAGAAGACAATATCAACTGTATGGAGGATAAAGTTGACTCCTCTTTCCTGACACAATCTGATTATGAGGAAGCCCTCATGAATGAGCAGATCGCTGAAGAATCATTGTATCAGGAAGATGATCAGGGAGGTTATAATTTGAGGTCTAGGACTGCTACCAAAAAACCTGTGACCGTTGCCCCTGGAAAGAAGAATCCTATCCTTACAAAGCAGCCAGCTTCTCCCACCAAAAATATTGTTGCTTCTACAAAACAGACTATCCCAACAACAGCAAAGGCCATTACCACTTCTGTCCCTAATCAGATTTAGCTTAAAGCCCCAGTACAAGAGGTAAGGACTTCTGAAAAATTGTCTTACCCTTTTAATCTCGAATCAGAAATTCAAAAGCTGAAAATATCTCTCCCACTAATTGAGCTTATGAAAAATGATTCCTTCAAGTCATCTATACTATGATCCCTTCAACCAAAAACACCCGTAGATGTTGATTTTGTGAATTTGCAAGATGACAGGCCCTCAGTAACCCTAGGCCCTATGGTTGAAGAACTAGATGGGTCTTGTCCACCTTTCTACATATCCTTGAACATCCATGACAAAATTCTTCACAATTGTCTACTAGACTCAAGAGCGTCCCATAATCTTATGCCAAAAGCCATAATGTATGAGTTGGGAATTAGCATCACAAAACCCTACCATGATCTCTTCTCTTTTGACTCCAGGAAAGTAAAATGCCTGGGCCTCATAAAAGATCTTGTCATAAACCTATCTCAGTTGCCTTCAAAAAGCATGGTAATGGATGTAGTAGTTTCTGATATCCCACCCAAGTTTGGCATTCTCTTGTCCCGTTCATGGAGTAAACGCCTAGGGGGGACCTTACAGATGGATCTGACTTATGCCACAATCCCGATGTTTGGGGGTGAAACTAAAAGGATCTATAGAGAAAACCAGCTTGCCTACATCATCAGCAATGAAAAGAATTCGGTAAACCATCCCATTTAGGCATTGGATACAGACTTTGGATCATGTATCCTGCAAATAGATGATGATCAGCCAGCGCCTTTGCAGCTCACTAATCCTGCTTGTCAGCAATATGAAGAAGTAACCACTTCTGTTTGGAGCATGTTTTTTGATGGTGCTAGTACCCAAGATTCAACAGGTGCAGGTGTAGTTTTAATCTCTCCTTTGAAGGATGTTATGCATTTGTCTTATAAATTGGATTTCAAAACTACTAACAATATAGCAGAGTATGAGGCTTTGTTGTTGGGAGTCAAGGCTGCCAAAGAAATGGGAATCATGTGCCTGGAGATATTTGGAGATGCAAAGCTCATCATACAATAGGTTATCGGAAATTTTCAAGCAAAAAATGTCAGGCTAAAGGTATATAGAGACGAGGTATGGAAACTTAGAGATTCTTTTATGATTTTCGACATCTCTTATATACCTAGAGCTATGAACCACCTAGCTGATTCCCTGGTTATCTCTGCCAGTATGTTCATTCCTCCTATGCCTCCTAAATTGCACTATGAAATCCAAGTCAAGTATAGGCCATCCTTACCTAATAATGTCAAATTTTGGAAAGTTTTTGAGAATGATGATGAACTTGGTAGATTTCTCTAGGTTGATGATGAATTTTCTGATATGCATATTGACCAAGAAAATGTAAATGTAGAGGAATCCCAGAAGTCTAAGTTGAAAGGGAAAATGGGTGAACATGACATTGTTCAGTTGCCAAGCAATCATATACCTCAAGGCTTAGTACCTCTTGAAAGGATTTTTTACCATAATGATGTCCCCTTCAAACCTGTGGAAAAGGAGAATGACCCTGCTCTCCATGAGCATGGCATAGGCAATCAAAATCATCCTAAATTCATAAATTTGTCTACTGAATTGACAGTTGATCAGAGGTCAGAATATTGCATCCTTATAAAAGAATTTGCTGATGTTTTTTCTTGGGAATACAGTGATCTGAAAACCTATGATGAACATACCATTCAACATAGAATTCCTCTAGAAAAGGATACCACCCCTTTCAAGCGGAAGTTAATGCCCATCAACCCTCTCCTGTTACCTGTGATTGAAAAAGAAATCAAGAAGCTCCTTGAAGCTAAAATCATAATCCCACTGAGATATTCTAAATGGATCACAAATTTTGCAGTAGTAAGGAAGAAAAGTGGGGAGTTCAGGTTATGTGTCGATTTTAGAGACCTAAACAAGTGCTTAAAAAAAGACAACTATCCCCTACCCAAGATGGAGCATTTACTGCAAAGAATCTCAGGAGCTAGGGTCATGTCATTCCTAGATGGCTTCTCATGCTACAATCAAATTTCTGTACACCCTGATGATTAGGAGAAGACGGCCTTTACCACCCCTTGGGGTACCTTCATGTACGCTAAGATGTCGTTTGGGCTGATGAATGCCGGGGCCACCTTTCAGAGGGCCATGGACATAGCTTTTGTGGGATTAAAGGATAAGTTTTTCCTCATTTACCTTGATGATATCACTGTATACTAAAATAGTCACTAAGAACATTTGCAACATCTAAAGGAGATGTTTCTAAAATGTAGGCAGTTTGGAATTTCTCTGAATCCTAAGAAGTCTCAGTTTTCTCTCTTGGAGGGAAAGCTCCTGGGCCACATAGTTTCAGCACAGGGTGTAAAGATCGATCCAATTTGGGTTGAAGCAATTCAGAAGGTGTTTATACCAAGGTCGAAAAAAGACATTCAATCCTTCCTAGGTAAGATAATTTTTTTCAGGAAGTTTATTCCAAATTTTTCTAAGTTAGTAAAGCATATAACTTCCATGATGAAAAAGGGATTTGAAATTAAATGGACAAAAAACCCAAGGAACTCTTTTGAAGCCATCAAACAAGCTATCATGGAAGCTCCTACTCTGATTAGTCCATATTACAGCCAGGTTTTCTAAATTTTCTCTTTTGCTTCCCATGACACAGTGGCAGCAGTCTTGTTGCAGAAAGATGATGAAGGTCTTGATCACCCAATTGCCTTCTTCAGCAAAACATTGACGGATGCTGAACTAAAATACGATCCCATAGAAAAACAGGCCTATGCTCTAATCAAGTCATTGAAGGCATTCAAAATTTATATCCTACACGCAAAGGTCATAGCTTATGTCCCTTCATCTTCTATGAAAGATGTTTTAACTCAACCTGACATTGATGGCAAGAGAACCAAGTGGATCGCTAAGCTGATCGAATTTGATGTACAGGTGAATCCCACCAGGTTAGTAAAGGGTCAAGGCTTAGCTAAGCTTATGGCTGAAGAAAACTACAGACTATTAGACATGAATTTCATTGGAATAAGTTCAGTAGGTTTGTAGACAGAAGTAGCAGCAGCAGAGCAACATAATAGTCAGCAGGTGGCCAAAAATTTGTCTTCATGTGAGTGGTATTCAAGTATTATTTATTTCCTACAGAATTCAGAAGTTCCTCCTGGGCTCAACACAACCCAAGCGTGAGCTCTTAAACTTAAATCTGTTAAATTTTGCATAAATAACAGTCGGTTGTATTGGAAAGATCCTGCTGGCATGCTGCTCAGGTGTCTAGATAAAGAAGAGTCAAGTCAATTCATGCATCACTTACATTCAAGCATATGTGGAGGCCATCTTTACTGGAAAACTACAGCTCATGAGATTCTAAGGGATGGATACTATTGGCCTGTTCTTTTCTCTGATGTATACACTTTTGTGAAATCTTGTGACAAATGCCAAAGATTCTCAGGAAAACAACAGCTGAAATCCTTGCCACTGAAACCTATTATGGTTAATGGTCCCTTCCAGCAATGGGGCCTTGATTTTATAGGCGAGATTAATCCTTCATCTAGAAGTCAACATAGATGGATCCTGGTGGCCACTGATTATTTTACCAAGTGGATAGAAGCGATTCCCACGAGGAAAGTTAATCATCAAGTCATCATGAACTTTCTCTATGAAAACATCATTATTAGGTTTGGTTGCCCAAAAAGGCTGGTAACTAATAATGCACCAGCTTTTAAGGATAAATCATTAGTCCACATGTGTGAGTCAATGGGCATTTAGTTGGTACACTCTACCCCCTACTACCCGCAAGGCAATGGCCTCGCCGAGTCATCCAATAAATGTCTAGTCAGAATCATCAGAAAGTTATTGGAAGAAAATCAAAAGAGTTGAGATTGCAAACTAAAGTTTGCTCACTGGGCTGACAGAGTGACAGATAAAAAATCCATAGGGGCTTCCCCCTTCATATTGGTTTATGGTACTGATGCCATTTTCCCAATTCAGCTAATCCTTCCAGTAACTAAGTTTTTTCAGGAAGAACAGGATGAGCCGAATGACATGGTGAGAAGAATGGTCGATTTGGTTGAATTACAACAGACTAGAGAATAGTTGGTGGAGAAGTCAGAAGCTCACCAGAAGAGGATAAATGATACTTTTGACAAGAAGGCAAAGGTGGAAAGTTTTCAGGTTGGGGACTGGGTTCTAAAATGGGATGCCCCCAGGCAGGACAAGGGCAAGCATGGAAAATTTGATTCTCTAGGGACAGGTCCTTACGTGATAACTCAAGCACAGCAGAACAACACTTTCAATCTGCAAAGTCTGGAAGGTGAAGATGTCTGTCAAAAACCGAAAATTTCGAAAAATTTAAAAAATTTAATATGGCAATAAATGTTATTAATTGCATTCCTTGATCTGTTTGTTTTAATTAAATGATCATGATTTTGTCTAAAATATTCTGTTATTATACTTAAATCTTAATGTGAGTTTTTAAATGCAGTTATTGATTGTCTTTGTTCTTAAACCTCAAAGGGAGAAATTGCCATAGCTGACTGGCTTACTTAGCTTTCGAGCTAATGCATAATCCGTCCTTTTTCCACAAGTATACAGGTAAAGTATGGATCATTGTCAATGATTTTTATAAGCATAAAAGTTCCTTTTACTGTACTATAAAGCTCAGAGAAGATTTAAATATTCTTACCGGTTGTCACGTGTAAGACGGTAGAATTCCCTTTCTATAATCTTCATGAAATTCATGCTTGATAGAGAGTTGATGGTTTACATGAAAATGATCACTATTGTTCTGGATAGAATAAGATAGGCATTCCCATGAAGTAATGTCTCTTTGATATTATCATTGCGTTGTGACAATGTCTCTTATTTAATGCTGTATAAAGTCACTGGATCATGTTATTCATAGCTGTTAAGTTTAAACCAAATAGCCAAGCAAGATCACTGAAAGAAGCATAATCACAAGATAGACACACAATATATCCTGGGAAACCCTCATGGGGTAGAAAACCGAGTAAAGCTTTCCTCAATAAGATGATCAACCAAAATACAAGATGTGCTCCTCCTTCTTTTAACTCCTTAGCTGATCTCCCAGACAAGTGCGCACTCTTCCACAAGTGAGTGAATGAATCTAATGAGGAGTTCACATCCTCTATTTATACTTGACTCTCAACTGACTAAAAGACCTGTTGGGGCCGACCTCACCTGGAGAAGTCTAATAACCCCTAAAATATAACTACAGGGCCGACCCACACATGGTGGGTCTAATAACCCTAGTTAATACCAACCCCTGGAGGAATAAACATTTCCAGATACATAGTAGGGTTACCTCGGAGGAATAAAACATCTCCGGAATAAATAATGTACAAATATAATATTCTTAGTAGTTACAATATTCAACACTCCCCCTTAACGAGAAGGATATTATAACAACATCTGTAGGAGCAAGGAGTCATTTACTACATCATCTATATATCATCAGAAGCTTTCTTCAATTCATCATCATCAGTAACTTGACTAGTTACTGGAACATCAACATCGTCATCAGCATCGTCATACGATCATCAGCATCGTCGTCACACGATCATCATCATCATCGTCACACGATCATCAACATCGTCATCACACGATCATCAGCATCGTCATCACACGATCATCAGCATCGTCATCATACGATCATCAGCATCGTCATCACACGATCATCAGCATCGTCATCACACGATCAGCAGCATCATCATCACATGATCAGCAGCATCGTCAGCACACGATCAGCAGCATCGTCATCACACGATCAGCAGCATCATTACCACACGATCAGCAGCATCGTCATCACATGATCAGCAGCATCGTCATCACATGATCAGCAGCATCGTCATCACACGATCAGCAGCATCGTTACCACATGATCATATTTACAGGATGATCAATCCTGCTCTCTTTAGGACATGAGTCCATGGATGATGCAATCCAGATCAAGTTCCAGGATGATCAATCCTTATCACAACTACAGAGCCAGCCCTGTTTCATGCTGGATGTATCACAACTACAGAGCCAGCCCTGTTTCATGCTGGATGTATCACAACTACAGAGGCAGCCCTGTTTCATGCTGGATGTATCACAACTACAGAGCCAACCCTGTTTCATGCTGGATGTATCACAACTACAAAGCCAGCCCTATTTCATGCTGGATGTATCACAACTACAGAGCCAGCCCTGTTTCATGCTGGATGTAACCTAGAGTAATTCTAGGATTTGTCACGTACATTTTGAACCGAGGTCCAGGGACTATTCAGTCTTGTCGTTCAGTTATCGGAGACCTCATGTCTACGGCTCTTATTTAGGACTGAAGTCCGGGAATGATCCAATCCCCTCACATGTTCATCAAGAACTTCATTATCGAAGACATATGTCTACGGCTCTTCTTTCGGACTGAAGTCCAGGAATGATCCAATCCCTTCACATGTTCACCAAGAACTTCATTATCGAAGACATACGTCTACGGCTCTTCTTTCGGACTGAAGTCCAGGAATGATCCAATCCCTTCACATGTTTACCAAAACTTCATTATCGAAGACATACGTCTACGGCTCTTCTTTCGGACTGAAGTCCAGGAATGATCCAATCCCTTCACATGTTTACCAAAACAGAACATGTATCCTCATCATCAAAACATGTATAACCACAACATGTATCATCATCATCACAACATGTATAACCACAACATGTATCATCATCATCAAAACATGTATAACCACAACATGTATCATCATCATCACAACATGTATAACCACAACATGTATCATCATCATCAAAACATGTATAACCACAACATGTATCATCATCATCAAAACATGTATAACCACAACATGTATCATCATCATCAAAACATGTATAACCACAACATGTATCATCATCATCACAACATGTATCATCATCATCAAAACATGTATACATCTATCATCAAAAGCATGTATACATCTATCATCAAAAGTATGTATACATCTATCATCAAAACCATGTATACATCTATCATCAAAAGCATGTATACATCTAACCATCAGAAGTATCTAGCATGTATACATCTATCATCAAAAGCATGTATACATCTAACCATCAAAAGTATCTAGCATGTATACATCTAACCATCAGAATATAAGAGTCCTAAATCTAAATTATTCTAGGTGAATAAGAGCAGAAAAATAGGTAACCTCATCATTGATGAGATAGGCTTGTTTGTCAGATACTGAGCTACTCCCCCTTTCGAGGAGGGTTCTTCTGAACTACACCAAGCTTGTCTCGGAAGTGTTCAAACTTTACTCGAGACAGAGGCTTAGTCAGGATATCAGCAATTTGATCCTCAGTGCTTATGTACTCCAGCTTGATAGCTCCTTTCTGCACCATATCTCGTATATAAAAGTATCGGATCTCTATGTGTTTTGACTTATCATGAAATACAGGATTTTCAGTCATCTTGATGCAGCTTTGATTATCACACATAATCACAGTGGGGTCCATTTCTAAGTCAAACACTCCAGATAAAAGTTTCCGAAGCCATCTTGCTTCACAGCTAGCAGAGCAGGCAGCTATATATTCTGCTTCAGCAGTACTGAGAGCCACACTGGATTGTTTCTTGCTGAACCAGGAAATCATGGCAGATCCAAGACCATAACATCCACCAGAGGTACTTTTTCTGTCTGAGACACTTCCTGCCCAATCAGAATCTGAGTAACCATGTAATCTGAGTTCATGATTTCCAACATAAAATAGGCCAAAATCTAATGTACCTTTTAGGTACCTCATTACATGCTTTGCAGCTATTAAGTGAACCTTTCTAGGTTCTACTAGATACTGACTTAGGGTATTTACAGCAAAGCATATATCAGGCCTAGTATTAGTTAAGTACATCAATGATCCAATGATTTGTCTATATAAAGTTATGTCCACTAGTTCTGATGAATCATTAACTAATAACTTTAAGTTGGAGTCCATGGGAGTGGCCATGGCTTTACACTCCAACATATCAAATCTTTTGAGAATCTCCACAGTGTACTTACCTTGATTTAGAAAGATTCCTTTTGGTTCTTGCCATACTTCTAAGCCTAAGAAGTAGTGCATCAATCCGAGATCTTTCATCTCGAATTCTGAAGAAAGCTTCTTCTTGCTTTCAATAATCTGTTTCTCATCTCCAGTTAGAAAAAGATCATCTACATATAACAGCAATATAACTGGTTCATCATTCATCACCTTGAGATAAAGATTTGGGTCAGCTTTACTTTTGGTAAAGCCCATGCTAGTTAAGAAATTGTCAATCCTTCCGTACCAAGCCCTTGGAGCTTGTTTCAACCCATATAATGCCTTCTTCAATTTGCATACATGAGTTCTTCCATCATTAACCTCAAACCCTTGAGGTTACTCTATGTATACTTCTTCTTCAATTACACCATTCAGAAAAGCTGTCTTAACATCCATTTGGTGTAATTTCCACTTCATCATGGATGCAAGTGCCATGATAGTTCTAATTGAAGTATACCTGGCAACAGGTGCAAATGTTTCTTCATATTCAATTCCCTCCTTTTGAGAGAATCCTCTGGCTACAAATCTTGCTTTGTATTTTTCAATGCTTCCATCCGCGGCATGTTTTATTTTGAAAATCCATTTGGAAGAAACCACACTTTTATCTTTCGGTTTGGGAACAATATCCCAAACATCATTTTTCATTATTGACTGGTATTCTTCAGTCATTGCTTCTACCCATTCTTTCTTTTGAGCTGCTTCTTCATAGCTAGTAGGTAGTTGATCCACAAGTTCACACATTAAGGCCATGTAGTTGGATACCAATTTTGGCTTCTTCCTTTCTCTAGTGGAGCCTTCAGGAGCACCATATCTTTCAGCTCCTTGAATAATATCTCTAGCCCATGCTGGTCTTCTTTTCCTGGATAATTCTGCAACAGGGGGTTCTTGTGGTTCCAGCATGTCATGATACTCTGGTGTAACTTCTTCAGGGGTGTGAACAGTCTCTGAGATCTTGGGTGATGAATCTTCTTCATAAACTTCTTCAAGTTGACACTTTCTGGATTTCTTGAGAGCTGCTTCCTCATCAAAGGTTACATCTCTACTTATTTCTATATGATGGAAACCTGGTATGTAGATTCTAAAGGCTTTGGAAGTTTCACAATAACCAACAAACATTCCCTTCTTACCTGAGGGATCCAACTTGGTTCTCTTTTCTTTTGGAATGTGGATGTACACAGGACACCCAAATATTTTAAGATGACTTACCTCAGGCTTCTTACCTGTAAACACTTCTTCTGGAGTTTTGAATTCAAGAGCACTGTGAGATAATCTATTTTGCACATAAACTGCTGTTTTGGCTGCTTCAGCCCATAAGTACATGGGAAGATCTTGGTCATGTATCATGGTCTTCACAGCTTCCATGATTGTTCTATTTTTCCTTTCAGCCACCCCATTTTGTTGGGGATTGTATGGAGTAGTTAGTTCCCTTCTAATTCCAGCTTCTTTGCAAAAGTCCTCAAATTCCTTTGAGGTGAATTCTCCGCCATTATCTGTTCTGAGAGTTTTGATTTTCTTGTCTGATAGATTTTCTATTAGAGCCTTGAGCTCTTTGAATTTTCCAAAGACTTCATTCTTACCTTTCAGGAAGTATATCCAAGTTTTCCTTGAATAGTCATCAATGAATGAAAGATAGTATTCAAACCCACTTAAGGAAGTGGTGGGCATAGGTCCACATACATCTAAGTGCATAAGCTCTAAAATGTTCTTAGTCTTTGTTTCACTCTTTGGAAAGGGGTTCTTGATATTTTTCCCTTTCTTACATCCTTTACATGAGCCATCATGATCAGCTTTCAATTCTGGTAATCCTATGACTACCTTGCTTACATAGGGTAAGGCTTTATAATTGATGTGAGCTAATCTTCTATGCAATAGCTCACTGGGGCTAGAGATCTCATGTGCAAGGGCAGCTTCTGGATGGCCCTTGAGTTTATAGAGACCTCCTTCTTCTTCACCAATAACAACTGCATCTTTAATTGTCTTTCCTTTGGACCACATGAGTACTTGTCCATCTATGAAGGCTACTCTAAAACCTTTCTTATCTAGTGCTGAAATAGAGAGAAGGTTCTTCTTTAAACCTGGTACATATAAGATGTCTTTCATCTTCAAGGGTGTTCCAGAATCTAGCTTGTAGCTAGCTTCACCAATTCCTTTGATGGGATATTGGTAGTCATCTCCTAGAGATACCTTTTGTGAGGAAGACTTTTCTTCAAGATTTGAGAAGGTCTTCCTTTGACCTGTCATGTGCTTGGAAGCACCACTGTTAATGAGCCATGTATCTTCTCCAGGAGATACAGATCCAGAGAGTGCAGAGAATAGAACATATTCTTCTGGATCTTCTTTCTTCACCTTATTTCTTTTCCTTTTAGGCTTTACCTCTACCTCTTCTTCTTCTTCATCTTCTTCCCCTTCTTCTTCTTCACTATCATTTTCTGCCATATGTGCATGGTGTCTTTTGTGGACAAACTTCTTCTTTTGTGAGGGACAAAATATGGAGATGTGTCCTAGCTTATCACAGTTATAGCATTTGACTGTGGAAAAATCTCTTACTGGAAATGGTCCTTTTCTCTTTCTAGAGAAGTGTTGAGATCCTTTGTGGTCAACCTTCTTGAGATGACCTGTTGTTCTTCTTCTGGTATGGGTGGCCAGAGCTTGGTCATCTTCTTTGAGAAGAGCTTCTCTGTTGGCAACCCTAGCTTCTTCTTGAACACAATCCTCCCATACTATATCAAACTTCATGCTTTCTTTCCTAGCACACATGGTTTGTATGAAGGATTCCCAAGATCTAGTGAGGCCATTAAGAGCAGTCATCACTAGTTCATCCTCATCAAGAGTATCACCAATTGCATCTAGTTGTTCCTTGATTTGTGAAACCCTTGAGAAGTAGTCTTGAATGGATTCTCCTTTGTGCATCTTGGTACTCTTCAATTGAGTCCTTAGATTCATCTTCCTATTGATGTTCTTTCCTTCATACATTCTTCCTAGGGCATCATACATTTCCTTTGGAGTCTTCTTGGAGGCCACTTGGGGAATCAAGTGGTCTTTAATGGAATCAGCTATGATTCTCTTTTCCCTAATCAAATCCTTCCTATGCTTTTCTTTGGATTCATCTCCTTTTGGTTCTGCAACTTCTTCCTTGATATACTGAGCAAGATCATTCTCCTCAAGAATGAGACCAATTCTGTATTTCCATGGCCGAAAATTTTCCATACCTTCTAGCTTGTCTTCAAGCTTCGTGTTTGGAGCCATATTCTCTTGGGGGAGTCCAAGAGACAGAGCAGACTTACCTGAAAATTTGCTTTTCACTTTTCCGGAATCTGGAACAGAAATTTTATCGCACTTTTGGTAGAATTAGGGTTTGACTTTCCCAGAGTTCTACTCAACCAAAAAGTTCGATCTATAGCTCAAAAAATGCTCTTGAGAAGGGCTACTTAGCCATGTAATCAGAATTCAAAAATTCCAACTTTTTTCTGAAACCAAAATCTGACGTATCGCACTTTTGGTAGAATTAGGGTTTGGAATTCCCGGAGTTCTACCCAACCAAAAAGTTCGATCTAGGGCTTAAAAGAAAGGTAATGAGAAGGGCTATCCATCCATGCAACCAAAAATCAATAATACCAACTTTGGGCTGAAACCCTAACTTCACCAAAAGAGAGAGAGAGAGAGGTACTCTTATCTTGTGAAAGATGTCCTATTCAGTCTAGCTCTGATACCATGTTAAGTTTAAACCAAATAGCCAAGCAAGATCACTGAAAGAAGCATAATCACAAGATAGACACACAATATATCCTGGGAAACCCTCATGGGGTAGAAAACCCAGTAAAGCTTTCCTCAATAAGATGCTCAACCAAAATACAAGATGTGCTCCTCCTTCTTTTAACTCCTTAGCTGATCTCCCAGACAAGTGCGCACTCTTCCACAAGTGAGTGAATGAATCTAATGAGGAGTTCACCTCCTCTATTTATACTTGACTCTCAACTGACTAAAAGACTTGTTGGGGCCGACCTCACCTGGAGAAGTCTAATAACCCCTAAAATATAACTACAGGGCCGACCCACACATGGTGGGTCTAATAACCCTAGTTAATACCAACCCCTGGAGGAATAAACATCTCCAGATACATAGTAGGGTTACCTCGGAGGAATAAAACATCTCTGGAATAAATAATGTACAAATATAATATTCTTAGAAGTTACAATATTCAACAATAGCATTATAATTTTTTTGTCTTAATGATGTTGTATCTTTTACCTTTACTCCTATAAAGGACGGGAAATAATTCATCGTATACATTACGTAATGCTAGCATTGTGTGATGTTCTGTCAACTATTAGCTCTGACTATGGTTGTGACCCTTATCATTTGCATGAAACTAGAGTTGTGATAGCAATAGCGATATACTGTTCTATCCATTTATAGTTTATGATACATCATCATCTTAATAATTTTTATAATTACAATATGCTTATTTCATGCCTAGAATCTTTTGTTCCTTTGTTTTTGAACCGCGTCCAAATGTATGGAAATATAAGTGAGTTTATATCATTATATCACAAGAACTATAGGTATTGTTCCTATCTTTGATTGTTAACGAGGTGATGTAAGAATTAGAATAGTAATACCTTGTGGATAAACTATGCATCCATCTATATTAGCCAAGGTAATATTTTAATGTTACAACAATGATGAACCCTCGTCGTAATTTGACTATACCACCTTCTATTTGATTGTAGGGAGAGGTATTATGTTCACTTGGAAGCTTCGATGGCCCAGTTTCAAATCATGCACTATACAATGGTTAAATGATAGTGTCTCGATCATAGTAGAATATCCTTACTATGATTAAAATTTTATCCATGCAATGATTTAAATTTGATGAGCGAATAATTCGAAATGCAGCTTGGACTTTGGAAGGTCGACCCATGGCAAGTTTAAACATTTAAAGGCTACGTGGATAGCTCTCATCCTTGTATTGATGATATATAAGATTTGTCCAAAACCCTACTTGGTCATTCCCTCTGCCTTCGGGCTCGGGTTACATGAGAGAACCCTTCTGGTCTGAGTTTGCTCGTTGTGGTACTTGTAAGTTGCAGTTTCTCCTATGGCTACAGTCATGGAGTATATCCCTTCTATTGTTTGTAAGTCTATAAACTCTGCTAAGCATTCCCTAAGTTCATTGGGCATCTTGGGTTATCGTTCTGTTGTTACTGAGGATTATCAGTTGCATGCTACTCCCAGCCCTTATAATTATTACCTGTATTGATTTATAGTCAGGGTTTCCCAAATGTCGTTTTCTGTGAAGTGGTTATGTCCTGGGGTTTATATTCATACTTCCCATACTGGTTCATCCATGGCATGAGGGTATTGTTCTGTATGTTTCCCGATCACGGCTTTCATTGTGGGAGGAAGACTTGGAGTTTTCCTAGCCCATTCTTCTAGTGATCATGGTTAGGTTTTTCTACTATGCTCAACTCGTGGCTACAGGGTCACCCACTGGGTTTTGCTTTATGCAAAAATCGCTGGTAATAATTATCATTTGTTTCGTTAATTTTCAGTTTAACAGAGATTATTTAATTTAATAAAAGTTGGCCACTAAACTCATCAACTTGTACTGTGCAAGCGTTGATCTCTCCTGAAGGTGTACGAGGCTCAACCTCTGGCGCTGGTCTCCTACCAGGTAAGCCTGGTTATACCATGGCTATTCCTCCCTTTTGTGGTTAGGGTGTTTAGGGTTTGATGTGATAAGACCACCTTTGTGGATAGCTACGTGCTGTTGGTCTTGTGGCTTGAATGTTATCACGTTCACGGTCATTGTTGACCCTGTGATGTGTGTAGTATGGGATGGTTACTATTGTATGAAGTGTATTGATTTTTCTTGCAGTGATTAGGGTTTGTATAAGAACTTAATGTGTAACAGAAACAAGCCGTGGCTCATTCTGACGTTACAGCCTTGGGGTTTTATTAGTTACTGTATTTCTTGAAGGGTTAGGGTATCCACCCAGTTTTGGGGAGGTTAAAAAGTATAAAGAAAAGTTACTTGTAAAATAAATTATATACCGTCTGCGTTTCCTTCAAATTGATGCAATGTACAGTGATAGTATGTTTTTAAGTTTCTAAAACCCTTTCTGAGAAGAGGATACATCGGCTGTAGGTGATGGCATGGTCTTACTGCTCAGCGTTTTGTTTTTGTATGTTTAAATGTTAATAGTAGGGTTCAATAAATTTCACAGTTGTAGATTGTTACTGTATTGATAACTCGGTCAAGTTTGGGGATTCTCATCGGTTGGTTTAAAATACATATGAAAATGTATTCTTGCTCCGTTGATTGATGTAGAGTATACCTGAACAATTTCGATGTTTAACATTCTAATAAGGGTTATATAAAAAAAATGAGCTATGGTTTTGGGTTCGTCGTTTGTATAAACTCTTCAATATTTGCATGCCTGCGACGTCTAGTATGCCAGGTAAAATCCGAAAACACAGCAGTAAAAAAAATAGTTAAAAGATAGTGTTGTAGTTTATAATGTTTTATGGTTAATAGTTTAGGAAAACAAAAGAAGGATATAAACACAAGAAACTCGATAGTGAAAATAAACTTCTGTTCTGTTGTGGCTTTGGTTGTAAAAACCGTAGATTCCTAAACCCTAGTATTTATATTAATAAAGACTGAAAAAGATAGGAAAAATAAATAGTTTACAGGTTACGGTTTGGATTCTGAATTTCGATTTATAGCTCTGTTGATATCATTAAGCTCAATGCCGAGCTATTCTTGGTTCTGTTATCTCACCTGTGTTCGATCCTGTGAATTTGTTAAAAGTAGTAAAATGCTTGTGTTGTTATTCTATCAGGTTTTCCGTATCATTATTGGGTTTAATAGCTGATCATGATAGAAGTTGTTTCTAGCATTAGTTGTAATAAAACTGAAAGGCATTGATAACTAGTATAGATACTGTGATTTGAATGACTGTTTTTGTTACAGTTCCTACGGTTGTTTTAATGAGTTGTAATATCATGGAAACAAAAATAACTTGTACCCTTAAAATCCTACATATCTATTTCTATGTCAATATAAATAACTAAGTTTAAAAATTACTACAATTGCTACTACTTACAGTACTACTACTGTTTTACCATGCATTATAATTATTTTATCCATGAGATAATAATAATATAAAGGAAATCTTAACACAGTAACTACTATTAAATCCACTACTGATATTCAGGGATTGCAAATTTCCTTCTGAATTTATTAATACTCAGACATAATGAAATAAACATAACATGCATTCGTTTATACCTAATAAAACAAACAGGAGTAAGTACCAGAACCTGTTTCAACCAGTGGACAACAATAGCAATGGGAGGTTGTTCCTCCCTACCAATTCCTGGAGAGTGCCCAGACAGCACTTCTCAGGACCCCCAAGCTTGCTCTGGTCTCCCTGGCTGGAACTAGGTGCAGCAAAACAATTCACACAGCCAAACAGCTAAACTGGAACCAAGTTGCTGCAGCTTCCTCTCTCAAAACACTTCCTTACTCTTTTTCCCTCTTCCTCAATGGGATCCCTGAATAGCATTCACCTGAATGTATTCTCCCTCCAAAACTATGTTGAACCCCCAGCTCAGTTCATTGAGTACTATTTAAAAGATTGCCTAGGTCTTAGTTGGGTTAACTGTCATTAATGAGCCACCTGCTCAGATTCCACTTTCTTGGGGAATCATGACCCCAAAATATAGGGAAGTTGCCACCTGCAACTTAGGAAGTGTTTGAGGATGCTGCCACTTGTCTTTTGTCTTTCCACCTAGTTCCATCCACCAGTTAGACCAGTAACCTCTTTTAACAACTCTCCCATGCTGTTGTCTCCATAATTTATTTATTAATAATAAAATATTCAGAATTTACATTCCATTTCTGGTGACTCTGCTGAGTCATCAATTCCTACTTAGCATTAAATTTAACATAATGTCTCAGGAATATTAATAAAATAATTACATTATTTTTGCAAAATTGGGGTATGTGACATACACACCCCCTTAAAATGTAACATCGTCCTCGATGTTACTTATTCTTCATCTTCAGCCACCTGCTGAAATAGATGTGGGTATGCTTCCCGCATCTTACTTTCCAGTTCCCAGGTAGCTTCCTCAGGACTAAGGTGCTTCCATTGCACCTTCAGCTGTCCAATTATGTGGTTCCGCAGAGTAATTTCCCTCCTCTCGAGGATACAATCCGGTTCCACTAGAACTTCCCCTTCTGGCTCTACCTGTACAATGTTCCAGTCAATAACATGAGTAGCATCATGAACATACTTTTTCAGAACAGAGATATGAAAAACATTGTGTACTTTTAAATTAGGTGGTAATGCTAGCTGGTAAGCAACTTGACCGATTCTAGATAAAATTTCAAACGGACCACAGTAACGTGGTGCTAATTTTGCACAACTTCCCAGTCTTAGAGAGCTCTTCTTTGGCCTTACCTTGATGAACACATGTTCACCTACCTGGAATTCTTTAGGAGTTCTTTTCAAATCTGCTTGACTCTTTTGCCGATCCTGGGCAATCTTCAAATTTACCTGCACTTGTTTCACAATCTGTTCCATCTCTTTTAATAAATCAGGTACTAACACTAACCTGTCTACTAGATTACTCCAAGAGATAGGAGTGTTACATTTACGTCCATACAGAATTTCAAAAGGACTAAACTTAGCTGACGATTGATAACTGTTATTGTATGCAAATTCTGCTAAATGTAAATTATCCTCCCATTTACCTGGTTGATCTTTAACATACATCCTTAGCAAATCTTCTAATACCTGATTAACCCTTTCAATTTGTCCGTCCGTCTGAGGATGGAAGGAGCTGCTGAAATTTAGTGTGGTGTTTAATCCTTTAAACAAGGATTTCCAGAAATTCCCTGTGAATTTAGGGTCCCTGTCTGATATAATAACTTTTGGAACACCGTGTAACCGAAAAATCTGTTTTAGAAAGATATCTGCTATGTTTGCAGCCTTGTAAGTGGTTTTAACAGGAATAAAGTGTGTTGATTTACTTAATTTATCTACTACCACCATGATTGAATCATTCAGATGCTGATTTTTGGGTAATCCCGTAATGAAATCTAAACTAATTATCTCCCACTTCAAGTTAGGAATAGGTAAAGGTTGCAGCAACCCAGCTGGATGTTGGTGTTCTGTTTTCACTTGTTGGCAGTCCAAACATCTAGCTATATACTCAGCTGTTTCAGATTTCATATTAGGCCAAAAATATTCTTTTCTCAACATGGTGACAGTCTTCTGGTAGCCTGGATACCCTGAGTAAGGGGTTTTATGAATTTCATCCAGAATTAACAGTTTAACTTTAGGTGCATTCGAAACATACAGCCTGTCTTTAAACAATAAAAATCTGTCTTCATTTAAACTATATCCTTTTATCACACTTTCTGTAGGTTGTTCTTTGGCTGCAGCTTGTAAATGCTGATAATTTTCATCTGATTTTATCCCTTCAGCCAACTGTTCATTTAAATCAGAGGTATAAGTGCTGCTAGCTGATACAAAATTCAGCTTTGCATTTTTGCTCAAAGCATCAGCCACTTTATTTTCCTTTCCTTTTATGTGCTGAATCTCAAAATCATATTCACTTAAGAAGGCCAACCACCTGGCTTGTCTTGCATTTTAGGCTGGTCAAAAAGGTATTTCAGACCCTTATTATCAGTCATTAAAGTAAACTTTCTGCCTATTAAATGGTGTCGCCACATCTTTAATGCATGAATAACAGCAGCTAATTCTAGGTCATAAGTGGCATAATTCTTTTCATGAATTTTCAGCTTCCTAGATTCGTAGGCAATGACATGTCCATCCTGAGTCAACACTCCGCCTAGACCGTAATTACAAGCATCGGTGCAAACCACGAAATATTTATTTGGGTCCGCTATTCTGAGAATAGGCGCCGTTGTCAATAAAGTCTTAAGTTTCTTAAAGCTTTCTTCACACTTCACGTTTCAATCAAACTTCTTTCCTTTCTTTTGCAAGGAAGTGATTGGGTTGGCTATTTTTGAAAAGCCTTCAATAAATCTCCGGTAGTAACCGGTAATTCCCATGAAGGATCTAACATCTGTTACGTCTTTTGGTACTGGCCACTCTTCAATTGTCTGGATCTTTTCAGGATCTATTGAAATCCCTTCCTTGGTGACTACATGTCCTAAGTACTGGATTTCATCTTTGAAGAAGTCACATTTATTGAACTTCGCAAAGAGCTGTTGCTCTCGTAGCTCTTGTAAGACTATTCGTAAGTGTTCTTTATGCTCCTCTTCATTCTTAGAATAAACTAAAATGTCATCGATGAATACGACAACAAATTTATCTAAGTACTTATGCATGATGTTATTCATTAAGCACATAAAGACAGCTGGGGCATTAGTAAGCCCAAATGGCATTACGACAAATTCGTAATGTCCGTACCTTGTTCTAAAAGCTGTTTTGAAAATGTCTTCTTCTTTAATCCTCACCTGATGATAACCCAATCTCAGGTCTATCTTAGAGAACACCGTAGCTCCACGTATCTGATCAAATAGGTCATCTATGCGAGGCAACGGATATCTATTTTTAATCATCATTTTGTTCAGTTGACGGTAATCTATGCAAAGTCGCATAGTTCTGTCCTTCTTTTTAACAAAAATTACTGGTGCTCCCCAAGGGGATACACTGGGTCTAATGTAATTCTTGTCTATTAATTCCTTTAACTGAGTTTTTAATTCATTAAGCTCCAAAATATTCATATGATACGGAGCTTTTGAACTGGGTACAGCACCTAGTACAAGTTCAATTGTAAAGTCCAGTTCTCTTTTGGGAGGTAATTCTGGAATTTCTTCTGGAAAAACATCAACGAATTCATTTACTACAGGGATGTCCTCTACGGTTGTCTTGCTGCCTTCAGACTTATCTGTCTCATCTGTAATAGTTACCGCATAGGCTTTGCACCCTTTTCTGACTACCCTTTTAAGTTGTAACGCAGAAATATGCCTGACTACTGTTTTCCTAGGAATACCCCTAATGGTTACAGGCTGTCCATTACTGTTTACACATCTAAAAGTTTTGTCAAAACAGTTTAAAACTACCCTGTGTTGTTCCAACCAGTCCATTCCGATAAGTATGTCATAAGAGCCAAGTGGCAAGACATTTAATTTAACTGTAGTCTTAAAATCATTCATATCTAAGATACATTCCTTAACATAACAGTTTACTTTCCTTTTTGTCCCAGTAGCTAGTTGTACAGACCAAGAATTATCAAATCTTTCAACAGTCAAATTACATTTTTCTACTAGCTGGGGTGAAATATAACTAAGAGTAGCACCCGGATCTATTAAAATAGTTATAGGGGTTTTGTTAATCATACCTCCTACTTCCACCATGGAAGTTTGATAGTCAGCTTGGCGGTTTTCCAACGCTGCATTGATTCAGGGCATAGTCCCTGCAAAGTCTCCAACAGTCATTTCATCTTGAACAGTATGAATATTGCTGATTTGTTTCTTTCTATTTGGGCAAACTGAAGCATAATGTGGGCCATTACACTCCCAGCACTTAACAGGTTCCTTTCGCTCAAAATTCTTGGTGTAGTTTCCATGATTGTTAGGAGCCTCCTTGCTGCTTTTGAAATTGTTGGAATGACTAGCAATTCCATTTTTGTTTCCCTGGAAGCTTTTACCATTAAAGTGGTTTCCATTCTTGCTATTCTTGAAACTTTTATGGGGGACAAACTTCTTTTTCCTGTACTCAAGCTGATTACTGTTCTTTTTGGCTTTCCAGCTGGCTATCCCTTCTTTCTTTTTATTCTGTTCATAACAGAAATTAGCCTTTCGCATAGCTTCTTCCAGTGTTTTGGGGTTGTCATATTCAATTCTGTCCTTGATATGATATGGCAGACAGCTAAGAAACCGCTGTATTTTTGGTTTCTCTTCGACAAAATACGGCACATACCATAACAGACTTAAGAACTTACTGTTTAAGTCCTTCATCGTCATAGATCCTAGCTTCAGTTCATAAAATTCCTTGGCCCTCTCTTCATAATACTGTTCGGACAGAAATTTCTTTTTGAAGTACCTTTTAAAAGTACTCCAACTGACTTCTTTTTCTTTAATCCCCTTGACCCTTTTCAGGTCTTGCCACCATATGTCCGCCTTTCCAGAAAGGTTGTAGATGGCCATTCGTGCTTTCAGCTGATTTGAATAGTTATAAATCTGGAAATATTTTCTCATCCCGGATAACCAGGATTCTGCCTCTTCTCCTGTTTCAGATTCTCCGTTGAAAGTTGGGGGTTTTATTTTCTTAAACTCCCCGGAAATCTCTTCATAAGGCCTGTACTTTTTCCTTCTGTTGTGCAGCTCAGCTTCACTACTGTCACTAGTTGTGTGATAACTGTGTTGTTCCCTTCTTTCTTCAGATGATGAACTACTGTCAGATTTAGCTGGTTTCATCCTTTTAGACCCTCTTTGATGACTAACTTCTTCTGATTCAGCTCGTTTGCTCCTTCCTTCTGTCTGAAATTTTTCCATCAATAGCTGATTTAGCTGCTCTTGTGTTTTCAGAATCCTTTCATTATCCTTCTTGACTGTTTCTATATCTGTCTTTAAACCTTTTATGGTCTGCATCAGTTCAGTGGAGTGAGCAATTACCTCCTCTGTCTCAGGTTCTCTCGACATATGTCTTGTCGCAGTGATTGGAGATTCCTGTTCAGCATATTCTCCTAGCTTTTCCATACCTGCCTGTCGGATTCAGAAAAGAAATTTTCTGCTTTGTCTTTATGAAACAGAAAATATAAGTTAGTACATAACATATTATAAAATTTTATTGTCATTTGCACTGTTCTGCGGAAACTAGTGGAGCCATAAGAAGGCCTAGTGTCTGAACCATGCTCTGATACCACATGTCAAAAACCAAAAATTCCGAAAAATTTAAAAAATTTAATATGGCAATAAATGTTATTAATTGCATTCCTTGATCTGTTTGTTTTAATTAAATGATCATGATTTTGTCTAACATATTCTGTTATTATACTTAAATCTTAATGTGAGTTTTTAAATGCAGTTATTGATTGTCTTTGTTCTTAAACCTCAAAGGGAGAAATTGCCATAGCTGACTGGCTTACTTAGCTTTCGAGCTAATGCATAATCCGTCCTTTTTCCACAAGTATACAGGTAAAGTATGGATCGTTGTCAATGATTTTTATAAGCATAAAAGTTCCTTTTACTATACTATAAATCTCAGAGAAGATTTAAATATTCTTACCGGTTGTCACATGTAAGACGGTAGAATTCCCTTTCTATAATCTTCATGAAATTCATACTTGATAGAGAGTTGATGGTTTACATGAAAATGATCACTATTGTTCTGGATAGAATAAGATCGGCATTCCCATGAAGTAATGTCTCTTTGATATTATCATTGCGTTGTGACAATGTCTCTTATTTAATGCTATATAAAGTCACTGGATCATGTTATTCATAGCATTATAATTTTTTTGTCTTAACGATGCTGTATCTTTTACCTTTACTCCTATAAAGGACCGGAAATAATTCATCGTATACATTACGTAATGCTAGCATTGTGTGATGTTCTGTCAACTATTAGCTCTGACTATGCTTGTGACCCTTATCGTTTGCATGAAACTGGAGTTGTGATAGCAATAGCGATATACTGTTCTATCCATTTATAGTTTATGATACATCATCATCTTAATAATTTTTATAATTACAATATGCTTATTTCATGCCTAGAATCTTTTGTTCCTTTGTTTTTGAACTGCGTCCAAATGTATGGAAATATAAGTGAGTTTATATCATTATATCACAAGAACTATAGGTATTGTTCCTATCTTTGATTGTTAACAAGGTGATGTAAGAATTAGAATAGTAATACCTTGTGGATAAACTATGCATCCATCTATATTAGCCAAGGTAATATTTTAATGTTACAACAATGATGAACCCTCGTCGTAATTTGACTATACCACCTTCTATTTGATTGTAGGGAGAGGTATTATGTTCACTTGGAAGCTTCGATGGCCCAGTTTCAAATCATGCACTATACAATGGTTAAATGATAGTGTCTCGATCATAGTAGAATATCCTTACTATGATTAAAATTTTATCCATGCAATGATTTAAATTTGATGAGCGAATAATTCGAAATGCAGCTTGGACTTTGGAAGGTCGACCCATGGCAAGTTTAAATACTTAAAGGCTACATGGATAGCTCTCGTCCTTGTATTTATGATATATAAGATTTGTCCAAAACCCTACTTGGTCATTCCCTCTGCCTTCGGGCTTGGGTTACATGAGAGAACCCTTCTGGTCTGAGTTTGCTCGTTGTGGTACTTGTAAGTTGCAGTTTCTCCTATGGCTATAGTCATGGAGTATATCCCTTCTATTGTTTGTAAGTCTATAAACTCTGCTAAGCATTCCCTAAGTTCATTGGGCATCTTGGGTTATCGTTCTGTTGTTACTGAGGATTATCAGTCGCATGCTGCTCCCAGCTCTTATACTTATTACCTGTATTGATTTACAGTCAGGGTTTCCCAAATGTCATTTTCTGTGAAGTGGCTATGTCCTGGGGTTTATATTCATACTTCCCATACTGGTTCATCCATGGCATGAGGGTATTGTTTTGTATGTTTCCCGGTCACGGCTTTCATTGTGGGAGGAAGACTTGGAGTTTTCCTAGCCCATTCTTCTGGTGATCATGGTTAGGTTTTTCTACTATGCTCAACTCGTGGCTACAGGGTCACCCACTGGGTTTTGCTTTCTGCAAAAATCGTTGGTAAGAATTATCATTTGTTTCGTTAATTTTCAGTTTAACAGAGATTATTTAATTTAATAAAAGTTGGCCACTAAACTCGTCAACTTGTACTGTGCAGGCGTTGATCTCTCTTGAAGGTGTACGAGGCTCAACCTGTGGCGCTGGTCTCCTACCAGGTAAGCCTGGTTATACCATGGCTGTTCCTCCCTTTTGTGGTTAGGGTGTTTAGGGTTTGATGTGATAAGACCACCTTTGTGGCTAGCTACGTGCTGTTGGTCTTGTGGCTTGAATGTTATCACGTTCACGGTCATTGTTGACCCTGTGATGTGTGTAGTATGGGATGGTTACTATTGTATGAAGTGTATTCATTTTTCTTGCAGTGATTAGGGTTTGTATAAGAACTTAATGTGTAACAGAAACAAGCCGTGGCTCATTCTGACGTTACAGCCTTGGGGTTTTATTAATTACTGTATTTCTTGAAGGGTTAGGGTATCCACCCAGTTTTGGGGAGGTTAAAAAGTATAAAGAAAAGTTACTTGTAAAATAACTTATATACCGTCTGCGTTTCCTTCACATTGATGCAATGTACAGTGATAGTATGTTTTTAAGTTTCTAAAACCCTTTCTGAGAAGAGGATACATCGGCTGTAGGTGATGGCATGGTCTTACTGCTCGGCATTTTGTTTTTGTATGTTTAAATGTTAATAGTAGGGTTCAATAAATTTCACAGTTGTAGACTGTTATTGTATTGATAACTCGGTCAAGTTTGGGGATTCTCATCGGTTGGTTTAAAATACATATGAAAATGTATTCTTGCTCCGTTGATTGATGTAGAGTATACCTGAACAATTTCGATGTTTAACATTCTAATAAGGGTTATATAAAAAAAATGAGCTATGGTTGTGGGTGCGTCGTTTGTATAAACTCTTCAATATTTGCATGCCTGCGACGTCTAGTATGCCAGGTAAAATCCGAAAACACAGCAGTAAAAAAAATAGTTAAAAGATAGTGCTGTAGTTTATAATGTTTTATGGTTAATAGTTTAGGAAAACAAAAGAAGGATATAAACACAAAAAACTCGATAGTGAAAATAAACTTATGTTCTGTTGTGTCTTTGGTTGTAAAAACCATAGATTCCTAAACCCTAGTACTTATATTAATAAAGACTGAAAAAGATAGGAAAAAGAAATAGTTTACAGGTTACGGTTTGGATTCTGAATTTCGATTTATAGCTCTGTTGATATCATTAAGCTCGATGCCGAGCTATTCTTGGTTCTGTTATCTCACCTGTGTTCGATCCTGTGAATTTGTTAAAAGTAGTAAAATGCTTGTGTTGTTATTCTATCAGGTTTTCCGTATCATTATTGGGTTTGATAGTTGATCACGATAGAAGTTGTTTCTAGCATTAATTGTAATAAAACTGAAAGGCATTGATAACTAGTATAGATACTGTGATTTGAATGACTGTTTTTGTTACAGTTCCTATGGTTGTTTTAATGAGTTGTAATATCAAGGAAACAAAAATAACTTGTACCCTTAAAATCCTACGTATCTATTTCTATGTCAATATAAACAACTAAGTTTAAAAATTACTACAATTGCTACTACTTACAGTACTACTACTATTTTACCATGCATTATAATTATTTTATCCATGAGATAATAATAATATAAAGGAAATCTTAACACAGTAACTACTATTAAATCCACTACTGATATTCAGGGATTGCAAATTTCCTTCTGAATTTATTAATACTCAGACATAATGAAATAAACATAACATGCATTCGTTTATACCTAATAAAACAAACAGGAGTAAGTAGCAGAACCTGTTTCAACCAGTGGACAACAACAGCAATGGGAGGCTGTTCCTCCCTACCAATTCCTGGAGAGTGCCCAGACAGCACTTCTCAAGACCCCCGAGCTTGCTCTGGTCTCCCTGGATGGAACTAGGTGTAGCAAAACAATCCACACAGCCAAACAGCTAAACTGGAACCAAGTTGCTGCAGCTTCCTCTCTCAAAACACTTCCTTACTGTTTTTCCCTCTTCCTCAATGGGACTCCTGAATAGCATTCACCTAAATGTATTCTCCCTCCAGAACTATGTTGAACCCCCAGCTCAGTTCATTGAGTACTATTTAAAAGATTGCCTAGGTCTTAGTTGGGTTAACTGTCATTAATGAGCCACCTGCTCAGATTCCACTTTCTTGGGGAATCATGACCCCAAAATATAGGGAAGTTGCCACCTGCAACTTAGGAAGTGTTTGAGGATGCTGCCACTTGTCTTTTGTCTTTCCACCTAGTTCCATCCACCAGTTAGACCAGTAACCTCTTTTAACATCTCTTCCATGCTGTTGTCTCCATAATTTATTTATTAATAATAAAATATTCAGAATTTACATTCCATTTCTGGTGACTCTGTTGAGTCATCAATTCCTACTTAGCATTAAATTTAACATAATGTCTCAGGAATATTAATAAAATAATTACATTATTTTTGCAAAATTGGGGTATGTGACAATGTCACATACCCACCCATCCATCCAAGGCAAGGGAGGGAACATGAAGCCAGTCTATGGGGCTTTTTAAGCAAACTTAGCCATTCATTAAAATTCATATTTTTAAAAACCCATGTGTGTAGATGTAAATTCAACAAACATGCATAGCAGAGATAAATTCATCCACGCACATAATTTCATGTGCATTCAATATATCAATAACAACCATTTAACTTAACTCATTGTAGAATTAATTACAAGCTGAGAATATACTTATCTCAATGTAATGTTGTCCCCAACAACTAGCTATGTCACTGAAACGTTCCTCCCAACCGTAGGTCTCTGCCCAGCCTATATTATTTCAGCACTCAAAGACCACCCCAGAGCTGGGCATGATATCTACAAGGGAAAAAGGGGATTTCAAACTCATACAGAACCAAATAATCATTTGGATCTAAGCCAAGCCAGACCACTGCTAGGTTTATAAGGCTAAGTCTGAACCCTCTTCATTTGTGGATGGTTCCACTCAAGCTCAATCCAAAACAATGGAGACCCATCTCGACCCCAACAAGATCCTACATACAGAAAACTCATAAACTGGGCATGGGTACACATAACAGCGAAACCTCAAGTGTTGGGTATGGATGGAAAACGTGGGAAACCCAAAAACAAAGTGAGAAATGGGGAAAACAACCCTGGAAAGGCAATTTCATTTTCAAAAAACGTTTGGGGACAACCCAGGAGCAAAAACGACCTCCATTAAACCCCCAATTCATGGTTCTCTTCTCCCAGCCACTATGCTAACCAAAAACGAGTTCCCAGCAAGCCAAAAACGCCCAGCAAGTTCCAAAAAACGCCCAGCAAGCTTCAAAATAAAACCCCCAACAGGCCAAAAATGCCCAGCCAGCTCTAAAAACGTGAGAGGGTGAAGTCTAACCATGAATAATGGATTGGGAAGGCAATTCGTGGGTGTTTTCTTTCCCAAGAAGGAGAAACACGATTTTCCATGAGGGTGGATTTCCCATACTCGAATTTGGACATCCATACCTCCCCAATCCCCAAGGCATTAACTACTTCACCCAACTCTTGGGAGAAATGAATGATTGGGCACCAAAGTCAACATGGGTAGTTGAGGGTTTGATGGGTTCTCTCATTAACACTTGGCTTGACTCAATTGGCTCAAGGGTTTTGAATATCCTCCTCCCAATTCCTTGCAATATCATGCCCCCATCTCTTGTTGCATTTCATAGCTAGTTGTGGGCATTCATATTAAGATGCATATTTACAATTCCCATGGTTCACTAGCACATGGGTAGCATAATTTCAAATACTTGCCTCTTCTAGATCGAGCGTTCACTAGCGGGGCTTTGGCCTTGAGCTCCATGCTAGGGATCATACATAATATGCATACATTATTTACATTATAGTCCAAAATATTATAAGGGTCAAAATGGGGGACGTGACATAAGAGATGTTTGGTGGCCCAGTCAATGGGCGTTTTCTGAAACTTTATTTCATCTGAAGCTTCACAGCCTGGTCATTGTAAATATCATTTTGTTTTTGATTTTTGCAAATAACTCCATGCCCAATGGAACACTAGAAGATAGAGTTAGATTTTTGTTTTACAAGAAAGGCATTTGATCTGTGGTTCTTGGAACCTCGCAGGGAGGTTTCCATCCCTGAGTAGGAGCCAGATGTTATCTCCTCAAATAAACATAGACTAGTTGTGGTTTCTAGGTGATAGGAGGTCTTTAAATTTTTCATTTTTAGATGCATTTGAGTTTCTGTTTCATCATTTTGAAGTATGCAATGAAGTTTGAAATAATAGTTGAGGATTACTTTTCTCCAAAAAGAAAATTCAGGTTACGGTAGATTAGGCGGACTTGGCGATGGTTCATTAGCTACCGAAAACCTCGCTTTCGGCAGCTCACAAGATGAAAGATGAAACTCTTCAACTACCGAAAGGACAGGCACGTATCAGGAATCATGGAACAGTTTTCGGTGGCTTAGGCGGATACGACGGTTGTTCATTAGCCACCGAAAGGCAAGTGTTTTTTGCAGTTCGTAGTTTAAAAAAGAATCTTCCACAACTACCAAAAGCAGAGGCATTTTCTCACGCTTTTCCAACAGCTTACGTGATCAGAGGATAAATCCTTGGCTACCGAAAGTAATTTGGTTTTCGAGTGGTTAAGACGTCTAATCAAAGGACTTAGTCATGAAGGTTAAAGATAAGAACCATCATTTCCCTAACCACCGAAAATGGTCGTCACCAGCAAAGACACGATCTCCTCAAATTAAAACCTGCTGCAAATGATGATCGCTCAAGTACAGATTGAACCCTACCTCTCTCATATCCATCTAATTTCTAAATATTGTGCATCCTGGGTAATCGGGTAGAATTAATAGGTCATTTAAATCCTCATGATTATCTTTTCCATTTCCATCCCTTGAAGTTAGGGGACTTAACCGAGACATCCCTCATCCTCCTTTCTTACCTGTCATCGAGTTGCCCCTTCCTGATTTCGCGTCAAGTTTTCTCCTAAGGCTCGATTTTTTTTTAACAGCAGGTGTCGACAAGTCTCTTACAGATGAAAAAGGGAGGAGTTGTTCTTAGAAAGGAGCTGAATGATGTTGGCTATCTCAAGTCACACCTCAAAGTATGTCAATTCTTCAAAAATGTGGGATTCTATATCTATTTTCAAAAGCTTCAAGGCTCCCATCAGCAAGTTACAGAAGAAATCCGAGTGGATGAAGCCCTCACAGTAGCAGCCACAGAGATTCCAGGGACAGGAGAAAGGTGGTTTAAAACTACCACCACCCAAAATGTTGAGTTCAGATCATATCTAAAACCTGCACACCAAAAAATTACCTGGAACAAAGACGTCCCTATGTCTTTCTTGCAAAAAATCAAGAGCTTCAGGAAGCAACTCCGCCTGAAGAACAAAAGACTACATATGAAGACTTTACTTCCCCTACACGTAAGGAAGAATGAGATTAATGTTGATGTATATGTAACTTCGGAATGTATTTCACCCATGTATTTCATATATGTATTTTGTACTCCTATAGAGATGGCACTATTCCTCTATACGGAAGTGTTTGTATTCCTATAGAGATGTTATCATTCCTCTATACGGAAGTGTCGTCATTTATATTGTAAGTGTCGTAACTTATACTTGATGGGTTATTAGACCACCTTGTTGGGGTCGGCCCTGTATAAGTCATATGTGCAAAGGGTTATTAGACCACCCTATTGGGGGTCATCCATGTGGTTCAAAGGGTTATTAGACCACCCTAGTGAGGGTCATCCCAGTCAGCATTATTTTATGTGGTTAAGTTAAGGCCGACCTAGTAAAGGTTATTAGGCAAGTCAAGTCTAGTATAAATAGAGATCGGGAGATCTCTATTTCATCATTCTATTCTCTCACTCACACTTGGGAGAGTGGCGCACTTGTGGAGGAGGAGGCTCTGTTGCTAGGAGAATACTATCTCTTGTATTCTGGTTGTATCATTGCTCTATCTATCTCTGAGGAAGTTATTGGGGTTTTTCACCTTTATATTTTTCTCCAAGTAAAATCTATGTCTCTTGTGTGCTTGCATTATTGTGTCCATGATTGATATGCTGTAGATATGCTATACATGTTATTCTCTCAGTTAAGATCCTAGATCAGATTGAAGTAAATTCTGAAATTTTAACATGGTATTAGAGCTAGCCTGAAAGAAGGCATGATATGGCATGTATGACACTTGTTGCACTTACGATGCTAGGGCTTGATATAGCAAAAACCAGTCATCATAGCACTTTCATTATAAATCCATTTTGGAAACGTTTTCGGATATGAAACATTTACAAGTCGAATATCAAATCCCCATGTACCTTTTGTCCAAAGGACAACCTCTAATTCATTGTACTTTGTGATTTATGATCTGTAGAATATAGGGTTTTTGCCTCTTCCAGATCCGAGTCAAAAACAGGTGACCTTGGAAAAAAGGTCATAACCTGGGCTAGGAAGCTCCAAATAAAAATTTCGTAAAAAGTGAAAGGTATTACACATACTGCACTATCTCAGGAAAATATTTCAGAGGTCGACGTTGAACCAGTGACACGTGGCACGCCGTACAAGTTCGCTCTCTTGGTTTATCCCATAAACAGGTCACGTTACGACACTTGGCATAACTCTCTCTCAAAGAATCCCATTGAGGTCAGACCTATCGGGATGGAAATATGACAAGTCGGGCTATCTCAAAAAAAAATTTCAGACCCTGTGGATCGAAAAGTTTGGAGTTACACCAGAAACAATCAGGTACATATTTCTGTCAAAACAAAATTATTTTTTAGCACCTTCATTCATGGCTTCCGGAATTTAGGGTTTCGGATAAAGTTGTAATTTTTGTTATCGGAGACCACAGCTGAATGCTACTCATCAAAATTGAAATTTAGAGACCAAGATCAGAATTTTTGGTTGGGCAGAAGGTCGGACTTGATTAGACCCTAGTTCAGGACTTTGATCAGAAAAGTGGAAAATTAGGGCTTCTGCAAAAATGGGAATTTTTGAAATCAGTGACCACGGCTGGAAGATCCTCATAAAAATAGAAGCTTAGAGCTTTGGATCAAACCTTTTGATTGGGCATAAGAGTGGGCTTCATCAAACCCCAGTTTGGGGTCACATCCAGTGAATCCAGAAGTTTCAAAGGCAAAATTGAGTGAAACTTTGCAGTTTTCAAATTCTGAATATACCAGCTTGATCAGCTCATCAAGGCGCATATTTCCATCCTTTTGGAAGTTTGAATTTTTGGGGTTTATCTAACAAACCCTATTACAGCTCTAGATCCAGTTCCTGCAAATCAAGTGGATTGGGTTAATCCTAGAAGAGGTTGGATTGGTCACCTGCATAAGTGAAGAAGTTCCTATTTCAGAGGGAGATGAGGTGAAGGCCTTCCATAAGAAGATTACAAGCAATCTTGACAGGTATGGTTTACAGGTATGTTTCAAATTCTGTTCATGCTTAAGTTTATAATATGTTTGTCTTCATATCATTACAATACAATCTTGATTAATTACTAGACTTGTTGTATTACCTTAATAGAAGATATTCATTGATTAAGGTTTTGACACTTATGATTGTACTAATGCATTGTGATGTTGTATGAGGTTTATGTTGTCCGCTAACATGAAAGGTACACCAAGAAAGACAAATCATGTTCTAGTTCAAGAACATATGATCATGATGACATGAAGACAAAGATTCATCCATTTTCATGGATCACTTAGAAAATCTACTTACGAGGTATGTATAACTTGGTTCTACAATGGATAACTTATGAGACATGCAGGTTACTAGCACAAGTCATTGAAGAGAACCATAAGACATTATGCGGGTATGTTAGACATAACTAGCTAGCATGCTAATCCAGGTATGTTTTTCCTATATCAAGCTAGAATCCTACCTTGTGTTAGGATCTTATACTGTTGTGTTGTTGATAATTATTATTCATGAAGTCATAGGTTTGAATAGTCATGGTTGTGTGCATATTATGTTTCCTACCATAATTGATGATATGACTAACCAGAAGAATCATGAAGGTATAGGTTGGAGTAATCACGGGTTCATGCTTTGATGATTTAACTAATCAGAAGAGTCCTATGATCAAATAAGAATATGCATGACTAAAAGAAGACTTCCCTGAAACCTTGAATACTAATGTTTATTTGAAATGATCATGACTATACATGCTTAAGATTATTGTGTTTTGATAGTATTAAGAATATACTAATGAATTTATGATTATGTATGAGACCTCAAAGATAAAACAATGATGATACTAATAAGCATGCATAGGGATCTAGAATGAATATAAGTTCAGAACAGGTAATCCAGGAAGCAAAAATCAAGAGGGAGCACACTCCAGTGGTTTCTGCAAGGATGCAGATATTCAGAGGGAGTTGACCATCTCTCTACATCACAACAAAAAGGTGTAGAAGAAGCTACTTCAGATTAGCTCCTGCAAGGAAGCAAAGACTCAAAGGGGGTCCACCCAACAAACAAACAAAGATAAGTATTTTAATTGTCATTTCTTGCATATTTGTTTGTTTAAATAATATTTTTCAATGATGTGTATGCTTATGTTCCTAGATTTAGGATGTGTATTATGCATATTAGAATGATTGCATTAATGAACAGCTTACTACTAATATGCATTTGATGGGTAAGTGGCCTATGGCCCTGTACAACATTCCATTGCTACTTATCTAGAATGAAAACTCTTTGCTGACATGTTAGGAGTTGTGCACACTCTTAACAATGTTCTGGTAGAGATTGGAAGGCATCTAGAAAGTTACGGGATATGGATAAATGTTGTATTGAAGCATTGGCTAAGATAATTGCATGACTGTATGACATATTTCTTTATGTGTAAGAATTTGTTCTGAAAACTATGAGATGTTTTCTAATCATGCAATTTAACTTATTGTGTAGGAAAGATTGTATACCATCACCTACAAAAGAAGGACTACAACATGTGTTCAGCAACAAAGTTATCTATTGAAAATATTGAAGATATTGAAGTTCCCAGGATCTGGGAAGAATGCCATGATCGAGGAGTACAAGTCGATCATGAAGATGTTTGGGATGCAGTCCCAAGACCTGAAGGGTAGTCTATAGTGACTTCCAAGAGGATCTACAAGATCAAGTATGCTGCAGGTGGTAGCATAGAGACTTTTGCTCCTATAGCCAGATACACTTCCATCAGATCAGTACTTGCTCTGGCTGCAGTGATGAAGTGGAAGATACACCAAATGGATTTCAAGACAGCCTTCTTGAATGGTGTAGTTGAAGAAGAAGTGTATGTGGAGCAGTCACTTGGTTCTGAGACACATGAAAGGGGGTCATATATGTGCAGAACTTGGTATGGTAGGATAGACAGCTTTCTATCCAGTTTGGGCTTTACCAAGAGTAAAGCGGATTCCAACCTTTACTACAAGGTTGAGGAAGGCAATCCAGTGACACTACTTTTGTATGCGGATGACCTGTTTATCACAAGTGAAGATAAATTGATTGTCGACATGCAGTGGAAGCTTGCTGCCAAGTTCGAGATGAAGAACTTGGGTATGATGCACCACTTTCTAGATATGGAGGTGTGGCAGAGTGCAGATGGAATCTTCCTTGGACAAGGGAAGTATGCAGTAGAGATCCTGAAGAGGTTCGGGATGATGGACTCCAAGGCTATGGCCACACCTATGGCATCGAACCTGAAGCTTCTGTGTGACACTTCATCTAAGCCGATTGATATCACCATGTATCGTCAGATGATTGGGTCCTTGATGTACTTGACGAACACGAGACCAGATATTTGCTTTGCGGTGAACACATTGAGCCAGTTCCTAACGGATCCGAGGAGTGTTCACCTGGTTGTTGTAAAGCATATTCTGAGGTACCTAAAGGGTACAGTTGATTATGGGCTCAAGTAGGATGCGAATCAAAAGTTTAACCTGGGTTATGTTGATTCATATTTGGCAAGCAGTGCTGCAGATAGGGATCAAGTGTGATCTCTTGGTTTAGCAGGAAGCAGTCCTGCGTAGCACTGAGTATAGCCAAAGCAGAGTATGTTGCGATGTATGAGCAGGCTGCAGATGTATTGACCAAGCCATTAGCCAAAGTGCAGTTTGAGTACTTCAGAGAGAGGATTGGTGCACTTCAGATCAAGGTTCCTTCCAAAAGGATGTGATGAGTTCGGAAGATGCAGAGGCACATGAGAGTTTCTGACATGGTTGATGTGTTCTCCCATGGTCGTGATGTAATTGTTGAGCCATTCTCACATGGTGGTAGATGTGTTCTCCCATGGTGTAGATGTAAGGGCTGAAGCCATTTTTCACATGGTGGTAGATGTGTTCTCCCATGGTGAAAAAGTAAGGGCCGGAGCCTTCCCCGAATGGTGGTAGATGTGTTATCCCATGTCGGTGGTGTAAGTGCTGGATGATGTGCATCTGGGCTGTGCTTCATGGATGATGAGATGACCTAAAGAGGACGATGCTATGATGATCAGGAGGATCATGGATGATGAGCATCAGGACGATGCGCCAGTTACTGCTCTGTATATGCATCATGATGATGCTGGATATGATCAGTTGGATAATTTATATGCATATGTATGTACGCATCATGTTGGATGCTGGATATGATCGGTTGGATCATTTGTATGTATTTTGTATATGCATCATGTTGGATGCTTGGACCATGTATCTGTATATGTATCAGGTGGATACATTGTATGGTCAGGTAGATCATGTATGTTGATATGTATCATGTATTTGTATTTGTATCAGGTGGATACACTGTATGATCAGGTGGATCATGTATGATGATATGTATCAGGTAGATACTTGGTATGCATCAGGTGGATGCATTGTATGATCGGGATGATCATGATGACGAGCTTCAGGGTGTTGCTCCAGATGATATGTATCAGGACGATACAGTGATGATGATTAGTATGATCATGAGCATCAGGATGATGCTTCGTGTGATGATGATCCGTTGGATCATGAGTATCAGGTTGATACTTGGAGGTCAGAGATTATATGTGGCAAATTGTGCAAATAGCATGTAATCAGTCCTAGGATATCTTGTCGATCGTGTTGTGGCACATAAATGTTCCTGGGATACTCTTTCTGGTATTGCTATGTAGTATGTAATCACTCCTCATATATCCAATAGGTTGAGTTGTTTGCTTGTAATCAGTCCTGGGATGAGGTATTACTATGGAAACATGTAATCAGTCCTGGATATCCGAGAGATTGAACTGTGTGCTCGTAATTAGTCTTGGGATGCTCTTTAGAGATCTTGCCGGTCGTGCTGCGGTACATAAATGTTCCTGGGATTCTCTTTAAAGGTTTTGTCTATCCACATGTAATTAGTCCTGGAGATCCGAGAGGTTGAGCTATGTGCTCATAATAAGTCCTGGGATGCTCTTTAGAGATCTTATCGGTTGTGCTACGGCACATAAATGTTCTTGGGATGCTCTTTAAAGGTATTGTGGAGGAGATGCATGTAATCAGTCCTGGGAGATCTTGCCGGTCGTGCTTAGGCACATAAATTTTCCTGGGATACTCTTTCCAGTATTGCATCCGCACATAAAATTAGTCCTGAGAGACCACCTCTATCAGACTGTTCACACAGATGATGAAGACCTGTAGGTGGTGGTCCTACAGCCAGTATGAAAAAGGACTGGCTCTGTAGAACTTCCTATGACGAGTAGATTCAGAGATTGATTGAGATAGAAACAACAGTGACAATGACGATGATTCGAGGATGATGATTCGCTGATGATGATCCAAAGAAGAAGACTTGTGCTAGCAGACCTGTGTCGAGAAATACCTTCCTAGTTAAGAGGGAGTGTTGATGTATATGTAACTTCGGAATGTATTTCACCCATGTATTTCATATATGTATTTTGTACTGCTATAGAGATGGCATTATTCCTCTATACGAAAGTGTTTGTATTCCTATAGAGATGTTATTATTCCTCTATACGGAAGTGTTGTCATTTATATTGTAAGTGTCATAACTTATACTTGATGGGTTATTAGACCACCTTGTTGGGGTCGGCCCTGTATAAGTCATATGGGTCAAAGGGTTACTAGACCACCCTATTGGGGGTTGGACATGTGGGTCAAAGGGTTATTAGACCACCCTAGTGGGGGTCGGCCCAGTCAGCATTATGCTATGTGGTTAAGTTAAGGCCGACCTAGTAAAGGTTATTAGGCAAGTCAAGTCTAGTATAAATAGAGATTGGAAGATCTCTATTTCATCATTCTATTCTCTCACTCACACTTGGGAGAGTGGTGCACTTGTGGAGGAGGAGGCTCTGTTGCTAGGAGAAGACTATCTCTTGTATTATGGTTGTATCATTGCTCTATCTATCTCTAAGGAAGTTATTGGGGTTTTTCACCTTTATGATTTTCCCCAAGTAAAATCTATGTCTCTTGTGTGCTTGCATTATTGTGTCCATGATTGATATGCTGTAGATATGTTGTACATATTGTTCTCTCAGTTAAGATACTAGACCAGATTGAAGTAAATTTTGAAATTTTAACAATTAACAGATTGCTAAAGCATCAACCAGCCAGTCAAAGAAGACCTCATCCCAGAAGATTAATCAACTGTTAAGACAGGTGTATGAGCTGGAGCTTCTTTAGAGGGTGATCAAGGAGAAAAATGAAAGGTTAACTGAAAGAAACAATGAGTTGTATACCTCCTTTCAAGGGTTAACCAAAAAGCACAACAAGTTGAAAGGGAGGAATATAAGATTGATAAGAGACAATATTAGGTTGAGCAGGAAGGTTGAGCTTCTGGGAGGTAAGGAAATGACTCTAAAACCCCAGCCTAAGGTACACTCAGACCTTGACACCTTAGCAGCAGTAGGAGTTAGTTTTGTTGACACTCCGGTTTTGACCTAGGATGAAGAGAAATCCAAGCAGCAGAAAGATGAGTAGCAGAAGTTGGAAGAAACACAGTTTTGTCAAAAGTTTTGCAAGCTAGACCAAGCAGTTTCGGAGGCTTAGGCGAACATAGGAAATTGTTCATTAGCTACCAAAACTCCAATTTTCGGCAGCTTAGTATATGAAGGTGGGACTCATCTAGTTACCAAAAGGAGAGGTCAACTAATGTCTAAAGGTGCCTCGGTGGCTTAGGCGAACACGCTACTTGTTCATTAGCCACTGAAAGCAGGGCTTTCTGTAGCTAATAAAATTTTAACCCAATTTTCCCAGCTGCCGAAAATACAGAATAACGTAGAAAGTGGTTTTTGCATCAAACCTGACTTTGATGATCCAAGCACCTCGAGGGTGTTTTCTAATGATGGTTAAAGGTTTAAGAGAGTCATGATTATTTTTTCGTTCCAGACCGAAGGGCATCAGCAAGATGAGAAAAGGAATCTTCTTGTCTACTTTGGGAAAAACGGCCTGCAGATTCTCCAGGTAGCAGTTCGACCTCACTCACCAGCCTCCGGAGGCACATTACAACTGTCGAAGATAGGAGGACTGGCAAGATGGTGGTTACTTTTGGAATGTGGGAATCTTTCATACTTTCCAGAAAGTTGTTTTTTTATAGCTATTTTTTGTAGATTCGATCCATTTTTCAGGATCTTGACCATTTTGTAAAGGCTATTAAGCCTGTGACTAATGTAGAACAAGGGTTTGATTTTGGAGATAGCACACTGATTGTACTTTCAGACTTCTTATAGCAAATCATAATATAAGATTCTTTTCCCTATTATGTTCAGATTTACCTCCCGTCTATTCTATACTTGTATTTGATGATTTATTTCATGTCTTGAGTTGATCCAGTGTCTGAAAACTATCTTTTCATTTCGCTGATTAACTAAGCTTTACAAGTATTTCTTCGATCATAATATTTTCCATTCATATGTCTATCTTATGTATGTTTATGTTGAGATTATAAGTTCTGTCCATCCATATACTTTATTTAAAACCTCTGAACAGCGTGGGCTAAAAGCCTTGTCCATTGAATATGTCTATACATGCTTTGATTGAGTAACCTTGTGTTAGTCGTTCCATTTTTTATCCACCTATTCACCCATCATTGAGAAAATAGTAAGTTACCAAGCATCTCTGAGATACAACCTAGGAGAGTTTCCTGGAGTGATAACACCCACGTTCCACGTGCTCCTCTCCCTCTTGGCCCTCCTCTATTTCCATATCTCTCTGACGCTCGCCACACCCATGTCCTCCACCCCACTCCTACCCACATCCTCTCACCCATGATACATATCACCATCACACACATCACATCCTCCCTCCAATGCAGTCCTGCAAGTTATTCCTCCCCCCCTACTTTTGTCCTCTATCCTCCATCGTGCCCAAAATCTTGTGCATACTCCTTTGTTGCTTCCACTCCACATCTCTGTACACAGCTCACCCACTCCAGAACTCCCCACAACACCTTCTCTTGTCCTTCCCTACACTCCACCACCTGCACCACTACCATCGCGTCTCCCCTCCTCCCATGGTTTCACACTCCCCTCCTCTCGTCCCTTGCATCCATCCCCACTTCTCTCCTTTATTCCAATCCCACACCTTTCAATCCCCCCTATGCATCCATTCTATCCCTCATTCTGACTTCCCTCCACACCTACATTCCTCATGCCATCCCTGCCACAATTGAACTACCCCATGCCCTCCCTCAATCACACTTCATGCTTACTCCCAACCCCCTTCTCTACTCACACACCACATCAATCTAACCTCACACCTTTTTCCTTCCATTTCTAGGGTTTCAAGCCCTAATTCCTAAATTCATTCAAATATATATATATATATATATATAGTTTTTAATAATAATTGTTAGTATATTTATTATTATTATTATTATTATTATTATTAAAATGTAAATAATACTAATAATAATAATTATTTAATAATTGTAATAATTACAATTATTATTTTTTTACAAAGGAAAAGAAGAGTCAAAGTCAAAGGAAGAGCTACATAAGGACTACATTGGGTGCTTCTTGCACCTTGTTGTGTCCATTTATCACCTAACAAAGGAATAAAAGTGGAAATTGCAAATTATGGAGTACAATGCATATTACAAATAAAAAATTAGAGGATGAATTAATGTGTTGTCAAAAGGAAAACAAAAAATTACAAACAAAAATTAAATTAAAAAAATTCAAAAGGAATTCAATGATAAGGATTATGATGACCAGAGAAAGCGCATGGAATATATGTACGCCCAAATTGAGGAATTAAGGAATGAAAAATGTCTCAATCAAAAATATCAAAACCCATACATAAAAAGAAAAGCTAATAACAGTAAAGCAAAAGAAGAAATGGCGCGCTTGAACGCACTCCTGAATGACAAGAATAAAGATGTTATGCAAATCCATGAAAAATTAAGATGCCAAGAATTAGAAGTAATCCTACATCAATGAAAAATAAAAGAACTCCGGAAACAAAAGGATGACATTAACAACAAGCATAAGTTAGAGATCATAATGATCAATAAAACATTATCAAGCAATAATGAAGAAATATTGCGGCTAAGAAATCATAATAAGATGCTAGTTACGAAAATAAGGAAGCTAAAAAATAATCACCAAACAGAGCAAGCTAATGAAGATATTGAAGAGAAACAGTTGAAAAAAGAAGAATAAAATCGCCACCTTAAGAGTTATAACCAATATCTAAAGGAACAAATTAATAAGTTCAAGGATGACGAAATTTGCAAGAATAACAACTTAAGAAGATTCAAGATTATAACAAGCTGTTAGAAGAAAAATTATAGAGAATCTAAAATGAGACTTCAAAATCGTCAAGAATAAAAATACAAGTTATGGAAAAAGGCACAGTCATGGATCTAGTTCAGATCGCCACTCAGGATGTCAGCTCAATTAAAGAAAAGCATACATAGAAGTTAAAACAATAAGACAATACAAACATGATCAAGCAAAATAACGTTATAAAAATTATGTATCGACATCCAAATCATAAAAATAGATATCCTAAAAGTCAAGAACAACTAACGAAAGTTATTGATACCAGTGCAATTAAGTCTTATGAGGACAATTCACAATGGAAATACATTGTTCCATAGAGAAATGAATTAGGATGGATCGATACATGGGGATGTTGCAGGTGTAATACGTGTGATATCATGAGGAGTAAATTGAATTGGAAGGTGCGAGGATATATAAGAGGGCCGAGATGAAACAGTAAAAAGAGTGAGGGGCATCCAACAATGGGTGGAGGAGATAAGGGTAGTGCGCAGGGATGGAGAGTGGCTGGAATTAAGGCATGCAAAGATGAATTGGTGTGCGTGGAGTGAAAGAATGGAGAGTTGATGAATGGCCAGAAGCCAAATGTGGTCAGTGACCCAATTCAAATAATCTCTGAGATGATGGCCAAAGGCCAAATCAGATTTGTATCTGATACCAAATGGTGTGGACAGTTCATGTTCACACAAATTAACTGTAAAAATATGGAAATAAATCCATGATTGAATAAAATATATTTTGATAAAATAAGATGATAAGATAAGATATGATATATTACAATGATAAGGTAGCTGCATATATAGGCTACATGGAACTATTCACTAAGGTTTATGTCCCTAAGTTAAATTATTAATGTTTCTTTTATTTAGTTATTATTTATTAATTTATTAATTATTTAATTTTATATTTGTTACACCCTGTTTTATTTTTCCCAATCTTCCATTTTGAGTTTCAAGCCTTGCACTGCACAATGTTCCATGTAGTTTGCTTCGAATTATTTGGATTTGATTTCCTCGGTGCTTATGAGGACTATTTGAGACAATTCCAAGAGATTGGTTGGGTCTCTTTCTTAAGAAAAATTGATGGGAACAATGTAGAATTCGCCTTATCATTCGATGGGGTGAAATATTTCATTGCTCGGGCTACTCAACTCCCTCAACAAGAGGAGAAAATGTTTAAGGGAGGAAGGCTACAAAATTATTCATGGAGCTGTTTTCTAAAAAATCCTAATCATGGGATCAACATCAAAGGGAGGATTCCTGCTAAATTGCTCAAGAAACGTTGGCACATGACCTTGTTTCTTATTCAGAGGTATATAACATGCGAGGGTGGGTAATCCTCTATTTATTTTTACCACATGAGATTTATTCTGATGTTTAAGGGTCATCCTATTGATATGCCTTACTACATGCTAAATAGCTTGAGGAAAATGTCCATGTATGTTCATCAAAGCAAGGGTGATATCAATAGAAATTTGTTTCACTATAGTCTGATCAAGATTCTTGTTCAAGATAGATTAATGAATGAATTAAATTATGATTGGGAAACATTGCTAGCTTGAAATAATTTTGGGGAAAACATAGACGTATCTAGGGTTAATCAAACTACTGTTGGGGAACAAAGGGATTCGAGTCCAGGAAACCCTAATGATGAAGTGTCATATTGTAACATCTCAAACGTACAAGGTTCTAATCATGGAATCTCACATGATTCCCATCCTAAATCTTGAGATCCTAAGATCGATTCTCAATTTCCATCAGCAAAGGGCCAAAAGGGAAAAACATTGGTAGATAGGGTTTCCAAGACTTCAAAGTCTGTCATAAATAAGGTTAAATTTGAACACCTTGGTGAAACCAGTCAACCATCGATTGGGATTTCCTCATGACGAAGTACTCATAGCATTGCTAACAGACTTCTTTATAGGCCTCAAACATATCCATAGGTCATTGACTTTGTTAACACCCAAAAAGTGCTCACTACCTCATCTACCCATTACATGACTCATTTGTCCATATTTCCTAGCATATTTGCCTTCAAAACCTTAAGAAACCCATTAAAAGGCCTCCAAAAGGCCAAAAAACCCCTTTTACCCCAAAATAATCCAAAATTCCTCCAAAATAGCAAAAACCCTCTAAAAAGGGAATAAAAAATACAAAAAAGAGGAAAAAGAGGGAAAAAGGAAGCAAAAACCCTATACAACTGACCTAAACCATATGGTTCCCAAAACCATGGGTCAACACTCCACCACTAAAAACCTATAAATAGGTGATGGAGGCTCCCCATTTTTCATCCACAGTCAACCACACCCTTACTCTGCTAAAATCACTCTTGAAACCCTAGCTCACCCTTGAGCTACTTTCACATTTGAGTGCCCCTTTGGCCCATTTCCAAAACCCTTTGGAGAAAGAGAAAGGAACAACACTGGAGCTTGGAAGCAACCCTCCTGGACTGCTACAAAGGCTTCATCAACCTTCACATTGGAGGTATAATCAATACAAAAACCATTTTTATTATCTTGTCTTTTCTGTTTATGCACATGCTTAGAGTAGTTACTATTTTACTATACTGTCTTTCATTTACTGTTTTTCTGAACTGCTACTAAGGAGTCGCTTCTCCTTAGTAGGTGCTCATTTGCACAAGCTAGGGTGAAAACCCTGGCTACAGTTTTGGAGACTCCCCTTCTGTTCCTTTGAATTTCTGGTTATAGTTTTATAGTTTTAAATATTTTTAATTTTTTTCAATATTTTTCTGTCTTTTCCTTTCGGCTATCCCTTTCGGTTGCCGTAAACCGCGTGTTTTTCCCCCTGCAGTTGCGTTCTGATCGTGTCTTTCAGGCATTTACCTGCGATCCGACCACGGCTCTCAGACTGTTTCCGGCGATCTACCGGCGGTTTCCAATCTGTTACCTGCGATTTGACTGCGGCAATCAGCTTGTTTTGTGCGGTCCGACCGCGACTATTAACCCATTTTTCCGCAGGCCATCTGCGGCTTTCAGCCATTTTTCTGCAACCCGCCGGCGTCTTTCAACCTTTTTCCCACGTCCCGCTTGCGGCTTTCAGCCATTTTTATGCAACCCGCCTGCATCTTTCGTCCTTTTTCCTGTGTCCCGCTTGCGGCTTTCAGCCATTTTTCTGCAACCCGCCTGCGTCTTTCGGCCTTTTTCCCGCGTCCCTCTTGCAGCTTTCAGCCATTTTCCTGCAACCCGCGTGCGTCTTTTGGCCTTTTTCCTGCGTCCCGCCTGTGGCTTTCAGCCATTTTCCTGCAACCCTCCTGCAGCTTTCAGCCATTTTCCTGCAACCCACCTGTGACTTTCGACCCTTTTCCCACGGTCTACCTACGTCTTTCGACCAAATTCCCGCAACCTATTCGTGACTGTCGACCTGTTTCCCGTGGTCTGACCACTCAGATTTGCCACAGAACTGCGGTCTGTTTTCTGCACTTTTTTCATTGTTTTGAACCCAACACTTTGCTGCAATATTTTTTGCACCTGCACAGCCATCTGTCCTATCTGGAGCCATACTTCCCTATAGCCTTTTCTCTGCAGTATTATTTCTGTTCCATTTACATAATTTTTTTTAAATTTCAGCATTTTAATTGAAAAGAGAAAATTTTGCATTTCAAAGTTTAAATTCGGTATTGTTAGTTAGAAAGTTGTCCACCCCGTGGCACTTTTACTTGGGTTCATCATCTCACACGCACACACTCTGTCACCTAATTCAAAGTGAGCCCTAAAAATACTACTTAACACAACCATCATTCTAACCCCACTTGGGGAACACATAAGGATTTTTGTAGTTAGGTAGGATCGGGGGGATAGGCATCCAAATAACACCCCTCGGTTGCTTACACTTGACACATAGTTGTTGTCCATTAGGGAACCAAAATCCCCTAGTATTTTTTGACACGGTTTTAAACCAATTTATCGGGAAGGCCTCTCCCCTAGGAGGGTTGAAGTCGCCAGAATGGTTCCGGAAGCCTGAGTGGAATACCGCAATCCATTCAGTAACCGAAGGATACCTTTCGCAGTTCTCGGTGTATCACCCATATGGGGATACAGGGGCGATAGAACCAAACGGAAGATTCACCCAACCGAATGTGTCATGAACGGGGTATCTTAGTTGCTTTTCTTCTAGGATTGACTACCCGGTGTCCCTCGCAGTAGGGGGATATCTTTAGCCACTTGGCTCTACTATCCATATTGTCTGACTTGGATTTCATCACTTTGTAGAGGATATGTCTAGTTGAGTCAGAATACTATTTAGCTAGGTGTTTGCATGCTCCCTTACCTCCTTTTGGTGTAGCGAGTCCACTATTTTTATTTTTTAGGAAACCTGCTACTTGTTGGTATTCTGACCATTTATGTTGATACTCCACTTATTGTAGCACAATTGTTACAGTAAGTGTTTTGAGTTGGTTGTTGGCCTGAGTGCCATATTTTTTGCGCTCTCCTTCTGCACACTCGGTTGCAATAGGGTTTTTGAGCTGTTTTTCACTCAACACAACCCCCAGATACTTGACACCATCTTTCACCATTAAGTCCCTGAGACATTCTCGGCGCCGCCGGGGTGAGCCCCCACAGCATAGTTCACTTGACATCACCCGTCATAGACATAGATCTTCATCACTTGATACCACTCATCATAGATCTCGAGCTTTGTCACTTGACTCCACTCGTCAATGGCATAGAACTCTGTCACCTGATCTAGACGCCCCTTATTTTACCTCTGATTCTGAGGCAGAGTCCAAGAACCCCACTTACACTGCACCAACCAGCCCCATGGTTGGCGTGACTTCCACCCCTTTCTTTGTAGGGACCATTGGTGGAGCATCCACCACCAGACTAGCTACCACACCTGCTTTGGGTATGCCCTCAATGGGGCCCACATCTACCATTCTGGTCACTATAACCATTCTAGTAGCTGGCATACCTATCCCCACTCTATCAGTGACTCACACTACCCTTGGCGGTGTAGGACCGTCCCATACCACTTTCGCCCCTCCACTTGGGGGCATTGGCCCCAATATGGTCACAACCACTAGTATGTCACATCCTTCTACTAGTTTGTCATTCATGGCTAGTCTCAACCTTCCTAACCTAGCTAGACTGACTAACGATCCCATCAGACACGACCCTGTGTGGCCTCACATTCCCACCAAGCTCCCCTCCGACATCCCTAAGTTTGAGGGCAAGGCAGGTGAGGACCCCTAGAACCATATTATGTCCTTCCATCTATGGTGTTCCTCCAACTCCATAGTGGACAACTCTGTCCGCCTCTGTCTGTTATAGCGCACCCTCACTGGCTCTACAGCTAAGTGGTACATCGAGCAGCCCCATGGGACCCATGCCACCTTTACTTCCCTTGCCTCGACTTTCCTGCAGTTCTTTCAGTTATCTGTCCGCTATGACGTGGGAGTTGAGATCCTATTGTCTTGCAGAAAGAACACGGCTATCCAAATCACTGACCACATTCATGAGTGGCATCAATGCCACAGCCTCTACAAAATCAAGTTAGACGACAGTATCTTCTTAGATTGGTTTTTAAAATCCCTCCTTCCTGTCATTGCCAAGGATGTGGCATCCAAACGATCCCAGTCCGAAGAAGAGGCCATCCTCAAAGCCCAACAATTTGACCTTATTTGCGCCCAGTTAGGTTATCTGTATTCCATCATACCTGACACCCCTCGCGGTGATTCCTCCCGACACAATGCACCGGGGGAATCTAATGCCACAGATGGCATCATTGGCTATATTGCCTCGCATCCTCAAGCCTTTTCCATAGCACATCCTAGCCATGGCCCCAACCTTTCGCAGGCTACATCTCAATCCAGAGAAACCAATTCGTATCCTCCCATGGCACATCACCACCATTCCCATGGACCCTCATGTCCACCTCAGTGCTTTGGTCATGCATCCCCCGCTTACGCCCCCCCGGTCGCACCTCAGCCATATTACCACCCACAGGCTGCACCAGCTCCTGTGTCCTCTCAAGCCCAACTTGCTTATTACCTGCCACAGGCAGCCCCTGCAGCAAACCCACAACCCATTCCGCAGACGTATCAGCAACCCCCACAAGGCTCATCACCTGCGCAGCCTCCACCTACTTATTATCCACCGCAGCCTGCTCCCACACCTGCACAACCCCAGAACCCACCTACTGTCCAAGGGCAAGTGTATGCCCAACAAAATCCACAGCAGAACCAAAATAACCAGCGCCAACAGGGCCATCAAAACTGTGGCAAAGGCCGTAACCGTGGGAATAACCCCCCTCCAGACCAAGGCAGTCAACCTCCCAATCCCCCAAATAACAATAACGTGGCACCTGCCAACCAGAACCCTGGTCGGCCGCCCAACCAGGACAAAAATCCTAATTTGTGAACAAACCATCCCTGTTCTATTTGCAGGGTCTATGGCCACTACACACATGCTTGCCCACATTTGGATTGAGCTTGGAAACTCTGGACTGATGATTCCCATCGCCAAGGGCACGCGGCTCCTCAGGCGCTGCCCAACCCCCCACCACCTCAACATCAACCCTTGGTGTTACAAAACCCCTTACCAACCCAAGGCGTAGTGAACACTCATCCGTTGGCTCCCCCTCAAGAAAACGTGCCACCACAATAGCAGATCACTTATTTCGCTCCTGATCAACCCATGTTAGACTCCGGTTCCCATTGTAAGTTTTAAACCTTAACAGTGAAATACAAACTTATATTGATTCTTAAGCATTTAACAGAAAATACACAATGGCACACACATTACATAGAGATTTTCACCTGGAAACCCTTAACCGGGAAAAAACCAGCAAAAGTTACAGCCGCACTGCTCCTTTTCATTATATGTTTACAATATATGGTATTCTGCAGCATCTAAAACCCTAATTCGTTTACCCGAAATTAGGTTACAACCCTAATCCCTTTTACTGGGATTAGATAGAGTACAATGGGTCGAAATCACGTTGTACTACTGGGCAAGGGATCGTGTTGTACATGCAGTGACCCTGTGAAGAGATATAACATACCCAACACCCATCACTTGTTAATGATTTCATCTGCCGATGTCAACCTGCAAACCCGTCGGAACCAATATGGCTCCACCCCTGAAGCCCCTCCCGTCGACAAAAACACTAATGCTCATCCCATTGATCAGACGTTACATATACCTCTGGCTCCACTAGATGGTGCCTCCAAAGCACCTTGCTTCCCACTTCGTCGCATCAACAATAACCCCAATGCTCGCGCTGCGTCTACTTACAACATTGTAGATGACTTAGCCTAGTCTCCCGCAACCATGTCTGCATTAGAAGTCTTAAAAAACTGTGCTTCACAGCACAAGACTTTGCTCTCCGCCATTGGTTCTATTGACCCAAATGATTCACGACTGATGGCCTTCGATTTGGACCGGTCCGAACCATGCCTGCCTTCCACTTTAGTGTTCCAAGTTTATGTTTCCTTTCGGAATCTTGTCATCCATCGGTGCATTCTCGATGAAGGTGCCTCTACATGCGTTATGTCCACATTCGTTTGGCAAAAGTTGGGATCCCCTACTCTCCAACAGTCCACCACTGCGATGCGAGCCTATGACGGTAATTCAGCTCAACCCCAAGGTCTCTTAGCTAATGTCCCCATCCAGTTGGATGGAAAAACCATGCTCATTGACATAGAGGTCATCAATGCCCAACTTGATTATAACCTCTTACTTGGCCGCAGCTACATGTATGCCATGCAGGTGGTTGCCTCATCCGTTTTTTGTACCATGATGTTCCCCCATGACGGACACGTGGTCAAGATCTATCAACTCACCTATTACGATCCCAATGCCCCCGGTGCACCCGAAAATGTTCTCCCCATGGTTGAACAACCTGTTTGTGGTGCAACGACCTCGTTTGGTTCCTCCGTGGGACCCGGAGTTTACTCAGATACGTCGATGACCTCAAAATTCCAATCCATTCCACCGTCGTCACCTGCGACTGAAGTATCTGACCTATGTACCCTTTCCCACAATACACAAACACCCAACAATCAACCGCCCTTGTTACCCAAACCACCATTGGTACCTAGTCACATTGGTGTTACACCCATCCACACAATCCCCTTCCTATTCCCTCCCTCGGGAGTAGTAAGCGCCCCGGTTATGGATACTCTCAGCCTCCCCGGGTTAACCTTAGGATTACCCATGTGGTATATTTTGCCTCCTGTTCCCCCGCCGATGCCAAATGTCGTCCTACAACTGGTGCAACCCATCGCCACTACTAGTCGACCACCTCCCGGTGTCACTACCCCTTCATCATCTATGAATCCCCCCCTCTTATCAAGCACACTGGGGGCAGAGGCCCATAACCATACACTGTTGTACCCCTGCTCAAAACAGTTAAACCTCCCCCCGTGTTTCGTGCTCCTCCCAAATGCTCATTGTGTGATGAGTTAGGCCATCCGACTCATCAATGTCCACAATTACCTACATTACAGGAACACATGCAAATGCTTGACGACGACCCCAACATCCCGATTGTCCAACTCGATCCAACCCCTAAGCCTCGTGATAAATCACTGCGTACCAACCACCCTTGTGCAATATGCGGTATTTACGGCCATTACTCACATGACTGTCCTAATATCCCAGATTACGAAGCAGCTCTCTACGAGATGAATAGTTTGGACCTTGAGATGGAACCCCCCACAATTGAGGAGATCCACCCCCCAGTATCACCCTCATCCAGAGAGATTAACACCATCTATATGATCTCTTCGACTACCACTCCCTCATCAATCGATTTGACAACTCCAAGTTTCCGCAATGATGAGGAGATTCTAGAGGCTCTCACTGCCCCAGATTATCCCTGGGAAGACATGCACCATCGTTCCTATTTCCTCCCAGAAGAGTCCTCCTCCACCATAGCCACCCAATTTGTGGTTGAGTCCAAAGAATTCCTTCCCACCAAAGTCGATTGGTTTAAGGATCCCATTCCCACTCTTGATGCCTTTGAGGAAAATAACATGGCCAACATCTCACCCACAATCCAAATTGATATTGCTTCCCCAGAAGGTGTCCCTGAACTCATCACTTTAGGAGCGTCCTGCAGTGAATATGAGATCGGAGAATACAAAAAAAAATTCCAAGAGTTCCGTGATGTCTTTGCCTAGTCCTATACCAAAATGCCTGGTCTCGACCCCGCTATCATCGAGCACCACATTGACACCTCTGATTTAGGGGGCATAATAGATTACCTTGACCCTGGGATAGGGGGCATGATCAATCATTTTGAACCTTCCCCATCACATCTATCTTAGTGTTTCAATGATCCCATTATTCAAACCAACACATATGTGATCCACAATCACAAACCCCATGCGCATAGCATGGGGGCAGGTCATTAACCCTGCTCACTTTTTCACATACATGATCTCAACCATTTTGGAGGTCACATGTCACTTGTATATATGATTTGATTCGATACACCTAGTATTTTGCCCCCACGGGTCATCATTTTTCCCCACCACTGCATCCTTGGCTTGGTGGGCTCACCTTTATTTGCAACCATTTTTTAACCTACTTATTTCCTTTGACCATTCCGGATCCCTTATGACCTTCGTTTTTCGCACCATTTGCACCGCCGGATTCATATTTTCGTGCCCGTGATGATGCTTGAGATCCTCTCTCGCTCTCACCAAAAACATTTTTAGCATTTTTTAGACACCACTAGTCGCCTTGGTTTGCATGCCACTTCGGCTGCTCTCCGTCTTTGATATATTTTATATCATCGGATTCATTTTTCCGAGCCTGTGATGATGCTTGAGATCATTTCTCGCTCTCACCCCCATAGTTTTTGGGTATTTTTTCCCAAAACGCCCCCCGCTGCCTCGGTTTGTGTGCCACTTCGACCATTATCCATTTTTAACACTTTTTATATCGCCAGATTCATTTTTCTGAGCTCGTGATGATGCTTGAGGTCATTTCTCACTCTCACCAGGTACAGTTTCACCATTGTGTCCTGATGCCTTGTTGCCTCGATTTGCGTGCCACATCGGCCACCATCGGATTGTTCCACATTTTTACATGAGCCATTCACTCCTTTCATAATGCAATTATTTCGTTATTTTTCCACCATTCATTATCCCCCAAGGAGGCCCACCAGTGTTCCCCCCCTAACCTCCTTCTTGGTCATCATCAATGTTCCTTGATTGAGCACTTCCTCCTTGCCTGACCATTCCTTTTGTTCGGTATAATTTTATCCCTTTTTCGGGACGGACAAGCCCTTTACGAAAAAGGCACTTAGGGAGTTTCTGTTAATCTCTTTTTCTAACTCCTAAAACAATGAAAAGATTGCCGAGCAATCTTGCTTCCTTTCATGCTCGTTAAAGTACCCAAAAGGGCATCTATCTGGTATAAGTTTAACCCTTTTCCGGACATGGTAGACTAATTACGAAAAAGGAATACTCTAGTCACACCGGCTATAAGAGTTCTTCATTGCATCCTTTTATGCTTCTTCGGGCCTTGGAGACTAACACACGAAAAAGCACCCCCTGGAGTCTTCTTATTTGCTTTCAGACTCTCTAAAATTGAAAGCAACCACGAGCATCCACCATCCTGGGCTCGTACAAATACACACAACGGTACCATTCCATTATTTCAGAGTCTTCTTATCGCTTTCAAACTCTTTAAAATTGAAAGCAATCACGAGCATGAACTGTCCTGGGCTCGTATAAATCCACACGACAGTACCATTTTAAACACACTTCTTCTAGTTCCTTAACCCATGAAGAAGTCCCCCCGTGCCTCTTGGCACTATGATCGATCATCTCGGCAGCACCCCCAGTAAGGTCGCCTTTGTTCAGAGTATTCTGCAGTCTCCTGCCACTTTCCACCAACTTGAGTACCACTCACCCCAGTCACTATCCTTGATCCATTACAGCTGTGATCCCTTTCCCTCCAGTCAGTTTCATATGCTGCCCGATCATCCCCCATCTTCATACTCTGAACAAAGGAAGTTTGGTCCACCCACTCTACTTGCCCAGTTATCCCCCATAGTATGTTAGTCCTACCATCAGTACGCTCAGACTTCGGTTCTTCACCTCGCGCTCCTATCAAGGAAACATCATTGCCTTGCTAGTTGCAGGTCTCCCTCTGTCGATGACAGCCCCTCTATTCCAGAGGATAGACCCAGAGGTCCTTGCGCCTTGGACCCATCACCATCTGTGGTGAGTTCCTACGGACCATTTTGAGAGGAGTCATCATTGCCTCTTCGAGTGGTTGTTTCAAACATGCTTGACTTCAACACCTTGATCGCATCATTGAGAATCGCACAAGGTTTATATCCCTTCAGTTATTGGTCGAAGACCCCATATTTCCCCCGACTCTAGCACATTGGTGAGTCACTTCGGAACACCCAGTTATATGTTCCCGTGGATGTTCGGGTTGCATTGGCGATTATAATCAGAAGCCATCCAGTTATATGCTTCCTTGAGTACCCAGTTCAGTTCCAGTTCAGTGTACCATTGAGGGTATGACTCCCCGTCACTATGATCCAGCAGCTCATCAGTTCCTCTGGTACCACACTCAGCAGCACTGTAGTTATTCCAGTGTACCAGTTCTTCAGCTCCGACATGGTCATCCCAGCAGTATGTACCAGATATTTGTCCCCTCTGGACCCTTATGATGTACACAGTGGTTCTCTATGTATCTTATAGGTCCCCCTTTTTCGGGCCTCACAGTTATTTTTTATGTATCTTGATACGAGCATGGGTATGCCCGCCTCGTCCATATATTGAGATTCTTCCTCATTCATTATTTGAGGCGATGTATATTTCAGGACCCCATTGGTATTATTGTTCTATATCTTGATACGAGCATGGGAATGCCTGCCTCATCCATATGTTCAGATTATTCCTCATTCATTATTGAGGTCATGTACTTTTAGTTTTTGCAGTTTGTTCGCGACCGTTGTTTCGGGCTCTAGTTCGTTTCTTCTCCTCTCCACACCCCAGGAAAAGCATAAAAGACTTATGATGTCTATCGGCCATACGATGAGCTCCTGCCCTCACACATCAGGGGGCAATCTGTTAACACCCAAAAAGTGCTCACTACCTCATATACCCATTACATGACTCATTTGTCCATATTTCCTACCATATTTGCCTTCAAAACCTTAAGAAACCCATTAAAAAGCCTCCAAAAGGCCAAAAAACCATTAAAAAAGCCTCCAAAAGGCCAAAAAATCCCTTTTCCCCCAAAATAATCCAAAATTCCTCCAAAATAGAAAAAACCGTCTAAGAAGGGAATAAAAAATACAAAAAAGAGGAAAAAGAGGGAAAAAGGAAACAAAAACCCTATACAGCTGACCTAAACCATATGGTGCCCAAAACCATGGGTCAGCACTCCACCACTAAAAACCTATAAATAGGTGATGGAGGCTCCCCATTTTTCATCCACAGTCAACCACACCCTTATTCTACCAAAATCACTCTTGAAACCCTAGCTCACCCTTGAGCTACTTTCACATTTGAGTGCCCCTTTGGCCCATTTCCAAAACCCTTTGGAGAAAGAGAAAGGAACAACACTGGAGCTTGGAAGCAACCCTCCTGGACTACTGCAAAGGCTTCATCAACCTTCACATTGGAGGTATAATCAATACAAAAACCATTTTTATTATCTTGTCTTTTCTGTTTATGCACATGCTTAGAGTAGTTACTATTTTACTGTACTATCTTTCATTTACTATTTTTCTGAACTACTACTAAGGAGTCCCTTCTCCTTAGTAGGTGCTCATTTGCACAAGTTAGGGTGAAAACCCTATCTACAGACTTCATAGAATATAAAGAAGAAACTACAAACAACCATCAAGATGTTGAGATTAATGACCAAGCATAGCCCCAATTTACATAATATTATACCTCTGCTACCAAGGACATAAATCATAATGCTATGCATGTCAAAGGAAATTTAAGAGAAGAAACCAATAAATCAACCAGTTATTATTATAATTGATCTTCTCCTAAAAACCCAATACCCTCTTTAGAAGAGAAACAAGAAGAGAAAATCTCTTGGTTGAAAACTGATATTAAGGAACTTGAAATCCTTAACCATTATATGAAGGTATAAAATGAAAACCTCGTGGCTAATTTGACCAAAACTCTGAAAAAGAAGGATCAATACAACGCAGATAAGAATCTTATGACTCGCAAAGGGAAAACATGGTATACTGAGAATGGGATTAACAAGGCCAAGCTGGACAAATTGAGAGCCAAACTAAAGGAATCAAGGAGAACAATGCCAATTCAAGTGTCAATAGATGTTGCACCGAGATTATAACTCTTTGTTATTGTTGTCACAACTTTGGGGCGATTTTGGTTTTTGTTTTTATTTTTTCAATGACTAATATTCTGAAGACACTAATTCAGGTATTATCATTTAACATTTATGTCTTTACATTTGATCATTTTTATACAAATTACCTTCAGAATTGAAGATCTTGAAGGCACTCTATGATATTAATATTATCCTTGATTTTTGTAGCTACGAGAATTTTCTGTAGCTACCAAAAAATTGAACTGAAATTTTGACTTGAATTATTTTATTGAACATGTGTCTCTCTTCAAGATGGGTTGTTCGTATTAGTCAGACGATGGTGTATGATTTTTCTAGGTGGATATCAACTGAACTTTTGAAGGTTCCAAAATTTAAACAAGTGCTTTCACATTTTTGTTCATTCAGTAAGTGCTATTATGATTATTCAACACACTTTAACCAACCTATTCACAACTCATGGGTTTTATTCAATCTATTTGTTGGGAAATATTTATGTTGATAATGACAAGTGTAACTGTCATTATCCTTGTAAAGATGAATTAAGGATCGCCCTGTGTTTAATAAACTATTACATTCCACTTGGGGATTCGATCCTTGAACTCTGGGTTGTTGGTTTTAGTCCTGGGGTATAAATAGAGGCTTGTAATCACCTCTTGATTCATGATCGATGGATGTAAAGCACAAAATAGGATTGGGGCATTATAGATATTTGTTGTTGATACTCAGATTCTATGGAACTTCTTTCAAAGACTTGTTGAACCAATGACAACTTTCTATGGTATTACATCTTTGTATTTAGTTTGTAAAATCCTCCTGTCTTATTTAATGTTTACATATTATGTCTTCATAATATTTTTGGATTTATGGTTTCACATGTTCAATAATCCATTGGTTTCCATTTAAGTAAGTTCATGTTTTATCAATTATATTTTTTGAATAATAATAATTTCATTTTTGTTATTCTCATGAATTTAGTTGAATATTTTCATATGATTCGATTATGATTTAATTTTAATTGTTAAATCTAATTGGGACATAATTCATTTGAAATTCATAATTATTTGATTGTTTAAATTAAAAGTCTAACTCTCAATTTAGATAGAAGATAGTTTAAATAGTTTAGATTAAGTTGGTGATTAGCTTTAGTAGCTACTGGAACTTATTTTCTTTGGCTATTGAAATAGTTTTAGATTAATTTAAATTATGTCACTAATTAGTTTTCATTTTAACTAGGAATAGTTAGTTGCATTTAGGTTTTAGGAAGATATTTAAAACAGTAAGATTCTCTTACTTCGGAGAGCAACCTTAAACAGAAAACAAGTCCTTATTATTGTAAAAATAAGCCATCCCAAATGAATCAAGGATTTCCTTAAGAACTATTTTTGCGTTGTTTCTTCCTAGTTGACGAGTGACACATTACCCCACCAACACTAGGGTCATGTAGCACTGGTTTGTTGGTAAAATTAGTCAATTCCGGTAGATTCAAGGTAGCAAAAAATGGTAACTTGGTCTGGGATATAGAGTTCAAATTCTCGAGGGCATTTGCTTCCCATTGATTTGTATTGATAAAAAACTGACCTAGTATATAGGGAATACCATGTATCATGAAAGGTTGATTGTGTTGTTCAAGGTTTTGATTATAAACATACTGATTCTATACAAATGGTGTAGCAGTTCCCTTGGGTATGCCTCCTATTCCCTGAGGTGCACTAAAAGTTGAAACACTACCCATTCTCATCCATCCTATCCCATATAAAGGTACACTTCCTTGGGGTATGTTTTTTTCTAAAGGAGTCTTGACACTGATGCCCCCGATTCCAAGGAAGGGCATACTACCTTGTGTACATTAAATCCTGAGGCAACACCGGTATTCATACCTCCCAATCCTTAGAAAGGTATGCTACACTAAGTCATTCTAGAGCCAGGAAAAACTACAGTTACTATAGAAGGAGGAGGCATGGAGGTATGTTCGTTTCCAAATGAAATATCATTTGATGGAAAAGATGGACCTATACCCGAAGTAATGAGGTTAGCCATTGTAGGAGGAGTGCTAGAGGGAATGGAATGAAAAGCAGGTAATGAAATCCAACAATAAAATGGATCAGTGCATTGTGACACATATCTTTCCTTTCCAGGCCCACTAACCAAAGCAATGATCAAAGGGATTTCCCCTCCGGTAGATACTCCAAATGTTGTTGGTTGTACCTAAGTTGATCTTATGGAATATGATATAGTTGGGTTCATCCCTCCTAAAGGATTTGAGGTAACAAGGGTTGTATTGTCCCCACTAACAAGCGATTCTCTCATATTTTCCATATTATCCCACTAAGATAATATATTGTTAAATATTATATGGTTGTGTCTATCTCAATCACAGTTCTAAACAAAACTAGGAATTTGGGGTTGGTTTAATTCCCCCGATGGGTCTAATATATCTTCAATATCATTAGGACCTAAGTCTTCTTCAATGGAAGGGGATGAATTCTTGGGGATTTACTAAATTTTTTGTCAAAATTACTAAGTTATCCCTCCTATGATAATATCTCAAACTCACTTGATCTTAACCAAGTTTCCTCTTCAACTGGGTCAATTCTAGGTTCTTGGTTTTCTTCGTCTACCTCATGAGGGGGTGGATCACTATGATCCAATCTTCGCCCATGAGAAGGTAATTCTCCCTTTTCTGAAGAAAGTTTTGAATCTTTCTGGACCTACGCAAGGGTTGATCGGCCAATATGGCTTAACGAAGTCACAATGAAGAGCTTTTACAACTTGAAAACAAACAAATCTACACTCACTACAAAAGTTCCTAAAATATTTAACAAAATAATTCTAACCCTTTCAAATATAAGCACCGACTATTTAGGACCAAGTGCCAATGAATGAAGAGCGGCAAAAAAGGGCCTTTTGAAGGTCAATTTCGGATGATTAGGGCAATTTCGGATGATTAGGGCCCAAGTCCAACCAAAGAAGGTTCAAATGATACAGTTACGCTAAAATTCACATAACAATCACCAAGGGTTCAAGTACTCACCTTAGGCGAATACCCTCCCAAGGAGCTGAGATGTAGATTCTACATTATTTCAAGTACCATAAGATATTCTCCTTCCAGTCACCTATGTGAAACCTAGGAAATGAAATTATGGATACCACTTCACTCTAGGCATCCAAGCTAAATGATCGTAGGAAATGGATTTTGTGGATGGGAAAGGAATGTAGAACTAAGTCCTAGACCTAAAGTTGTTAGTACAATGGTGGTGTCACCCTAAGGACTTTCCACAACTGAACAAATCCCAAATTCACATAAACCAACTAATCTAAGTGACAGGGGAGAATCTGACACGATGCAAATCCTGAATATTTACACAACACTTGAACTAGATTTACCTACCATTTGATGCATGTGTTAGAGGTTCTTTCCTAACAAATACATTGTGCTACTAATGGATTTTTTCACTCTTTATTTGTTCCTACTTTCATTTTATGTGGCCTTGGAGAAGTTAACTTTCAAATCCTAGTACTAATGCCCTGCAATTTAGGTTACTAATTGGTTTCTAAAAATAAAACGTTCCTAGTTCTTTTTATGCTACAGCTTTTTCAAACAAACAAAAAAAATCAAGAACAAATTAATGATAAGGAAACATACACTTTCAATGTCAATAAAGATATTTGAATGTATTGCAAACATTGACACTATTTTAGCATAATATAAGGCACTTAAAATTTCAAGCAATCACTCTTTCATGCATCTCAAACAATGTCTTTTTGTTTCAACTCAAATGCAACTTAATCCAACTTTTCTTTTTTCAAGAATAAAATGCAAAGTCAATATCAACACCTACTTAATGAAAGTAAAATCAATATTGATATGAATATTATTATGCAATGAACATCTCCTAACAAAAGACAACTAGGCCTACTAAGAAGGCAAGGTTTTAGAGTCAATTTCCTCTATTACAAAGGTAATACGAGACACAAACAGTGAAATTGCACTTTTGGGATTCACGACAAAAGCTACAGCACTTTGAAAAGAAAAATACAAATAAGGCAAAGACAACCTCAAAATAAATCACTATTTTCTTCAATCTAAAGACAAATACTTATCCAAACACTACCCAAAATGTTCCAATAAGAATACATTGTACCCTACTTTGCTAAAAAAATTCAAACAAACCATCCTCCAAGAGAAAAAAAAAAAGGGGAAAATAGGTAATGAACCCATGTTCTACCTTCCCCATGTGCATGTTTAGTGGAAAGAATGTGTGGCGACGTGATTGTCCATTGAAAGAAGTGCATGGACCCCTTACCACATGCACCTATATACACTACAAAGTGCATGGACTTCCTGGGTTTGATTTAGACAAGTAAAATTAAGACAAATGCTTCAAATTTTGAAAGCAACAGGGTTCTGTAGTATGATCAAATTCTCTAAGATTGAAAAGCACCCAAAAATGGAAGAATAAACCAAGCAAAAGGTTGTAACTAAACCCCCAATCCTTAGCAGAGTCGTCAGTTCTATTGTACAGAAAATGATCCTAATGACTAGGGTAGGTCACCAACATATTGAATTCGATGGAAATTGAATTAATGGCTAGTTCTACAATGTTATTGAACACATACAAGAATATGTTTCACACTCTTTAAGGATTAAGAAAACAAACATAAATAGAAAGAGGAAGATAAATAAGGGAGGCACCCTTTTCATAGGTTGATCCTCGCTACTTCTATAATGTACTTTTGATCTAATCCTTAACACTACTCCACAACCTTCAAAACACACCAAACGCCCTTCCTCAAAATATTTTGGTCATAAAGAAAGATCCAAATATCTTAAAATCATGCATATAATATTGTTAATCTTGAACAATGATTCTATGACATATGGATAACTTTCAATGACTAATAACCAAATACTTAACACTTTATGTGGGGGAGGAAAAGATGTCAAATTTATATTGGAAATGAAATGATACAATACATTTACGTCTTCCATTGCTTGGCGCCTTTTGAACCAAATACTAGGTTCCTCTACTCTTGTACTCCTATGATCCCACGTCCAATATTCCGAATGTATATAAGGGAGGAGTCACCTTGAGATAGTGACTTCAACACTTAGGGAGAAAATGATCAGGGATAGGGGTCAATTACATGGAATACAGGATGGATGGATATAATGAGATATGGGATTTCTCCAACATGATGATACAATATGGATGTATTTTTTGGTTAGGCAAATATCATCTCTTTTGAATGAGTGATTGAGTTAGTTGTTTAAGGTTTCCATTTAGTTAGAAAGTTAAAATTGAGACCAAAACTATCATAACTTATGCAATGTCCTCTAGTCAATCTGAGCTAAATTTTGCCTCATTGCTTAATTAAATTGGCTCAGGACTATTGTCAAACACTTGGAAAACCTTAACTATTATATCTTTGTAGAGTACTCTTACGTGGAATCTGATTTGTTTATAAACTTTGGTGGTTCGTTTCAGTTCACAATTATACAAGGAATGTCATAAAAAAATCCACATAAAATATTGATTGACCATTCATGGAAGACAACTCAGAATAGAAGCAAACAATAGTGATATCTCAACAATTATATCAACACTAATGTATTGGAGAGTACATAGTATTTAGTGGTTGTAACAACACACTGATATAAACTTAAATAAGATTGTTTTAAACCACATTCTTGACCTGTAGATTTGAGTGTATTAACATATGAATTTTTGAACTAAAAGGACTCTTGGGACCCCCATGATTTGACTTAGTATGGCACTGGAAACTGATACAAATAGTAGGATAACACTTAGTAGTAACTTTCCACTTTAGACAATATCCAATAGCTTATATATGGCACAGATATCGACCCAACTATAGTCTTATTTCTCCCTGCAATGAATGTGCCCTCTTCATACACACCAACAGTTCCACCAGGAAGCACATCCCATTAAATGCATTCAACCAATGGAATTAGAAACAAACCCTTAATGTTCTCCTCAAAGATCTCAACTCTTTCCCCGGGATGCATATTTGAATATGGATAAGAATGGGAAGTGACTATACCCAGTAGTGTTCCCTCCTGGAGTAAAGGCCTTCACCAAAATGCATAGAAAATATCTGAATCTCATCAAATATTCATATAATTTTCTATTCTTGATGACAATGAAGTCCCATGAAGAAATTTGATTGATCTTCTCCTCTAGATCGACTAGGGTGGATAGTTTCACCGCTGAAACCAATGTTCTCTTAGGGTTTCCATCCCAAGATCCAGAAGCCACAATTTGAGAATCTCTTTTTTGAAACTAATTCATGAATGAATAATATAATGATGCTACTTTCCCTTTTATTCTCACTCTGACCCTTTTTGGCCACTTTTACCCCTTTTTCCATTTTCTTCAATAAAGTGACTTTTTCAATAGTTACTTTATGAATTAATTACTCAACAGAACTTGATAAAGTTACTTTTTCTTGGTGACATTAAATAATTAATTAATCCCTGTTTTTCATCGACTATAGCCTATGAGAATCAGTTAATCTAATAGGTAATTCTCCTAGAATACTCAAGCAGAAACAAACATTATAACTGTATCTTGAGATTGCTTGTCCTTAGGAAATCGCAAATTGGGATTCTACAAAAATTGTTCTCCCTCCCATGTGGAATCTTCCACTGGCATGTACCTCCATCTAAAAAATATATTCCTTGATTACTCTATCCCTCATATTCCTCTCTCGTGCATACAATATATACTCAGGGTCTAGTACGAATTCCCCCTCCTCATCCAACAGAGGAAACTATGCTGAATCCATGAGCTATTGTCCTAGTTTCTTCCTGAGACACAATACATGGAATAATTTTTGAATATTGCTTCCTTCTGGCAGTTCAATATCATATGCTACCTCTCCAACCCTCCGGACAATTCTGTAGGGACCATAAAAACAGGGCTTCAATTTCTCTACGCAAATTTTATTTAGTGAGGATTGGAGGTATGGATGTAATCTCAAACAACTAATTCCCCCACCTTGAAACTACACTCTATCCTATGTCTATCCACATACAAATTCTATTGATTTTCAGCCACCTATATATTATAGGCTTAGCTCTATGGATGTCCTGACTTTCCTATATCCAATGTTGGAATATTCACCAATACTGAGAAGGGGGGGACTCAGTATTGAGAATGTTTTACCATTTTTAACCTGAAGCACATCATGTAACATTAACCATTAACAATTTCATTCATCATCACATAAAATCATACACAGTGCACAAGATATTTTTACGTGGAAACCCAAATGGGAGAAAACCATAAAAGTTGTTATTTTATAATTCATTCATTACAATATCAAGCTCTAACCTAAGAGCGAAAACCATCCATGATGCAATATCCAACTTGCAAAAACTGCAGATATCAAAACCTATTTGCAGTAAGCTCCAACTTATTGATTTAGTGAGGCTCCAACCTCCACTGCAAGCACCAACTTGCGAAACAAGCTCCAACCTGCTCTATCCAGATCCAACTAATTGATTTGGGAAAGCACCAACTTGCTAGTAATACCCAACCTATCTCTGGGATGAGTACACCAATCCTCTTGAAAACCAACTCAATGTCCGTTGCACCACCCTACCACTCTAGTTCTGCAACACCAACTCCCTAAGATCACAGGTACCAACCTATTCTAGCACCATCCTTCCAACCTAATATGAATAAGAAAATAAATCTTTCATTGTCACTATCTTCACCTTGTCACTGTCTTCATACCATCACTGTCTTCACACTGTCACTGTCACTGTCACTATCACTATCATTGCCACTATCATCGTCATTACCACTGTCACTATTACTGTTACTCTCATTATCACTGTCATTGTCATCGTCAACATGTAAACTTGTACATGCCTAAAATATTTCCTCCAAATATAGAAACAAGGCTTCCATAATTCTCTACAAGTCTGCAATCAAACCCTTCATGAATAAGACCAAAACATATTTACAATATAACCTTCAAATCTATATCAAACTAGCCTGTCAAATATATAATAAGACCTTGGCAAGAATATGACCAAAAATATGTTTCTCAAGTCTGTAATCAAACCCTAAAAACAATCATCCATAGACTTCATTTTTTTTCTTCTTCAAACCCTTAACATCATTATCATCTTCAAACCCTAGGTCAGTCCAAGAGAGGAACCCTAGATCATGCCAATAACATCACCATAACCCATGTCAATAACATCACAATAATCTATGGAAATAACATCACCATAATCCATGCCAATATCACCATAATCTATCATACTAACATCACCATAATATATGCCAATAATGTCACCATGATCTATAATCCATGCCAAGAACGTCACCATAATCTCTTCCAATATCACCATAATCTTATGATTTAAACTATTTAGAAACCCTTAATTCCAAAGGGCATATCTTCAAAAATATAATGAACTAGTATCTGAAACTTGTACCACATGTGCTTCAATATCTATACATCATCTCATCGAAATGGAATTGTTTGAAGCTTCCTAGAACATAAATTATAGCGAAAATGTCAAACTGACTTGTTTAATTTTGATTTCAAGATCATTCAAAAACCTTAACTTCCAAAGGTCATTTCTCCGAAGATATAGCGAATCAACATCGAATTTTTTTATCACGTTTTTATCAATATCTCCAAATCATCTCATCCAAAAAGAATTGTCTTAAGCTTTCTAGAACAAAAATTATAGCAAAAATTCCAAACTAACATGTTTAAACATGATTCAAAAACCCTAACTTCCTGAGGTAATATATCCTAAAATATAGAAAACATGCATTGGAATTATTTACCACATGTACTCACACATCTTATCTCCATCTCATTAAAATTTAATGGTCTTCAACATCCCAATATATATATATATATATATATATATATATATATAGCGAAAATTCCAAGATGACCTGAAACAAATTTCACAACCCCCTCCACTTCATCTTCCTTTGGAAATTCACTCTTCTAGGCTGAAATTTTCTCTTCTTCCTTGGCTTGGTCGAATTGTTATCATCATAATGAAAAATTAGGCTCCTCTTATTTATACAAGTCCAAGGTCATTTTTAGTTCACTTTAGGTTAGGTTGGCATACAACTTAACATTAATTTTGTCTTCCACATTTTAGCGGCTTCTTCAATGGGTCAATGACCACTTCATGACTTCATCAAGGGGATTTAACAATTCTTCTTGACCACTCCATGACTTTATAAAGGGGATTTAGGGATTTATTCCTTTTCTAGGATCCTACACGATTTCAAAGCCACATGGGGTTACTTGACCCTTCAAACCTTTTCCTTTCTTCACAAGTGGGCACATACTTTGTGTTAACACCCAAAAAGTGCTCACTAGCTCATTCTCTTATTCACATGACCCATTTGTCCACTTTTCCACCATTTGAGCCTCTAGAACCATCAAAAGGTCACCAAAAATACCACAATACACCTTTTTCCCCTCAAAATATATATTTTTCCTCAAAAAACACAAAAGACCCTCAAAAAGGGTCCAAAATTCCCAAAAAATATTAAAAGGGAATAAAAATATAAAAAATATTCAAAAAAGCAAAAAGGGGGAAAAAGAGACCTAAACCATGTTGGCCAATACCATTGTTTCCCTTAAAACCGTAATGGTATTCCCCATCACCAAAAACTATAAAAAGGTGATAGGAGCTCCTCACTTTCCATCCACATTTCATCCTATCCTTATGCTACCAAATTCCCTTTGAGAGCCATTGCCTCCCATTTTGAGTTTGAAGACCCTCATTTCAGCATCTTGGAGAAGTGACCATTGGAGCTTGGAGCACCTCAACCTTGGAGCTGCTCAACACCAAACATCCTCACCTTTGAGATAATACAAAAAATCTATTATTTTTTCTCTTGTTCTTCCCATAGATCTCTTGTTATTGATTTAGTTCTTGTTTATCTACACATGTTTATGTTAATGTTAGATTAAATTTATAATTGTTTTTTGCTTTTCATTTGAAACTGCTATTACTTTGTTAATAGGTGCATCCTCGCACATGCTTGGTTGAAAAATCAAGCAACAGTTTTTGGCGACTCCGCTGGGGTTTCGAGCTTTAAATTTTTTCTTTAGATCTTTGTTTTTTTACTTGTTTTTACCATTCCAATTAGCAGATCTGCCATAATAGACAACATATTCATTACTGCTCTAGCTTTTGGCCCTTTCTGTAGCCTTTAACAGACCAAAATTTCACTTTTCGGTTTCGTTTCCGACAACCTTATTTCCGTTTTCGCATCGCGACTTTTCACCCGAAATTCACGCGACTCATCGCGACCTCGCGGCCTTTTTCCACGCTGCACATCACGGCCTTTTTTCGCACTGCACATCGCGGCTTTGCGGCCTTTTTCCGTGCTGCACTTGGCCTCCTTTTTCCACGCTGCACATCGCGGCTTTGCAGTTTTTTTCCACGCTACACATCGCGACTTCGGGCTCAAACCAATGATGCACATCACGGCTTTTGCCCATAAACCCGCGATGTCATTTTTTTTCGCTCGGCCCAATTTTTTGAAAATTTCTGCTACGTTTTTTCCCATTTAGCATATTTCATCCAGCATCATTTTTTCTGCAATTTTTTCCAACATTCTGTTTTAATTAGTGCAGCAATAGTGAATCTTTTTTCTATTACATATGCTCAATTAAAATCTTTTTTAAAAATTTCAACAAGTGAAAGAAAGGTTTTTAGCACCTTGTTTAGATCATAGATTTCATTTCTTTGCAAATTTCAAACCATCTTTCCGATTTGCTCAATAGTTTTGCCCAAGCAAGCACTTAGAAATCCATTTATTTCTTGCAATTTTTTCCGATATTTGCTTTCCTTTAAAAAATTATTTCAAAAGTCCATAGTTTTTGAATTAGTTTTGTTAAAGCATTTACATTTCAGAAAAAAGCATTTTTTACAAATTGAAATCGTCTTGTTTTTAATTTGTAATCAATCGCCCAAGCGAGGCAAATTCATTTTCAGTTAAATAATCACACTTGCACCCAATCTGCCACATTTTTAATTAACTGAGCCTTAAAATCTACCTAAACTCAACAAACACTTTAACCCCACTTGGGGAACACTTGAAGAATCTTGTAGCTAGGTAGGATTGGGGGGATAGGTGTTCCAATAACACCCCTCAATTATTTACATCTAAGACATAGTGGTTGAATTTTAGGGTACCCAAAAAATCCCTTATTATTTGTTGACACGGTTATACACCAATTTATCGGGAAGGCCTCTCCCTTAGAAGGGTTGAAGTAGCCAGACTAGTTCCGGAAGCCTGAGTGGAATACCACTATCCATTCAGTAACCGAAGGATACCTTTCGCAGTTCTCGGTGTACCACCTGTATGGGAGTACAATGGCGATAGAACAAATCTGCAGATTCACCCAACCGAACGTGTCATGAACGGGGTATCTTAGTGGCCAAAATTTTAGGATTGTCTACCCGGTATCCCTTCCGGTAGGGGGATATCTAGCCTTTGATTCTACAATTTATATTGTCTGACTTCTATTTCATCACGTTGCAGAGGATATACCTTATCGATTCATAATACTTTTTAGTTAGGTGTTTGCATGCCCCATTACCTCCTTTTGGTCATAGAGTCTACCTTTTTCTATTTGTAGGAACTGTTTGAATGTTGGTTTCCTGACCACATTTTTTTTATTACTCCACTTACTATATCACAGCTGTTATAGTAAGTGTTTTTGAGGTTTATTTTTGGCCTGAGTGCCATTTATTTTTTACGCTCCCCTCTTGCACACACAGTTGCATTAGGGCTTTAGAGCTTTCCACTCACCACCACCTAGTACTCTTTTGATAAAATTGTCACCATTGATTCCTCAAGATGTTCTCGGTGCTTCCGGGGAGATCCCCTGCAGTACGGTTCCCTTGACTCCACACATCATCGGAATAGAGCCCCATCATCCGATTCTGGCGTGCCTCATTTTACAACTGATTCTGAGGCTGAATCCAAACATCCTACCGAGACATAACCAACCAACCCCATGGTCGGATCACAATATGACCCCCTTTTCACCAGTGTTGTTGGAGCTACATCAACAAACCCCACTACTACCGTGACAACCACGGCAGCCACAACCCCCTTAGGCATGTCTAACATGGGGGCCACACCCGCTCTAGGCATGCCCAACACAGGACCAACGCCTATTTTAGGTATGCCCAACATGGGCATCACCCCCCCCTCATCGCCACTACCCAGATCCTAGTAATTACTAGAACCATTCCTAATCCATCTGCTACTCATGTTGCACTTGGAAGAACTGGCCCCTCACACACCCCATCGGTTGGAGGACACATCCCTTTCATACCTAACATACCCTTAGGGGGCACTGGACCAATCCACAATGCTACCATTAGCAATTATCCCCCAGTGACCATACCACACCCATCTTCCAGTCTGCCATACATGGCTAGTTGAAACTTACCAGACCTGGCAAGGTTAACCAATGACCCTATTAGACACGACCCTGCATGGCCCCCCATGCCCACAAAGCTTCCCTCACATATCCCAAAATTTCAAGGAAAAGTTGGGGAAGATCCCCGAAACCATATCATGTCGTTTCACCTCTGGTGTTCCTCAAACTCCATAGTAGATGATTCCATTAGACTGAGACTTTTACAAAGAACTTTCACTGGCTCTGCAGCCAAATGGTACATTGAGCAGCCACATGGGACCCACCCCACTTTTACATCCCTCGCATCAACGTTCCTTCAATTCTTTCAACTACCTATACGCTATGATGCAGGAGTGGAAATACTTTTGTCTTGTAGACAAAACATCGTTACACACATCATTGATCATAGACATGAGTGGTGTAAGTGCCATATCCTCTACAAGATAAAACTTGACGACCGAATCTTTTTGGACTGGTTCCTCAAATCACTCCTCCCCCTCATAGCCAAACATGTAGCTTTTGAACGACCCCAGTCAAAAGAAGAAGCGATCTTAAAAGATCAGCAGTTCGACCTCATATATGCCCAGTCTGGATAACTATACACTATTTTACCTAACGCCCCACGTGGCGATCCATCCCGCAATGACGTGCCAAGGGCATGCCATGTCGCCAACGGTATTATCAGCCAGGTTATGGTGCAAAAAAACCCTTTTACCATGATGAGTACAAACAATGCCCCAGACCTTTCTAGGGATACATCTCATTCTAGAGCTACAACTTCGTATCCTCCAGTAATACACACCCACCACACTCATGGACCCTCATGTCCACCACAGTGTTATGAGAAAGCACCATCAGCTTATGCGCCAACTCCATATTATAACCAGCAGGGCCATCAGACTCCTTTTCAACCACAAGCCCAAGCGGCTTATTATCCTCAACAGGAAGCACCTCTTGCTCCAACACTTCCAGCAGCTCAAGGTTACCCACAGCCGCAACCAATACCAGGGCCACCTCAGAACCCTCCTGCCTACTACCCACCACAACCCGCTCCAGATCTGGCATGACCTCAAAACCACGTACTACCCACGGGCATGTCTACGCACAGCAAAACCAACCTCCAAACCAGAACAACCAGCGTAACCAAGGAGGTCAACAAAATCACAGAAGAGGGCGTAACCGCGGAAACAACCAACAACACAACCAAGTTGCACCACCACATAAACCTCCAAACAATAATAATGCTGCTCCCCCCAACCAAAACCCTGACCATCCACCGAAACAGGCTAAAAATAATAACTTGAGAACAAACCATCCATGTTCCATATGTGGAGTCTACGGCCATTACACACATAATTGTCCCCATTTAGATCGAGCGCGTCAACTCTGGACCGACAATGCCCAATGACAAGATCATGTTGCACAGCCAGCAACCCCTTCTCAGCCACAACCCATGATATTGCAAAATGCATTACCAAACCAAGGAACGGTAAACACTCGTTCGAATGATCCCCCTCAAGGATCCGCTGCACCATAGTAGCAAATTACCTATGTAGCTGCTGATTACCCGCATGCAAAGTCCAACACTCACCATTTTCTAATGATGTCATCAAATGATGTCAATCTTCAAACTCATCGAAATCAGTACAGATCCACCCCTGAGGACACACCTACCGACCCATCGTCGAGTACTCTCCCAACCGATAAACCACTTCACATACCCAATATGCCCATGGAAGGGGGTCCCAAAGCACCTCGTTTCCCTTTGAGATGAATTAACAATAACCTGAATGCTCGTGCAGCTTCCAACTATAACATCGTAGAGGATTTAGCTCAGTCCCCCGCTGCTATGTCTGCTCTCGAAATCTTAAAAAATTGTCCTGCACAGAGAAAGTTGTTGTTATCGGCCACCGGTGCCATAGATCCTAACGACTCTAACATGATGGATTTCAACTTAGAACAAGCTGAACCTCGTCTACCTTCATCTCTAGCTTTTCAAGTTTCCGTCTCCATTCGCAACCTCGTTGTTCACCAATGCATAATTGATGAAGGGGCCTCTACCTGTGTTATGTCAACTTTTGTATGGAAAAAACTTGGATCCCCAACGCTACAACCATTAACTATCGCATTACGAGCTTACGATGATCGTGCAGTGTTATACCTCAATATTACACATTATGTATTAGTGTCGCGTCCTTGCACTAGCGACCTAAACGACAGTTTCCCTTAAAGATCATTTGAACATCCAGAATGAAAACCATTGACTGAACACTGAAAGAAAAACCTTTTTCTGCCATCTACCAGCCCAACTTAGCCCTCTTTGTGAGCACTACCGCTCCCTGCACATCTACAGGCGCACGGTAGTCAGCACTACCGTGCGTTGCTCCTTCTTTGGGGCGCGGTACTACCGCGTTATGCTCAGTTATAGGGGTGCGGTAGTCTGAAATTAACCTTTTTTCCTTGGATTTTGGGATTTCGACCTTCAAGGAGATTTTGTTGGGATTACCACCTTTGGTTCGATCCTAACTCCTTCTTTGTTTAGCTGGCCTAATCCACTAAACCCTCCATAGATCCACACTTCTCTCTTGTTGGTTAACCTTCCCATGTGCTATAAGAGAGAAGCCTTCCATGAGCCAAAGGGAGGACTTTTGGGGCATCAAACCTATGATCTTCAGACTTCTGCAGAGATAGCTAGAGGAAGCACTTGGAGCTAGAGGATTGGCTTGGATATCAAGTAACCTTTGTAAGCACTCTTCAAGTTTGTAATATAAGATAACTTGTCTTGTTTTTCCCATTTCATGTGTATTGTATAAATCTTTGATATGAAATGTATCTAGTTTAGATTTGAACTTAACCTTTGCTTCAAGGTATTTGGAAGATCGCATGCTTGTCCTTTGTTTGATTTCAACAGGTTCTACTTTGGAGCTTCGGGATCAAGGGCTAGACTTCGGGATCAAGAGCTAGAAGCAGGACAAACGTCGAATTGGAAGGTGAGTTACGTCTTTCATCTCTTCTGAATGTATTTAATCTTGTTGTGAAGATTAGTTCAGGAACTCAAGGTAGCATTTGTTTCCTTTTTGTCTTAGCATAGAGTCAGTACATCCTACTTTATCCTAAGAGAGTTTCTACCTATCCGTAGGGAGAAATTTCTACAACAAAAAACTGGTGACCATACTGGGGAATTGAATCCATTTTCTTTGCTTGTGAAGTTTGCTTTCAATTTCACTCATTGATTGTAAGAATTGGATTCTTTCACCCTCATTCACTTCCCTATTCTCTGCATTTGACTTCTGTTACAGATCAGTAAGTCCTCTGGGTTGGAAAACCCTTGAAAAGTCAAAATCTTTTCTCAAAATTCTGCCTCTTTCCCCCTGTTTAGACACTACCACACCCCTGTAACTGCCTACAGAGCGGTAGTACCGCGCCTTAACCACTGTCTAGAGCATGGTAGGCTATCAGTACTATGCCTTAACCATTGTCTAGAGCGCGGTAGTCTACCAGTACTGCTCCCTGGTTGCTTGAAGGCCCACAGTAGTTCCTAGAAAGTGTTTTATTTGGTTTGTTTGGTTTTTTGGATCTTTTCGAGATTTGGATCCATTGGCCCTTTGAGTAAACACTATTGTTTTGCTTGCATTTTTAAGCGAAATGGGTTCTATTTTTGAAAAAACATTCCCCCTCATGGTCGGGGGGGGCCATGAATCGTGCATCCTACAGTTGTTTTGACCCATATTAAGGTTTTGAGATCATTTTTTTTGGTTTAGTGTGTTTGGATTTGTTGAATTTTTAGTATTAAATCACAATACTATAGGATCTTTGCTGAGAGAATAACATCTACAGTATATCAATGCATGACAATCATAATATGACAAGCATCACAAGCATCACAAGAATCAAAAGCATAGAGACAAGAGACACAGAGTTTCCGTGGGGAAAACCCTAAGGTGAAAAACCCCACAACTTCCTCAGAGATAGAGAGAGCAATGGCTCAACCAAAATACAACCAAATAATACAGAGATAGTCTCCTAGCAGATGATCCTCCTCCTCCTCACTAGTGCGCCACTTTTCAGAGAGAGAGATAGTTACTTTTCCGAGTGAGTAAAATAGAGATCTCCTATCTCTATTTATACTCACCTTTTTGCCCAGTGACCTACTGGGGTGGACTTGTCTACTTGAGTACATCCACATTATATTATATATTAATTAGGGCCGACCCCATAAGGTGGTCTAATAACCCATCGGCAAGTACACACACTTGCGACACTTGTCAATCCACATGACGACACTTCCTTATAGAGGAATAACACATCTCTTATAAGGGTACAATAAATATAAATATAATATACAGATGAAATACATTCCGAAGTTACATATACATCAACAGGATTGCTTGGCATCTTATTTCCTTTACATCCCATCTAATGATTGTTGGGAAAGATTGATTCCTTGCCTTCACTTTAGTTCAAAGAGAAGCTTGATTTTGTCATTCTTTTACCATATTCATGAAATTGAAACACACAGGTATTCTTCTTGCTTTAATTTAATCATTTGACATTCTTGGTATTACATTCATGAGAAGAAGAAATGCTTGTTTCATATTTATGTGCATTTGAGTTGGACGATATTATTAGGTTCTTCTCTTTGTCTTGCATTTGATTGGAAGCATTTGTAGAATCTTTCTTTCCGTAGCTTGGATGTGTCTTTTTCAAGTGTGAAAAGATAGGAAATGGATTAGAATCATTACGTTTGGTGTTCATATAAAGAACTTTTTCATGGCTTTGGGTTAGTCTTGGGTACATAATTTACTTCTTTCTATCATTTTGAAAAGAAATAAAATTGCATGTGCATTGGGTTGTGCATATTGGGAACAGAAAGAATTCTTCCTTACCTTAGCTAGTGTTCATCAAAGAGAAAGGCTCATTTCGATTCATCTTCATTTGCATGGTTTGAGTCGTCACAACACCATCAAGTTGCACTTCCATAACCCGATTGTGTAAGAAAGCCTCTAAAATTAATCTCCCTAACTAAACCAATATTAACCTCACTTGAGGAAATCAAAAGAATTTGGTATTTAGGTAGGACACCGGGGATAGGCATCAAAATAATTCCCCCTTGTCATTTTTCATTTGAGACATAGTCATTGTCTTTAGGGAACTAAAATCCTCTAGTATTTGTTGTCACGGTCATACACCAGTTTGTGGAGGGGCCTCCTGACTGTTTCACACTTTCAGGGGTTAAACCGCCGCGAGATTGAGAACCGGACGGACTCTGTGGAATGCTGCACTCCACTTAGCCCTAAGGCAACATCGATCATTGTCTTCCTTGTATTCATAGTAATGCAAGGGTGATAAGTAAGAAGCGTCGAAAACCTTTTCCAACATGTCATGAACGAGGTAGCTTAGTGACTTTTCTTCTAGGGCTCTTTACCCAGGATCCCTTTCGGTAGAGGGATATCCTTCCATTATTGGTCTCTCATTTTGTATTGTTCGACTTCGATTTCATCACCTTGCGAAGGATACAATTTGTTGAGGTCTCCAGCTCTTAATTAGGAGGTTTTGCTTGCTATCTTGTAGAGGGTCTTTTTCTTGGTAGGGCTGCTTGTTGGCATTCTAACCGTTTTTTTGTACAGCTCGCTTACTGTGGAAGTGGCCTCAGTAGAGTTTTTTGAGCTTGCTCTTTTGGCCTATGAGCCTTGTCTTTTCCTAGCTCCCCTTTCGCACGCTCGGTTGCCTGAGGGTTTTTTAGTTCTTTTTAACAAGACTTCATCCACATCACTTAGTTTTGTTTCATGGAGAATCTACCTCCATGCACCCATGCTCCTTCTGGGACTACCAATTCGGAGACCCCTTTTCAAGGGGTACCTTTTACTTTTCCTCCAGTTGGAGATATTGGTCCTCCCTTTATAGCCACGTTAAATATTCCTGGATTAACCATAGGATTACCGGTATGGTTATTCAATCCGGTAATTTTGATTGCACCCAATGTTTCGAATGTTAATTCTCCACTACGAGAGAGTCAATCCCAAACTAATCCTTCCCCTTCTTCGTCGAATGAATCTTCTTCCATTTATTCTTCCTCGCCTGATCAAAGCAATAGTGTTAGTAATCAGGTGGATAAGAAGAAGAAGAAAAGGAAAGTTAAGAAGAAGAAGGATAAAGAAGAGACCAAGCATAAACCGGTTGCCCCTAATGGCACTCATTCTACGAAAACACCCTGTAAGCCCAAGTTCCCTTGCAAACTTTGTAAGGGTGATCACCTTCTCAAGGATTGCCCCAGTCTTTCCCGTGTATCAGAAGTGTGGTCTAAAAACCCCAAACCACTTGTATCATCAACCTCTGACCATCATGTCGATGACACTCCCTCAACCAGTGACCCCTTCGTGAAGGGTAGGAAGGGTAAAGTCCTATATCCCTGTTTGATATGCAAGGGTATGCACCGTACTTTCCTTTGTCCAAGCATGGATGAAGCCTCGCGGTGGTTGGAAGATATTACTAGATCTCAACTGGTGCCTCCAACAGACCATAGTAAACCGTCCCTCAACCCCCCGCTAGTTGGCCAAGTGATCAATTCAGTTTCATCTGCAATTGATCCCACTCTCCCTTCCGAGAGTGAAGTGATCAAATCGTTGTTATCTCCACTCGATCCCACTCTTTCATTGAAGAAAGTCCAGACTGAAGCAGTCATCTTGACACAATCTTCGTCTCATTCTTATCTTCCAAGCGAGAGTAAATTGGAAACCGCTGATGTTTTCCTTATCGGTTCAGAATGTCCTCGGCAAGGGGAAACCCTGTCCATTTCCGTGAGACCCCCTCCAAGTACTAAGGTTATTTCCTTTGATTGGAATGGTCTAACAGAATCTCATCTTCCTTCGAGCGTTCCTTTTCAAATATCTGTAGGAGTTTTTGATAAAGAAATTTTTTGTACGATAGTTGATGAAGGAGCTTCTGTTAGTATTCTATCCTCAACTGCTTGGCAAGCCTTAGGTTCTCCTTGGCTTGTGCCCATCACTGACCAGATACTGGCTTTCAATAGAAGGCCTACTGGACCTTTAGGGTCCCTTCCTCAGTTACCTATCACTTTGGGAGGGAAAACTGTCTGTATTGATGTCATGGTCGTCCAAGGTCCCTTAGATTTTAATCTACTCTTTGGACATGATTACATATATGCAATGAAGGCTGTAGTGTCCTCACTCTTCCGAGTGATGTATTTTTCCCATCATGGGAATATTGTGACCATCGATCAACTTTCCTTTGTGACGCCCACTCATCACATGACTCCTAGTCACCAGACTTCCCTAAATGTTCCACATGTTTTAGTGGTTTCTTCCCCCTAGAGGGGGGATGCTTGGAGCAAAGTTCTATTCCGGTGTCAAGCTCGTTAAAAAATGAAACCATTTTCTCAAGCATAGTTTACTTTTGGTTTTAAGCTTGTGTAAAAATAAAACCAACCCTCATTTCAAGCATAATTTACTTTTGGTTTTAAGCTTGTGTAAAAATGAAAGCAACCATCATTTTGAGCATAGTTCCCTTTCTATGTCAAGCTCGTTAAAAAATGAAATAGGTTCCTACGAGCATAGTTTATTCTTTGTTTCAAGCTCGTTAAAAAATGAAACCGACCCTCAAGCACAGTTTACCGTTGGTTTCGAGCTTGTGTAAAAATGAAATCAATCCCAAGCATAGTTTACTTTCAGTTTCAAGCTTGCGTAAAAATGAAAATACCTTCAAGCATAATTTCTTTCTGTTTTAAGCTCATTAGAAAATAAAAAGGACCCTTTCAAGCATTGTTATTATCTATTTCAAGCTTGTGTAAAATTGAAATAGATCTCCCTTCCATTTGTTCGAGTCTCTCGCTAGAGTTAGGATTTGAACCTTCATTTCATCTACCTGGGTCACTTGGTCCTGGTTCTCCCTACCTCCCCTGGTGAACACATTCAGATTAGTAGCCAGGATTTTTGGGTAAGGAAGAAGAGTAATCAGATGAAACGAAGCTTGGGAAGCATGTTTAGCCGTTAGCAATCATGCTAGGGGCACCTACCAACCTCTGGTCATCATGTTGGGAAGCAACCCGTCAATGGGCCTTAAACGTGAGCAGAGTTTACCATTGGCTTCAAGCTCATTAAAAAATGAAACCAGTAGTTTGAGCAAAGTTCTACTCCTGTGTCAAGCTCGTTAAAAAATGAAACATATCCTTTCCCTTTGAGTCGAGTCTCCTCATAGACTTAGTACCTGAACCTTCTTTTCACTCGCCTATACCTTAGGCGAATGAAATGAAGCTTGGGGGCATGTCTTCAACCTCTGGAAATTACGTTGAAGTCAACTCGATCACCTCTCCACACCACGTTGGAGCTAAGTCACTTACTTCTAGCAATCATGCTGGGGGCATGTACCAACCTTTGGATTTCATGACGGGAAGAAGTTCACCATTGGGAACATTTTCGAGCATACTTTCCTTTTTAGGCTTCAAGCTCATTAAACCATGAAAATTATCCCGAGCATAGTTCATTTTTTGTTACGAGCTCATTAAAAAATGAAGCAGACATCATGAGCATTCTTCCAACCTATCTTCGAGCTCGTTAAAAACAATAAGATGGTGTTTGAGCTTACTTTTCACTTTTTTCGTGCTCTGGTTAAAACATGAAAAGTGGTTTGAGCTTAATTTCCCTTTTTCATGCTCTGGATCCAAACATGAAAAAGATTTCGAGTGCTTTTGATACCATTATCGTGCTCGTTAAACAAATTGGAGTAAAAAGGTGTGTCTAATGAGTATAGGTTTATCACTTTATCTGACCTCTCTAGACTATTTACGGAAAAGGAACTGTGCCAATTTTACTTCTCCTTTGTCGTACTCGGTCATCAACCATGACAAATTTGTACATGGAGTCCTCTTTAAGCTCTTTTCAGACTCCTAAAATAGGAAAAGATGGCCGAGAGAAATTGATTCGTTCACGCTTGTAAAAGGATTTGAATGATTGTCTCACTAGTGATAGTTTACCCCTTTTTCGGACTAGGGGGCACTACTTACAAAAAAGGAATACTCCAGCCAATCATGACTGGAAGAGTCCTCTCCCGTGTTTTTTTAACCTTTTTCGGGTGATGAGGCTAATTTTACAAAAAAGGACCATTGGAGTCTTCTTTAGTTATTTTCAGACTCTCTAAACATGAAATGACAACCGAGTTTTCCTTCCTTGGACTCGTTAAAATTTAACATCGAAGGGCCCACTTTGGGACGAACCCCTCCTTTCTCAGGTTCGAAAAACATGTGAGATTGGACTCATCTATGAGATGAGCTATACCGAGCATCTGTTATCCTCCTCAAGCTCGTAAAAAAACAAAGAGGTACTCGTCCATCATGTCGAGGGAAAATGGGAAAATGAGTCAAGTTTACCTTGTTGGCAGCTTGTGAGTCGTCACCTTTGAACATGGCATGCATCCTCAGCTTGTCTGTTTTGGGTAGTCAGTCTTGCTGATAACTTCATCATTATGATCATGCGTCCTCATTATTTCTATGAGTTCACACTTCTTGTGGTTCTGTCTGTTCAAGTAGTCCCTATTGCCAAGCTCTGTTTCATGCCGTTATATGTTCAAAGGGTTATTACCTTAAGTCCACCTCCACTTCATGTCAAACCTTTCCTTTGTGTCAGTACATATTCTATTGTTTCATCGGTCCATACTATCTCTCGTTTTGATTTCGTGTCGGTGATGTGGGAATCATTATGGCCCACCTTCGACGAGTCTATTCCTGTCGACACCAAATCACTATCCAGGAAGTAGACTTAGGAGTCAACCACTAGTACCTTGGTACCTGCATACCTCAATGGCAAGTTTCCTCGTGTTTGACACTAGGTTTTCATCATTGACCTCTGATTGAATGATCTCTCGGATGCTTGACATCAACTCCTTTATTCGCATTTCGTTGAGATGTACTATAGATACCTTGGGGATCATCGTCATCATTGGTGATTTCCCTCGCATTTGTTAACCGTTCACATCATTGATCGGTAATCAAATGGTTTCTACCATGTTCGACTTCAACACCTTGTAATCACATGGCTAGATTCGTATCATTTGCGATCGGGTAGAATACCTTGGACACCCTTTTGTATTTTGATTACGTCCAGGTTGCAATGGAGATTTCCTCTATATTGTCACACAGATCCACTTTTGTATTGGTCGTGGTTGTGTCATTACTGTCTCATGGATCTACGCTTGTTCATAGTGGCCATGATTTGTCTACAGTCTATATCATCTCAGTACTCATGGATCTACAATGTATTGGTCGACAGCCATGCTTTGAGTCATTTGTTTTCGAGCATGGGAATGCCCGCCTTGGTGGTATATCTGACATTTTGTTTCTGTTTCAGCTCCTTGTTGCTCCCCTCGATGCTATCTCTGAACCATATTTGTAAAGTCTTTCGGCCATCAGTCTCTTCTGACCTCACACTTTAGGGGGCATCTATTATACCTCAATATTACACATTATGTATTAGTGTCGCATCCTTGCACTAGCGACCTAAACGAAAGTTTCCCTTAAAGATCATCTGAACATCCTGAATGAAAACCATTGACTAAACACTGAAAGAAAAACCTTTTTCTACCATCTACCAGCCCAACTTAGCCCTGTTTGTGAGCACTACCGCTCACTACACATCTACAGGGGCGCGGTAGTCAGCACTACCGCGCGTTGCTCCTTCTATGGGGCGCGGTACTACCGCGTTATGCTCAATTATAGGGGCGTGGTAGTCTGAAATTAGCCTTTTTGCCTTGGATTTTGGGATTTCGACCTTCGAGGAGATTTTGTTGGGATTAGCACCTTTGGTTCGATCCTAACTCCTTCTTTGTTTAGCTGGCCTGATCCACTAAACCCTCCATAGATCCACACTTCTCTCTTGTTGGTTAACCTTCCCATGTGCTATAAGAGAGAAGCCTTCCATGAGCCAAAGGGAGGACTTTTGGGGCATCAAACCTATGATCTTCAGACTTCTGCAGAAATAGCTAGAGGAAGCACTTGGAGCTAGAGGATTGGCCTGGATATCAAGCAACATTTGTAAGCACTCTTCAAGTTTGTAATATAAGATAACTTGTCTTGTTTTTCCCATTTCATGTGTATTGTATAAATATTTGATATGAAATATATCTAGTTTATATTTGAACTTAACCTTTGCTTCAAGGTATTTGGAAGATCGCATGCTTGTCCTTTGTTTGATTTCAACAGGTTCTACGTTGGAGCTTCGGGATCAAGGGCTAGACTTCGGTATCAAGAGCTAGAAGCGGGACAAACGTCGAATTGGAAGGTGAGTTACGTCTTTCATCTCTTCTGAATGTATTTAATCTTGTTGTGAAGATTAGTTCATGAACTCAAGGTAGCATTTGTTTCCTTTTTGTCTTAGCATAGAGTCAATACATCCTACTTTATCCTAAGAGAGTTTCTACCTATCCGTAGGGAGAAATTTTTACAACATGCAGCCCAACCTCAAGGTTTGTTAGTGAACGTACCCATACAGCTTGGGGGAAAATTGGTTCTCATAGATATAGAGGTCATTAACGCCCAACTTGATTACAATCTCCTTCTAGGACGAAGCTACATGTATAAAATGAAAGCTGTCGCTTCTTCAGTTTTCCTCATCATGATGTTTCCCCATGAAGGACACGTAGTTAAAATAGACCAGATTACATACTATGATCCCAATGCCCCTGTAGCACCAGAAAATGTTCTTCCCATGATCTAACAACCCGTTCTTAGTGCACCAACATCATTCGTCTCATCAGTCGAACTCAGGATATATTCGGATACTCCCATGACCATCTCTTTCCCGTCAATCCCACCCCGTCTTAAGGTAACTGCAGTATCTGATTTGTGTACCCTATCACACAGCGAATAACAACATCCTCAACAAACTCAACCACCGCCACAAGCACCCATCATGCCTATTCATATCGGAACAACACCGATTCACACAATCCCATTCTTGTTTCCATTTTTTGGAGTTGTCAGCACGCCAATAATGGCTACACTCAACCTTCCAAGTTTAACTTTAGGATTACCTGTATGGTACTTACCTGCCCCAACTCCCCCACCGACTTCGAGCATTGTTTTACAACTGGTACAACCTATGAATATGTCAAACCATCCACCACCTGGCATACCAAACCACCAAAATCGCCCACCACCTGGTGTTTCGAACCCCAAAAACTGATCAATTCCAATAGGGGGCACTACATCGACATCTACTTATGTTCCCCCTCAATCCCGCCACATTGGGGGCACAGGTCCACAAACCTACAACACTGCACCCACAACTCGCACCCCCCTAGTGAGTCCCAAATTAGCTAAGAATCCCCAAACCCGTGTGCTCCCTAAGTGCTCCTTGTGCGACGATATTGGCTACGCTACTCACCTATGTCCACAACTACTAGAACTTCAAGAACATATGAATATGTTGGATGATGACACCAACGTTCCAGTCATCAAATTAGAATTACCACCTCAACCTCGTGATAAATCATTGCGCACAAACCACCCTTGTGCAATATGCGGAATCTACAGCCATTATTCACATCGCTGCCCCGATCTCCCAGATTACAGCGCAGCACTATACGAGATGAATAATGTCGACCTAGAGATATCCCCACCACTTATTGAGGAAATATTTCCCCCAGAATCTTCCCATTCAGAAGAAATCAATACCATTTATATGATTTCAACTACCTATAAACCCGAGCCAATTAATTTGTGGTCCCATTACTTTCGTATTGATGAGGAAATTCTAGAAACACTCACTGCACTAGACTACCCTTGGGATGATATGCACCATCGATCGTACGTCATCTGCGAGGCATCTACGTCCACCGTGGCAAACCAACTATCCGTTGAATCCAAAGACTTATTACCAACCAAGGTCGATTGGTTCAAGGACCCAATCAGAGCTCCAGAAGCCTTTGAAGAAGGTAATATGGCTAACATTTTGCCCATTATAAAAATCGACATCTCCACCACCCCCAGAAAACCCGAGTTTATCTCTTTAGGTGCATCTTGCACTGAAAAGGAAACCCAAGCTTATAAGAAACTCTTCCAAGAATTTCGAGATGTTTTCACCTGGTCTTATACCGAGATGCCTGGTCTTGATCCTACCATAGTATAACATCACATAGACACTTGGCCCAACATATCACCGGTCCACCAGAAACAACGTCCCATTCACCCATCCAAGCTTCCAGCCGTCAAAGCAGAAATTGAGAAGCTTTGAGCAGCAGGTTTCATATACCCTATTGCATACACCACCTGGGTTTCTAACCCAGTACCGGTCAATAATAAAGTCGGCACCATCCGCATCTGTACTGACTTCCGTGACCTCAACCTAGCTTGTCCCAAAGACAACTTCCCCACACCATTTATTGACCAACTAATCGATGAGTGTGCGGGACATGAGGTACTTTCTTTTATGGACGGTTTCTTTGGATATAACCAAATCAAAATCGATAAAGAAGATCAATACAAGACCTCTTTCACTACCCCATGGGACACCTTCACCTATCGCGTCATGCCTTTCGGTCTCAAGAATGCGGGAGCCACTTTCCAACGTGCCATGACTTATTGCTTTCATGATCTGCATAAAATCATATTAGTTTACCTAGACGACCTCATGGCTCGATCTAAGAAACGATCTGACCATTTAGACGATCTTCGACAAGTTTTCTTGCGTTGTCAAAAATACAACATCCGCTTGAGCCCACTCAAGTGTGTCTTTTGTGTTCCAGCAGGTCGCCTGCTAGGGTTTGTCATTTCAAAAAAAGGGATCATTGTTGACCCTCTAAAAGTTCAAGCCATAGTGGACCTCCCCTCACCACATACACTAAGACAACTTCAAAGCCTCTAGGGGAAGTCCAACTTCCTTCATCGTTCCATCCCAGACTATGCCACCACTGTACATGGTTTCCTCCGTTCGCTACGTCTCCATACCCGCTTCATATGGGACAACCAAGCAGGAGGAGCTTTCACGGATCTGAAAAAAGAACTTACCAGCGTCCCGTTGATTTCTCCATCAGATTTCACCAGAGACTTTACCCTTTACATTTAGGCATCCGATTACGCCGTCTCTGGAGTCCTCGTCCAAGAAGACTCCGCTCGCCAAGAGCATGTCATTTACTATGTGAGCCAAACCTTATCAGGCCCACCATTACGCTACCCGCATGAAGAGAATATGGCCCTCGCCTTTGTCTTTTCAGTACAAAAGCTGTGACATTACATTCTCCTCAGCCACACCACAGTTGTGGCTAATTCCAATCCAATGGTCTATCTCTTGAATCGTCTCCTTCTACAAGGCCGTGTTTCCAAATGGGTGATCATCTTACAAGAATATGACCTAACTCTTAAAACCCCGAAGAGCACCAAAGCATTAGCACTCTCTCAACTCATTACGGACTTACCATCATCGTCATCATCACCAACTATCCATACTGATATAATCGACGAACATTTGTTCATCATCTCGTCCGACGACCCTTGGTATGGCGCCATTTTGGTATACCTATACACACATAAATTTTGACCCAACATCGACCGTGATGGATTCCGTCACATCCATCACCATGCCCCCCATTATCTCCTCTTGGGTGATGTACTCTATCCACGTGACGTCAATACAATATTATGACGATGCCTTTCCCAAGACGAAGCAGAACAAGTCCTTAACGACTGTCATAGCGGTGCCTACGGCGGCCATTTCTCCGGAATGGCCACTGCCCAAAAGGTAATCCATGCAGGTTATTTTTGGCCATCATTATTCACTGATTGTATCACAGCAGTCAAACACTGCCAAAACTGCCAGCTCTTTGCCCCAAAGGCAAGAACCCCCCCTCTTCCCTTCATCCAGTCATCACTACTAGACCATTTTGCAAATGGGCCATCGACTTCATGGATTGCAATCCCACATCAGCTTGTGGCCACAAACACATTATTGTGGCTATTGATTACTTTACCAAATGGGTGGAAGCCATGCCTATTTATAATTGCAAAGCCGACACTGCATCACGTTTTTTCCTCAACCATGTTATTGCTCGTTTCGGAGTACCAAAACAACTCGTCTCAAACCACGACTCTCACTTTGAAGACTCCATTTGGAGAGAATTTTCCATCCTTTTTAAGTTTGAACATCATTTATCCTCTTCCTACTACCCCCAAGGGAATGGCCAAGTCGAAGCTGCTAACAAAATTTTGAAGACCATCCTCCAACGCACGGTCGACAAACATAAATCCAATTGGCATCACATGATTTTTCCCGCATTATGGGCTTATCGCACGTCGACCAAAACCGCCACCGGCTTTACCCCATTCCATCTAGTCCATGGCATGGAATCTGTCCTTCCCATTGAATGCCAGATACCAACATTGCAAATTTCCATAGAACTTCTCCCCGATACGTCACTAATTGAAGAACATCTACTTCTTTTAGAGCAGGCCAACGAAGATCACCGCGCAGCTCTCCAAACAATCGAAGCCACAAAGAACAGATCTAAACTCCATTATGATAAACATGTTCACCCATGAGCATTTAGTGAAGGAGACCTGGTCCTTGTTTACAACCAAGCCCATGACAAAAGAGGAAAAGGAAAGTTCCAATTTATGTGGTAAGGCCCATATATCATACACACTTGCCTTGAACATGGAGCATACATTTTGACTGATTCAGAAAGCAATCCTATGCGCAACCCCCATAAAAGGTTGTACCTTAAAAGATTTTACCCATGAAAACACTTGGACACCACAGTCCATATTGTACAGTCTCTTTTAATTGACTTTTTCACTGTAAAATTTTCACAACCTTACATTTTCAATTTTTCCTGCATGAAAACAGATGGATCCCGTTCCACTCTACCACATTGGGTTTGTCGATGGCGCAATCGTTGGTCTCCAAATCTTGTGTCAGCAGCTTGGATAATTTATTCCCCTTCACATGAATTGATCCACCTCGACGGAGTGTGTATAGGTGCTGCCACAAACAACCAAGCTGAGTACGATGCCATGATCGGTCTCCTCGCTGCTGCTCTCCAAATGGGCATAAGTCACCTTCGTGTTTTCTTGGACTCCTAGCTCCTTGTTTCCGAGCTCAACAATGATTACTAGGTACATGATCCCTATCTATTTAGAAAATTCCTGTGCACTAAACAAATGATTTGACATTTTGAATCCATCTCTTTCACTCATGTCCCAAGAAATCATAACACTGTAGCAGACCAAATGGATAACAATATTCTAGATTGGCACGTCAACCAAAACATGTAGGACATCATGACATGCATCACATAGGCATTATAAAATTATCAAAACATTGCATCCACGTGCATAAAATATGCCTCCACGGGCATACAAAAAATCTAAACATTGCATCCACATGCATAAAATATGCCTCCATGGGCATACAAAAAATCAAACATGCCTCCACAGGCATACAAAAAATCAAACATGCCTCCACGGGAAAACAAACAAACTACAATTGCATCCATGTGCAACAAAATGTAATCAAGACAAGATGTGCATCCACATGCATACACGACTATATACCAAAACACATATATATATATCTCATCATCATAGTCACAATGTCAGAAGTGCCCTCAACACCCGAAATATACAAAAATACATAGTCATACAAAAAGATACATCCCCATATGCTCATCAGCATTTGGAGGCAAATATAAGATCACCTAATCATCATGATCCCCAGGATCCTTCGGATCCTCCTGATCCCGATCCCTCCTCTCGGCCATCACAATTGCTACTCTGAGCAGGATAGACCACCACTCACGGGGAGCATCGAAACAACGCTCGATAGTAGGCCAGTCCAAGTCCCTCCAGCCCTCCTCTGGTGATCCCATGAGAAGCCCCTCCAAATTCTCACGTATGCCCTCCAGGGCATCATCTTGAGGACGCACAACTCCTTGAGCATGAGGAGGCGGTTCCGCTACAGGTGGAGGTACCACCACCATCACCCGTCCCCGACGACCCACATAATCAGCTAGTGGCCTCGGACCAATATCTGCACAATCACACAAGTGAACCAAGTCAATATCATATAAATATCTCTAGCTATACTCATAACAAAAAATACCTAAAAATGATATAACAGAGAACCAAACACAAAGACATACAATCTAGACCCCAGGCCTGCCCCTGAGCCCGAGGCATCTCCAGATCTCCTCGGAAGTCCATATCAGCATATGGATAATCATCAATAAGCAGGGGTATCTGCTCCCACTACTCATACATATCCACCTAAAAGAAACGTCGGATACCACCACCACCCCGGGGCATCATCTCCCCCCACCGCACCATCTGCGGCTCACTCTAAAACCCATCCTGAACTGGCACACGTAGCCGCAAGGTCGTTACTCTGTCAAAGAAAAAACAACAGAGGAAGGAGGCATAACAAAACTCCCCCCCCTCCTGAAATACCTTATCCAGATCTCGCCGAACACAGGAGAAAAACATATGACCCCAGGCAAAGTAGGTCCCTCTCAACACATGATCTACCATCATCGTTTTCCCCCCAGACATACGATGTGGCTCCTGGGCACCCAACACATGCAAAACACAAGCCCCTACCGCCCGCATCTCCCACTTTCGTAAATCCATCAGACTCAGGGCACTGTTCTGCGCAATAGCTCCCGGAACACAAAATCTCTCCAAGAGATCCTCAATGTCCAAACTAGCCAGAATCCTTGGCTGGAGCTCCCCTATATCCCCCAAACGAGGCAAGCCAGTAAGGAAATAAACATAAGATAGGGTGATCTCTAATCGCTCACCCTCAACCACGAATGCACCCTCCGTCGGAACCCAAAAATCCACCAATTTGTTCAACAGATCTCTGACTGAACGCATAAGTGGAACCTGAGGGAACTTTAGGAGCCTGCCATTAGCCAAGGCCTCCTGGACACCTGGGTCACCCCGAATATGACCCATCAACTCCTCATCTATCTCTCTCTCCCGCCATGATACTAGCGGCCTCCTCAGCATCCTGCCAAAAAACAAAGAAAAATTTTTAGAAACAAATTTTTTTCCAAAAAATTCCATCGCGACTTTCAGGCTCTTCGTCGCGATGATCATCGCGACTTTTTAGCCAAAAGTCGCGATGATCATCGCGGGTATCAGTCCCACAGTCGCGATGAACATCGCGACTGTCAGCTAAACAGTCGTGATGAACATCACGACTGCCTCCCAAAAACCCACGATACACATCATGGGTATCAATTCCATACCCGCGATGTGCATCGCGAAAAAAGAGCCGAAACCCGCGATATTCCACGTTGGAATGCCAAAGTGGAATTACGCGGCCTTCGGGGGCCCGTCGCTAACCAGAAAGCAAATAACTTGAAAGGCTAAGGCGAATAGGATTACCTGAAACTTGCGGAATGAAAATCTAATGGTCGAATCTCCCACAAATCAAGAAAAAGCTCTGACCTAACTCAATTTCTCTGTGAAACTCGCACGTAACAATGACACATGTCACATTGGGCCCACACACTATTTATAAAGATTTGACCATTTTTCAATCAACAATTTCGGTATCATACGACGTCTGTTTTTCAAACTATTGGTACCATTGGAATCAGCACATCGAGAAATTCGTAATAGTCCACTCCTTTTCCATTTCTAGCAGGTTTCATTTTTGGGCATTTATTACATGCCCCCTTTTGCCTCAGTTTGCATGCCACATCGACCATCGCCCATTTTTGACAAGTTTTATATCACCGGATTCAGTTTTCCACGCTCGTGACGATGCTTGAGATCATTTCTCGCTCTCACCACCAGATTTTTTGGGCAATTTTTCTCACACCCCTCATCACCTCAATTTGCGTGCCACATCGGTCGTTGCCCGTTTTTGACAATCTTTATGTCGTCGAATTCAGTTTTCCATGCTCATGATGATGCTTGAGATCATTTCTCGCTCTCACCACCAAATTTTTCGGGCAATTTTTCCCACGCCCCTCGTCGCCTTGATTTGCAGGCCACTTCGGTCGTCGTCCATTTTTTACAAGTTTTATATCATCGAGATTCAGTTTTCTGCGCTCATGATGATGCTTGAGACCATTTCTCACTCTCACCACCATAATTTTAGGGCATCTTTTCAAAATGCCACTCATCGCCTCGGTTCGTGTGCCACATCGGTCGTTCCCCATTTTTTACGATCTTTATGTCGCCAGATTCAGTTTTCCGTGCTCGTGATGATGCTCGAGATCATTCCTCGCTCTCACCAAAACCTTTTTGTTCGATATAATTTTATCCCTTTTTCGGGCCAAGCAATCCCTTCACGAAAAAGACACTTAGGGAGTTTCTGTTAAGCTCTTTTCTGACTCCTAAAACAATGAAAAGATCGCTAAGCAACCTTGCTTCCTTTCATGCTCGCTAAAAGTATTTGAAAGGGCGTCTACCTGGTATAAGTTTACCCCTTTTCCGGACCTTGTAGACTAATTACGAAAAAGGAATACTCTAGTCACATTGGCTAGAAGAGTTCTCCATTTGCATTATTTTATGCTTTTTCGGGCCTTGGAGACTAACACACGAAAAAGAACACCATTGGAGTCTACTTATTGCTTTCAGACTCTCTAAAACTGAAAGCAACCACGAGCATGAACAGTCCTGGGCTCGCATAAATCCACAGGACAGTACCATTCTAAAGCACACTTATATCCCTTCTTGGAGCTCATTAAAACTACTAAGAAGGACCCAACGGTGCTTTTCGGTACCACAACAAATCATGTCTGCTCATAAGGCAGCTTCCCCACTTTGGTCTCCTTTGTTCAGAGTATTCTGTAGTATGTCACCGTGAGAGTCTCCCAAAAGCATCCACCAACTTGTCCCCCCAGATTCACTCCAGTTTACAGTACATACCCTTGATCCCTTAAAGCTATGATCCTCACCCCTAAAAATCAGTTTCCCATGCTGACAGGTCAGCCATGTCATCATGATCTGAACAAAGGAAGTTTGAGTCCACCCATTCTATGACCCCAGTCATTCCCCATCCCCACAGTATGCCAGTCCTACCATTAGTACTACCACATATGAGTTGTTCACCTCGCGCTCCTAAAAAGGAAACATCATTGCCTTAATAGTTGATGGTCTCCCTCTGTCGACACCAGCCAAATCTATTCCAGAGGATAGACCCAAAGGTCCCTGTGCCTTGGACTCATCACCATTTGTGATGAGTGCCTAAGAATCATTTCGAAAGGAGCCCTTAGTGCCTCTCCAAATGATTTTTTCTCACATGCTCGACTTCAACACCTTGATTGCATTGTTGAGACTCGTACAGGGTATTGGCCCTTTCAGTTATTTGTTGAAGACCCCGGATATCACCTGACTCTTCCAAATTGAGAGACTACTTATGGAAACAACCAGTTACATTTTCCTATAGATATCCGGGTTGCGTTTGCTGACAGTATTCAGATGTACCCCACTTTTATACTCCCTCGAGTATACAGTTACATATACTCCTCAAACTTGACTCACAGTCATTGAGTCCCTACAGATGTTGGACACCTTCAGTTTCAGCAGTTCATCAACCCTTCTGATACCTTATTCAGAATGGTTGTTGCTTTATTCCAGTGTATCATTTATTGAGATCAGTCATAATATGACCATGAGTACGTCCCAGGATTGTGTCCCCTTTGTACCATTATGATGTACCAACATATTTTTATGTATTATTCAGGTCCCCCTTCTTGGGACTAATTGTTATGTATATGTCTTGATACGAGCATGGGTATGCCCGCCTTGTCCATAATCACAGATTATTCCTCATCATTTTGAGGCCATGTATTTTCTTAGTTTTTTGCAGCTTCCAAGAGGCTGTTGTTCTAGTCTCCAATCGGTCTCTTCTCTTCTCCAAACCCCAGGAAAAAAGACAAAAGAACTATGATTTCTATCGGCCATACGATGAGCTCCTTCCCTCACACATCAGGGGGCAATTTGTTAACACCCAAAAAGTGCTCACTAGCTCATTCTCTTATTCACATGACCCATTTGTCCACTTTTCCACCATTTGAGCCTCTAGAACCATCAAAAGGTCACCAAAAATACCACAATACACCTTTTTCCCCTCAAAATATATATTTTTCCTCAAAAAACCCTCAAAAAGGGTCCAAAATTCTCAAAAAATATTAAAAGGGAATAAAAATATAAAAAATATTCAAAAAAGGGAAAAGAGGGAAAAAGAGACCTAAACCATCTTGGCCAATACCATTGGTTCCCTTAAAACCGTAATGGTATTCCCCATCACCAAAAACTATAAAAAGGTGATAGGGGCTCCTCACTTTCCATCCACATTTCATCCCATCCTTACGCTGCCAAATTCCCTTTGAGAGCCATTGCCTCCCATTTTGAGTTTGAAGACCCTCATTTTAGTATCTTGGAGAAGAGACCATTGGAGCTTGGAGCACCTCAACCTTGGAGCTGCTCAACACCAAACATCCTCACCTTTGAGGTAATACAAAAAATCTATTATTTTTTCTCTTGTTCTTACCATAGATCTCTTGTTATTGATTTAGTTCTTGTTTATCTACACATGTTTATGTTAATGTTAGATTAAATTTATAATTGTTTTTTTCTTTTCATTTGAAACTGCTATTACTTTGTTAATAGGTGCATCCTCGCACATGCTTGGTTGAAAAACCAAGCAACAGTTTCTCATTAATACCTTCAAGACAAAACAAACTTGTTCATCACCAAGTGTCATGATAGATTTATTGCTCACTATATCAAGGTGTCCTCCTACACCCTCAAGATGGTCCCAGTACATAATTTCTTCATATTTCTTTGGGTTTCTTCCCTTCACAAGTGGGAAAGTGCGTTGTACATAAATATCTTCACCTAGATTTAGGGGCTTATTCTCACTTCTCATCACCATGGTCTTGTGAACACATCAACATAACTTTAGGGGATTATTTATTGGATTCTTTAAACACTTCTTCAAGACACTTCATATGGACATATCATCATTACGTTAGGGGATTCTTCAATGGCTTTAGGGGCGTGTTCCATTTGTGTACAACACAAAGTGGGCATGTGGAAACAACCACATGTTATCCCATCCCGTGAGGGCCATTCTTAACAGCTACGCCACAAGGGGAGCACTTTGGATTTATTTACACTTATGTCAAGTCTCTTCTTCAATGCTTCAAACAATATCCCTTTATCACTTCCATATCATCATCACCATTTCCACATCATCATTACCATTGCCACATCATCATTACCTTTGCCACATCATCATCATCATTTACACATTGGCATCAACAACAACATTACTCAACAATCTTATAATCTCATGACATATATCCCTTGACCCCATTGACATCAATGAAACATTTAGTCAATAATTTCCCCCTTTGTCATTTATGGAAACAAATTCAACTCTCTCCCTCCTTTTGACATTAATGAGAAAGGAGTGAAGCAACTTTCTTCACCTTCTCCCCCTGGGATTAAGCTAGTTCCCCCTGTCAATATGCTTCTCTTTTGTGACTTTTTTTTGTTGAACATTCTATCCCCTTTGCAAAGGATAATTTTAATTGATTGTGAATGCCTTCTGAGAATATATTTCCTTGTTGGAAATGCATCCCCTTTGATTGTGTTGACTCCCCCTTAGATTGGGAAATTTCTTGAATCTTTCTTAAGTATCTCTCCCTATGTTCCTGTATGATTTACTAAGCCACTGTCTTTTGCTCTGTACAATCCTTAATCTGATGTCATTTCTGTGTGTTCTACTTAGACTCCCCCTCAACATTATCCACAATATTGGAATCCTTCATGCCAAAATGTTTAGAACAATGTATAATGTTTTTCTGCTGCAAGATCATTACTTGTAATCCCGATACCTTCCTTTTCACTTGTTGATTTGTCTATGTCCTCTATGAATTCTCCATTGAATTTTTCTTGCTACTTTTCCCTCTCATATTCAACATGTAATACCAATTCCTTTTTTTCTTCAATCTTGGGACTGTTTATGATTTCATTCAACATGCTACCTAGCTTGAAGATAAAAGGTTTGATTTGGTTTCCTACTTTGAGCCTTGATCATTTGCAAAGAGGACCAATCCACAATATTCTTCCTTCTGTTCTTTAGACTTCTTCTTGCAGACCTTGTTGGAATTCTTCCCTTGATTTATTAGGACATTATCTTTCTTATTTCTTCTAAAGTTGTTTCTATAGAACCTTGCAATGTTCCCATAGTTTTAACATGCATATTATTCAACACTATTCAGGTCCATGTAGATACCTCTATTACTGACTAGAATATTCTTTTCATAAGCTCTGAAATTCATAGCCTTATGTCCAAAATTATTACATGAAAAACAATAACCAGAAAAGAAACTTTGGTACCTGGGAACAAATGGTCTTCTTTGTCATGTAGTCCTTCTGAATTCATGTTTATGCTAATTATAATATTCTCATTTTTCTTTTCTTCACCATGATTGGAACTTCTCAAGGCATTTGCATAGCTTCTAGGATTCTCTTGATATTTCTTCTCTGGTAGCATGGAGCTTTCACCTTCTTCAAAAAATTTCTGATTTTTTTCATAATCGATACCAATTTCATCAAGTGGGGACCTTTGATGGCTTAGTATTTCATTTAGTAATTCTATGCTCTTTTCAAATTTTGAGTTTATCTTCATCTTATCCAACTCTTGTTTTATAGAAACGATCTCTAACTCCCTTTCTTGGCACATTTCTCCCTTCTTCTTGAGTTGTTCATTTAGGACTTCTTCACTTTCCTTTATCTCTTTTACTTGAAACCCTTAAATTGGTAATAGTATTATTAACATTTTCATGAATTTATTCTTTCTTTTGAAAAAACTCATTCTTTTCTTGAAGTTGGCTTCTTCAATATTCTTCATCTTCTTATCCTCTTCTATTTGACTTCTGAGACCAACAATGGTTTTGTCATCTTCTTCATGGTTATTGTGTATTCATTTTAATTTCCTTGTCAACCTTTCTTCAAATTTTCTTTCCTTTTCCTTTTGAATCATATAATTCTGTAGATTTGTTCATAGTTGTATTTTTTGCTCTTCTAGTTGATTCTTCAATGTTTCTTTATTCTTCTTAGCCTCTTCTATTTGTGCTTTTAAATAGTGATTGTCTTTCCAATCTCAACTAGCTTATCCTCTACTGATGTATTTGTTTCTTGATACCTCTACAATTGTTCCATTAGCATCTCATTATTCTTCCTTACTTCCTCAATTCATCTATATAACTAATCATCTCCCCTTCAAGGTCTACTTGAACTTCTATTTCAACATTCTCTTCTTCTTCAGAAACAATGCTTTTTATCTCAGGGACTTCATCATCTGCTTCAAAATTTTCCTCATTTTCTATATCTGAATTTTCCTTTTGATTGTCTTCATGTTCTTGATTGTCTTCAATTTTTGGTTCAATGAGAAGAGATTATTTTGTGTAGAGATCGTGTAGTTTGTCCCAAAGTTCATTAACTGATGTGAATTTTCCTATTTCTACTTTCACAAGATCAGATAGTCCATCCAAGATGGTATCCATTTTCATTGCATTGTTCTTTCTTAACTCCTTCTTGGATACAATTTTTCTTGGTCTTTTTGGGGAGATGTAACCATTTAAAATAGATTGTTAGATTCCACAACCTTGTGCCTATAAATATATTCTAACGCCAATTTCATTAAACTTGGACATATTCTAGTCCAAGTCACTTTGAAGACGGGCCAAAAACAACCTTTCTAAACTCCAAAATCAAGCAAAATCTGGTTCCAAAAGTGCCAAATCTAGGTTCCAAAAGTGCCAAAACCAAATCCGGTTCCGAAAGTGCCAAAACCGGTTCCAAAAGTGCCAAATTCGATTCCAAAAGTGCCAAAACCGGTTCCAAAACCAAATCTGGTTCTAAAAGTGCCAAAACCGGTTCCAAAAGTGCCAAATTCGATTCCAAAAGTGCCAAATCAAGGTTCCAAAAGTGACAAAACCAGTTCCAAACACCATTCTGGATACAGGTGAATTACTGGATATTGGTGTTCACATTTATCTACTAAAAGAAGGGGCGGTTGATCCTTCTTGTCAGAAGTCAGAAGTCGGGATAAATATTGTTTACATCCTATAACTTAGCCAATGTCTTGATCCATACCATTTAGTGCGGAAGTCGGTAGTGGGGAATTTTCATCCCAACCTTCGTAGCTTCAATATTTTTCATTTCTCTTTTAAATGAAGGGTCGGTCGACCCTTCTTGTCCTTAGTATTTTTCCAATCTTCACCATTTAGGATATATATGAATTGACACCCTATACTTCGTAGATTGAATATTTGCACAATTCCCTCATAAATGAAGGGTCGACCGACCCTTCTTCTTCCAAGTATTATTTTGATACTAGTTCTAAACTGCAAGAAGGGTCATCCGATCCTTCTTGTGTTCTCCATTCTGGATACATGTGAATTGTTGGATATTGGTGTTCACAATTCTCCACTAAACAAAGGGTTGGCCAACCCTTCTTGTTCTTTGTATTTTTCCAGTCTTGACCATTCTGGTTATACATGAATTGATCTCTATTTTGGTAGGCCAAAAGCTGACACGTGTGAGCCTCAAAGAGAGAACTGACACCATATCTAGATGGCCACATCTAGTGGGCCATCTAGATCAACTGCACATCAAGATCAATGGCTATTCGATAAAGGGTGGTTAGATCGACGGCCCATAACATTTTCGCGCCGCCAACATGCACGACAAAATGGAGGTCGGAGCAGTTGCGAAATACCATATCGTTGTACGCATGTCGTCTCCACATCATTTCTCAATCAGAGAAAGTGGTAAGGAAAACCACCCTCCCACGTTGTGAAACCACCTTCAGGGGTGTATAAAAGAGAAGGGCATGTCAGAAGTTGACTTTTTGTATTTTTAACTTCGGAGGATTGGAACATGTCCATGCTGTGAGAAAGCGACAGAGCATAGTTTATTCAACCTGTCTGTGCCAGGTAGGTCCTCTGAAACTCGTGAAAGTAACTATAAATGTTTACATAATGGAAGGAAGTAGTGAAACAGCCCCTCAGAACGTTAAAACTATGAGGATAGAAGAAACCCTAGTGGACAAAGATAGCGACATTCGTGACCCCATAATGGTTAAATTATCAATTTCAGAAATCAAAAGCAAGTTGGAGGGTTTATATAAACAAAATTTGGATGTGCACAATGTTTATAAGTCTCGTTTTATACATTTATGTCCAGAACAAGCTTTAGGGTTTCATAATTCATTTTGTGGTGTGCAGTAAATTATTCTCAGTGTGAAAGAGTCATTATGAATTCATCAAGAACGAAAATTATTTTCCCTATAAATGCATCTACCGTTAGGAACTCTCTAGTAGTACCCCTGTTTTCCTCCCACGACTAGGAATATTTTGCTGAAGAATCCCTAGTTAGCCAATACAGAGAGTCATCCCCTGAGACCAAACAAACCTTCATGACCAGTTGTCTGAAACCTGACCTTGCCATTGATAACACCCCCTGTCCACTTGACATTAATTTCTTTGATGAAAATTCATAGTTATTTTTGTCACTCATTTCACAGTTTTTAGGATTTGATGATGATTCCATGGTCACAGAGGTCTAGTTAAGTTTGGTTTTTAGATTAAGTGTTGGTAAACTAGAAATGGATTACAGTCAAGTACCCTGCCTTAAATTTGATGAATTCTTGGCTGGGAACATCCACTCTCAGTTAGTGAATTTCCACATTTCCAGACATTTCAAATTCCAGACACACCTGATGAAAATGCTCATGTTTAGCAGTAAAAAATATTTACATTCCCCACAGTCAGTTTTTTTAGAAACAGTGTAAGACAATATGTTTAATTTTATGAACATTATTTTATCAGAAGTATATAGATTGATGTTTGGAGAAAAATTGCCTAGAGTATTATCAGAGATGAAGACCCTGATGTAATTAAGCCCAGAAAAAACAATTGGAGAATGTTTTTTATAGAAGCATGATATAGTAATCAGACTTTATAGATTTGTTAAGGATCCCTATATTCTACTAGTCTTTTTGACTCGGAGAGTTTTTGCTTTGGAGTTTATCAGACAAAAATTGATAGTAGAAAATGACCATTTTCTAGCTTTCAGGAAAGATTCAGATATAAAGTTCCCTTTAAAAATTGGTCCTTTTATTATCAAGAACAAGAATGCGCTCCCTTTTGTAGAAAAACATGTAGAAGCACTGAGTTTTAGGAAAGTGATAGCTATTAATTATGATCCTTGTCATGTTATTTCTGACAGAAGGCACCCGAATAGAAATAAAGTCTTTGATCACCAACAGTTTGAAGGATTGGTGAGGATGGAAAATTTACTACAATATGAATCAGACATAGAAGTTTTGGGAAGTTCACACGCTAATCCTTCTACCTTGGATAAAGTTTCAACTGAGTTGGTACCTACCCCGGGAAAGATTGAAGCAACAAGTAAAAGAAGTTTTTATGAAAGTACTAATATGCAGATGGAGGAAGAAAATGAAGCCAAAATATTAAAATCAAGCAAGAAAGATGAAGTAGTTGTATCCGACAAAGAAAAGGGAAAGAAGAAAGAAAAATACCAAGGGCCAAAAATTCAAGTACAGGAATACGAATTTGATGAGGGAAGAGCTGTAGGTGATTCTAGCAAATTTCATTCAAGAGATGAAATATATGTAAAATATTGCAAAGAAAAACAAACAGTAGCAGAAGCAATGCATAAGTTGTTTCCAAAAGTCAGCAATGTTGTTGATTCAAAAATTACTCTGATGACTAGCAAAGATCCACACAAAAATACTTTGAATTTGGCCGTATCATCCGATGATAAGGTCACCAAAATGAAATTGAATTTGCAGAAGATAACAGACCCTAATAAAATTCACCTGCACAGATAGACTGGAGAGGTGATTTATGCTGATATGATGAAAGCTACTTTAAAAGTGGGAAAACTACATAATACAGTGAACAGGATGGAAATCCAGTTGAGGCAAGAGAAAACAGAGAACAAATCTCATCAACAACAAATAAAAATATTGCAAGATGACCTGGTGGAAAGCAATGATGAACCAAATAGAGGAAAGGTAGGTAAAAATATTTTAGCTAAGAAAGAAAATACTATCCAATTACTTAAGAAAAAGGTTAGTATTCCAACAACTCAGTTAATTCAAGCCTCTGAATTAACTGTGTTAGAACAATAAAAAGAAACTTTGTCTCAAGAATTGGATGATTGTTTAGCTAAATTACTCATGTTTGAGGAAAACGAGGTAAGTTGGGAGAAATATAGATCGAGTCTTAAGACTCAAATTGAAGATCTAAAGGCCAAATTGGAAAATATAGCACAAGAGAAGCAAGTAACAGATCAAGGAAACAAAGAAGCAACCACAGATTATATAATTCAATCTATGTCCCAGGTTAGCTTCAAAGAGGTGGAGATCAAAGAACTAAAAGAAGAAAAACAAAGACTAGAAGAGGAAAATCAGAAAAGGAAAAATGAAATAAAAGAGTTGACAAAGCACAATAAAGATTTGGTAGCCAGAAATCAGAGGATGATAGGTCAAGTGACAGGACAACTAGCATTGCAAGGTGCAAAGCGTTCGATTTGGGATTCAATCATCAATGAGGCTACAAAATTCAGGCCTTATTTAGATTTTATGAAGACAAAGGAAGCCATAGAAAATGATAGCTTACAAAGATGTATAGCAATGAGAGAAGTTTTAGATAAGATACCAAAAGATACAACCCAGGATACCATAAGTTTCTTAAATACTCTGAGAGAAGGTGATATGGAAGCAATGGCTATTGAAAATAAGGTAATAGTCATAACTTGGGCTAGGAGAGTCCTTGGAAAACATTCTCACATTGAGAATGTTCAAGCTAGAGCAGAACAGATGAAGAAACAGGTTGAAGCCTTCAAAAAGGGATTTGAAGAGCTAATACAAAAGGGACTACCTTCTTTTTGGGATGAAAATAATGAGTTAATTTCCCAGAAAAATTATAATTATTTACTATATAACATCGGGAGGAACTATGAGCAATTTGAAGGTTTGACTCATGTTCTAACAGGGAAAATTCTACTGAAGAAACGCTCCCTTGATTTTGAAATTCTAAACCAACTGGCCATGATAGGTGAAAATATTCCTCCAACTTCCATTGCAATGCACATAGAGATGAAAGTTCTGGTCGAGGAGATGACTAGTTATGAGGTACCTTCTACAGAGCAGTGGAAGATAGTGGAGAGATATGCGAAATGAAGTACACCTTGCACACTTGAAGACTCCTAATCGAGAAAGAATCTATGTCAGCAGCTACCGCCGATAGAAAGACATCAAATGTTATATTCTGAGAAATTTTGGAAATTGTATAAATTTTGACCGAAATGGAATGTAATAGTTAGTTTATAATTTTCTATTTTTAGTTATGAAGTAGTTAGGGTTTTACATCGAGAGCTTTTACAATTTATAAAAGACAATTTTTGGCAATGTAGTAAGTGTTGGAACCCATGAAGAGATACTCGTTTTGTATTGAGCCTTTCAATTTGGACCCGAGAGACATATTTCTTCCACTTCGATCTTGTGCTTATATATTCTTCATCCTTTAAACCTTGCATCTTTCCAGAACAGGCTCATGGCCTTTCACCTTCATGCCTCTTCAAATCTATGATATTTAATCTTTAGTTTGTAATTCTGTTTATTGCATATTTTTAATTAATTAATTAATTAAAACATCTTTGGTCATCTCAGGCCTGCGGGCTTCATCCATCTCAAGGTGGTGGTTGTAACACCCCTTGGCCTAGGTTAGAGCTGTTATTGTAATTTGAACATTGTGGTTATGAGTATGTACATAGCATGAAAATATATTAATAAAAATACCAGCTGGCTGCACGAGCAGTAATACATTGAAGAGGAGATCCATATATTAACCAAGGGTTGTGAGGGGGTAAGGTTGACTTATGTACCTTTTTCCCTAAAATCTTGTTCTCTAAACCTTATGATAAACCCAAAACCCATAACCTTAAACCATATTCTTAGTGGGGTATTAATTATAATTAATTATTATTAATTTTAAGTAATCTCGAGATTTAGTGGCTAATCGTGATTAGGGATGGAGAAACGTGTTCCTTTGGGATAGCCAAGTGCGATCTCAAAGGAGGACACGGGGTTGCCTCAGTGATCTAGGATGAAGTGGGGCAGGCTGTTGTACACACGACCGGGGTGGTTGGATGTCAGTCCAGGGGGATGCACTCAGTGCACGGGGGGTGTGAGTAAAAATTTGAGTGATGGAATTTGATGGTTGAATTGCCCGTCATGGGACAATTTAGTCGTCAAATACAGCTAACACTCCATCCAAACCGTCATAAATTGGCTTATAATGTTGAAAACGTTTCAAAATTTGGTGAAAACCTGCAATTTTGACGGGTGCCAGCAATTTGAATTTTCAACCCTGGGTGTGACTGTTGAGTGAGAAGAAGTGCGAGAATCTGGGAAGTAATTTCATACACGGACAATGAAGAGGATCACTATGTGTTTGGAGTTCTCAGAGAGTGAAGAAATCTTGGGGAAGAATCCTTGTGATGAACCTGAACCCAAATTGTTAAGTTAAACCATTTTGGCCATGATTTCCTTGGTTGCATACACCAGTAAATTGGAAATTAAGCGTGAGGCCCAGATGGAATCCCGATGTTTGCAATGAATTATGTCGCTATTCGTTTTGGGAAGGAACTCAAGCGGGTCAATTGCGGAATTGACAAGGAATTGGTTACCAAACTGTTGTTTGTTGATCCCTGTGTATATCTTTTACCTCTGTTAATTCCACCTTAGACTCTAAGAGTGAGTTGGGGAAAAATTGGTGAGATATCTCTGGTTAATGTCTGGATCTCAGCTCGGGGGTGAACTTGGGAGCTAAAATAGTACAGGCTGGACAAGTTCTAAGGTTGGGTGGAGCGTGGCTCACATGCAGCCAATTGCCACATTCATGTGAAATTCAGATAAGTGTATCTGTGTATGAATTATAAGGTTAATGTATTTAATTATGCTTGATATGTTCAATCTGTGGAATGAATGTGTAAATAAATGTAAGCCATGAATATGCTATGTTAAGCTTGTTAGAAGGTTGTATTCATGAATGAGGTTTCTTTCAATTGCATAAGCTATTTGTTGTATTAATCTTGTATGTGAATGATGAATGGCTAAACTCCATTTATGTAATACATGTATGCTTATGCTATCACAACCTCATTGATGGATGGATGCCTCTTGTATGTTCTTAGAATGATAGGCATATGCCTAGTTATGAAGTTGCTAATTAGATGCTTAATAACGTAACTTAGCAAATTAACTTAATATGGTGATAATGAATGTTATGTAATTGCAGAATGTAAAACAATATGAATCAAGTAAATAAATTTACTGATGCATAACTTGCATATAAATCATATGAATGATAAATCAAGCACACAGACTTATATGTTTTATGATTTAACAATACAAAACAGAGTTACTAGATGTATGTATGAAAAACCAAAATGAATCAAGGAAACTTTATACACATAACAAAAGAAAGGAAAAGAGAAACTAACTGAAATTCTTTTAAGATTGTAAAACATTACACTTCTCTAAGTACAAAGTTTCTCCAGTTCTCTCCTTCGATGGTTCCCCCCCCCCCATTCATGCAATTTTCCAAGGGCAGATTGCCACTTGCCCTTTTGGAAGGCTACTTTTTACACTTCCAATACTTAATCCTGAAATTTTTAAACAAATTTTAGCAATTTCAAACTCTAATTTTGCATTTTAAGAAACCAAAGTCGACACTTTACAATAATTATAATTACAGTGAAATTGAACATACTAGTACAAACAAACATTCAAGTGTATTATTTAACAAAATACTTTCATTTTCATTTTATTCACAATTGGCCTCACATCGCTCACGCCATTCAGGTGCAGCAAGCAAGGCCATAATCAATCTAACAAGAATGTGTCATTGACATCCTGAGAAGTATAATTTTTTTTATAATACAGTTCCCTTCCTCGTTACAAACATGTTTTTTCTTTCGAGTCATCTACAATCACTGTATTTGTCTGATGCCAACCATCGATCAAAGCGTCCCAAACTTTACTTAAATGCTTGTGAAATACATTAGGATTTCCATCACCCTGAAAACCCTCTTTGGCTATGGAAGAACAATCTTCTTGTGTTTAAATTAATCTAAATTGTTCCCTTTTCAATCACATTCTTTGTAATAATCTAGGCAAAAATTCGTCAACGTTTTTTTGTTGTGCAGATGTCCATAACCCAACTTCAAAAATACTAAAGCATTTTTCAAAAAATTCCCTTAATCTTGGACGTATAAAATAATACTTTGTTGATGTTTTGAAATCCGGTGTTTGTGGCAATCCGGGTTTTTGTTTTCTATGAAATGCATGTAACAAAACGCCATTGAAATAAAAAATGATCAACGGTTTACTAGAAATAAATCTTCTAGTACTATCTACAAACAAAAAACATACACACACACAACCCAGTCAATAAAATATTATGGTTTAATGTTTCTAAGTATATTGCTTTCATGTTCCACAATTTTTGAAACACATTACTAGATACATGGTACGATGTCCATAAATAATATGAGAACTGTGCAATAAAACTTACATCAATTAAATGTAGAAGTTGTAAAAAATATACAAATCACTAAATGAATTTTTTTTGTATAATATGACAGTTATTTGAAATTGAATGTATTTAACCGACACCCCATTTTTGAAAGAGGCCCGAGATAATTCAACAGAGAACACAACATTGTTTTTATAGTTATTTCTCTCTCTTGTGAACCGTCAAATCTCCAACTAGTTGGCATTTTGAAGCAGTTTTCCTTGCTATTATCTGTTGATTGATATTGCCCTTCATCTATAAACAACATGTCCATTTGTTTATATATATATCCATATTGGATAAGTACATCCCTGAACGACTTTTTGTATATGTTCTGTACTTCCCCGACATTATAGTATGCATACATTGAGTAATTATAAATAGTACTAAGTTTACATTGCTCTGGACCCCAAATAAATACAAATTCTTGATTTTTCAACCATTCAAATATACCAAGGAAATTTTTAATTTCCATTTTGTCAAGCAAGGAAAACCACAGAGCAACATCGAAACGTTCTCTTGAAACACTGAAAAAGGTCAATGGGAAAACAGGTTAGTATAAATAGAGATCAGGTGATCTCTATTTAGATCATTCGAAAAATTATCTATCTCTCACTCAGAAAGTGGTGCACTAGTGAGGAGGAGGATCATCTGCTACTAGGAGGCTATCTCAGTGTATTTTGGTTGTACTTTGGTTGAGCCATTGCTCTCTCTATCTCTAAGGAAGTTGTGGGGTTTTTCACCTTAGGGTTTTCCCCACGGAAACTTTGTGTCTCTTGTCTCTCATGCTTTTGATTCTTGTGATGCTTGTCATGCTTATTGTGATTGTTATGCATTGATATACTGTATATGTTATTCTCTCAGTGAAGATCCTAGAGTATTGTGAATTAATGCTCAAAATTTAACAGCGAATACTGGACCATGCGGGATCTTGGACAATAATGAACAAGGCGAGAGCTTGGACAATAAAGAACCAGAAGAGGGCTTCGACAATATTGAAACTGGAGAGGGCTTAGTGCCAGAACGAGGTGTCTCGAACGATGTTACTCACCAGTCAAATGTTGGTCTTCCATTGACAGGTAAAAGACAAAGAATATTTTCTACTTAAATTGATAAAACAAATTTATTCCGAAATAAATAATGTCAAGCAATATTTCTGTGCAGCTCCCCATACAAAAATGTTATTGATATTAGAAATGGAAGGTTTTCTATTTCACAGGAAAGGCACAGAAAATGACTCCAAAAGAGAAAAAAAAAGAAATAAAAAAATATTGTTGGAGGGAAAAGAGTAAAAAAGGGGGAAGAGATTTCTGGTGAATTTGAATTTAAACAAACAAAAAAATTCATATGAGTCACGAACACATGCCATTCAATTTTTGAAATTAATTTTTTCCAAATTCAATGTTGGGATTTGGTCATCTAAATGTGGTGTCAATGAGGGGAATTTATTGTTTACAAAATGTTTGATGGTGTAGCTAAGGGTTTTCACCCTAGCTTGTGCAAATGAGCACCTACTAAGGAGAATGGTCTCCTTAGTAGCAGTTCAATAAACATAAATAAAAAGACAACACATTGAAATGGAAATTACTTCTAAACATGTGCATGAGACATAAGAGGCAAGAAATAATAAATGGTTTTCTTTGTATTAAAATTTACCTCCAATGTGAAGGTTCGTGAAGTTCTTGCAATGATCCAAGAGGGTTGCTCCAAACTCCAGCTTTGCTCCTTCTCTTTCTCCAAATGGTTGGGAATGGGCCAAAGGGGCACTCAATGGTGAAAATAGCTCAAGGGTGAGCTAGGGTTTCAAGAGTGATTTTAGCAGAGTAAGGATATGTTTGATTGTGGATATGAAATAAGGGATCTCCATCACCTATTTATAGGTTTTTAGTGGTGGAGTGCTGGCACATGGTTTTGGGACCCATATGGTTTAGGTCAGCTGTATAGGGTTTTTTCCTCCTTTTTTCCTCTTTTTCCTCTTTTTTTTATATTTTTTGTTCCCTTTTTAGGGGGTTTTTGCTATTTTTGAGGAATTTTGGATTATTTTGGGGGAAAAAGGGGGTTTTAGGCCTTTTGGAGGCTTTTTTAGTGGTTTTGTGGCCTTTTGGAGGCTTTTTAGTGGGATTTTAAGGGTTTAAAGGTAAATATGGTAGGAAATTTGGACAAATGAGTCATGTTATGGGGTAGATGAGGCAGTGAGCACTTTTTGGGAGTTAACAGATTGCCCCCTGATGTGTGAGGGCAGGAGCTCATCGTATGGCCGATAGACATCATAAGTCTTTTAATGGTTTTCCTGGGGTGTGGAGAAGAGAAGGAACGAACTAGAACCCGGAACAACGGTCCCGAACAAACTGCAAAAACTAAAAGTAAATGACCTCAATAATGCATGAGGAATAATCTGAGCATATGGACGAGGCGGGCATTCCCATGCTCGTATCAAGATATAGAACAATAAAAACAATGGGGTCCAAAATGTGGGGACCGAAAATATACATGGCCTCAAATAAGGAATGAGGAAGAATCTCCATATATGGACGAGGTGGGCATACCCATGCTCGTATCAAGATACATAAAAATAACAGTGAGGCCCAAAAAGGGGGACCTATAGGATACATAGAGAACCATTGTGTACATCATAAGGGTCCATATGGGACACAAATCTGGGACATACTGTTGGGCTGACCATGTCTGAGCTGAAGAACTAATACACTGGAATGACAACAGTGCTACTGAGTGTGGTACCAGAGGAACTGATGAGCGGCTGGATCATAGCAACAAGGAGTCATACTCTCAATGGTACATTGAACTGGAACTGAACTGGGTACTCAAGGAAGCATAGAACTGGATGGCTTCCGAATACAATTGCCAACGCAACCTAGACATCCACAGGAACATATAACTGGGTGTTTCGAAATGACTCACCAATGTGCTAGAGTCGGCAGAAATCCGGGGTCTTCGACCAATAACTGAAGGGATATAAACCCTGCGCGATTCTCAACAATGCGATCAAGGTGCTGACATCGAGCATGTGAGAAACAACCACTTGGAGAGGCAATGATGACTCCTCTTAAAGTGGTCCGTAGGCACTCACCACTGATGGTGATGGGTCCAAGGCGCAGGGACCTCTGGGTCTATCCTCTGGAATAGAGGGGCTGTCGTCAACAGAGGGATACCTGCAACTAGCAAGGCAAGGATGTTTCCTTGATAGGAGCACGAGGTAGAGAACCGAAGTATGAGGGTACTGATGGTAGGACTGACATACTGTGGGGGATAACTGGGAAAGCAGACTGGGTGGACTCAAACTTCCTTTGTTCAGAGTATGATGGCGGGGGATGATCGGGAAGCATATGAAACTGACTGGTGGGAAAGGGATCATAGCTATAATGGATCAAGGATAGTGACTGGGATGAGTGAGACTCAAGCTGGTGTAAAATGGCAGGAGACTGCAGAATACTCTGAACAAAGGCGACCTGATTGGGGGTGCTACCGAGATGATCGATCATAGTGCCAAGGGGCACGGGGGGACTTCTTCATGGGTTAAGGAACTAGAAGAAGTGTGTGTAAAATGGTACTGTCATGTGGATTTATACGAGCCCAGGACAATTCATGCTCGTGATTGCTTTCAATTTTAAGGAGTCTGAAAGCGATAAGAAGACGCTGAAATAATGGAATGGTACTGTCGTGTGGATTTGTACGAGCCCAGGATAGTTAATGCTCATGGTTGCTTTCAATTTTAGAGAGTCTGAAAGCGATAAGAAGACTTCAGGGGGTTGTTTTTTCGTGTGTTAGTCTCCAAGGCCCAAAGAAGCATAAAAGGATGCAATGAAGAAATCTTCTAGCCGGTTTGACTAGAGTATTCCTTTTTCGTAATTAGTCTACTAGGTCCGGAAAATGAGTAAACTTATACCAGATAGACGCCCTTTCAGGTACTTTAACGAGCATGAAAGGAAGCAAGATTGCTCGGCGATCTTTTCATTGTTTTAGGAGTTAGAAAAGAGCTTAACAAAAACTCCCTAAGTGCCTTTTTCGTAAAGGACTTGTCCAGCCCGAAAAAGGGATAAAATTATACCGAACAAAAGGAATGGCCAGGCAAGGAGGAAGTGCTCAATCAAGGAACATTGATGATGACCAAGAACGAGGGTGGGGGGGAACACTGATGGGCCTCCTTGCGGGATGATAAATGGTGGCAAAATATTGAAATAATTGCATTATGACAGAAGTGAATGACCCATGTAAAAATGTGGAACAATCCGATGGCGGCCGATGTAGCGGGCAAACCGAGGTAGCAAGGTGTTGGGACACAGTGTTGAAACTGTACCAGGTGAGAGCGAGAAATGATCTCAAGCATCATCACGAGCGCGGAAAAATGAATCCGGCGATATAAAAAGTGTCAAAAATGGATAACGGCCGATGTGGCATGCAAACTGAGGCGACGGGGGGCATTTTGGAAAAAATACCCAAAAAATCTGGAGGTGAGAGCGAGAAATGATCTCAAGCATCATCACGGGCTTGGAAAAATGAATCCGATGATATAAAATATATAAAAAATGGAGAGCATCCGAAGTGGCACACAAACCGAGGTGACTAGTGGTGTCTAAAAAATGCTCAAAACATGATGTGGAAAAAATAAGAGCACAAGGTGACCATCATGACGGTCTCGTCGTGCTAATTCCAGTGGTGGAAATGGTTCAAAAAATGGACTCCGTATGGGTTTAGAATGGCCAAAACAAGAAAAAATCAATGGAATATAAATAGTGAGTGGGTCCAACATGACAAGTGTCATTTGTACTTGTTGACTTTGACTTGCGATCAGAGTTGACCAGAGCTGAGTTGGTGTTTCTGGATGATCCGACCGGCCGATTTCAGATCCAGGAGATACAGGTATTCCGTCAAACTCATACCTGCATGTTTTTTGGGTTCGGGGGGTGGGTAGTGGGTCCCAGGGTTATTTGTATGGTCCACGTGGGGTGGACCGCGGGTCTGTAGGAGGGAGTCGCGGTCAGCGACCGTGGGTTCCATGGTGAATGACGCGCGTGGAGACCGTAGGGTTTGGGTCGGAACACACGGTCTGGGGCCGCGTGTTCCGAGGCTGGACACACGGTTTGGTAATGTGTGTTCAGCCCCGATAGGCGCGGTTTTGGACCGCGACTGTAGGCCAGATAGCCGCAGTCAGAAACCGCGGCAAAGGGCCCTAAAGTTGTAATTGGGATCGAGCTATAGGGTGCCCGGGGGGGGGGGCAAGGTTTTTTCTTTGACATGAGTCTGATGAGTTTGCCTTACGTGTTTGAAAGGATGTCGCTGGTACTGTGGAGAGAGGGGGAGATCTCGGATGAGATAGTGACTGACATCCGGGAGGATCGTCATGTACAGTCGGTGTTGGGGCTAAGCGGACTACTGAAGTTCATGCAGGTACCTATGATGCAGTCAGCAGGGTTGCTGCTGAACAGGCTTGTGAGTTTCTGGGAGCCAGACATACAGGCATTCAGGGTACAGGGTGAGAGGGTGGACCTCACCCTAGCAGATGTATACTTCCTGATGGGTTTGCCCTGTCTGGGTAGGGTGGCCGATATGGAGCTACGAGTCTCCGCAGATGTAGACATGGAGGATATGCTAGAGCAGTACTGTGTTCCATAGGATAGGGTGCATAGGAATGCACTCCGGGTGGTGGATATACAGGAGCCAGCAGTACGGGCGATGGCGGCATGTGTAGTTCATGTGTTGGGGTCCCAATCACCTGAGAAGGTGTCTGGGGGCCAGATGCAGCTAGTAGAGCGTGTAGTGGATGGTGTCTACTATGCGTGGGGCCAGATGTTCCTTACCTGTGTTCAGTGGCAGCTGACATCGGTGAAGGAGTCTGGCAAGGGGTTCTGTTACGGATCCTTTCTATGTGCTTTCTTTATGGAGCAGGTGCCCACACTATGGCCGCAGGTACCGGTCAGAGAAGGAGGGTTGAGAGAGCCGCGCATGGTGCGGTGGGGAGAGATGATGCGCTGCTGGGGTGGCGGTGAGGTGGGTAGATACTTTACCCAGGAGTTGTACCTGTAGTGGCTACAGATGCCGCTGCCACTGGATGACTACCCGTATAGGGATATGGACTACACCGGGGACCCAGAGGCGCCACGGGCACCAAGACAGGCATGGGGACCAGATGGTACGTATTGATTTACTTGCATGTGTTGGATGTCAAGATTTACATATGATTTGTGTTATGATATATATTGTCACTGACTGATGTGTGATCTACAGATGTTGGTCCGAGACCACTGCCAGGGCATGTGGCTCGCAGAGGGCATGTGGCGGTACCAGCCCTGCCAGGCCGAGAGGAGGTGCGTCGACGGGACGCAGAGGGGACTTTGGAGTCTGTGCAGATGCTTTTGGATCAACTGCTAGTTGGAGTGACCGACGAGGGGTGGCGGGACATGGATCCGGAGGTGATTCAGGATTGCATGAGGGCGCCACGGGAGTTCCGGTTGATCGCGATCCAGGTGGCCATCTTAGCGGATAGGGGACGGGCACATGAGCCCGCAGGGGATGAGGAGCTGTCGGAGGAGGAGCGAGGGGAGGACTCGGAGGTAGCTGATGCAGGCAGTGATGCAGGGTATGACTCTCATTAGGGAGTGCAGGGGACTCCCCCCGAGTTTTTTAGCTCCGTCATGTATCTTATGAGATGTATAGTTATTTTTTGTATAGCTGAGTACGGGGGTACTCAGGACATGTATAGCAGATGAACATGTATTTTTTGATATATATATATTTATGTGCACATGGATGCACCTTTTTGTGATGATGTTTTAGTGTACGCACGTGGATGCGCTTATGGTTTGTTGTATGTTTGTACTGCATGTGGATGCAAGTAGCATAGAGTGATTTTTATACCTCCATGTTTCACAGTGTCGCATCTCCATCACAAAACGAGTTGACGACACTTTCCCTACCGTTTTAAACCATCCATAAGAGACAGATGATGAGTCAACCTTGAAGGTGAATCTACCCTGACAAGTTCTGACCCACCTAAGACTTTATCTACACACACTACCACGCCTTGCTCATTTATCAAAACGTGGTACTAGACACTACCGCGCTATGCTTTTTCCCCAAAACGCGGCAGTACCGCGTTGTGCTAAGACTGCAGAGCGCGGTACTCTTTTATTAGCTTTTTTCCCTTGGCTTGTGGGATTTTGGATTTTCGAAGATAATGGAAGATTGGAGTCCCTGATTCGATCTCAACTCATTTCATTCGATTAGAAACCCTGACCCACTTATCTCTCCCTAGATCCACCCATCTCTCTTGTTGGTTAACCTCACCATTCACTATAAAAGAGAGGCATTCCATTGGGAAAGGGGACGACTCTTGAGAGTACCAAACTTATGGTCTTACAGCATTGTGGAGATAGCTAGAGGAGAAGACACTTGGAGCTAGAAGATTGGCTTGGACATCAAGCACCTTTTGTAAGTATTCTTCAAGTTGTAATGGAATAACTTGTCTTGTTTTCCCAAATCATTTGTGTTAATTTTGTTTTAATGATATGATTTGTATCTTTCATAGATTTAGATTCTAACTTATGTTTCAAGTTGCTAGAGAATAGTGCATTCTTGTGTCTTGGTTCCGTTTTGACAGGTTCATTTGTGAGGGCTTGGAGATTGGAGCAATTACAAAGACAAGCGTTTGGATAGAAGGTCAGTTAAACTTCTTCTACTCTTTCTAGCATTTTAATCTTGAGATGTTTGTTAGATCTAGGGATTCAAGGTAGCATTTGTTTTGACTTGTTTCTTGCTTTAGATTTAGTTTAAAGTCTGCTTTAAAGTTAAGGGAGTTTTGACTTATCCGTAGGGCAAAATTCCACATAACAGTGATGGGCACATGGATGCCCCTTGTGTATTATATGTGATGCATTGCACATGGATGCAACAGTAGGATTAGGCATGTGGATGCCCCTGTATATGAATGTGTTTTTAGTTTTTATTGCACATGGATGCAAATGTGGATGTGATGATAGGCACGTGGATGCCCCTTGCATTCTTTTTGGGTTTTTATATATATATATATATATATTTTTATGAGATGGTATGTGATGATGATGCATGATGGAGGTCTTACATGGTGTGATTGATGTGCCAATCTAGGATGTTGTTAGCCATTTGATCTGTGACACTATTCTGAGCTCTTGGGACATGGGTGAATGTTATGGATTCAAATTGTCGACTGAGTTGTTTTGTGCGCAGGAATTTCCTAAAGGGACAGGGATCACGCACCTGGTAGCAGTTGTTGAGCTGGGAGTCAAGGAACACATGAAGGTGACATATGCCCATTTGGAGGGCAGCAGTTAGGAGACCGGTCGCAGCATCATACTCCTCCTGGTTATTGGTAGCAGCGCCTATACATATTCCATTAAGGTGAATCAAGTCATGTGAAGGGGAATATAAGACCCATGCTGCAGAAGCTAGGTTTGGAGACCAGCGGCTTGCTCCATCAGCGAAGCCAATGTAATGAGGTGGAAGAGGGTCCATCTGTGATCATGCAAAAATGATGAATGTAAGATCGCGGTAAAAAAGGTGAAAAACAAAAAGAGAGCAAACTATACAATGCGGACCAATGAGGCCGCGAGTTATTCTAGGGATAAAAATGCTTGAGATACAACCCATTACGGGGGTTGCGCAAAGGGTGACCTTCTGAGTCAGTTAAAATGTATGCCCCCCTACCGAGACAGGTCTGCACGATGTAAGGGCCTTGCCACATGGATTCAAACTTTCCTTTACCAGTTTTGTCGTGGGCCTGGTCATAGGCGAGGACAAGGTCCCCTTCATGGAAAATTCTAGGGTGTACATGTTTGTCGTAACCAGCTTTGGAGCGGTTCTTGGTGGGTTCAATGGTATGGAGAGTGGCACAACAGTCTTCATCAGCTTGTTTGAGGGATAGCAGACATTGATCGAGTGGGGAGGTATTGAGGAGAAGCTCGACAGCGATGTGTAAGGTGGGTATCTAACACTCAATGGGGAGGACAGACTCTACACCGTGAACTAAATGAAATGGGGTAAAACCAGTGGTGGTCTTGGTGGATGTATGGTAAGCCCATAAGGCAAGGAACAACATGTGGTGCCAATTGGACTTATGTCGGTTAACAGTACGTTGGAGGATGGTTTTTAAGATTTTGTTAATGGCCTCTACTTGACCATTCCCTTGGGGGTAGTAAGCAGAGGAATACTGATGTTCATACTTGAGGAGGGTGGATAACTCACACCAAACAGAATCTTCGAAGTGGGAACCATGGTCTGAGACCAACTGCTTAGGGACCCCGAATCTAGTGATAACGTGGTTAAAAAAGAAACGGGCAGCGGTGTCAGCTATGCAATTGAAGGTGGGCATGGATTCCGCCACCTCTCGGTGTCACTACCCCTTCATCCTCTATGAATACCCCCCCTCTTATCAAGCACATTGGGGGCATAGGCCCACAACCCTACACTGTTGTGCCTCCGCCCAAGGTAGTTAACCCACCCCCCGTGTTTCGTGCTCCCCCCAAATGCTTGTTGTGTGATGAGTTAGGCCATCCGACTCATCAATGTCCACAGTTACCTGCATTACAGGAACACATACAAATGCTTGACAATGACCCCAACATTCTGGTTGTCAAACTAGATCCAACCCCTAAGCGTCGTGATAAATCACTGCGTACTAACCACCCTTGTTCCATATGCGATGTTTACAGCCATTATTCACATCACTGTCTTGATCTCCCAGATTTCAGGGCAGCTCTCTACGAGATGAATAATGTGGATCTTGAGACAGCACCCCCCACCATTGAGGAGATCCATCCCCCGATCTCATCCCCATCAGGAGAGATTAACACCATTTATATGATCTCTTCAACTACCATTCCCTCATCAGCCGATTTGACATCTCAACATTTCCGCAATGATGAGGAGATTCTTGAGGCTCTCACCGCCCCGGATTATCCCTAGGATGACATGCACCATCGTTCGTATTTCCTCCCAGAAGACTCCTCCTCCACCATAGCTACCCAATTTTCGGTTGAGTCCAAATATTTCATTCCCACCAAAGTCAACTGGTTTAAGGATCCCATTCTTGTTCCTGAGACCTTTGAGGAAGGAAACATGGACAACATCTCACCCATCATCCACGTCGATATCTCTGACCCACCGGGTGTCCTCGAATGCATTACCTTAGGAGCCTCCTGCAGTGAACAAGAGATTGGAGAGTACAAAAAACTTTTCCAAGAGTTCCGTGATGTCTTTGCTTGGTCCTATACTGAAATGCCTGGTCTCGACCCCGCTATTATAGAGCCCCACATTGACACATGGCCTGATGTACCCCCTGTTCGTCAAAAATAGCACCCCATTCATCCTTCAAAGCTTGCCGCTGTTAAAGTAGAGGTTGAGAAACTTCGCAAGGCAGGATTCATTTATCCTATCACATATACCACCTGGGTTTCAAACCCCATTTTTGTTAACAAAAAACAAGGCAACATTAGAGTGTGCACTGACTTCCGTGATTTAAACCGCGCCTGTCCCAAAGATAATTTCCCCACGCCATTTATTGACCAACTCATCAATGCATGTGCGGGACATGAAGTCCTATCTTTCATGGACGGTTTTTCCGGATACAACCAGATTCAGATCCGTAAGGAGGACCAGTACAAAACTGCCTTTACCACCCCCTGGGGCACCTTTGCCTATCGCATCATGCCTTTCGGCCTCAAAAATTTTGGTGCCACCTTCCAGCGGGCCATGACCTATTATTTTCATGACTTGGTCCATATCCTGCTAGTCTATCTTGATGACCTTACAGCTCATTCACGGAAATGATCAAACCACCTTAACGACCTTCGACAAGTTTTCCTGCGTTGTCGTAAATATAAAATCCGCTTGAACCCACACAAGTGTGTCTTTTGCGTTCCGGCAGGCCAGTTGTTGGGTTTCATTATTTCCCAGAAAGGAATCACTGTTGATCCCCTAAAAGTCCAAGCCATCTTAGACCTTCCATCTCCTCGCACGATCCGACAGCTCCAGAGTCTGCAGGGGTGATCCAATTTCCTTCGTCGTTTCGTTCCTGATTACGCCACTAAGGTTCATGGTTTCTTATGCCTGCTTCGTACCCACATACCCTTTGTTTGGGATGCGCAAGAAGAAGCTGCCTTCGAATCCCTCAATAAATCTCTCACACAAGCCCCTTTGATCTCCCCTCCAGATTTCTCTCAAGACTTCATCCTTTACGTCTCGGCATCCGAACATGCCGTGTCCGGAGTCCTGGTTCAAGAAGATGATGCTCGCCAAGAGCACGTCATTTATTACGTCAGCCAGACCTTATCTGGGCCACCCCTATGTTACCCATATGAGGAAAGACTCGCCCTTGCTGTGGTCTTCTCCGTCCAAAAATTGTGACACTACATCTTGATCAGTCATACCACAGTTGTCGCCGACTCCAACCCCATGGTTTATCTCTTAAACCGACGGCTCCTGCAAGATCGCATTGCTAAATGGGTCATTATCTCTAGGAATATGACCTCACTTTCAAAACCCCTAAGAGCACTAAAGCCCTTGCACTTTCCCAGCTCATCACTAATCTCCCCTCCCTTCTGCCGTCCCCACAAATCTCGGATGAGTTACCCGACAATCACTTGTTCACCATCTCATCTGAGGACCCATGGTACGGTGATATTTTGTTATACCTTTGCACGTAGAAGTTCTGACCTGACATCAGTCATGATGGACGGCATCGTATCCGTCACTAGGCCTCTCGATATCTCCTCTTAGGCGATGTCCTTTACTGGCGAGGGGTTGACATGATTCTCCGTTGTTGCCTTACACACGAGGAAGCCGAGCACGTCCTCAATGACTGTCATAGTGGTGCCTGCGGCGGTCATTTCTCTGGAATGGACATCGCCCAAAAGGTCATCCGCACCGGATACTTCTGGCCCACACTCTTTACCGACTGCATCACGGTTGTCAAACATTGCCATAATTGCCAACTTTTCGCCCCCAAGGCCCGGACACCACCCGCTCCGTTACACCCAGTCGTCACCATTAGTCCCTTTTGTAAGTGGGCCATCGACTTCATGGAATGTAGACCCCCATCCGCCAATGGCCATAAGTACATCATTGTCGCCGTTGATTACTTCACCAAATGGGCGAAAGCCATGCCCACCTTCAATTGCACAGCTGACACTGCTGCCCATTTCTTTTTTAACCACGTTATCACTAGATTCGGGGTCCCTAAGCAGTTGGTCTTAGACCATGGTTCCCACTTAGAAGATTCCATTTGGCACGATTTATCCACCCTCCTCAAGTATGAACATCAATATTACTCTGCTTACTACCCCCAAGGGAACGGTCAAGTAGAGGCCCTTAACAAAATCTTAAAAACCATCCTCCAACATACTGTGGACCGACATAAGTCCAATTGGCACCACATGTTGTTCCCTGCCTTATGGGCTTACCGTACATCCACCAAGACCGCCACTGGTTTTACCCCATTTCATTTAGTTCACGGTGTAGAGTCTGTCCTCCCCATTGAGTGTTAGATACCCGCCTTACACATCGTCGTCGAGCATATTTCACCTTCATGTGTTCCTTGACTCCTAGTTACTTGTCTCCCAGCTCAACAACTGCTACCAGGTGTGTGATCCCTGTCTCTTTAGGAAATTCCTGCGCACAAAACAACTCAGCCGACAATTTGAATCCATAACATTCACCCATGTCCCAAGAGCTCAAAATAGTGTCGCAGATCAAATGGCTAACAACATCTTAGATTGGCACATCAATCACACCATGTAAGACCTCCATCATGCATCATCATCACATACCATCTCATAAATATATATATATATACCCAAAAAGAATGCAAGCGGCATCCACGTGCCTATCATCACATCCACATTTGCATCCATGTGCAATAAAAACTAAAACCACATTCATATACAGGGGCATCCATGTGCCTAATCCTACTGTTGCATCCATGTGTAATGCATCACATATAATACACAAGGGGCATCCATGTGCCCATCACCCTATGCTACTTGCATCCACATGCAGTACAAACATACAACAAACCATAAGCGCATCCACGTGCGTACACTAAAACATCATCACAAAAAGGTGCATCCATGTGCACATAAATATATATATATCAAAAAATATATGTTCATCTGCTATACATGTCCTGAGTACCCCCGTACTTAGCTACACAAAAAATAACTATACATCTCATAAGATACATGTCGGAGCTACAAAACTCGGGGGGCGTCCCTTGCACTCCCTAATGAGAGTCATACCCTGCATCACTGCCTGCATCAGCTACCCTCCAGATGGGCATATTTCACCTTCATGTGTTCCTTGACTCCCAGTTACTTGTCTCCCAACTCAACAACTGCTACCAGGTGTGTGATCCCTGTCTCTTTAGGAAATTCCTGCACACAAAACAACTCAGCCGACAATTTGAATCCATAACATTCACCCATGTCCCAAGAGCTCAAAATAGTGTCGCAGATCAAATGGCTAACAACATATTAGATTGGCACATCAATCACACCATGTAAGACCTCCATCATGCATCATCATCACATACCATCTCATAAAAAAATATATATATATATATATCAAAACCCAAAAAGAATGCAAGGGGCATCCACGTGCCTATCATCACATCCACATTTGCATCCATGTGCAATAAAAACTAAAAACACATTCATATACAGGGTCATCCATGTGCCTAATCCTACTGTTGCATCCATGTGTAATGCATCACATATAATACACAAGGGGCATCCATGTGCCCATCACCCTATGCTACTTGCATCCACATGCAGTACAAACATACAACAAACCATAAGCGCATCCACGTGCGTACACTAAAACATCATCACAAAAAGGTGCATCCATGTGCACATAAATATATATATATATCAAAAAATACATGTTCATCTGCTATACATGTCCTGAGTACCCCCGTACTCAGCTATACAAAATATAACTATACATCTCATAAGATACATGTTGGAGCTACAAAACTCGGGGGGCATCCCTTGCACTCCCTAATGAGAGTCATACCCTGCATCACTGCCTGCATCAGTTGCCTCTGAGTCCTCCCCTCACTCCTCCTCCAGCAACTCCTCATCCCCTATGGGCTCATGTGCCCGTCCCCTGTCCGCTAAGATGGCCACCCGGATCGCGATCGACCGGAACTCCCGTGGTGCCCTCATGCAATCCTAAATCACCTTCGGATCCACGTCCCACCACTCCTCGTCGGTCACTCCAACTAGCAGTCGATCCAAAATCATCCGCACGGACTCCAAAGTCCCCTCCGCGTCCCGTCGATGCACCTCCCCTCAGCCTGGCAAGGCTGGTACCGCCACATGCCCTTTGTGAGCCACATGCCCTGGCGGTGGTCTCGGACCAACATCTGTAGATCACACATCAGTCAGTGACAATATATATCATAACACACATCATATGTAAATATTGACATCCAACACATGCAAGTAAATCAATACGTACCATCTGGTCCCCATGCCTGTCCTGCTGCCCGTGGCACCTCTAGGTCCCCGGTGTATTCCATATCCCTATACGGGTAGTCATCCAGTGGCAGCGACATCTGTAGCCACTGTAGGTACAACTCCTGGGTAAAGTATCTACCCACCTCACCATCACCCCAGCGGCGCATCATCTCTCCCCACCGCACCATGCACGGCTCTCTCAACCCTCCTGCTCTGACCGGTACCCGCGGCCGCAGTGTGGGCACCCGCTCCATAAAGAAAGCACATAGAAAGGATCCGTAACAGAACCCCTTGCCAGACTCCTTCACCGATGTCAGCTACCTCTGAACACAGGTAAGGAACATCTGGCCCCACGCATAGTAGACACCATCCACTACGCACTCTACTAGCTGCATCTAGCCCCCAGACACCTTCTCAGGTGACTGGGACCCCAACACACGAACTACATATGCCACCATCGCCCGTACTGCTGGCTCCTGTATATCCACCACCCGGAGTGCATTCCTATGCACCCTAGCCTCTGGAACACAGTACCGCTCCAGCATATCCTCCATGTATACATCTACGGAGACTCGTGGCTACGTATCCGCCACCTTACCCAGACAGGGAAACCCCGTCAGGAAGTATACATCTGCCAGGGTGAGGTCCACCCTCTCACCCTGTACCCTGAATACCTGTATGTCTAGTTCCCAAAAACTCACAAGCCTGTTCAGCAGCAACCCTGCTCACCGCATCATAGGTACCTGCGCGAACTTCAGTAGTCCGCACAGCCCCAACACCGACCGCACATGACGATCCTCCTAGATGTCAGTCACTATCTCATTCGGGATCTCCCGCTCTCTCTGCAGTTCCAGCGGCATCCTGTCAAACATGCAAGGAAAACTCATCAGACTCATGTCAAAGAAAAAAACTTGCCCCCCCCCCAGGAACCCTAACAGCTCGATCCCAATCGCAGCTTTAGGGCCCTTTGCTGTGGTTTCCAACCGCGGTTATCTGGCCTACAGTCGCGGTCCAAAACTGTGCCTGTCGGGGCTGAACACGCGGTACCAAACCACGTGTCCAACCTCGGAACGCGCGGTCCCAAACCATGTGTTCTGACCCAAACCCTATGTTCTCCACGCGTGTCATCCGCCGTGGAACCCGCGGTCACCGACCGTGACTCCCTCCTACAGACCCGCAGTCCACCCCACGTGGACCGTACAAATAACCCCTGGGACCCACTACCCACCCCCCGAACCCAAAAAACATGCAGGTATGTGTTTGACGGAATACCTGTATCTCCCAGATCTGAAATCGACCGGTCGGATCATCCAGAAACACCAACTCAGCTTTGGTCAACTCTGATCGCAAGTCAAAGTCAACAAGTACAAATGACACTTGTCATGTTGGACCCACTCACTATTTATAGTCCGTTGATTTTTTCTTGTTTTGGCCATTCTGAACCCATACGGAGTCCATTTTTCAAACCGTTTCCACCACTAGAATCAGCACGACGAGACCGTCATGATGGTACCCGTGTGCTCTTATTTTTTCCACATCATGTTTTGAGCATTTTTTAGACACCACTAGTCACCTCGGTTTGCATGCCACTTCGGCTGCTCTCCATTTTTTATATATTTTATATCATCGGATTCATTTTTCTGAGCCCGTGATGATGCTTGAGATCATTTCTCGCTCTCACCTCTAGATTTTTTCGGTATTTTTTCCAAAATGCCCCCCGTTGCCTCGATTTGTGTGCCACATCGGCCGTTATCCATTTTTGACACTTTTTATATCGTCGGATTCATTTTCCGCACTCGTGATGATGCTTGAGATCATTTCTCGCTCTCACCTGGTACAATTTCAACATTGTGTCCCAACACCTTGCTGCCTCGGTTTGCGCACTACATCGGCCGCCATCGGATTGTTCCACATTTTTACATGAGCCATTCACTTCTGTCATATTGCAATTATTTCGATATTTTGCCACCATTCATCATCCCGCAAGGAGGCCCCTCAGTGTTCCTCCCCACCCTCATTCTTGGTCATCATCAATGTTCCTTGATTGAGCACTTCCTCCTTGCCTGGCCATTCCTTTTGTTCGGTATAATTTTATCCCTTTTTCGGGCCGGACAAGTCCTTTACGAAAAAGGCACTTAGGGAGTTTCTGTTAAGCTCTTTTCTGACTCCTAAAACAATGAAAAGATCGTCGAGCAATCTTGCTTCCTTTCATGCTCGTTAAAGTACCTGAAAGGGCGTCTATCTGGTATAAGTTTACCCCTTTTCCGGACCTAGTAGACTAATTACGAAAAAGGAATACTCTAGTCACACCGGCTAGAAGATTTCTTCATTGCATCCTTTTATGCTTCTTTGGGCCTTGGAGACTAACACATAAAAAAACAACCCCCTGGAGTCTTCTTATCGCTTTCAGACTCTCTAAAATTGAAAGCAACCACGAGCATTAACTGTCCTGGGCTTGTACAAATCCACACGACAGTACCATTCCATTATTTCAGAGTCTTCTTATCGCTTTCAGACTCCTTAAAATTGAAAGCAATCACGAGCATGAACTGTCCTGGGCTCATATAAATCCACATGACAGTACCATTTTACACACACTTCTTCTAGTTCCTTAACCCATAAAGAAGTCCCCCCGTGCCCCTTGGCACTATGATCGGTCATCTCTGCAGCAACCCCAATCAGGTCGCCTTTGTTCAGAGTATTCTACAGTCTCCTGCCATTTTACACCAGCTTGAGTCTCACTCATCCCAGTCACTATCCTTGATCCATTATAGCTATGATACCTTTCCCACCAGTCAGTTTCATATGTTGCCCGATCATCCCCCGCCATCATACTCTGAACAAAGGAAGTTTGAGTCCACCCACTCTGCTTGCCCAGTTATCCCCCACAGTATGTCTGTCCTACCATCAGTACTCTCACACTTCAGTTCTCTACCTCGTGCTCCTATCAAGGAAACATCCTTTCCTTGCTAGTTGCAGGTCTCCCTCTATCGACCACAACCCCTCTATTCCAGAGGATAGACCCAGAGGTCCCTACGCCTTGGACCCATCACCATCAGTGGTGAGTGCCTACGGACCACTTTGAGAGGAGTCATCATTGCCTCTCCAAGTGGTTGTTTCTCACATGCTCGACGTCAGCACCTTGATCGCATTGTTGAGAATCACGCAGGGTTTATATCCCTTCAGTGTTAAGAACCTATGTCAACCCTTCTCTTTACTATGTTAGTATATTGTTGTTGGACGCATATGCTTTGTAAGTCGTCCCATAGTATTTGTTGATCCGTAGTTTATATTATCCCATAGTATTGACCCATAGTATTGGACGCATATGCTTTGTAAGTCGTCCTGTAGTATTATATGTCCCATGGTTTTGACTCATAGTATTGGGCATAGACTTAGTATATAAGTGTGTGTTGAGGTCATTGAAGGCACCGTGAAGTTAATTGTATTGAGCTTGCTCAAAGGAGGTTGCCCCCTCGAAGTGGCCCGTGATCAATATAAAAGCGATTCTGTTCTATTATTTCTGATATCTCGTGTATTTGCATTAATTAATTATTGCAGGTACATCACATCTGGTATCAGAGCACTTTCCTTGGCACAAGTGGGAAATTGTTTTTTTCTTTTTTTGGGTGGCGACTTTCAGATCAATTTTTGAAACTTTCTGCACAAAATCAGAAGAAACCGATTGCATATTTGAATTCCTCTTTCAAAAATACGCAGTTTCAAAAAAACATCATCTCATTTGGAGTTCTAAAAGTGGAGATATCACGGATTTAAAATCAGCAATTTTTCAGAATTTCGGTGACGGCCGCGGAAATTGCGGCAAGAAAATCTTTTGACCGAGTGCCCAGATTCCTATTCCGCTTTCATGGGTAGAAGCAGAGTGGTTGTTCCAGTTCTGGAAACATGCTATAATAGCGATTCTAGTAATATAGATCCAGTTTTTGAACATTGGGTGGAATTTCTGCCCAAATTTTTTTCTGTTGCAGGTTCAGATCTGGGAATAATCCCTATCCGCTTAACTGTGGGAAGTACTTGGGCATAAGCCCTAAAACTCATTGTGAGGAGTACCACAGGAACCCCGAAGTAGCTGGCCATTGAGAGGACCTGCCAAGCGAAAAGGGCAACGACCCCTACCTGATTGACTAGTTCCCACCCGTGAGGTAAACCAAGAGCTGTCGTTTGTGGCAAAGCGGTTATCAGTTTTACCTAAGCCGTGGAGTGAGGGGTGCTGCCCCAATACGCAAGCCGTCAGACAGCACTGGTGGCCGAGTGACAACCCTGAAATGTTAGGAAGCCGCACATACCTGGGGTCCATATCTACTTTCAGCTGAACTATTGCCGATCACTGCTGCGCCGTTTCAGATCCATTTTGCAAGCCGTTCCAGATCCAGCCGTTCGGCGTTGTTCCAGATTCCTTCTGAGCTGTAACCGCTCCAGTTTGTTAAAAAAAAAAAAAAAAAAAAATTCTCCATATCTCCCTTGTTTTACCTCTGTTTCCCTTGAAATTTTCAAGGAACCCCTGTCATTCCATTCTGCATATTTCATTGCTGAGAACCCTATCCTCAATTCCCCTTCCTACAGCCCGAAATCTCACATTTGTCGATTTTTAGGGTTTGCCATAACTTCCTCAGATTTCACCCAATCACCTTCAAATTTTACCACAGAGTTCCTTTCTGAATTCTGCTTCTTTGTTCCCCTCTGCCAAATTTTCCCATTCTTTCACCCCGCTTCTGAAATCCTCATTTTTGCTTCCCTGTCTATCCAACAGTGTCCAAAACCTAGTCAAACCCCAATTACCCTTCTGATTTTTTCCCAAATCCAAATTTTCCCTTACTGAAGTAGTTCCTATTTTTGTTTTCCTACCCAGTCAACAAAAAAAAAAAAAAAACTGGTTACGGTTGTCACCCATGCAGGAGCACACACCATGGAGGAAGCACTTGCAGCGATCCAAACCAAACTCCAAGATTTGGATGAAAAATTTCTCAGCCTCCATCTTCAGCATTCAGCCATGAACAATACCAGATAGCCAGAATCTTTTGCAGCCACCGGGTTCTCTGCTTCTAGCAATTTTCGTGGGCCGAAGCTTGATTTTCCTCGCTTCAATGGTACTGATCCGACTGGATGGATATATCGAGCAGAACAATATTTCAGTCTGCATAATACTTTTGATGTTCAGAAAGTTCCACTTGCATCCTTTCATTTGGAAAGGAATCCCTTCAATGGTACTGTTGGTACATCAAAGCTCATCCGGAGCCAAACTGGACAGATTTTTGCCAACTCATTTTGCCACGATTTGGTCCTAGTGCTTTTGACGACTTCACAGGAGCACTCACTAAACTTCACCAAACTGGCACAGTGAGAGAGTATCAGATGGAATTTGAGAAACTAGCCAATCACACAGAAGGATTGTCTGATGAATTCTACATGAGTTGTTTTATCAGTGATCTCAAAGATGAAATCCTTTCAAAGGTCAAAATGTTTTGTCCCAACACAATGATGGAAGTCCTAGGGTTGGATAAGTTGGCCGAGGACAAGATCGCAACTCAACAATGCTCCAAACCCATCTTTGTTCCCTTCAGAAATATGGGTTCCCAACAACCTCCCATCACGCCTGCTCCTCAACCAACTCCTATCAAGCATTTGTCTGAAATAGAAATGCAGGCACGCCGAGAAAAAGGGCTTTGCTATAATTGTGATGAGAAATTCACTCGGGGACATAGATGTGTTCAACAAAAGCTCTATATATTGGATGTGGATTCTCCGCTTGCCTTAGAACTTGGTGAAGAAGCTACAGATACAGTAGATGATCTGGTCGACATGCAACACCCTCCTGTTGACACCCCATCTCAGGATGACCCACCCAAGATCTCTCTCCATGCTGTAACCGACGTCACCACCCCACAAACAATGTGGGTCAGGGGATACTTCAAGAATCTCCCTCTTACCATACTCATTGATTCTAGTAGCACTCATAACTTCATTGACCCTCGAATTGCCAAACAGGCTGATTGTTTTGTCCATCCTTGCTCCAACTTTGAAGTCATGGTTTCCAATGGGGGCACCTTACCTTGCAAGGGGAAGTGTCACAATGTGCGTGTCTCTATGGAAGATTATAACCTACGCTCCGACATGTTTGCCTTGTCCTTAGGCGGATGTGATGTGGTTTTGGGCGTTCAATGGCTACACACACTGGGCCCCATCTTATGGGATTTTGCTGAACTCTGGATGCAGTTTAACGTCAATGGGGCACAACACAAATTTTGGGGCTTACAACTAGGGTCTCTCTGCATCATCACTTCACATCGCCTGGAAAAAATCCTTAAGAGGAATTCACATGGTGTCATCGCTCAGCTCAATTCCATTCAGATGCACCCATCAACAGTCTCCACTACTTCCTTGGATAGATATGAAGGTATCCTTGCTGAACCAATGAGCTTGTTACCTTCAAGAGACCTTTCCGGTAAGAATGTAACCGCATCTACCTCTCAGCAGGAAATGATGGCTATTTTGCATGCAGTACAGAAGTGGCAGCCATACCTATTAGGCAATTATTTCTGCATCAAGACTGATCTCCCGAGTCTGGAAAATTTTCTGGAACAATGGGTCTCCTCCCCAACACACTTGCAATGGGTTATCCAACTCATGGGTTATCCCTATGTGATCACTTACAAGAAGGGTAAGGACAATATGGTGGACGATGCTCCTTCTCGCACAATTGATGACCCAGTTTCTCTTACAGCTCTTTCTCTGCTTGTTCCAAATTGGTTGCCATATGTTCAACAGGGCTATCTCTTTTATGATCTCCATGCTTCTTCATCAACAGGGCACTCTGGGTTCTGCAAAATGTATGACTAGGAACAATGTAACTTCTTTTGGCTGGGACTAAAAATGAAAATTCAACAGCTGGTGGCTAACGATGATACTTTCCAAGTCAACAAGGGGGAACCGACACTCCTTTCGGGATTGATCAAACCCTTTCCCATCACTACACAGCTTTGGCCAACTATTTCTATGGATTTCCTAACAGCACTATGGTGGTACAATACCACATCTCAAAGGACACCATATGAAGCAATCTATGTACAAACACCGCCAGTTCTTCTTCCATACACCCTTAGCAGCTCCCCAGTTCAGGAAATTGACTCGGTTCTTCGAAACCGCGATCAGATTCTTCTCATTCTGCAGGACAATCTTCACATGGCCAGAATTCACCTGAAACAACAAGCCGATCAGCACCGTTCTGAGTGCATTTTCCACGTAGCTGACAGAGTTCTTCTTCATCTACAGCCTTCCAAGCAATCCTCCTTGACACTCCAAAGGCGTCAATGGCCCGAAATGCAAACCAAGGATGCTACCGGGGAACCACTCCTTCAGATTCTGCAGCAATTTCTCCAACCGAAGCTTTGAGGACAAAGCTTTTTCTAAGGGAGAGGGGATGTTAGGAACCTATGTCAACCCTTCTCTTTACTATGTTAGTATATTGTTGTTGGACGCATATGCTTTGTAAGTCGTCCCATAGTATTTGTTGATCCGTAGTTTATATTATCCCATAGTATTGACCCATAGTATTGGATGCATATGCTTTGTAAGTCATCCTGTAGTATTATATGTCCCATGGTTTTGACTCATAGTATTGGGCATAGACTTAGTATATAAGTGTGTGTTGAGGTCATTGAAGGCACTGTGAAGTTAATTGTATTAAGCTTGCTCAAAGGAGGTTGCCCCCTCGAAGTGGCCCGTGATCAATATAAAAGCGATTCTGTTCTATTATTTCTGATATCTCGTGTATTTGCATTAACTAATTATTGCAGGTACATCACATTCAGTTATTGGTCGAAGACCCCGGATTTCCCCCGACTCTAGCACATTGGTGAGTCATTTCGGAACACCCAGTTATATGTCCCTGTGGATGTCCGGGTTGCGTTGGCGATTGTATTCGGAAGCCATCCAGTTCTATGCTTCCTTGAGCACCCAGTTCACTTCTAGTTCAGTGTACCATTAAGAGTAAGACTCCTTGTCGCTATGATCCAGCCGCTCATCAGTTCCTCTGGTACCACACTCAGTAGCACTGTTGTCATTCCAGTGTAGCAGTTATTCAGCTCAAACATGGTCATCCCAGCAGTATGTCCCAGATTTGTGTCCCCTCTGGACCCTTATGATGTACACAGTGGTTCTCTATGTATCCTATAGGTCCCCCTTTTCGGGCTGCACTGTTATTTTTATGTATCTTGATACGAGCATGGGTATTCCCGCCTCATCCATATATGGAGATTCTTCCTCATTCCTTATTTGAGGCCATGTATATTTTCGGTCCCCACATTTTGGACCCCGTTGTTTTTATTGTTCTATATCTTGATACGAGCATGGGAATGCCCGCCTTGTCCATATGTTCAGATTATTCCTCATGCAATATTGAGGTCATGTACTTTTAGTTTTTGCAGTTTGTTCGGGACCGTTGTTCCAGGCTCTAGTTCGTTCCTTCTCTTCTCCACACCCCAGTAAAACCATTAAAAGACTTATGATGTCTATCGACCATACGATGAGCTCATGCCCTCACACATCAGGGGGCAATCTTATAACACCCAAAAAGTGTTCACTACCTCATCTACCCCATTACGTGACTCATTTGTCTATGTTTCCTACCATATTTACCTTTAAACCCTTAAAATCCCACTAAAAAGCCTCCAAAAGGCTAAAAAACCCCTTTTTCCCCCAAAATAATCCAAAATTCCTCAAAAATAGCAAAAACCCCCTAAAAAGGGAATAAAAAATATTTTAAAAAAAAGAGGAAAAAAAGGAAAAAATGAGGAAAAAACCCTATACAGCTGACCTAAACCATATGGTTCCCAAAACCATGGACCAACACTCCACCACTAAAAACCTATAAATAGGTGATGGAGATCCCTCATTTCATATCCACAATCAAACATATCCTTACTCTGCCAAAATCACTCTTGAAACCCTAGCTCACCCTTGAGCTATTTTCACCATTGAGTGCCCCTTTGGCCCATTCCCAACCATTTGGAGAAAGAGAAGGAGCAAAGTTGGAGTTTGGAGCAACCCTCTTGGATCATTGCAATAACTTCACCAACCTTCACATTGGAGGTAAATTTTAATACAAAGAAAACCATTTATTATTTCTTGCCTCTTATGTCTCATGCACATGTTCAGAAGTAATTTCCATTTCAATGTATTGTCTTTTTATTTTTGTTTATTGAACTGCTACTAAGGACACCATTCTCCTTAGTAGGTGCTCATTTGCACAAGCTAGGGTGAAAACCCTTAGCTACACCATCAAACATTTTGTAAACAATAAATTCCCCTCATTGACACCACATTTAGATGACCAAATCCCAACATTGAATTTGGAAAAAATTAATTTCAGAAATTGAATGGCATGTGTTCGTGACTCATATGAATTTTTTTGTATGTTTAAATTCAAATTCACCATTAGAAATCTCTTCCCCCTTTTTTACTCTTTCCCCTCCAACAATATTTTTTTATTTCTTTTTTTTTCTCTTTTGGAGTCATTTTCTGTGCCTTTCCTGCGAAATAGAAAACCTTCCATTTCTAATATCAATAACATTTTTGTATGGGGAGCTGCACAGAAATATTGCTTGACATTATTTATTTCGGAATAAATTTGTTTTATCAATTTAAGTAGAAAATATTCTTTGTATTTTACCTGTCAATGGCAAACCAACATTTGACTGGTGAGTAACATCGTTGGAGACACCTCGTTCTGGCACCAAGCCCTCTCCAGTTTCAATATTTTTGAAGCCCTCTTCTGGTTCTTTATTGTCCAAGCTCTCGCCTTGTTCATTATTGTCCAAGATCCCGCATGGTCCAGTATTCTCTGTTAAATTTTGAGCATTAATTCACAATACTCTAGGATCTTCACTGAGAGAATAACATATACAGTATATCAATGCATAACAATCACAATAAGCATCACAAGAATCAAAAGCATGAGAGACAAGAGACACAAAGTTTCCGTGGGGAAAACCCTAAGGTGAAAAACCCCACAACTTCCTTAGAGATAGAGAGAGAAATGGTTCAACCAAAGTACAACCAAAATACACTGAGATAGTCTCCTAGTAGCAGATGATCCTCCTCCTCACTAGTGCGCCACTTTCTGAGTGAGAATAGATTCTTTTCTGAATGATCTAAATAGAGATCACCTGATCTCTATTTATACTAACCTGTTTTCCCAATGACCTTATGGGGCTGACTTGTCTAGCTAGGTACATCCATATTATTATATATATTTCAGGGCCGACCCCACACATGGTGGTCTAATAACCCATCGGCAAGTACACACACTTGCGACACTTGTCAATCCACATGATGACACTTCCTTATAGAGGAATAACACATATCTAATAAAGGTACAATAAATATATGTGAAATACATTGATGAAATACATTCTGAAGTTACATATACATCAACACTCCCTCTTAACTAGGAAGGTATTTCTCGACATAGATCATCTAGACAAGTCTTCTTCTCAGGATCATCGTCATCAATGCATCGTCATCATCATCGTCACTGCTGCTGCTACCTCAACCAATCTCTGACTCTACTCGTCATAGGAAGTTCGACAGAGCCAGTCCTTTTTCATACTAGATGTAGGCCCACCACCTGCAGGTCTTCATCATCACTGGCCATACTGTGGAATCCTCAGGACTTATTACGTGCGTCAAAAAACCTCGAAAGAGCATCCCAAGCTGTTACGAGCACACGGCTCTACCTATAGGATCTCCCAGGGACAGATTATATGTGGTCACCAAAAAACCTCGGAAGAGCATCCCATGCTATTACGAGCACACCGCTCTACCTATAGGATCTCCCAGGGACAGATTATATGTGGTCATGGAAAAACCTCGCAAGAGCATCCTAGGACTTATTATGGGCACATAGCCCAACCTATCGGATCTCCCAGGGACATATTATATGCCATAGGACAAAACCTCGAAAGTGCATCTGCCAGATATCCCAGGGCCAAATTATATGCCATAGGAAAAACCTCAAAAGACTATCTGCAGATCTCCCAGGGCCAAATTACATGTCCTCCCAGAGAAAAACCTCGAAAGAGCATTTGCCAGCTATCCCAGGGCCAAGTTATATTCCATAGGCAAAACCTCGAAAGACTATCTGCAAATCTGCCAGGGCCAAATTATATGCTCATCTGCACAACCTGATCCACGGCCATAGAGTATCAACCTGATCCTCACCATACATCATCCTAATGTACACATGATCATCCTGATCATCATCACTGCAACATCCTGCTGCATGTCATCTGGAGCAACATCCTGAAGCTCGTCATCCACGATCATCCTGGTCATACAATGCATCTACCTGATGCATACCAAGTATCTACCTAATACATATCATCATACATGATCCACCTGATCATACAGTGTATCCACCTGATACAAATGCAAATACATGATACATATCACCATACATGATCCACCAGATCATACAATGTATCCACCTGATACATATACAAATACATGGTCCAAGCATCCAACATGATGCATATACAAAATACATACAAATGATCCTACTGATCATATCCAACATCCAACATGATGCGTACATACATATAAATGATCCAACTGATCATATCCAGCATCCAACATGATGCGTACATACATATACATATAAATGATCCAACTGATCATATCCAACATCCAACATGATGCATACATACATACATGAAAATGATCCAACTGATCATACAAAGTAGAAACCAGAACATCATCCTGATGCTCATCATCTAGCGCTTACATCCACAGCCATGTGAAGGATCCTCCTTCCAACATGCTTGGAATGGCTTCAGCAAATGTGTCCATCACTTCTTCCTTGAAGTGTCATCAATATGAAGAACACCAAGCCTCTCTCTGAAGTACTCAAACTTCACCTTGGCTAGTGGCTTCGTCAGCACATCTGCAATCTGCTCGTCCGTCGCAACATACAGGAGCTTCATAGCTCCTCTCTGTACCATATCCCTGATATAGTGATATTTGATCTCTATGTGTTTTGACCTGTCATGAAACACTGGGTTCTCGGACAACTTCACACAACTCTGGTTATCACAGAAGATACCAGTAGCATCCAACGGGAGATCAAATAACTCATACAGTAGTTTTCGTAGCCATACTGCCTCACAACTAGCTGAACAGGCTGCAACATACTCTACCTCAGCTGTACTTAGTGCTACGCGGGACTACTTCCTGCTAAACCAAGAGATCACACCTGATCCCATACTGAAGCAACACCCAGAAGTGCTCTTCCTATCTATAGAACTGTCAGCCCAATCTGAATCAACATAACCCTACAGGTTAAACTTTTGATTCGCTTCATACTTGATCCCATAATCCACTATACCCTTCAGGTACCTCAAAACACTCCTCGGATCTGTCAGGAACTGACTCAATGTGTTCACCGCAAAGCAAATATCTGGTCTCATGTTCGTCAGGTACATCAAGGATCCAATCATCTGACGATACATAGAGACATCAACCGGCTCAGATGAAGCATCACATAGAAGCTTCAGATTCAATGCCATAGGTGTTTCCATGGCCTTGCAATCCATCATCCCGAATCTCTTCAGGATATCTACTGTGTACTTCCTTTGACCAAGGAAGATCCCACCTGCACTCTCCCATACCTCCATACCTAGGAAATAATGCATCATTCCCAAATCTTTCATATCGAACTCAGCAGCAAGCTTCCTCTTCGTATCTGCAATCAATCTGTCATCTCCTGTTACAAATAAGTCATCCACATACAGGAGTATGTTTGTTGGGTGGACTCCCTCTGAGTCTTTGCTTCCTTGCAGGAGCTGCTGGAGTCCTTCTACACCTTTCTGTTGTGGAATGTAGAGAGATGAACAACTCCCTCTGAATATATGCACCCTTGCAGAAACCACTGGAGTGTGCTCCCTCTTGATCTTTGCTTCCTAGATTACCCGTTCTTGAACTCATATTCATCCTTAGTCCCTATGCATGCTTATTAGTATCATGATTGTGTTATCCTTGTGATCTCATACAAAATCATACATTCATTAGTATACTATTAAAACACAATAATCTCAAGCATGTATAGTCATGATCATTTCAAACAGAAATAATAAGCATTAGCATTCAAGGTTTATATAGGACTCTTATGGTTAGTCATATCATAAGAAACATAACATGTCTAAACCTGTAATTACTCAAACCTATGACTCTTCTGGTTAGTCATATCATTAATTAAGGTAAGACACATAATATGCATATACCTCTGATTATTCAAACTTACGACTTTATGAATAATCATCATCAATCATGCCATGCATACTTATAAGAAACACATACCTGGTCACCATATTTGCTAGTTATGTCTAGCAATGTGTTCTTGTTCTCTTCAATGACCTGCATAACTCATTAGTTAACTTTTGCAAAAACAAATTATACATACCTCTATGTGATCCATGACTATGGATGAATCTTTGTCTTTATGTCACCATGGCATGTTCAGGTTGTCCCTTCAATTTGTACAAACCTCCCTCTTGCTCTCGAATCACTACTGCATCATCAATTGTTTTACCCTTTGGCCACATTAGGACTTGGCCATCTACAAATGCAACCCTCGTACCTTTTGCATCCAAGGCAAAGATGGAGAGTAATTTGTTCTTGAGCCCAGGTACATAAAGGACTTATTTCATCTTCAAATATTTTCCAGAATCTAGGTTGTAGGAGGCTTCACCACTTCCTTTGATTGGGTATTGATAATCATCCCCAAGTTTCACTTTATGGGGTGATTCATGTTCAGATAGATTCACAAAAGATTCCTTAAACCCAATCATGTGTTTGGAATCCCCACTATCAATCAACCAATCATTACAACCATGGGAGATAGTACATGTGAGAGCAAAGATTAGAACATACTCTTCTTCACTTGATGAGTCATCATCACTACTTTCTGATCTAGCCTTCTTCTTTGGAGGTTCATCATCCTCGACAGCATGAGCATGGAACTTTCTTTTGTTTCCCTTCTTCTTCTTGCTGAAGTTGTTGTTATTAACCCTTTTGTTCTTGGGACAATCTGAAGCAAAGTGGCCCTTCTCATTGCATGTGAAGCATCTTAGATCCTTCTTATTCTTTTGATAGGATATTTTGTAGCGAGAGTGCTCCTTCTTGGTCTTGCTTCTTTTGGTGTGAGTTGCGAGAGCTTGATCTTCACCTCCCATCTTTTCCTCATGAGATACAAGTCTAGCTTCTTCTTGAGAGAATTCCTTCCATAGTTTACTGAAAGAGATCAATTTCTTTCTTGCACAGATTCCTTGAATAAAGGAGTCCCATGACCTAGGTAGGCCATTCAGAGTGGTCATAACAACTTCACCATTGTCCACTACTTCATCCACAGCTTCAAGTTGCTCCTTGCTCTGAGAGAACTTGGAGAAGTAAGATTGAATGGTTTCTCCATTCAACATCTTGACCCCTTTCAATTTATTCCATAGAGTCATCTTCCAATTTATGTTCTTCCCTTCAAATAGCTTGGTCAAAGAGTCAAACATCTCCTTGGGTGTCTTTAGAGAAGACACATGGGATATGAGATGGTCTTTGATAGAATCAGCAATGATTCTCTTAGCTTTGACCAAGTTCTTCTTATGCAATACCTTGGCCTCTTCATCCTATGGGATATGGATGTCTTCTTTTATATATGAGTCCAACTCATTCTCTTCCAGGATTAACCCAATCCTATACTTCCAAGCTCGGAAGTTATCAGCCCCTTCAAGCTTATCCTCAAGCTTGGTGTGGTGAGACATCTTAAAGAGTACTTCAAATGGAAATAGAAAAGATTTAGGTCTTACCACTTGAAATGATGAAAACTGGATCTGGTCCTGGATTAGAGTTTGTCGGAAAAACCCCTTCAGATTTGCCTTTTTGTCCTCCCGGGTTCACTGGGAGAGCCCTGAATTAGGGTTTGAGTTTCTCGGAGATCTATCCAGCCAAAAATCTCGATCCAAAGCTCTAAACTTCGATTTTTGCAAGGAGCTTCCAGCTATGTCTTCAGATTTCAGAAATTCCTATTTTTGTGGAAACCCTAATTTTTAGGGCCAAATCTGAAAATGCTCGGAATTGAATTCTGATTGGACAAATAGATGCGCCTTGATGAGTAGAGTCAATCTACTATACTGTTTTTCCAAAATCTGTGGAGAGAAACCCAATAAACAAGAAACTCAAGTTTTCGTCACTGCAAAATGTCTTCTTCTCAGGTTAGCTCTGATACCATGTTAAATTTTGAGCACTAATTCACAATACTCTAGGATATTCACTAAGACAATAACATATACAGTATATCAATGCATAACAATCACAATAAGCATGACAAGCATCACAAGAATCAAAAGCATGAGAGACAAGAGACATAGAGTTTCTGTGGGGAAAACCCTATGGTGAAAACCCCACAACTTCCTCAGAGATAGAGATACCAATGGCTCAACCAAAGTACAACCAAAATACACTGAGATAGTCTCCTAGTAGCAGATGATCCTCCTCCTCACTAGTGCGCCACTTTCTGAGGGAGAGAGAGATACTTTTCCAAATGATCTAAAAAGAGATCACCTGATCTCTATTTATACTAACCTGTTTGCCCAGTGACCTTATGGGGCCGACTTGTCTAGCTAGGTACATCCATATTATTATATATATTTCAGGGCCGACCCCACACATGGTGGTCTAATAACCCATCGGCAAGTACACACACTTGCGACACTTGTCAATCCACATGACGACACTTCCTTATAGAGGAATAACACATATCTAATAAGGGTACAATAAATATATGTGAAATACATAGATGAAATACATTCCGAAGTTACATATACATAAACATTCTCCAATATGATTTGCTGGCTAATATCCACGGACATTGTCGATGCCAGCTCTGGTTGTGGATGATCCACATGTTGAATATCAATACAATCATTTTGACCTGGAGATTCGCTGGTATACATTTTATATAATTTTTTGCAAGTATTCAAGGTCACTATCCCCTTTCGTAATTTAGTTAATTTAACCACGATCTTTGTGTTGGCTTAAACTGACCCAGAGGTTTCCAATTAGACCCAGGTTCTTTTTGGTTCTCCCTTTGACCAACAAAACCCCTTTGCACCGGCCCTTTCGGCAACAACCTACGAGCAGTTTGAGGTCTCACCCGAGGTGTATCTTATGCGGTACTGCGGAATCAGGTTTCCACAATAAATGATGAGTTGTTTATATGAACAAGCTGTGCAGCGCAGGACAGAAGGAGTGCACTGCGGGGCAAAGTGATGCGGTACGCAGCAGGATCTACGCTACGAGTAGTACTGCACGGTGGATGCAACACTGTGGGCCTCACTAAGGGTTTCTTACTGCTACGAATCTTCTACTGGAACTGCGAATTACCCACACTTATCCTCTACTTGGAAGATCTCGGAAACGTTAAGGCACTGAAATGAATATCACTCATCCATTCATTCAGGCACTTACGGGTTCTCTTTCTATCATTCATTCTAGAACTTGGATTATTACAACGTGAACTGAAATGATAGACATGACTAACTGTGTTGCATTCCTTCACTATGTTTAAGAAAGTATTTAAACTTAAATGACTGATTCACGATCTTAACATAGAATTGAAATGTTTGCCATTCATCTGCTTCCGTGGAACCTAGCATATTATTCCCAAAATTCCCCTATTGGTAAATGCATATCAAAGTTCTCATATTACAGCATGCAAGGAAACATTCAAGCATTCATTCTACAGAAAATACAGACAGTCATTCATTCATAAACATCATCGTATAACACAGGATTTAACGTGGTTCACTTCTCCAGATGGAAAGCTACGTCCAGAAGAACGGTTGGTAATATATTTCTTTCAAAAGGGATGGGGCAACCGTTCTTAGTCTGCACACTCAGCTGTAGACTCTCCTTTCTCTCGGCTAGGTCTCTACGCACACAGTTGCTGAGCCTTTACAAAATTCGCAGCTCAGAGAGATTTTATAATACAAAAGGGTTATCTCAAGATTATTCTAACAACTAGCATCTAGTATCCAAAATAGAGCAACCACAACAACAACCCCCATCCCATACAAAAGTGTCTTCTTAAATAGATCATGCCCGAAGGTCATGTCTGTACAATGTTGAAGACCTAAAACCCAAAACCCTAAGGGTTTCCAAAACTGCGCCAGTATTCCAAACAGAATTGTTGGCTCCTAGTAGCGTTTGCTTGATCATGGCGGATCTCCACGTCCTCATTTTGTCGCTATCGGCCTTCCTGTTGCACGGATGCCTACAGGCTGCTTCTGTCGAACCGTTTCTCTCTAACGGTTTTACCTTCTAAGCATGCCAAACGTCGCTTTCCTTAACAACCCACGCGTGGCCACCTTCCTGTTTTGCCTATGTCTGCCGCTTGGCAATCCTGGAATATCTTTCCAAAAACGGCTGCTACCGGTCGAGTCGGTAGCTACACTTGATACTTGTCCAACACACCGCTTTGCTGGCTCCACGTGGCCTCCTAACTCTGCAGCACTGCTTCGGCATAGTATTGGTCTTCGCATCACGGCCAAAACTTCGATGCTGCGCGCAACTCGCAGTCTGGTCAAAAGTTGGATGCTACGCGCAACTTCGCAGCATCCTCAATACTTAGCCAGAATTGTATTTCTGAGTTGCGCTCAGCTCAGCTTTCCCTGCTTGCCTCAAAAAGGTGCTTCCAAAACTTTATCTCAACCTGGGCCCAACACTTTGAAAAATAATTTTTTACCTTCTTGTCCATCTTGTTCTCCAGTTTGGTAGTTCTTTGTGGATTCTATATCACATTCAATTTCATCATCGGATATTATAACTTGATTAGTTGATACCTGGGTGTGCTCTTTATTTGAAGTTGTAGTAGAATATGAATTTGAAGAAGTTATTGAACATAACCGACCAAGAAAAGTAAAATAAAATCAAAGAATACATCTGAAAATGTTAATGGAAATACCTTGATTTATACCCAATTCATGAAACAATATATTCATAAACAACTCTTGTTTTACTGTATCCATAATAGAAATAACTATTCTTTCTCGAGACTTGATCAACGACTCTTGTTTTACTGTATCCATAATAGAAATAACTATTCTTTCTCGAGACCTGATCAATGAATGAATAATTCTACCTCCTACGTACAACGAAAGAACTGTGCCTCGAGAAGAGACTTGTCTGGAAACTATGTGATCCCAGAATTCCTGTGTCCTTTCTTTTGCAAATACATGGCTTCTCGAACTATCGTTGTTAACCTTGGGCAAAGGTAAACCAATCATTGGTATGCCCTCATCCTTCCAATCCATATCAATTTGAGAAGTAGACGAAATATCCTTCTCCCTTCCAATGCTCCAACACTGTATAATAGAGAATCCTATAAACAAGTCCTTGGAAAATTCTCTATAAACTCCCTTGGTAGGATTTTGTGTAACATTTTTTTTTTTCTTGCTGAAATTTGTGAAAGCTTTAGAAATCATACAATATTTTTCCATATCAGCTAAAAAAACTAAAGTACATGCCACTTCATTTGATTCTAAGTAGTACAAAAATGCAAGCATGTCTTCTTCTGTCCAGGGACTATCACAATTACACATATCAACGACAACAAATTCGCAGCTGACTATCGCACCAAAAAATGCAATGGATCTGAGTGTGTTGACCAAAGATGTAGGATAACAACATTGACAAGCAAAATGTGAACTATTTTTGACGTCGTCAATAAACATAACCATATCCTCTTTATTGATATATAGATTCAATATTTTTCGAGCATCATTTGGTATTTTGGTACCATTATCCACTTCAGATTCTTTCCTTCTCTTTTTACTCGGAAATGTTGCTTGCTTTCTGGAGCATAAAATACTGCACAGTTGCTGGAGATGGTTTGGTGCAATTTTATAGATTTCAATGAAGTTATGGTCAATGACAATCAATGATCGATCAGTTTGAACATCATGAACTTTGAAATATTCAACGATCTAATCCCTGGTTGACCTCTCGTCCTTGATCCGTTTGCAATATTGATATAAAGTCTCTGCGCAAATGTTTCTGTCAACTAATGTGCTCATCCTAACTGATCCGTTGATTATATTTTCTGCCACAATGGTCAATTCATCTTCATCAAGATCATGCAATGGTCTAAAAACATTAGAGCCATGATTCTATATTTTATTTTGAACAAAATCCTCCTGAGTGATGCTCTTGGGTGATCATGGCAAGGAACCACTTTTGTAAAGCTCGAATACTGACATCCATTTGCTCCGCAGTCGATCTGATGTCAAAACAAGAGTTATTTTGTCTTTAAGGCTGTCCTTTGTTTGTACAACAAAGATATCAATACATTCAGCTTGGAAAGACTGCAAACATATAAAATTGAAGATAATATTTAGTTTGCTAATTTTATAACACATTCATCAATCTAAAGACTTTGATTGATAAGAAGAAAAGTTATATACCTTTCGAGCATCACTGGAAACGTTTCCCTTTCCCGGTCGGGATGGCATACCGCAAGATATCCATTTCTCCCTTGCTTTTACAACTTGAGAAATGAATGGAGTGTTTGCAAATTCCTTGTTTGATAAATTTTTTTGTTTTCATAATTTGGTGATAATGTGTTGAGGAAAATCTCTATGTAAAAGACGAGTTGTTCGATGCCGATACCTTGGATGGAGTTTTTTATATTGATCATCTACAATGAGTATTTTCTGCGCAGAAATAGTATGCTGCCCATCCAATATATAAAAATTTACGGATGGAAAATTAATTTCCTCTTCATTTCCAGGAAGAAATACCAATGTGGTCTCCTTATCGAAAGGCAATAGAATATCATCTCTCAATGTTGTTGTGAATGTATGGAGAAGAGATACAACCATCTTTTGCACGACCTCCTCATCAACTTTTCGATATTGTAAGTGCGGAGGCGCAACAACACATCTTGTTACGTCAATAGAAAAAACTTTCTCGTTGAACAAAAAGAATTTGATCTGCTCTTGTTGAACTTCTTTTGAACTTTCGAAGCTCTTAGTCACTTTCCACATCATCGCTTTAGAAGGACTTGATTTCAGTTGTTTGAAGGAATATTTCTCCACATCGTTTACAATATTTTGGAGAAATGCTCTTCTAAGGTAGAAAAGAATATTTTCATGGCATATAGTTATCTTCCTCTTTAAAATATTCATGCGATGCAATACAGATGAATTTTTCGCATCTAGGATTCTTTTCTTCCATACCGACAAAATTCATTTCTTCAAAGATGACGCGGTATCAATTCCTAACCGATTAGAAACATCATACAAGGGAAAAATCCACGCTTGCTTCGAACAGGAAACCGGATCTGGATCGGGACCACTTTTCATTAGATCTGGTCAATAAAGACAAACCATAAGATCAAGCTGTCGAATGGAACACAGGTCTCTATCAACCACTTCAACTTGAAATCGCAATATTCCGTCAGAAACGGGATCTGCATATGTCAATATTCCAACTCTAGTTTGAGCTCCATCATCAACCAAGTAGAATAGATATAAATCTAGGTACAAATTATCTGGTTCATCCATCTCAACATACCATTCATTCTGGAATAAACCAAGGCCGTGATCGTCTAACAATTCCAGGAACGGGATTTCCTGGTATTTACTAAGGCTCAACAACCCATACATGCTTTATCTACAAAACAGTAAATATTAAGTAGTTAATATAAGAATGCATACAATGTTTATAATTATAAATTAGTGTTTTAAGTCATATGTTATTCTAACCCATTAGTAGATGTTAAATAGAATGTTAAGCGAATATGTTAACCACATATGTGCATCGCCATGGTTACAGATGCTTGATTCTGCGACCCCCCATGCTTGATTTTGCAACCCCCCATATTCGCTTCAGGTGAGACTTCAACCTCTTTACAAGGTGATGTCGAAGGGGCCAGTAAAGGGATTTTTTTATGTATACATTTCTCTTGTGAATGAAGCGTCAGCCAACCCTTATTGTTCTCAGTATTCTTTCATTGTTCACCATTCTTCATATACATGAATTGACATCCTAGCCTTCGAAGGTTGAATATTTTTATAATTCCCTCATAAATGAAGGGTAGGGCAACACTTCTTATTCCCATGATTCTTTTCATAATAGTTCTATACAGCAAGAAGGGTCGGTTGATCATTCTTCTGTTCACCATTTTGGATACTGGTGAATTCACAATTCTCTACTAAACGAAGGGGCAGCTGATCCTTCTTGCCAAATGTCGGAAGTCGGGATAAATTTTTTATATGTTGTAACTTAGCTAATGTCCCAATCGCCATGGTTACATAAGCTTGATTCTCTAACCCCCCATATTCACTTTGGGTGATACTTCAACCTGATTACTGGGAGATGTGGGAAGGGCCAATGAAAAATTTCGCTCGTAAATTCGATCTTCCCAAAATCCACAAATCATGAAATCTCATACAAAAAGAGTTATTTAAAAGTTGTTATTGAGATGAAAGCATGAAAAGGTGATAATGAAAAACCTCAATCATAAAACTCCACTTCAAGATATTTGCACAATTCACTCATAAATGAAGGGGCAATCGACCCTTCTTCTACCCATTATTCATTTCATAATAGTTTAAACGGCAAAAAGGGTCGGTCGATCCTTCTGGTGTTCACCATTCTGGATACAGTTGAATTGTAACATATAGGTGTTTACACTTCTCTACTAAACGAAGGGGCGGTCGATCCTTCTTGTAGCAAGTCTGGATAAATATTGGGGATATGTTATAACTTAGCCAATGTACTGATCCCTACTATTTATTGCGGAAGTTGGAAGTCTGGAATTTTCGTCCCATCCTTCGTAGGTTGAATATTTTTAAAATTCACTCATAAATGAAGGTTCGCCCGACCTTTCTTGTGCCCAGTATTATGTTCAAAATAGTTATAAAGTGCAAGAAGGGTCAGTCGATCCTTATTGTGTTCACCATTCTAGATACAGGTGAATGGTTGGATATAGGTGTTCACAATTTTCTACTAAACGAAGGGGCAGCCGATCCTTATTATCGGTAGTCAGTAGTCAGTATAAATATTGTTTATATGTTATAAATTAGCCAATATATCGGTCCCTACTATTTACTGCGGAAGTCGGGAGTCTGGAATTGTCGTCCTATCCTTTGTAGATTATTTTTTTTTATATTTACCTCTTAAACGAAAGGTCGGTCGACCCTTCTTGTGCTCAATATTTTTCCAGCGTTCACCATTCTGGGTATACATGAATTGACGTCACATCCCTCGTAGGTTGAATATTTCTACAATTCCCTCATAAATGAAGGAACAACCTACCTTTCTTGTTCCTAGTATTCTGTTCAAAATAGTTCTAGACTACAAGAAGGGGTGGCCAATCCTTCTTGTTGGAGGTCGGAAGTCAGGATAAATATTGTTCCCTACTATTTACTGCGGAAGTCGAGTTTTTGGAATTGTCATTCCGTCCATTGTAGATTAAATATTTTTACATTTATCTCTTAAATGAAGAGTCGGTCAACCCTTCTTGTGCTCAGTATTTTTCCGGTGTTCACCATTTTGGATATACATGAATTTTTGGCCTAGCCTTCGTAGGTTGAATATTGTTACAAAACCCTCATAAATGAAGGGGCGGTCGACCCTTCTTATGTCCATTATTATTTTCATAATAGTTCTAGACTGCGAGAAAGGTAGGATGATCTTTCTTGTGTTGACCATTCTGGATACACGTGAATTGCTGGATATAGGTGTTCAGAATTATCTACTAAATGAAGGGGTGACAGATCCTTCTTGTCGGAAGTCGGATGTCGGGAAATCTTACTCAGGAATAGTGGCCATTTGGGAGACAATTATGTTTCACATGTAACAAATGATTATCATGATCATTGAATTTTATGGACAAGAATATGTGTAGTTTCTTTGATTCATAATATGAATAGCAAGAGGCTCTTTTTCTTCTAGGAAAACAAAAAGAGCATCTAACTAGGATGAATTCTACATTAATTTGGAAGAAAGAACATTGAAAATATTTAAATGTGTGGATCAGAGCATACAAAATGAATTCTAACTCACATATTACAGTCAAATATGAGGCAAACCAATAAGATGGTGTAACACGAAATACATTCACAATAGATAAATTAAAAGACTGAAGATAGTGACAACATATCAATCTATGTTTCCGATAGACTTTTGCTTCTGTTCTTCATTAAAGTCTTCAAAAAATATTACATCCCTGTATTTTTTTCTCTCAGATCCAACCCCTATTACTTTGTCATATCAAAATTTATACAAAATGTTCTTTGAATTCTTCGTTAAAAATGGAAATTTCAAATAAATGTCTCTGCTGTAACACTCGGGAAATTAACAAAGGAACCACAACGTCATTTAAAATTAAGACACATGAATATTCATTCTTGATACAACCTACATTTTGTTTTCCCAAATATTTCAACAACTTTCCATTGCTCTTGAGTTGGGATTTCATAATCCATCATTTCTTTCACCATCACCTCCAATTCTATGCATTCTGTGTAACATACATAGGAAGATCCTTCTTAATCATTATAAATTGTTCAATTATTTCAAAATCATCGGTCAATTTATCAATTATTGTCTTTCTAGTCAATCCTTTGACCAAACCTTCAAATTTCGAGTGATCCATATGAGCCTGTACTATCAAACTGTGATAATTTTCTTGAGTCATTAATTTTCCATCGTCAATCCAAAAATAAGGTAGACCACATTCAAAGGGCTGAAGAAATAATTCCTTGAAATTTTGAACTTCAAGGACCATCCATTGCGCCATGTCTTCTACTTCTTTAACACGATCATTCTTGCCAATAATTCTTCTTGCCGAAATGATGATTGATGGTCTATCTTTGCTTCCAAAATTCTACATATCTAATTGGGTTAGAGTGTTTATAAATCTTACTGTATTTTGAGTTGTTTCTAAAGGCCTTTTGGATAATTTCTTGTTTGCCACTTTACACCTCTATAGATCTATGTTAGCTATAGCATCTTTATCTGCTATAAAATTCAAATAAGACCAGAATTTGGTGACTTCCACTGATATCGCATCCCATATAAGGTTTTTAGATCCTTGTAATGGACCGACCTATCAATCTATCTTTTAATTCATCAACTTTCTTTTGCAGTTTGTTTTTATCACTCAAAGCCTTTTTCTTTTCTGCAGAATTTTGAATTACTTCCTATTTCAACTTCTGGTTTTCTGCTTTAAACTCTTCTATCTCTACATATTTTAAACTAATTTGTGACATAGCCCTGGTCAGTTCCTCAGTAGAGGAATTTTCCATTTCTCCTTCATCCGTACATAGAGATTGATCCCTTGGCTTCTCTGGCACTTGCACAGTTTCAATTTGATTAGTATTCAAAACTGAAATTTGTGACAACAATTCAATCCTTTCCTTTTCCCAAGCATGCTTTTCATCTTGTAACTTTAACATTTTACCTTTGTGGTCCATCATTTCTTGATATATGGATTCCTTTTCTTGTTGTAATGCTGTCAACTCTGGATATTTCACATGTTGATTAGTTGGCACCTTCAATTTTTCCTTGAGCAATAGAATGGTATTTTATTTTTCATTGAGCCTTTTGGTACACTGGTTGTTCACTGGCTCGACTCCCACGGTCACAAGGCCCGTTTGTAGTCTTTTAGTCTGCATCGAATTTGCTTTGTTTTCTATCTTCTCTTGCCTCAATTGACTCTCTAGCTTTGCTATCACAAACTGCAATTTAGCAATTTTTAAAGTGGATTGTAATAAATCATAATACAGGACATCTCCTGTTTGTTTATGCAATTGAATCTTATCGGGTATATTAATCGCATCAAGCTTAGCTTCCATTTCATAAAATTTATCATCGTTCACCACTGCAAACCTTATAGTGTTTCTTCCTGGATCCGCAATTGTAAGAAGGGAAATTTCTTGTTCTGCCAACTTTCTAACTTGAGGGTACAATTTTTAGTTTCTTCCAAAGACTGCTTCTTCTTTTCTGTATATTGTGAACGGACATCAAATTTGGACTTATACTGAGAGTTACTTCCAGATTCCTTTATTTCTGAAAAAAGAATATTGTTGCATATTTGCAGGTGGCTGCGAAATCAAACTAGTTTTTTCTAGAACAATTAAATCTCGTTCCTTCATACTAATAATTTCCTTCTGTCGTTCCACTTTTGATTTCTTGCTTGAAACTTCTTCATCGACTTCCATACTATCAGCTTTTGAAACACTTCTCTTACTGGTGATATCATATTTAGATGGTGTCTGAACCAACATTGCCAAATTGTCTCTTTGTTCCATATTCACTTCTCTCTTATCTTGTTCAAATTTGAATAAATTTGTCATTTCTTGTAATCCTTCTACTGTTTAATGATCAAAAGCCGTGTTTCTATTTTGATGTCTCCTTTGCGATATAATTTAATGAGGATCATAATTAATCCTTTCAGATTCTTGGAAATCCATGATCTTCAATAATGTTTCTACTATAGATAGGGCTACCTTAGCCTTAATGATGAATGGACCATCTTTAAGAGGGAATTTCACATCTGATGATTTTTTTAAAGCACGAAATGTTCTTCTTCTGAATGCAACCTTTGTCTAATAAATTCTAAGGAAAAAACCCTTAGTGTTAAAAAGGTTGGAAACAGATATGGTGCTCCAGTAAAACCAGTAAAACCATACACTCTTATTATAGTATGTTCTTTATACAAGAACCAATCACATGTTCGGCCTTCTGGTGTAGGCTACAAAGTTTCTTTCATTTCTTCCAACACTCGAGGCAATTCAGCATTAACAATAATTTTGTAAACTTCTGCCATGATTGTATTGGTGAAGTCAAACATATTGACCTATTTAGGAAGGTCATGAGAAAAGGTGGTACCAAGAAACTGCGATTCTGAAATATTTGAACACAAGACCAGGTTCAAGAGATATGACTGATATCTGAAATGCTTCAACTTGTGGAAATTTGCCAACTGGACATGAATCGCTTCAGCTAGGAATTCATCAAAATTAAAACAACACACCAGACTCGACTGTGACTTGGGTGAAAGTACTTGCAGAAGGAAACCTAACATAACTTTCGTGATTGACTTATCACTATCTAGACCGAAAATTTGACTCAACAAGGACAAAACTAACTGGGTATCTCGTTGAAAGACATCAATACTCAAAGGGAACAATAGGTTTTCATTCAATTGACCATCTTTCAATATTTGCAATAAAAACTTGTCTTTTTATGTCGGACTACAGTTTCTATAAAACTTTACCAAATTTTCTTCGTTAAACGACTTAGGGTATTTGGGAAATGTTACAGGTAGACATAGAACCTCACGAAAATTTTGCGGATTTACTCGGCATAGAATTTTGGTCATATTTACATTAATGATTACCCTTTCGGCATGAGAATAATTCACCGCACACCAACCAACAAATTCAGGGAAGTGTAGGGTTTGTTCGACACAAAAATAATACAAAAAGGAACCAAAAACATTAAATACATCCTTTCCATGCGACTTAAACTCCATAAATTTATTTTTAGACTGCAAAATGCTACACAGAGACAAAATAGGGTCAAAAATATCCCTTTCCCTCTCAACTACAAGCTCCTCATTTTCATGTGAACTTTCATTGAAGGGAATAAGGTCTTAGGTTTTCTTGATAATTTTGGGAAACAAAATCTAAACACCGAGGGTTTCGGGCTACCTGTGAGGTGAGCCTGATGACTGATGTTCTAGTTGATGAATAAAATGATGTCCTTCCCGTGGATTATTTTCCTCCAGGCAATAAGCGACAAAAGGATTGTTCAAAATTTTGAAAAAACCTTTTATATAATATATGCTTAGGTGGTTTCAGAACTTGCGATGAGCAGTTTAAATTTAACCGCTTTTCATAACGGACTCCACCAACGCTTGCCACGTGGTAAGAGGTTTAATTTCAGCTCCACCTTCCCAAGTTTAACCATCGTGCACTTTCTAGCACCGGAACCCATTTCCACCGTCGATTTGCTTCAAGGTGGGTTTGCATCATAATTCCACCTCGTTTATACACGTTTGAAACTTTTTATGTGATTCTTTCAATTGTTTAGCACCTTTTTCATCTCCGCCCTTGGTCATTTGAAGCCCCTCTGTGCATTAGAAGACCCTGCGCACAATCATCAAGGCCATGAAGTTGACTTGCAAAGAACATTGTCGATCTCGAAGGAATCAAATCCAATGGATCACACGCATTTCATTGGTTTAACATGCACGAAATTCACACGTAGGATCAAGGACAACCAAAATGCCCCAATATGGTGACATTACAAGTCAGAGACCTTATTTAGAGACCTTAATATAGTGGCAATATTTGCATTGTTCCTCTCTATAAACTTTAATAAGCAATGTTATATTAATATGGGATAGTTAAATAACCCAATAATCCATCTAGAATAAATTTAAAAAACATAAAGACAAAAAAGCTAACAATATGAAGAAATCACTTGTTTGATCAATTATACCAATTCTAGACATTGTTTGTAGATGGGTTTGTAGAAGATCTAGTGTAACATGGGAAAAAGTCGATGAAGAAGAGGGAGAGATGCCCATAAGAGATAAGAGAAGTCTAAACAACAAGATAAATATTCCAAGATGGCATTGAGATGAAACATTAAATTAGGAAAAGAAGGAGAGATCGCATGTCATGGCAATAACATATAAGGCTCTCCACAAAGTAATAAAATCACAAAGATTGACTAAGATAAATAGAAACTAAGCAACTTCAAGCTCTCACAACTAGGGGAAAATGGCACCATTCATACATAGTTTGGAATTTTTACATAGTTTCACTTGGAATTTCGAGCCGATGTTCTTCTGAGAAAAAAATACAGAGTAAATACATCAAATTACAAATAACTTAGGCCAAAATATCTTCCCCAAAGAGATCGGCATCTCACCAAGTGCGCCCTTCCTCCAAGAGACAAAATATGTAGAGAAATGTGAGAAAGGTGTGGAAACAATTTGAAGAAGAAAATATCATGAGCAACCCTGTAGCTTCAACCTACAACAAATGACTCCATTGTAACTCCAAATGAAAGGTCTGAATGGCCTCTCCAATTTCCAATTAGGATGGGAATCTTGCACCCTCAAAATTGGTACTAAGGCAAGTAGAGTAAACACTCCACTAACATGGACAACCTATGCTCTCCAATATGCAAAATGAGAAATGATCAAAATCTCTTCTCCTTCTTTGTTCTTGTCTTTTATAAAATTCCCAAGCCTTCCATGGTTCAAATTCCTTTCAAAATCCTCATGCAAACTCGAATTGGGAAGAGATTCCAAGTTGTGCCACTTGTCCAACAATTCTTAGTCTTCATCTTCCACCAATTTGAATTAGGAGGCTCTTTGGCTTCCCTAACTTTGTTGTGTGCCTTCTTGGAGACTATTTTTAGCCCTGACATGCCATATTGGTCAGATTTCAACAATCAGGTCTAATTTTCGCCATAAGTGTCATAGCATCTTCATCATTGTTGTCATACAAGCTAGGGAATCTAGCCCAATTGTCTGTCTCAATATCAAAAAAATGCCTCTTCCTCTTCCATGGGAGTTACTCTTCCACTCCAATTCTACCTTCATCGAGTCATGCCAAGTATAATGACCTTCCAACTCCCCCAGGAACATTAGACTCCACCTTAGATTCGAATGGGTGAGAATAGGATTCCATGTGGCATGAAGAATCTAGCTTTGTGTGAGTCCCACACCACCAATGTGCCTCCTGGCATGACCAAGTGCCACCTTATTTTCCTATCATAAATATTTATTTATCCCCTTTTAATATATTTATTTATCCCAATGTTTCCACCCCAACCTAGGGAACTAGTAGATTGGTGGAATTTACCTTCTAGTATTCATTTGGGTGGGGGCATTACATAAACGTTTCATATCTTTATTCATTACATGTTAAGAGTTATACTTGTTGAATGTTAGGGTTTGTGACAATGAAAATTCAAGAGAAGAAGGTTGACAAAATCTTGCATAACATTCTCATACAGTATCAGAATCACAAACTTGTTGGCACATTGGATCCACATTCTTAATAATGATCTTGGTGATTATCTTGGGACATTGTAATACCCTAGTTTTGACTTGGAATGTATTATTCAAACTTATGTAAATGATGTAAATATTCTAGTGTGAATTCCTAGTGCGGAGCTCAAGGCCAAGGCCCGACTAGTGAATGTTTAGGCATGTATGATGTTATATTTCTATTTATACACTACAACAAAATAGCCCTTTAGGGGCAATTTTGTCTTGCGGGGGTCTTGGTAAAACCCCCCCTAAAAGTTTTTTCAGACATTTGGAGGCGGTCTTCTAAAACCGCCCCTAAAAGTCATGGAAATTGGACTTTTGGGGGCGGTTTTTTTAAAACCGCCCCCAAAAGTCCTAAAATTTGACTTTAGGGGGCGGTTTTGGGAAAATCCCCCCTAAAATCCCAATTCTCATAACTTTTGGGGGAGGTTTGTCAAAACCCCCCCTAAAAGTCATGAGAATTGAACTTTTGGAGGCAGTTTTGTTGGAACCCCGCTTAAAAGTCCTGAAATTTGACTTTTGGGGGCGGTTTTGGGAAAACACCCCCTAAAAGCCCAATTCTCATAACTTTTGGGGGCGGTTTGTCAAAACCCCCCCTAAAAGTCATGAGAATTGAACTTTTGGAGGTGGTTTTTTTGGAACCCCCCTTAAAAGTCATGAGAATTGAACTTTTGGAGGCGGTTGTTTGAAAACCCCCCCTAGAAGCCCAATTCTCATAACTTTTGGGGGCAGTTTATCAAAACCCCCCCTAAAAATCATGAGAATTGAACTTTGGGAGGCGGTTTTTTTGTAACCCCCCTTAAAACTCATGATTGAATTGAACTCTTGAGTGATGATTAAGGCCTTGCGACATCACATAATATCTAAATAGTGAATCTAATTTCAACTACAAGTGGGATATGTTGGTAATTTTTAGATCTATAACACCAAAAATGAAAATTTTCCTGCCAATTTCAACATGCTAGTAATTTTCATTCTGCCATTACCCTTTCTTCTCATTGTTTTCCCCTTTTTGTGAAGGGTGACTCAAGTGGATTCCAATGGACAACAATAGAAACAAGAGAGCATAACATAACACACACATGCCCATATCCAAGGCCTAGAATATATTTTAAACTAATGAGTTGAGTGAATTCAAGATGCAATTACAATAATTATTAGACAAAGCGTTCATATGACCAAGTGCATCACCTTGGATAGAACACATATCGGTAGTCAATAACAAGGATGGAACCTTTTGGATGTGAATTGGTTATTCAATGTTAAATAAGGTGACAATTAATTAAGAACAAGTACCTCCTACCCAAATTGATGATCCTCTTTATTAACTTAGACGGGAAAAGGTTTTTTCAAAGTTGGACTCAAGTTTTGGGTATCATATTCATATGAGAGCAAAGACTCGCGGTCTTCATTATTTAAGATGTACCACCACCTGTCACCTTGCTGTAGACACATGCCGCCTTGCTGTAGACGCATGCCGCCTTGCTGTAGACACATGCTAGTGATACTAATACCAACTCAATTAACTGCGTGAAGAATGAGCTCTCCACCATCGTCATCAGTGCCTATGATCGGAGACGATCAAGGAAGAACTTTAGGTTAAACATGCCCGATAATGGCATGGTTCCTAACTTTACATGTATTGTTCCTGAGGATTTGTTGTTAACATGAAGCTTTGGACACAGTCTAATAAAATACGAGGAGACATCATTTTAAAGTTAAACCAAAATTTAAATACATTCGTCAGGGTCGATGCTATATTCAATTGCATCAGTTTCATTTCATCAGTTGCCATGTGTGCCTTAAAACAGTGAGTGGAGGTGTCTTTCACCAAAATCCCGATTCCACTTTGATCCTTATTTTTTGTGCCATCGAAGAATCCCATGGGTGAATTACCAAATAAAATTGGTCGATTTATCAAAAATTTTACTTTGTCTGCACCTGGATCTATGACAAATTTTGCAGATGCTTTAATAATCCTTCTCCCAACCTCCTCTATGTTCTGTCTGTAGCCTTAAAAAAGAATGGCATTCATTAAAATCCATAAGCCCCATGTGACAATAAAGGGAATTGATTTTACCTTGGGATTTGTTAAAAACCAGAGCTTAAAATTTTCTTAAAGGGGCTGTAGATGCCAATTATTTTTTACTTGAAGAATGTTACAAATCAAAGTCCAAACCTCCTGAGTAATGCTACAATCTATTGCAAGATGTTGTATGGTCTCCTCACTGCTCAAACATAATGGATAGGCTGAAGGTCCAATTCCACCCCTTTCTCTGTAAATCTCCCCTGTCAAGACTTTATTTTGTAAGCATAACCACATAAATAGAATTGATTTTGGAGGAGATTTGATTTTCCATATCACTGTATACCACCACTTCGAATCATCATTCTCATAAAGATATATAAATGCATTATAGGCCTCTTTTAATGTCTACACAATCCCTTCTATTTTTTTCCAAGTCCAAACCAACCTATCTGGTTCTGTAGACAGAGTGATCCCATTTTGGTAAATTCTCGGTATGTATGTGTTCCATTCAGTGGATAGAGTTCATGTGAGTCCAAGATCTTATGCAAATAGACAATTAATACTAGAACCTATCAAGTTGGAGATATTTGTCTTATGTATATATGCAATATAATAAAGGCTCCGACTGTGTAGGTGTGGTAGTATTTATTCTGATAGTATAAAGCCAAATTCTCCACCCAGAAAAGGATCCAATCCTAAAAGAACTCTCGTACCTGTACTAACCTTCCAAGCAATCCACTACTTAACCACAAGTAGTGTATTCAATATATTTTTCCAGATAATGGAGGCTATTGGGAAAGCAAAGTGTTTCTTCCTCAGCCATGATACAACATCAACTCCTTTCAAATATTTCCTTCTCATAGTGACACTCCAAATATCGTCATGAAAAAGTGCCCTCCATGGCTGCCATCCCTCTTCTCCTCTGCGTTTGACCATGGCGTGACACATGGTAGAGGTTTCACAGCGCTCAGGTTGATGGCAGCTCTGTTGATGGTGGAGACAGCTTTCTTACTCTAGCGTGGCGGTGGTCTCTGCAGGTGCGGTTTCCAGCGGTGGACAACGGTGGATATTCACTGCAATGGCTGTCATTAAACCTTTGCAGGAACATCGGAGATGGATGGCTCACTGCAAGCGAGGAGGTGGTGGAGATTTTGCGTGGTGACCCATTTCCTGGCAGGACTTACCTGCTGATCAGTGGCGGCGGCGGGTGATGCAGGGAAGTGCGTCTATGATGGGGGCATTGCCTGTTGTTAGTCGGGGGTGGAGAACCGCTCTCATGTGGGATTTATGTCTTCCTTTTAGTGGCGGCACTGGTCGGCAGCTATTGTCAAGCCAATAATTTGGCTGGATGTTTCTCGATGTAGTGTGAACTTTCCTTGGAAACACTATGACTATCTTAATTGGTGGTTTTCAGTTCGGATGCCGGTGGATCTACAATCCCTTCGTATTTGCGTTTTTCGAGTTTCCATAGATGCTTTCTACATCTGTGGATTCTTTATTATTTGTTTATTCCAGCTTTAAATGAGCTCGTTATTCATTACTTGAACCATTCTTGGCTGCTCTGTCACAGGGAAAATAAGATTTGGATTATTTTTTTCGGGAGATGCTTTGGTATCACTCTGAAGTTCTCTTGGTAGAGCTTGAAACTACTTTTTTTTTCTTTTTTCTGATACATGAAGCTGAAAAGATTATTATTTGAAAGGACTCCTTGAATCCCTTATACAGTATGTAATTTGATTACCTCTAATGAAATTATGCCTTTTTCCAAGGAAAAAAAATGTTTTGAAATTGCTAATATGAAATTGTAAATCTAGACTAATAAGAAGATCATTTGTTAAATGATAGAATTCTAGTATATATATAGATATATATGAACATAGTGTTATACAAATGATCTACGTGAAACCGGAACATAAATAATATATACATAAAATGATATATAGAGTGATCCCCGCCATTTTAAACCCCTCCCCGACCTTGTACAACATTCCACAATGCGCCATTTAAACCCCTCCTTGACCCCTATAGAGCATTCAATAGTGTGCCATTTGAACCCCTCCTCGACCCCTGGCATTCGACAATGGAGAGCATTGTTATATCCATTGGCATTGGCCCACATTCCCCCACATAGGGTTCATTTCTACTCGACATCAGAGGAGCGGAGGAGACCAGCATAGCAATATTGGTCAACATTCAATTTATCATCACAGTAGAGGAGATCACCGTCAATGTCTTCGGTAGGTGGTTTTTGTAACTCAGTAATTTTCCTTCCATCACTTAGCCTTGATTTTTGTTTCCAAGGGTATTAATCACCATAGCTCATAAAAAATGGAGGTTGCATTCATTGGGCCAACAAGAGACAAGCAAAGGTTCAATTCTTCAAATATTAGATGACTGAGACCTTAGATCTCCTGAGTCCTAACCCCCTTGATGCACTTTTGTAATTCCATGAGTTCTAAGAGGAGCTCTATTCCAATCCTCATTATAGACTTCATCAGATTCTCAAACAAAGTAGTTATAGCAGAGCCCAAAGTTAGCAATAGACTACCTTTTCAGATAATAATACTTTCCAAGTTTTTTCAAGCAATCGGTCATCCATTCATAGTTCCTTTTCCTCGAGAGTGATTGTTAGGAGTGACGGGACTCCTCAATCTAAGGATCCCTCTAGAATCCCTCCTAGGATAGCACATTTTCCGCCCCCTCAAATTCCTTGAATCTAGGGGAATACACCTTTGAAGATATTTCTTAAGAGATCCGGAAACTTGAGCTTAGTTAGGGTTCCATATGATACATGAATACTTGCATTAATGAAACTTTGTTTGACATCTAAATACTCAAACTTGATGACATGCTCATATATTGAGGCAATTGTCTACTGAATTGTTGTAAATAGACACGTTCATGAGATTGTTGGTTCTATACAATCCAATGGGGAAGTTACCAACAAAGAAATTTTAACATATGTCTAACACAACTATCTTGGTTAGGTTGACTATAGATCTCGATGGTGCACCATAAAAACAATTTGGTTATTTTAAAGTTTTTTAAGCTTGAAAGCAAATGTATATTATTAAAAGTATTTTCATGAGATTCATTCTGGATAAATCAAGGTCTCTTACACTTATTTCTGCCTTGCACATGATTGCAAGTGTAGAGAATGATTAGATCCATATAGGTGCAAACTTATATTTTCTACACCCCAAAAAAATTACACCTCAAGATATTTGATTCCTCTTAGCTCATAATAGTTGCAAGGGTTAGTTTATATAATGCAGTAAATTGGTTGGATCACTTCTAATGCCTTCGAGAAGCAAGTACTCATTTAAGGAAAGTGTAAGTACTTACTCTAATGTGTAAGGTAACATGTTGAATCCAAATTGATTTTTTTATATAAATATTATTACCTTTTGCTTGGATCAACCGTGAGAAAACATTCTATATTGATACTTCTACCTTCAATCTGAGTTTCAAAATTTATGTAACCAAAATAATGTATATCACATGCTCCGATGCAGAGAACTAGGAGATGAAGACCCCAAAATTGGATACCAATGAAAAAGTAAATTCGGGAAATCCTCTCCGCACCTAAATGACCCTGCCTTTTTTTGACTCCACTCAAAATCAGGAATTGCTTTTATGACTACAGAAACTCCTCACATGTCTCTAGAGCCCAATGAGACCTCAATCAGGTAGCAAATTGAACCCCAACAAAGCTTCAAATAACGGATAAGACCTCAACCAAGCATTCACAGGAAGTCAACAGGTCACGACTCAGTTAGATAAGACTATAGAAGGCTGTGACCTTCACTAATATCCTCAACAGGGCTCACGTTTCAGTAGATCAAGGCTCGGCTAGGTGGATTAAGGCTCCACAAGCTCATGGGTTAGCAGATCTGGGCTCACGGCTAGGTCAGCAAGGGAAGCAGCTGTCACAACCTTCCTCAACCAAGTCACAGGTAAGCAAAAAGGTCTTAAGGGATCATGGCTCAATCAAAGATGGCAATAGTAAATAAGGCATCTATTCACGAGTTCACGAGTTTGTAATGTGTTTTAGAGAAATTTGGGCTGTTCACAAGTTTGGCATGCATTTTAAAGAAATTTCATTTATCTGCAATGAAAAATTGCTGGAAACTTTGTACTCTTTCTTGTTGTCCCATACTATCTGTCCTTGCAAAGAAACTTTTAACAAATCATTGGGAAATAGTATGCCAAGGTTCTTTGTGGGAGATAAAAAATGCAATCAATTTGTTATTTACATGGTTCCTAATTTTGACTGATAAACTGTGGAATACAGGGGATCTCTGTTGTCAATGTTACCCATATATTTCATTGGTCTTTACACTTAGGGTAACATGCGTCACAAGAAATTTAAGGATGTGATAATTTAGATTTGGATTTTATTGGTGATGTCAGCGAGCTCATTTGTTGACAATAAAAACTTAAATTTTCAATCAGAAAAAAGTTAAACAATTGTATATGAATAATAGAACATCAGGAACTCGTGCAGTTATGACGCATGAGCCTTAGACAATGGTGAATGTATTGGCCAGACGTCATCTTGTGTTTATTCATGGCCAAAATATTTTATGAAGGCCACAAACAACCCAGGCTACTCTTGGTTGATATTTTGCTGGTTAGAAATTTTGGTTTATATTTTCCTTCTTTCTGTATTGGGATTCAAATGGTATGCTTCAATTACTGTGAGATAACAAGGTTTTTTTTCTTGTCAGAAATTAGTTTTGGATTATAAACATTTGTGCATGCTTTTTCTTTGATGGTTGATAAACACAATATTGATGATTTGATATGTGGGTTATTCTCAAGGGTAAACATTCAGACAAATGAGGAAGTGGCCTTAAAACTAGTATGTTTGCCTTCTCCTTTATCAAGTATTTGGGGATTATGGGTGTGGGTATCTGTTTTTTTTGGCTTGGGTGACACAGAACAGGCATATCAAATAAAACATTTATGACAACATAAAGAAATACAAGATTTGAAAATTAAGAGAATAGATTGAAAATACATATTTAGATTGATAAATCAAGATTTAGTGGTTTGCAAAAACGAAAAATTGCATGCACACATGCATATTTTGTGTCAAAATTTATGTTTGCTCAGTATTGTCTCCTTGATTTTGAGTCAAATTTTACAGATGCATATGGTATTAGTGTCAACATTAATTTAGGATTCTTAGTTTCCTTTTTTAATAATTTCGGCGGGATACCAGGGTTTGTTGGGTTCCTTCCTCTTGGTGAAGCCCAAGAAATCTGTCTTGGAACTGGAAAAAAACTGGTGTTCGAACCTGGTTTGAACTTGTGGAAAATGCAGTTTGTGTACCATGCTAGTTGGGATTAAGAAATAAGAACCAAGCTACATGCACAGGAGTAGTTAGAATATGTTTCAATAACCCAGATAATTTCATGTTGAGAAACAGATCACACTTTAAGTATGCTATTAATGATTTGTTTGTTTCCAAGAATTTTTAGTTTGAATTATTCAAATTCAAATTCATTCATTAGCAGTGTGGCAGAAAATGGACCCAGAAGTATTCTCAATGTATGATCAAGATCATGTTCTTCACTTATAGTCTGTAACACTTTGTAATGGTATCATTGCAATTTCAAACAAATTTATTATGTTTAAATAAAACTGATATGATTTAGTTTTATGAAAATGATAATTATAAATTCAATTGCAACAATCTGATATGTGCATTCCATTTAGCCCCTTCACCGTGCAGCTAGAGGTGAACACTTGGAAGTGGCACAATTGTTGATTAAAGCTGGAGCTTCCCCGAATAAGAGAAATATTTTGAGAAAGGTTTCTGGTTTCTAAATCCTTCCTTTATTACTTTATATTTTTTTGAAATTCCTTTTCCTAGTCTATTAGTTAATATCTTTCCGAGCAACTCTTTTTATTGGTGCTGGAAACAATTTATTTATTGCATTTGATTTGTCCAGATTCTTGTAGATCTTGTGGACCCAGACACAGAAGTGAAGTTAGTCTTAGATGTTGCAACGTTAGTCATTAACAATTCTTAAGGAAAAAGTAGCTGCAATGGAAATTTAGTAGCACTGTTTGAAATTGCTTGTATGTTGTCTTTTAGCTATAAATACCACTACTTGGAAATTTAGATAGAGATCTGCCCTATTCAGTTAATAACTTAATAGCCAAATGAGATTTTCTTTCAGTTTGTAATTTAGTGACACTCTATTAAGGCCTGGATTAAGATCATCTGCAAGTTATGCTCTTCATGATCTGTGAGTCTCTTTATGGGAAGTATCTGCAAATTATATTTTGCATTTATGGGGTCTGTTTGATAGCATTCATATATACAGAGAGTTCACAGTATCTTAATTTTTGAGGAGGAAATGGGTTTCAATAGGAAAAGGTAAGAGCGGCAAAATATGATCTCTAGACTTGTTATTTGTAGGTATTATGTGTCACAACAATCCAAAATGTGTGGTTGAATTTAAGCTAGATGTAATGAATTTAAACACTTGTGCTATTCTCATGTAAGGTAGTTCATGTGCAGTGTAATTGCTAAATAAATTCATTAGACAATTTTCTAACTATGTTTTGCAACAAAATAGGAGAATGCAAAAACAAAGCACCCACAACTTCTGTACGAGTCCAAATTGTACAAGATTCTCCAAGGAGGAAGTAAGATTACTACTGTCTAACTAGGAATTCTAAGTTTCTTTTCATAGTTAATTTTAGAATTGTTCTACCTGGGAAACTTACTGTAATTTCTATTGTGGGTCCTGCTTTGAAGATTTTGTCTTTCAATATAAGTTTCTAGAAGGTCTCTGGATGTCTTCCTCACATAAACTGTTGGAATATAGCTAGACTTCCGAATATAATATGGTCTGGTGTTGAAGGTGATTATAATGTTATGGTCCTAGATATACTTGGACCAAGTCTTGAGGATTTACTTAATTACTGCAATTGGAAGTTCTCATTGAAGACTGTTTTGATGCTTGCTAATCAACTGGTGGGTGTGTAATCTTAAGGTTTTCTTGCTTTGAACAAAACATGCATGTTATAGTTTTGCATTCTTTAACTGAGGAGCGATAGCTTGGTGCTTGATCTTCTCCATGTTCAATAGTGATTTTCTACAATATGAAATTGTAAGAGTCCATGGAAATATTGCCTGAAATCGATGGAAACTATTTTTTTACTACTTCTATTTGCAGATCAACAGGATTGAGTATGTGCATTCAAAGAGTTTCCTTCATCGAGATATCAAGCCTGACAATTTCCTTATGGGGCTTGGCCGCAGAGCAAATCAGGTGATCTATGTTGTAAATTTGATCTTTGGAATAATTCTCTATAGTCGTGTAAGGCTTTTTACTGCAGAGTTTGGAAGTTCTAGTTCTATTTATCATCTAGATTAATCAAATCAAATAAGTTATAGCAAATGTATCTTCTGAATTTCAAAGATTCTACCATAGAAAAAGAGTCTCTATTTGCAGGTTTTGTAACACCCTATGCATTCTGATTTTCTTCTAACCTTATATCAAGGCAGTGCCAAGGCTAGACCAGTTTAAAATCAAGTGCTTATGAAAAATTTGGATCGTGATCCACCACGATCCACCTAGGATTTTTCATGGAAATGGATCTACTGAAGCAGGAAACAAATCCTAAAAGCCCATGAAACGGATCCCATGAAAAATCAAACAGATCCGGAAATTTTCAAAAGGGTGCTAAAACTTCCAGTGCTTTTGTGACCCACCGACCCTCCAAAAAATCAACTTTTTAAGGAAAAAACCTCCAAAACCCCAAATTCCCAAAGGTCAAAACCATAAACCCCATTCCTGGTCAAGGTCTGATCTGTCTTTATTAAAGATTTTCTCTTGAACTCTGATTTATCAAGGTCTACTCCCATGGTTTATGTTTTATCTATCTGTATGGTCAAGGTCTGATGCCAAGATTTTATTTATCCTATGTTCTATGTTGTTGCTTACTTCACCCACACTGTTATTTAGTGACTGTTGTTGCTTGCTTATGGTCTGAATAGCCTTACAAAACCTCTTTTTAATGGTGAAAAATGCCCAGGATTCATCAAACAGTGCCCAGAATTAAGATGAATAAGTTGTACTTCTTATAACACTGATTTGATGATATTGTTGATGAGACTGCTGAGAACTCGTGTTATGCTCCTCTCATGCCCAGGACAGCTCTCTAAAGTTTCCCTATCAACCACCACTAGGACAAGGTCAACCCTTCTAAAGAGTGGATAGCCATACAAAATGGGTGGTAACAAGTTCAATGATCAATTCAATGTATTTGGAGGTTAGAGTGGCTAAACTGGCCAGTTCTGGTTCCAGTTTGGTCATTTTTAAAACATTGAATAAAACAAGAACAAAACCAATACTAAGTTCTTTGGTTTTCCCCAGGATGAAAATTGACCTCCTTTTGGGTTTTAAGTTTTAACGGCCTCTCGGGACACATACATGACAAGAATTCCCTTAGCGTGTTGTTTGGTTCCCTTGTGGGTGGTTCAATCTACTTCTAGGGTAGACAATCCATGTTAAAGTCTCTATGATGGCAGATTACAAGTTAGATGATGCTTAGTAATGAAAGCTAGATGGGAATACATACATGACAAGAATTCTATGGGAAGGCTATGAGGCTGACCTTTCAGTTCTCATTTCACTCCCTCCTATTTTCATGTTCATTTTATTTTATTTAATTCATTATTTTCCTCTCTTTTGTCTTATATAACTTTACATTGCATTTTATTTTATTTATAACCTTCTTTAATAAACGAATTGCATTTAATGACTGATTCTTACAACCATTGCATGGTTCGGATCCATTTTGGATCACACTGTGTCGCTTTTTGTAAGCGTTGGTGTTGGTTGAGTCTTTGCACTTCCCTCACTATTTTCCATTTGTAGTTTTCCACAAGAAAGATGTAGTGTCGGTGATGGTTTGGATCCATTTTGGATCACACCTCCTCACTTTTTCTAAGTGTTGGTGCTAGTTTGGATCCATTTCGGATCACACCTCCTCACTTTTTCCAAGTGTTGGTGCTGGTTGAGCCTTTGCAATTTCCTCACTATTGTCCATATGCAGTTTGCCACAAGAAAGATGTAGTGAGAGTGTGCTTCTCTCTCCCTTCACTACTTTTTTTTTCTTATGATGAGTAGGCAATTTCTATCATGTCTTTTGCCTTGCTTCTCGGTTCTCTTTAACTGCTACTTGTAGCTTTTTGCCAATGCCTTCTCTTTCGCTGCTAACTCTTGGTGCAGCTGGGTCATCATCTGAGTGAGACTATTCTCCTACCAGTTATCCATCTGGGCGACCTTCTTTCCCAATCACAGTCACCAGAATCGGATTGGGGAAAAATCAGCAAATACAAAAAATTAAATATATACACATTACGAATAAGGAAGTCCGACTGAGATAAATCCTACTCAGGTAGCCTCTTTGTGGATGATTTGGTCACTATCCCTTCCAAGGTTGTCGAAGCGTGGGAGCGAAGCAGGAGCGGGAGTGGGAGTGAAGCGTCTCGGAAGCGTTTGTATATATATATATATATATTTATATATATATATATAGATATATATATAGATATTCAAAAAAACATGTAGAATACCAAACTAGATGCAAAATTTATGAAACATGTATGTTTGTGCTACTTCCAATATATGAAATGCCATCTAAATTCCATAATTCATTATTCCATTATAAACATGCCTTATCATGCCATCTAAATTCCATAATTCATGCCTTATCTCCCCTCTCTAACCCTAAAAATGCCCTAGGCCCCACCCAAAGAGAAAAAAAAAAAACAGGAAGCTTTCTGCTGTCCGCGGAAGTGCTCAGGAAGTAAGGTCGAAGCATGGAGGGCAGAGCTTGGAGCGCTCAGGAGCGAGAAAGCTTCGCACAGTGGTAGGAAGCGTTTTTTTCCTTCCCGAAGCGAGCTTCCGAAATTCGGAAGCAAGCTTCCAAAAACGCTTCGGCGGCGCTTTCGCTCGGAGAGCGAATTTGGAGAGTGAACCGTGGGGGGAGGGGACACTTCAGCAACTAGGGGACTCCCTTCACAGCAACAAGTAGAAAACTCCTCCAACAGGCAGAAACACCTCTAGCAAGCAAATAATGACCAAAAACAGTCAAAATCAGGATTAAAAACTTTTCTTGGGGGTGCAGTTCAAATAATCAGAGCTTCAAATCGTGAGTTAGGGAAAAAATCACGAGTTTGACTTGAGTTGACCAAGTCAAACTCTGTCAACCCGAGTCAAACTTGGAAAGATCCGAATCGGATCATTTGAGTGCCGATTTTGATTTAGGTTGTGATTCCTGTGAATTTTCTCCCAATCGCACATGCTGCACTCCTTGCTTGTTCCAATCTGCCTTAACCGTAGTGAGGGAGTCTTGGCATTCATCAAATTGATTCTTTAGCAATGAAAGCAGCCTTGTCAAGATCTCAAGGTTCTTCTCCATCTCTGCTATCAGCTGGTCATATATCTAGGGCCTCTCCTACAAGTTCTTGTTCCCTTCTTGAAAAATTGCAGGTCTTCCAACCTTTCTCTATTTTCTTCTCCCATGCTAGTTTGCAATGTTCTGGAAGCTGTGTCATGGTTAAGGATTCAACTGCTCTCATACCTTATGATCTGTAAACGAGGTACTTATATCCCACTCACTTCACCAACATAAATACTATGTGGAAATAATATTTGGTCTCTATTCTTAGTCTTGTATAGAGATTCCTGTCTTTATGGCTGCAAGGTATTTGTTCTCGGTGTAGCTTGCATAGAACAACCAATGACAATGCAATTAACAACCAGTATTTGAAGTTAGTTTCTTGGTGGTTCTCACTTCTCACCAGGTAGGCACAGAAGCAACCAGTGGTCAGGCCAATAAAAACCAAGGCTTTGCTATTGCCCTGTCACTGACGATTGTGTCTTCGGGATTGACTCCGTGGCCTCCATTCTCTTTGGACTTCAAAATGAATTCAGGCTTCTTGTATTATATTCAGTTTTGGGTTACCCTATTTGTTTGCAAGATATCAAAGGCTATGCCAACTCCTGCTACAAGGCCGAAGCACATGTCTTTTTTTTTAAATGTGAAATTTCAGTTAAGCTGAGTGTAGTCATTCCTTCACCCAACCATAACATCACAATTAATAGTGTACATGGCTGAGATACATAACGATGCTAATCAACTGTACCCATATGCCAATGTTTCCACCAACCCAGGGGTTGATTAAAGACCATCTTCACTGCAAATTGCCCCAACGACTCAAGCAACAATAACCAGGAAGAACTGTAGTCAATAAATAACCCAACTACTTCACGATCTAGAAATATCATTGTAGGTGACATCTGCCATGCTTTGTACTGAACCTATGGTGCACTGACTCAGAGGCTGGTATTCCAATCAACATCATATGCACTGACTCAAGGCTTCTAGAACTTTTCCTATTCAAATATTTTATTATTATTCTCGATCTTTAGGTCTGCTAGTCATATCTAAATGCAGAGAAATCAGTTTCGAAAGGGGCTTTTCATGAGCTTACTTGACCGTGTTGTTGTCTCTAACACTACTAACAATCCTCTTCCTTTTTTTTGCTTGAGAAATGAACTCTGAATAGAAATCATTGATGCGCTCTTCTCCGAGACGAGTCCTCTAGAGCGATTTGTAGCAGATCGATTTTATTCTCCAGGAATCAAACTCAATCTCTTGGGAGTTCTATCCTCCTTCCTTGTTCGAAAACACTGCAGGTAAGTAGACTTTCTCGAGCTGGGAATATTCTCTGGTTTCACTAGAATGCTGGGAATGTCCAAAACAATTATGTTCATATTTGTTTTGCACTTTCAAACCACTGGGGAGCAATACAAGTTTGTTCTAGCTGTCAAACACTTTTCCTTGCAACAGTTTCATTTTCCACTAGAAATTGATTCTTTTTGTTCATATCAAGAGTTGCTTTCGTCTTCATCTTATTTGAGAGAAAATGTTGTGCTAGATTTTGGAAATCACCAGGAAAGCCATCAATACACCTGGGAGAAGCAATTTCAATCCACTCTCCTCCAGTAATACGATGGGAGCCCTGAAAATGATACCCAACAACCAAATTGATGCCTATTCAAAGTTCACACACTTTTAGGAGAGAGAACACACCCCCAATCAACATATGGCCTCACACACATCTAGCATGATCATATGAGAATGGAGGACGGCAGTGTACTGTCATCTAGATTTGTTGTGTATGACTCATTAGATGCCCAATGGCCTCAATTGCAATATATTGCTAAATTCCAGGGCTGAGAATGGAAACTGGAAACTCAGCTGATATAGTGCAACAGTCCGTTAATGGTATCCACTGATCTTGAACCTCTTGCAAATGAGATGGTGGACACAATAAAGCTGTTTGGGTTCTTCAATTTCTAATGGAGAATGAAATTTTGAAGAAAATCCATAGTTACAGCATGTGATGGATTCTCTAACAGTTAACATAAGCCAGGAAGTAATTAAATAGAGCATCTTCCATTAAAACACAGGCAGCCATTAAAGATGAATACAAATAGCATATCATACACATAAGAGCATCATACTTAAAAAAATACTAATCACATAATGAACACATTGATTTTACTATGGAAACCCAAACAATAAAACCAACATTCAATGGTTGCTCTGTTCTCTATTTTGACAATATCTGGTTATAATGCAGCTCATGGCTCTTTGACATTCTCCCACTCTTGGCTAGCAAACAAGCAAAAAGCCTTTTGAAAATCAAATGACAATGAGTTATAAGAGACCTGGGGGTAATAAGAAGGTTGAGAGGTTGACTTTTCAGTTCCCATTCCACTCTTCCATTTTCATTTAAAAATAATAATTCATTATTTTTCCTCCTTTGTCTCATTTAACTTTACATTGCATTGTCTTTTGTCTTACCTTCTTTAATAGCTGAATTACATTTAATGAACTGGTAAGAGTATAAAGTTATTGAAAAAGATTAATTAAGCTTCAATTGATTTTGTTGCAATCAAATCTTGGATATTATACTTTTTTTATTTATGTAATCTGTATTGTCCACAATGCAATGACCAGGCTGAGTTGGGTGATATCAGAATTATTTATGTCCCAATTATAGCTGTCACTAGTCAACAATAGTGACAAATCAATTGCCTTCTTTTGTAATACCCATAGTTTTCTATCATAAGAAGTCAGCTGAAGCTAAAAAAAATTTGAGGGCATCAAAAGGCTACTCCCTCCCTATTTCTGTAAATATTTGTTTAAACAAGAGTAATGGTTCTGACAAAAAGAAAAATTTGCAAAATTATAAGGCTCTTTTAATTTTTGTAATGCACTTGAAATCTCTTTTAATTTCTATCATGCACCTGAACATTATTTGCTTCTAAATTTTGTATTAGCAACATAATTTTTATTAATATTGTGTTGCCAATCAGAAATGACATCTTGGTTGGAAAGTTGGTGTTTGCACCAAGAAAAGCAAGGTGTTGTTTGATTTTAGACTATAGGTAGGTAGCTCTAGAATCAATAGTCCAGTCTTGTTGAGAAGAAGAGGACCAATGTGCTCTGTGGGGAGATCTAACATTCTCATCATAAAGTTCCTTATTGCCTTTAATGGAGTGCTTTCTCAATTAATAGAGTTCCTTTCACATAATGCCACCATGGAAAGCACCATAAAAGAATTTAATGAAGCTCTTCTTCATTAAACTTGTTGCACTTGTATGATAGAACATTCTCAATACTAGCAAGAGTAACATAAACTTTCTAAATTACGGATAATCCAAAATGGCTTATCCAATTTATATGGTGGTTAGCCAATTTGAAACACACTTCTGGTGCTTTTGTGACTATTTCAAGCCTTCAAGTTTTGGGTGTATTATATTGAAGGAAATTTCTAATTTACCTATGTATAGGGAAGTTTCGATTATATATTGCTACAATTCAAAATACCGATCTATATTGACCCTCACCATTTGCAATATCTCAATTCCCCAATTCTTAAAGGGTGCTAGCTCGATGGAAGAGCATCTGCCTAACAAGCAAGAGGTTGGTGGTTCGATTCCTCCGTGCCCTAATGATATTGCAATATTGATATTTTTAATAAAATATATTTTATGATGATTTTTTATGGCTATAGGGGGGGTTTCAAACCGTCATTGTATGTTTCTATGAGGGGGTTCTAAACTGACTTCATATGTCACTAAGAAGGGGGTTCGAAACTTCCCTTGTATGTTACAATGAGGGGGGTTCAAAACCCCTCCTATAGGCATCTACAAGGGGGGTTCCAAACCACCCCTATAGGCCTCTACGAGGGGGGTTTCAAACTGCCTCTATAGGGCTCTACAAGGGGGGTTCAAAACCACCCCTATAAGCATCTACGAGGGGGGTTCTAAAATGCCCCTATAGGCCTCTACAAGGGGGGTTCCAAGCCACCCCTATAGGACTATACGAGGGGGGTTTGAAATCGCCCCTATATTCCTCTACGAGGGGGGTTTGAAACCACCCCTATAGTCCTCTATGAGGGGGGTTCCAAACCGCCCCTATAGTTTTGTATGAGGGGGCTTATGAGGGGGGTTAACAACCACCCTCATAGGTCTCTATGAAGGGGGTTCAAAACCGCTCCCATAGGTCTCTATGAAAAGGTCTACGAGGGGGGTTTAAAACCACCTCCATAGACTTCTACGAGGGGGGTCACAAACCGCCCCCAAAAGTCACGGTTCCGATCTCGTCAAAAACCTCCCTTAAAGGAAAAATTTTTTAACATCAATGCCTTTAGGGGTGGTTTTGCCAAAACCGCCCCCAAAGCCAAAACCCCCCCCGTAGGTCACTTTTGGGGGCGGAAGACGACCCCCCCTAAAGGCCAAAAATGTAGTAGTGTTATGACCATATGATTGGATTATTATGCCTAATTCAAAATGTATGTAAATATTATGTTGAAATTAATGAAATGGTCCAACAATGGTTGTGTAAAGAGAACCAAAGGGGTTATGATTCCACCAAAGGGGAAGAGGAAGGGGGCTTATGGGAAACCCAATCCTATGTTGCCATGTGTCGACCCTAGAACCCACCCTAAATTCTGTCATGTGATGAGAATAATCCTAATTATCTCATTTTTTGACCATTTTCCAATCATTTATTGCACATGTGAGGTTGGTGAGGAAAGTCACTTCATGTAGTTATTGAGCATGGGGATTGTGACAGTTATGTCAGCTATCAGTAGTCCTATTCCTTCTATAGTCAGAAGCCATGTCAGCTGTCTCTTGGAAGGAATTCGACCCATGGAGGACATTAGAAGTTTATAAATGTCAATAACAAAGAAGGAAATCATATTTTGATCATTTGTATAATTTGCAATTGCATTTGTGAAGAGGGAGAGCTAGTGGATGACTAGTTTCTTTCCTTAGCCAATTTCGAGGGTGAAAAAGTCCCATCCAAGTTGGTAATTGGAAAGGCCATTCAGAACTTTCATTTGTAGCTTTAATGGAGTATTTATTTTCAGGTTTAAGCTACAGGGAATCTCATGGTTTCTTCTATTGCAACTCACTCCTTCAACCATTTCCAGTTTTGTGGCATATTCTTGATCCTTGAGGGAGGGCGTTTTTGGTGAGCTATTGTACTCTTTGGGGGAGATTCTAATTCCCCATTTATTTTTTAATATGAATTAAATACTCTATTATTCATCTCCAAAAAATTTCAGGTCGAAATTCCAAGTAGAAATGTGTAAATCTCATTTTAATGAAAGAACAGTGCCATTTCCCCACTACCTTGTTGTGAACCAATGTAATGTTGATGATTTAGAATGAATGGATTATTATATAATACATTTGTGATTAATATACTACCATGTATGTATTTTACAAGTTTCATGTACTTTACTTGAGCATTTGAAGTATTTTTACTCAGTTTAATTGCATTGGGAGAAGAAATAGTGTCATTTCCCCAAGGGTCGAATGGGTGATTTTTGCAGCTGAATGGGAGAGGGTTGGAACAGATATAATAATAAATTAATGGTGCATATGAGACCTTAATTACATCCTTAATACATTCCCTACATATGTTCAGAAATTTGAGTGGTTTTGGAGGCATTTGGGAAGCCATTTTCAGTACTTATCCCAGGGGGATTTGAACCCCAAATTACTAATAAAATTGCATACTTGGTACAGAATCTTAAGAGAGTTTTCATAGGTATTTTGGTGGACATATATCATCCTTGAACATCATATTAAATTCCTAATATAATTCATACACCTTCCTTGAATATTTGAAGGCATTTGGAGTCAATTTGAGACCTAGAGATCAATACTAGTCAAAGGGAAATTACTAGTAAAGTTCCCTACATTGGCCAAAATTGAAAGAGGATTTGCAGAAGCATTTTAAAGGTCCAAGAGAATCCCTAAAACACATATTTATCTTATAACATCATCCATATACCTTCTCAGAAGATTTGGGAGCAATTGGAGCAATTTTGGGACCTAGAGCTCAAAACTAGCAAAGGTCTAACTAGGGAAAAAAGTGAAAAATTGTCATTTTAATAAAATTCCTAAGAAGGGACATTACATTTCACCATTTCCCCATATCCTTGGAGTCAAAACTCTTTTGATTATTATCATTCCATTTTTCACTCTCTCATGCAAGTTGCTGCTCCACGTAGAGTTTTCTCCATTGATGTTCATGTCGATTGGAAGACTGGGTATTTAACCCATAAATTCGAATTAGAGGGCAGAGTTGTATTTTTGGAAGGAAAAATAGTTGGTTGTAGGTGAGAAGAGAGGTTGGGGGAAGTTAGGATCCTTGCCCATGGATTTATGCTTCTTGTATGTACTTGTGAAGTCACAAATAAAGGATACAAGTGGTTTTATAACAGCCATATCAGATTGGAATTCTTCTATGCATACACTAGAAGCACCTAGCAAGATGGATCACCCAAGAGAACCGTGGATCGGTGAAGGGGATGCCTGAGCTAGAAGGGTGTTGTGTAAGGTAGGAATTGTGGAAGCTAAGGATGGGAGACCTGATTGAGAACCCTGTAGAGCTCTGTATGAGCATTTGACTAGCACAGAGAGTAGAATGGGTTGTGGGATGAGAGCTAGAAGCCAGTAGGTGTTTCCTTCTCCCTGGTGGCCTCATAGCACAGCTTGGGGGTGGCCTCTTAGTAGTAGAAACAATATATGTTGTACAGAGTGCCTATGGTTGGGCGGAAAAGCGCTCTTACACAGCAAGTTGCTTGGATTTGCGTTGGATAAAGATAAGTATTCTTATGTGTTTAATTCTGAGTTGTTTTATTTGATTCTTGTAATGTTATGTTGATGTGTTTTTCATATTAGATGTGTGAGAATTGTTTTGAATTCCGTTGTGCATGCTTAAATTACATTTCTGTACACACTCTATTGTTGAAAATTGTATTATGGGAAAATGAAGAATTAATAGAGCCCGGATATTGACAATGTCCCCTCCTGATGGTCAGATTGGGTGAGGGGGACGTTACACACGTTCTATGATGATCTTGGCATATATATTATTGGTGATTGTATTGAAATACTCCATGGTAAGGTTGTTGGCATGAGATCCCTCTAAGCTTTTGGAATGTACTATGATTTCTATGATGTAAGGGTTTGAAGGTGCAAATAAATGAAGTCTATTGATGATTATTTCTGGGATTTTATTACACTATTTGGAGGCATCTTTATGGTCTTGCTACACATGTGAAGTATATATTGGAAGAATTTGCTAGAATTCTTGGAGGATAGATTCGAGGCATGTACAGGTTGACATTGTGATAGAGATAGTTTTTGTGGCATTGTGACAGAGACAATGATTGTGTCATTGTGACGAACATGGATTGTGATAGTGACAACAATACAATGATTGTGGCAATTATAGATATAGGTACAGGGAAAGTGATACAGGTACAAGGACATAGATACATGTATACTAGGTTGATGGAAACCATGATACAATGGCAGTGGAATATTGTTCTTCTTATTCATATTAGGGTGGTAGGATCGAGCAAGGATAGGAGATTGAAGTCTCCTTTGGGTTGGTGCTTGTGATCTCAGAGAGTTGGGGATTCCTTTCAATTGGTGCTAGTAAGACATTTGAGTTGGAATTTACTGAGGACTGGATTACTATCTATAGGTTGGAAATTATGAAAACCAAGGGGTTGTAGCCTCCTTCTAGATGGAGCTAGTAAACCTAGGAGTTGGAGCTTCCTTAAGGTTGGAGCCTATAAATTAGGGGGTTGTAGCCTCATTCTAGATGGAGCTATTAAATTGAGGAGTTGGAGCTTCCTTCAATTTAGAGCCTATAAATTAGGGTGTTGGAGCTTCCTTCCAGTTGGTGCAGGTAAACCAAGGAGTCAATTCCTTCAGGAGAGTCTGATAACTGGACCGAAGATCTCTAGAGTACATGGATGAAGATGAAAGTCTCTACTCTGCAAATGGGGTTCGACTGTTCTAAGGATCAAATTTTGATCTCATTGGATTATAACAATGACACTCCATTTACATGCAATGGAGGAGCTAAGAAATAATAATGCAATGTAATTGGATATCATCTTGCATGGAATATATGATCATGTGAAAGATAAATTTGGAAGGTGTTCATCAACTAAAGTGCTCTGGGACAAGGTGTAATACCCCTATTTTTTACTTGGCATGTGTAATGTCCCTTGTTAGGAATTTTATTAAAATGACAATTTTTCACTTTTTCCCCAGTTTAGACCTTTGACTATTTTTGAGCTCTAGGTCTCCAAATTGCTCCAATTGCTCTCAAATATTCTGATAAGGTATATTGATGATGTTATAACATAAATATTTGTTTCAGGGATTCTTTTGGACCTTTAAAATACTTCTGCAAATCCTCTTTCAATTTTGGCCAATGTAGGGAACTTTACTAGTAATTTCCCTTTGACTAGTATTGGTCTCTAGGTCTCAAATTGACTCCAAATGCCTTCAAATATTCAAGGAAGGTGTATGAATGATATTAGGAATTGAATATTATGTTCAAGGATGATATATGGCCACCAAAATACCTCTGCAAACTCTCTTACGATTCTGGACCAAGTATGCAATTTTACTAGTAATTTGGGGTTCAAATCCCCCAAGGGTAAGTACTGAAAATGGCTTCCCAAATGCCTCCAAACCCACTCAAATTTCTGAACAGAGGTAGGGAATGTATTAATTATGTTATTAAGTTCTCATTTACACCATTAATTGATTATTATATCTGTTCCAACCCTTTCCCATTCAGCTGCAAAAATCACCCATTCGACCCTTGGAGAAATGACACTATTTCTTCTCCGAATGCAATTAAACTGAGTAAAAATACTTCAAATGATCAAGTACAGTACATGAAACTTGTAAAATAAATCTATGGCAGTATATTAATCACAAATGTATTAGAGAATCATCCATTCATTCTAAATCATCAGCATTACATTGGTTCGCAACAAGGTTGTGGGGAAATGGCACTGTTCTTTCATTAAAATGAGATTTACACATTTCTACTTGGAATTTCGACCTGAAATTTTTTGGAGATGAATAAAAAAGTATTTGATTCATATTGAAAAATAAATGGGGCATTAGAAGCTCCCCAAAATAGTACAATATCTCACCAAAAACTCCCTCCCTCAAGAATCAAGAATATGCCATCAAAACTGGAAATGGTTGAAGGAGTGAGCTGCAATAGAAGAAACCATGAGCTTCCCTGTAGCTTACACCTGCAAATAAAGACTCCATTAAAGCTCCAAATGAAAGGTCTTAATGGCCTTTCCAATTACCAACTTGGATGGGAATCTTTCACCCTCAAAATTAGCTAAGGCAAGAAACTAGTCATCCACTAGCTCTCCTTCTTCACAAATGGAATTGCAAATTCTACAAATGATAAAAAGATTCTTTCCTTCTTTGTTATTGAAATTTATAAACTTCTAATTTCCTCCATGGGTCGAATTCCTTCCAAGAGACTCATTCCAACTCAAGTTGGGAAGAGATTCCAAAGAACACCACTTGTACAACAATTCCTAGTCTCCCACTTCCACCAAATCACATGTGGAAGCATCTTAGCTGCCCTAACACTCTTGAATGCCCTCTTGGAGTATATGTTTAGAAATGACATGTCATATATGTCATATGTCATCCTTCAGGTCTGATTTGTGTCATAGGTGTCATAGCATCTTCATCATTGTTGTCATAGAGCTAGGGAATCTAGCCCAAGTGTCTCACTAGCTCCAAATTGCCTCTTCCTCTTCCATGGGAGTTACTCTTCCTCTACATTTCAACCTCATTGACTCATGCCAAGTATTATTGACCTTATAAATCATCCCAAGAACATTAGGCTTCCCGTGGATTCGAAATTACAAGAAGAGGATTCCATGTGGCACATAAATTCTAGCTTGTGTGGGTCCCACTTCCTCCATGTGTCTTCATGATCAAATGCCACTTTGATTTTCACTTGTATATATTTATTTATCTCCTTTATTAAATATTTATTCCATCCTAATGTTCCAACATCATTTATTATCCCTATTATTCCAAATCCCAAAGCTTGCACCCCAAACCTAGGAAACTAGTAATTTTCCTCCTTGGCAATTATTTGACCTTTAGCATCAATTTGACAAACTCTAATGAATAGGGCCAATTTGCTTAGGCCATTGTGACCCAATGACAAATTTGGGACATGACAGAATGTATTATCCAAACTTATGTAAATTTTGTAAATGTTCTAGTGTGAATTTCTAGTGTGGAGCTCAAGGCCAAGGCCCAACTACTGAATGTTTAGGCATGTATGATGTTATATTTCTATTTTCAACCATATGATTGGCTTATTATGCCTAATTCAAAATGTATGTAAATATTATGCTGAAAATTAATAGAATGGTCCAACAATGGTTGTGTAAAGAGAACCAAATGGGCTATGATTCCACCAAAGGATAAGAGGAAGGGGGCTTATGGGAAACCTAATCCTATGTTTCCATGTGTCGACCTTAGAACTCACCCTAAATTCTATCATGTGATGGGAATAAGCCTATTATATCCCTTTTTTACCATTTTCCAATCATTTATTGCACATGTGAGGTTGGTGGGGAAAGTCACTTCATGCAATTATTGAGCTTGGGGATTGTGACAGTTATGTCAGCTGTCAATAGTCCTATTTCTTCTCAAGTCAGAAGCCATGTCAGCTATCTTTTCACCTTCACCTCATATCCTTGGAGTCAACACTCTTTTGATCATGATTCCATTCTCATTCTCTCATGCAAGTTGTTGCTCCACATAGAGTTTTCTCCATTGTTGTTCATTTCAATTAGCAGACTGTGTGTTAAACCCATAATTTCGAATTAGAGCGTAGAGTTGTATTTTTGGAAGGAAAAATAGTTGGTTGTAAGTGAGCAGAGAGGTTGGGGGAAAGCTACGACCTTAACCATGGATTTTTGCTGCTTGTAGGTGCTTGTGAAGTCACATACCAAGGCTACAGGAGGTTCTATAGAAGCCATATCATATTGGAATTCTTCTATGCACACACTGGAAGCACCCAGAAAGATGGATCACCCAAGAGCACCATGGATCATCGAAGGGGATGCCTAAGCTAGAAGGGTGTCGTGTGGGGGAGGTATCGTGGAAGCCAAGGATATGAGGGCTGAGTGAGACCCTTGTAGATCTCTGTATGAGAATTTGACTGAGCACAAAGAGCAAAATTGGGTTATGGGATGAGAGGTAGAAGCCTGTAGGTGTTTTCATGAAGTTTGGAGTCTAAAGAACTTAAATTCCTAGATTCTTCTGCCACTAAAGAAATGATGCATCTACACCCCTGGTTTTGTACCTTCTCAGTAGATAAGGATGCCCCACCACCCTAATTCTCCAACCACTTCTAGAAGGAGGCAACAATTCCCTTAGAAGGCCTCAACTTGCCCCAAGCACCACCCAACAACCCTCTAATTTCTAATATTTTTAACTTCAGTTTTCCAGATCTTTAGTGGCAGCTCGAACTTTTCTAATGCTTCATTTATCTCACTGGCCTCTTTCCTGCTTCTGATATGAAATTACCAAAGCTTCAGAGACACTTGTGGTCCTCTTCATACATTTGGATTGTATGGTTATATATATATCTTTTCAAAGAACTTTATTATTTGAAACATTGTGTTTTTTAGGAAAATCATGCCTCTTCATAAAAAATAGTGTATCCTTAATGGCATCGATTCATCATTGATCTTCATAGTCTTTCAATCTTGTTTTAATTAGTAAGGAATTACTATTTTGGAGAGTTAACCAAGTTTGCAAATTCTCCAAAGTTGGCTATTTGGACAAATTGTTCTCCAAATATAGCATTGCAAACGTCTCTTCAATAGAGTGGACGTCAAACCGGCGATCAACTAAGATTTACAAATATTTTACGTCCGATCCTTTTAATTAACCCTCGAGCATATCTCAACAAAGGAATGATTCAAAACCATTGGATCTTCATCAATCCAGATCGACGGTGGACTTCAACATGCGCTTAGCTAGATTTCATAAACAATTGGCATCACATCCTGTTCTTTAAACGCTGCACAACTTAACACAGCGGAATTGTCTTGTACCATTAGATCGCCCCATCCAAGATCGACGGTGGACTTGAAAATTTTATGAGCCTAGTTATGACCCCTAGCCTTCAATCTGTCCCATATTTTAAATCAAAGGTCAGTCAGGGTAAGGTCTACCAGTTCTCGAGTACAATATTTCACTCTTAATGTCATATAACACTCATCAAGTACTTTGATCCTTAACTCCGATGGCTGTGTAGATTTATTCTGATCCATTTTCTAGTTTTAAATTGCATCTGCCCCTGTTCCCTCGTGTTTGCCCAAAATGTTGTCTAACTTAGCTCTTTGTTCTATTGTTTCTCCCTCCATTGGCCCTCCTCAATGTCTGGTTTTTAAAGTTGGAGAACAGGGAAGTCTATGGATTCCACCTAGTGCTCTGCTTAGTGGTTGGGAGCTCCTGCGCAGGAAGCTTTGTTACAGCAGTTCTTCAGGCCTACCTCCTAGTTTTATAATGGTGGAAGCGAGAAGTCGCTTATGGACCAGCATCATAGATGCAAAAAGCCGTAGAATCAAAAAGTTAGAAAAGGCGATAACAGAGCTTCGGCAAAAGGTGGACCTGAAATGCGACAAATAGGACTTGGAGTCCTTGAAGAATTCCATCAAGGATACAATGCAAGATAACAAAAACAAAATCCTCGAATAGATCCGAGCGCTCCTTTTTCAACGTGACGAAGCAGTTCGAGTTCGTTTTTCCATAGTTCAAAATGACCCCCAGACGAGCCCAATGACTTCGGTAGGTTCTAGATAGTCCCCTTCAACTGCCGAAACTCCAAGGGAAAGATCATCAGGGGCCAAATCAATGGAAATTGACAGCTAAAGAAACCACGCGGCCCACCCACCACGGTCTCTTGTTATTTTCATCATATCTTTAGTATTTTAGGTTTACTTTTCTGTTTTTAGATCTTCCTTTTCTGTTAGTTTAGGGGATAGATTTTGGCCTATTTTCCAAGGCCTTCTCTTCAGTTTGTATCGGCAAGTATTTTGAAGGTTTTTACTTTTTGTTCTCTGTATTTGGAAAGGATTTAAACTTTCCGTTTTGAAGAATTTAACTCTGTAAGTGGAAACGATTTAAACTTTCCGTTTGAAGAATAAAAATTTGTATTCGAAAGAATTTAAACTTTACGTTTTGAAGAATTTCAACTGGGTATTTTGGATCCCTACTATTTGAAACAGATATATGCATTTTTTTTAATATTAATTTTCTTAATTCTTTGTTCTTCTCTAACTTCTTAACCTTTCTTATTTATTGATTATGTTTGGATTTATGGATTTTGTTTCAATTTAGATAAAGTTTTGAATTTCTTTTGGTTGATAGTTTAAATAATGGAAAACAAAAAATCCATGCCATCAATTCAACATAGTGATTACTTACTGGAGAAAAAATCTTTGAATGTAGAAAAAGTCCAGGAGATACATTAGTGGATATAAACTAATTTAAAGATACTGTCAACAAGAATTACATTATTTCGTTTTTCAGATTGAGTGAGGAACCATATTTTTCTTGGAAGTGCATTTTAGCTATTTTGTATAGGTTTGCAAATGGAGTTGTGATGATTTTCCAAGTAATGTTTGTAAATTAACTTACTTTACTTTGCATAATATGCATGGTTATCTAAATATGCCTTAATTTTCAAGTTTGAAAACAATAATTTTAAATAAAACATTATCAATAGGATTATTATAAAAAGAGTATTATTGAAGGTCATGTATTTCTTGGCTTTTCCCTCGATGTTTTTGCTCTTGCATTGGATTTACTATAACTTAAATTCATAGATTTATATTGAATGGTACCTTTAATATCTATAATATTGTTTTAAACAATAGATAAACTAATTGTAAAAATCAAATATGCCACGTGTCACAGTCTGAGTGTTCCACGCATCACCCCGAGAAACTAGATATCGACATTTTAACAACAAAATGTATAGAAGTTTTGCTACATAGAGTTTGTTGACAAGTCAAAAAAAATTTAGAGAAAAAGAGGTCGCTTTATCATCAGGTTGTTCTATTTCGTGGTGTTGGAAGTAGATGCTGAGGAGAAAGAGCGTCTGCTCCTTCCTCCATGGATTTTTTGTTAGGAGTGGCGAATGTACATATCAGCACCATGAACACAAACTTCATATGAACATTGTGTCGCACATTTTGCTGGCAAGTGGAAATATCCATTGAGAAAGAGCGGCCACTCTTTCTCCAAGTTCTATTTTTACAATTCCCTCGCAAATGAAGGGGCGGCCGACCCTTCCTCTTCCCAATATTCTTTTCATTATAGTTCGAGACTGCAATAAGGGTCGGTCGATCCTTCTGCTTTTCTCCATCCTGGTTATCGTTGAAGTGCTATTTAAAGGTTTTCGCAATTATCCGGGTCCCTACTATTTACAGCCGAAGTCAGAAGTCTGGAATTGTCGACAAAGCCTTCGAAGATCAAATAGCTTTACATTTCTCTCATAAATGAAGGGTCGGCCAACCCTTCTTGTGCTCAGTATTCTTCTAGTATTCACGATTTTAGATATAGATGAATTGACGTCTTAGCCTTCGTAGGTTGAATATTTTTATAATTCCCCCATAAATGAAGGGGCGATCGTTCCCTCTTATGCCCAGTATTCTATTCATAATAGTTCTAGAATGCAAGACGGGTCAGTCGATCCTTCTGTCTTTTGTCATTCTGGATATAGGTGAATTGCAGGATATAGTTGTTCACAATTATATACTAAATGGAGGGGCGGTTGATCCTTCTCATCGGAAAAGGGAAGTCGGGAATTGTTGACATAGCCTTTGATGATCAAATAGTTTTACAGTTCTCTCGTAAATGAAGGGTCGACCGACCCTTCTTGTGCTCAGTATTCTTCCGATGTTCACCATTTTAGACATAGTTGAATTGACATCTTAGCCTTCGTAGGTTGAATATGTTTATAATTCCTTCATAAATGAAGGGGCGTCCAACCCTTCTTATGCCTAGTATTCTTCTTTCCGCAACCCGTAACCTACAATTATTAGTGCAGATTGTGGATTACGAAAATCATCTTAAAAGTCAAAATGCATTTTGTCTTTCCGCAACACCAACCCGCAATGTTCAGTGCAGATTGCTAATTGCGGAAAGTGTTTTACAAAATAAAATTGCATTTTGTGTTCCCGCAATCCTCAACTCGCAAATTGCGGATTGCGAAAAGCGAAAAGGCCTTAATTTCCAATAAGAACATTTTCATCTCCGCATCCTGCAACCCGAAAATTGTGGATTGTGGAATTCGGATTGATTACATCGCTAATAAAATAAAATTTATGTTCTGCAAACTGCGGATTGCGGATTGCGGAAAGATTAACCTTTGCTATTTCTTTATTGCTTCGTAATCCAATTGCGGATTGTGGGGATTTAAAATCAATTATGTTTTAAATTGCACTCCCGCAACCCATAACCTGCATTGTGGATTGCGGGAACCTCAATCGATTTTTGCAACCCATAACCCGTAGCTATCCATCCTTTTGAATCGTGTGATTTTGATTTCACCCCACGGTTGCTTAAATTTTGAATTTTCACTTCTTTTTAACCATTTGAGAACTGTGAAATTCTACTCTGCGTTCAATATTTTACTGTGGATTTTCATCTGAGTCATTTACTTGCGTGCGTCGACATCACAGGTTGGTTTTCTATCACTCTTGGTTTTCTATCACTCATTTTACTACGGATTTTTACCAGGGTTGTTTTCTTGTTTTCCTCTTCAACTCAGGTTGGTTTTTGTTTTTCCTATTTTTTGTTTACATCATTTCCTCGTTCTTAAATTGTCTATTGATTGATTTTATTTACTTATTTACCATAATTTACCAGTCACTCACTATGTCGATAATTAACCGTTCCAAGACCGCCCAAAAAGACTTGAAAAACAAAGACCCTAATGCTAACATTCTCACTGATACCAGTGGCAGAGTATCTGAAACTTACCTTCTGGATTGGTCTAAAATCTATGCCATCTTTGACAACGATGACCTATCGGATATTCAGGATAACCAATCTGTTTATGAGAAAATCAGGGATTCCCAATTACATGCTATAGCAGTTAAACTAGCTATCCTCCCATACACAGATGTCGTGAAATGGATAATAGATCATGCAGACCCTGAAGGCCATTCCTTCAATGATAATGTCGGGTCCCAAGTGGCTTCTTTCCACTCTGAATTTTTCATTAGGGCATATGCCCTTAGGCCGGCCACCCAATTGCTCAATGTGGCTTTCCTAGATTCTATCAAGACCAGGTTTAACTTTGATGAGATGATAAAATCCTGGATGAAAAACCCTGCCAACTTTGTACTCAAAGCCGGTGACTCTTACCCTATTTCATGGTTCAAGGAACCCTTTTCTCTCCTAGCTGCCATGTTGTGCAAGCTATATAGCTTACCCAATTGTTCTATGTTTAAAGCTTAATGGGCACCCGTGGCACATCATGTTCTCACAACAGGAGAATCATTTAATTGGGCCCAGATACTATCATCCGAGTTAAAATCAGCAATAGAGCGTTACCAGAAGACACCGACCTTGAAGAAACCTCCTTTTTTCTATTCGGCCTATGTTATTGATGTGTTCTGTTCATCATTCCAATTCCCCTCCATGGGATGGAATTGGACTTTATCGGCACCTCCAGTTCACATATACTATTCAACATTGTGGGAAAACAACTATGTGCCTTTGCTGTATGAAATATGTGATAATTTCTTCGAGACAATTTATCACAAGATATTCAGAGAAGATGCACCTACTTTCTCTGCTTGTGCCAAAATACTCATCCCCACTATTGGTGATTGGTATGTAGGAGAATGCTTCTCCTATATCAGGGTTTGGGGAGGTAATACAGTTCATTTGTTGCTAAGGATAGTCCCGGATAGATTATTGCTGGAAGAAATTGCCTACCAAACTATTACAGACGGAGTATTCCTGAAGTTGAAAGGACCCAAAAGAAAAGGGTGGCCCAAATTCCTGTTGAACCTTGGGCCTCTAGTTATCCAGAACTCAACACATGCTGCAGTGTTGGGGAAGCAAATTGCTTCACTGAAGTTGGGAAAAGATCCCAAAACGATTCATGACCCTAAGGCATTCCTGGCCCACCACCTTTCCCAAGAACATATGAATACTACCTATACTCATGAAACTACTCCTGATGATTCCATTTACCGAGGATTCAATTTGTTTCCTGAAGTCCTGATTAGGGATAAATCTAAAGAAGAATAGAGTTTTATTCTCCAATACCAACAGGAGCTCAAGTCTAAGGTCTTGAGCTACAAGAAAATGGAATTATCACTTGATGAACAGGACAAAAAGGATAGAGAAGAGAAAGATGCACAAAAGGTAAGTATTGCCTTGATGTTAACTTACCCTGATGAAGGTAAAGGAAAAGGCCTTATGGAGGGTGTCCAACAGGTCAAGAAGATGTTATTTCAATCAGCTACTGAACTGAAGAAGGAACTGGCACACATGACTGCAATGGTTGATACTCAGGTGATTGCTACAAGTACACCTTCCAAAAGATAGAATATTCAAGCCCCTGCATCTCAAATACCCACATTAAATATTGAAGACAGTGATGAAGAGGATGAAATGTCACATCCCTTCCCATCATTCCAAACCACAGAGGGAACATTACTATAACATGGCGGTGTATGATTCTTCCCTAAATCCATAAGACTAAATTTTACCATTTAAATAAAATGCATACTGAAATTACACAATGGAATTAAAACATATTTGCACACACACAAACAGTAATGCATCAACATATATATCACAAGCAGAGGATGATTCAACATGCAGAGAATAAATCCCATTCCAATGCTATGCACAGATTTCATATCAAACATATTAAGATAACCATTTCAATCCATTAACATGAATAATTATCATTCAGAACTAACACATTGCAGAACATAGAATGCATGTAATTTAAATCACAGAGAACACTTATCTTTGAGATGAAGTTGTCCAAGCAACTGGCTATGTGAGAGCAAGATTCCACCCAACCATAGATCTCTATCCAGCCTATATTCTTTCAGCTGATAGATCACCCCCGAGCTGGGTTGTGTATCCACTAAGGAGGAACTAAAAAGGCTCACTCACAACCATGGTTTCACTCAAACAGTCATTCTAAGCCAACACACAGTTGGGTTTATCAAGCCTGCAATAAGAAAAGGAGGAGGATGTTAAGCCAGTGAACTCAACCACATAGCTACAAGCATCTCAAATGAACTCAACAGTCATGGAACCCACAATAACTATCTCACCCAACACAAGGAAGGTCCCCTTCTCTGCTACACAGTCCCTCGAGCGTCCCTTCCCTCTAGTGCTATTCAGGGTGGGCATAGAAAAGGTCCAGCTGCCAATTCCTTGAGATTCCAGCCTTCACTGGCTTTATCAAGCAAACCCAACCTCTATTCAATCATTCACACTTGGTGTCACGTCCCCCATTTTGACCCTTATAATATTTTGGGCTATAATGTAAATAATGTATGCATATTATGTATGATTCCTAGCGTGGAGCTCAAGGCCAAGGCCCCTCTAGTGAACGCTCAAACTAGAAGAGGAAAGTATGTTATATTATGCTACCCATGTGCTAGTGAACCATGGAAATTTTAAATATGCATTTTAATATAAATACCCACAACTAGCTATGCAATGCAACAAGAGATGGGGGCATGAATTTTACAAGGAATTGGGAGGGAAATGTTCAAACCCTTGAGCCAATCAAGTCAAGCCAAGTGTCAATGAGAGAACCCACAAAACCCTCAACTACCCATGTTGACTTTTGTACCTGATCATTCATTTCTCCCAAGAGTTGGTTGAGGTAGTTAATGCCTTGGGGAATGGGAGGTATGGCTGTCCAAATTCGAGTATGGGCAAGCCACCCTTCCTAGAATTTCGTGTTTGGCTTCTTGGGCAAGAGAGCAGCCACAAAATTTCCTCCAAGCCATTATTCATCCATTTTTTTTGCTCTCTCACGAGTTTGGAGCTTACTGGGCATTTTCCTCCATTGATTTCCTGTGTGTTCCTTCATTTTTCCTAGCTGGGAAGGGCGTTTTTGTTGTGGCTAACAGTGGGGAAGAAGGGGAAACGATTTGGGGTTTTATTGAGGCCGTTTTGGACCACTGAATGCTCATACATCTGTGGGGGAAATCATTTTTCTTCCCTGGGGTTGATTCCCTCTCCACCCAATCCATTTTTTGGTGTGCCCACGTTTTGGGGAAAATCCATGTCCATCTAGTTTCTAAGCCCCATTGCTGAAAGTGTGTTCCCAAGCCCATATCTTAGTTTTGTGCACAAGAGAGTGTTGGGGTTGAGATGGGTATCCATTGCTTTGGTCTGTGCTATGCTTGAGGGTTCCATTTTCCTTGTAGATATCATGCCCAGCTCAAGGGTGGTCCCTGAGTGCTGAAAGAATACAGGCTGGGCAGAGACCTATGGGTGGGTGGAACGTTGCAGCGACATAGCTAGTTGTTTGGGACAACATTACATCAAGATGAGCATTTTATTATGTTTACTTCTGCAAATGTTTAATTTGATGGTTATTTTGATATGTTGGATGAGTATGAAATGTGTGTGGATGATGGTTCATTCCATTGTGCATATTTTCTTAATTTACATATGCACACTATTGATTTTATGTGTATGAACCTAATGAATGGACTAAGTTTATGTAAAAGCCCAGATTTTGGTATCATGTGCCCTTCCTTGAGTTGGGTCCACGGATGGGTATGTGATAGAATGGTATCAGAGTGATGGTTGCAACATTGGGCCTAATGGTCCAAATCAGGCAACATGCAGAGGTAAGTATGCTTCCTGTTCTGCACAGACCATTAAGAAAATTTACAGATTTAAAAAAATTTCAAAGTATTTTACCTAACTGTTTTGGCGATTATCGTGGAGTTGAACCTATGTGTTTCGTCGAATCTCGCTAAGTTGCGCTGAAGTTGCTGGAAAAACTTGGCGAGTTGCTCCACAACGATTCGGTAGAAAATCAATAAGTTTACTGAAAAATGAAGGAAAATTTCGGCGGAAAGTTGGCGAGTTTTTTCCGAAACGGCGGAAAGAGTTAGTGAGTTTTCGCTGAAATGGCGGAAAGAGTTGGCAAGTTTTCTCCGAAACGGAGGAAAGAGTTGGTGAGTTTTCGCTGAAAGGGCGGAAGAAATTGGAGAGTTTTTGCCGAAATGGTCGACCGAAAATTTTTGAGTTCGACAACCGGAAGAACTCGACGAGTTGCTCCACAACAGGTCGGAAAAACTCAACGCGTTTTTCCACAACGGGCCGGAGTAGAATTGCTAAGTCCACCGAAATAGAGAATTCCAGTTGTTTTCCAGGAATATTTTTCAGGTGCCAAAAGTTGAAAAATGCCATGGAACTTATGCGCAAGCCCCCTTGACCCCTGTCGTCCCCCAGAGACAGTTGCTGAAAGCGTGAAGTGCATTCTCTATGCTTGGGATGAGGAGTAGGGATTGCATAGAAGGTTGTGGAGGCCTTATTAAAAGTAATTGGCTTTAATATGCACTGCAAAAGAGCAATGGGAGCAGTAAGGCAACGTGATGAAAGGGAAATCTCTCACCTTAAAATATTTCTGTTTATAACATAAGTATTACATGTTTGAAAAATAGTAAGAATGAATGTTATACACGTATGTATATATATTGAATTGCTAATTCATGAGAAGATCATAGCTAATGATTGTGTGCTTGGTAGGAAAGCCCATGAAATTGGATCAGCTATGATGTGGAAGAGGAAACCCCATGCTACAATGAGGAAATTGGAAAGGGGGGATTTCTTAACTCCTCTCTTACAATTGATTTTGTATTTTACAAGTTTTATATGCATAAAAACTATGGCATAGGAATGCTTAAAATGCAAAGGATCATATAGACGAAGTAAACGTGCACTAGTTGGCACATTAATAGATATTGCATAGTGCATATAAATGTGTTTATGCATGAGCATGATGTTGCATATGGGTAAAAAAGTAGTGAAGTTACACATGCAATAACCCATTAATGGTATTGCCCATGGTTTATGACAATTAATGTTGTTGATAATGGTTGTGGGAATTAGGCCATAAAAGCATGACTGAAAATGCAATACATTAGGTAGATGAAATGAATATGCACTAGATGGCATACTAAGAAACATTGCTCAGTGCCTATGAAAATATTCGTGCATGTATATGATATTGCATATTGGTAAAATAGTGAGGTTTTGGATATGTAATGAGCCACTTAAGATGATTATGGTGGTTGCTAATAATTAGTCATTTTCGCATTGGTTATAGGACCAAAGACAACCGAAGCATGACTAAGGATGTGGATGATGTTGTTGCATATGACCAACGACCTTATGAAGAAAGGATGGTGCAACAAATCTATGAGCATGAGGTTGGAAAAAGGACTGTGAAGCCTTGGTAAGAGGCCAACTAATCAAGTAACATCAAACGATGTTAATGACAGCCATGAAGGTAATGGATACTTGTGCTTACGTGCATGGATGCTGAAAGAGGATTTGGTAAGATCCATTCAACTATGTTGATTTGGTTTGCCTGTGGTATTGAGTGCTTGAATGTGAATGTTAACCTGCCGAGTATGGTGAGGTGTGGGTAAGTGAAGGAAAGGAGCCTGATACCCTATAGTTTCTTAGAAACCTCAATGCATTCATATGAAATTATAACATGCCATTTGTGTATGTTAGAGTCTAAGTTTAAATAAACAAAGAAAGTGAGGACTTATGGCCATGTCATGGTAGTGCATGGTTAGGCCATAATATGTTTGAATGCATGGTATTCATAAATTAATGCAGGGTTGCATTGAGGAGATGTGCATTAAAATATTATGTATAATCTTGTGGTTATGCATTGAGTAAATGCACATTAAAATATTATGAGAGTGATGTGAATGTGCATGCATAGGTATAGGTGCACATGTTGAGATGCATTGTGTGAATGCATGATTGTGTTAAAAGATGAAATGGTGAGCTATTTTCAACCCTAAGAGCATTTCATAAGCTCTTGTGAATGCAAGAGAATGATTGCATGAAGAAGGTAGACATGTTTATGGACTACCAAGAGTGCTCTGCTGAAACGATAGAGTTGCATAAAATGATATGGCTATGAAGTAATGATTGCATAAAATGATATGGCTGTGAAGTAATGATTGCATAAAATGATGTAGATAAACCATGCAACTCTAGTATAGTAGTGATTCACATGAAGTAAATGATTTTTGGTGATATTAAGATGTTAACAACTGTAAATGTTTGAATTATGGAGTGTTATAATTTTGAGAATGCCTCAGTGACTGTGACAGCAATGAAATATTATATGCATAGAGACTTACAAAGCGTTTGGCTACTGAAGTTTCAGGTTTCAAGTAGATTGTTTTGGCATGGAAATGTGGGTAATTCCATGATGAAGATTGGAATCTACCATGAGCAAGAGCCAAACGATATAAGAACAGACTCATGGCTAAGCAAATCAATTTCTATAGAGAACAGAATTGCAAATTCATACTTGAATTTAATTATTAATGCCATTGAATTATTATTGTTGAATGTTGCTGACTGTTTGGCTATTTAATAAATGTGATAGGAAGACACAATGTAGGAAGACCATGTGTGATGACCTGCAGAAGCCAAACTCCATAGGAAGGACCCCATTCTTTGGAAATGGGTTTGGGTGAAACACCATTGCATATTCTAAGGATGACATCTCAGCTAAGCTGTATGTTCGAAAACCATGAGAGTGAGATGGTAAAACTATGCTAAGAAGGCATGTATGGATTATGGAAAGTGGAAAGATTGGGGTGGCAAACCGAAGAACTGTTGACTCGGAGAAGGGAGCCCCCATTCTTTGCAAATGAAGAAAAGATACATGTGCAAAATGAATGAGTATTCTGTGACCCTAGATAAGAACATGCATGTCTAAATTATTAGGGTTAATATGCAGAGCATGCTCTATGTTATTTATATATATATATATATATATCATTTTAGACTGCTTGAGTATGATTAGGGCCTACATAGCTCACATTGGAAAGGGGGTGCACACCTTTCTGGTGCTAGGTCATGATAGGGTTGTCAATATTGACTACACCCTAAGGGAATGGACGCATTCCTGGTGTTTCAATACTTGATAGTGAATGTTACGGAATGTGGTTACGATTTTGAGCAACAATACTGATAAGCTTACTTATCCTTCTTGTTTTGTCAGCCTACACAGATGCCAATTGGTACTGCACATTAAGAGACAAATTGAAGAAGGGTACGCAAAAGGACTGTATAGGAATTGGTAACCTTTCTATGCTCACACTAAATAATACTAGAAGGGATGGACAGACCCAAGGAGTTGTGTAGTGAAAAAGGGGTATCATCCTTTTGTGAGTGGGGCCATGCTAACCTGCAGTCAAGAAAGTCACCTATAAAGTTCCTAAAAGGAACCATCGATTTGCACAAGAAAAGGAGTGGCGTCCTTGTATGAATGAAGAGTTGATGTGTGTGTGAAGGGTTGTGGTGCGAGAAGGTGTGGTGACATTGGTGAAGGCATAAAATCTCTATTGGGTCAGTAGTAAGAGGGGTTGCTGAGACTGACTAAAAACCCTGAGATTCCTATGGCTCCATAGTAGAGCCTTGACCTATAATGGTTGGTGGCGCAATTTCCTTCCATTGGTTGATGACCTAGACGAATGTGTTGGCTCGACACTGGAAAGGGCCAACCAAGTATGGGACTGGTCGGGCGCCACCAAATGCTTGGTAATTCCAGTTGGCGTGAAGGTGCACTGGTTAAGCATTAACTACATCCAATTCCATAGGCGATTCCAAGGCTTGCAAAGCAAAGCAGGACCCTGTGGACCATAGGGGAAACGCACAATACAGATAAGTATTCGTTTTCATTTATGTCTTGTTTGGAATAATGAGGATTTTAGGTATAAGTCTTCTAACAGCTAAGCTGATACACTATTTTTTCTCTATTGGAAACCTTGGTCATTGTAGGAAAGAAAGACCCTGAAAGAACTATATAATTACTGGTAAAATCCAGAGAGTAAATGAGTGGGTGATATAAAATATTAAGAAATCCAAAGAGTAACTGGTTGGGCATTAACTACTTGATATTGTGAAGCAGCATGTACGCTGGCCCAACACCCTCAAAACAATTGATAAAACCCAGTCGGCGTACTGGCCTGGCATTGCCTATTCGAATGATTGTGGAGTAGCCTACGTGTTGGCCCAACATTCATAATTGTGTCCACGGGAAATCCAAGGCTCGTAAAGCAAAGAAGGATCCCGTGGGATAAAGTGAATACATCCAATACAAATAAGTATTTGGTTTTTGCAGCTTCTTGCTTATGAATATACGTGTGTATCTGATTTGCTTATGATTTCCTAAACTCTTGTTTAGAGATAAACCCTATGAAAATAAACCAAACATGTGAATTGATTCAATGTTTGAGTGTAGGTGTTGTTGGAAGCAAGGACTAGGAAGGCATCATAGGGATGTAGATGGACATGTGACTATCCTAAAGAGCTCAATATGAGTAGTAATGAAAGATGGTGCTAGTGGACATGAGTGGGTACTAGCAACCAAAGGTCTGTAGGACACAATGGAGAAGGGTTCCTTAGTTGAAAATCCTTACACAGACCTTAGACACTAAGTGCCATATCCAAGAAAGGAAAGTCAAAGCATTCACATTGAAGTGAAAGAGACTAAGGAGCATGAAACCACAGCGATGGTGTAGCTCCATAATAGAACAAGACTAAGAGGGAGAAACTCTTACTCTTCTCTTTCCTTTTGATTGATTCATTTATAAAACAAAAGATTGTTGAGTGCATGTCATGGCTGAAAATAGATTGTGTTTAATTGCTTGAAATGTATTGTGAATGCTGAAATAGTAAAGTTCATGTGAAAGGATGAACATGAATGAGTTCATGTGTATGTTGGGAAAGCATGAAAAGTGTGTAAGTCCCATGAATAAAGCGTGGACATTCCATGTCAATTGGGAAAATAATTGACTAATTTTAATGTTTATGTTATGCTTACCCTAACAAGGGATTTCCATGATGAATTTCACAAGTACAAAAGTGAAACAATTGGTTGCAGCCGACACAAGAAAGTGTTGCTAGTAAGCAAAGTGTGGTCAATTGTTCTCATTGACCATGGCAGGAAAACGAGGGCTATTACAGTTAGCTGAAAGTCTTCTTCAAACAATTGCCAAGACCCAAGAAAATCTTGAAGAGATGCTCAAGCTACAAAGGCAACAGAATGAGATGAACCACAAGGTTTTGTAGGACTCTATTCGTCTGCAAAAAGAGGTAAAAAGCATTCTGGGAGCAATTAGTAAGGGAAAGGAAAGTGGATCCATGAAGAAGCATTCATCCAATCGACCGATTAAGAAACGTTCCAGGTGTGAAGATTCAAAGGAAATCGAGCAGGAAAAGGTAAAGCAACCAATGAAATGTTGGGGATGTGGAGGAAATCATTGCCTCCGCAACTGCCCAATAATAGAGTGTCAAGAGGGTAGCCGCCATAAAGTTTCCAGACTTGTAGATTAGCGGGAAGGTTAAGAAATGGAAGGGATTGTTTTCGAACAATGCCCTCATGCAAAGATAGAAGGTCCCAGCCAGCAGGAGCAGTTTGTGAAGACCAAAGGACTTGGTGCTGAAAACCCAAGTAAAAGGTGAAATGCAGGACAAACCTGCCACATTTTGTGAATTTTGAACATGTATAAAGCGTGTATGTATTCCTAGGTATTGGAACACCGAGGATGGTGTTATTCCAAGGGGAGGGGAATGTCACGTCCCCCATTTTGACCCTTGTAATATTTTGGGCTATAATGTAAATAATGTATGCGTATTATGTATGATTCCTAGTGTGGAGCTCAAGGCCAAGGCCCTACTAGTGAACGCTCAATCTAGAAGAGGCACATATGTGATATTATGCTAACCATGTGCTAGTGAACCATGGGAATTGTAAATATGCATTTTAATATAAATACCCACAACTAGCTATGCAATGCAATAAGAGATGGGGGCATGATGTTTACAAGGAATTGGGAGGGAAATGTTCAAACCCTTGAGCCAATCAAGTGAAGCCAAGTGTCAATGAGAAAACCCTCAACTACCCATGTTGACTTTTGTACCCAATCATTCATTTCTCCGAAGAGTTGGTTGAGGTAGTTAATGCCTTGGGGAATGGGAGGTATGGCTATCCAAATTCGAGTATGGGAAAGCCACCCTTCCTAGAATTTCGTGTTTGGCTTCTTGGGCAAAAAAGGAGCCACGAAATTGCCTCCAAGCCATTATTCATCCATCTGTTTTTCTCTCTCACGAGTTTGGAGCTTTCTGGTCATTTTCCTCCATTGATTTCCTGTGTGTTCCTTCATTTTTCCTAGCTTGGAAGGGCGTTTTTGTTGTGGCTAATAGTGGGGAAGAAGGGGAAACGATTTGGGGTTTTATTGAGGTCATTTTGGCCCACTGAATACTCATACATCTGTGGGGGAAATCGATTTTCTTCCCTGGGGTTGATTCCCTCTCCACCCAATCTGTTTTTTGGTGTGCCCACGTTTTGGGGAAAATCCATGTCCATCTAGTTTCTAAGCCCCATTGCTGAAAGTGTGTTCCCAAGCCCATATCTTAGTTTTGTACACAAGAGAGTGCTGGGGTTGAGATGGGTATCCATTGCTTTCATTTGTGCTGTGCTTGAGGGTTCCCTTTTCCTTGTAGATATCATGCCAAGCTTGGGGGTGGTCTCTGAGTGCTAAAAGAATATAGACTGGGCAGAGACCTATGGTTGGGTGGAACGTTGCAGCAACATAGCTAGTTGTTTGGGATAGCATTACATCAAGATGAGTATTTTATTGTGTTTTTTTTCTGCAAATGTTTAATTTGATGGTTATTTTGATATGTTGGATGAGTATGAAATGTGTGTGGATGATGGTTCATTCTGTTGTGCATATTTGCTTAATTTACATGCGTACACTATTGATTTTATGTGTATGAACCTAATGAATGGACTAAGTTTATGTAAAAGCCCAGATTTTGGTATCATGTGCCCTTCCTTGAGTTGGGTCCACGGATGGGTACGTGACAGTTGGATTTCTCCCCATTCTGTCATCAAATAACCGAATCCCGTCACTGGATTTATGGGCTATAAAAAACTGGGTTTTCCAATGGATTTAGGGGTATCTAATACTCTCAATTTCACCCCAAGGTTCATATCTATGGATCCCCCATTGGATTTCACTATCAATACCAAATTCTGGGTGTTTATGGCACTTCAAAACGTGGGTTCATGCAAAGTTGCGATTTTTGGTTTTTCTCATTGCTGGGCATGTGTAATGGATGAAAACTTATGCTTGGATCTTCAACAATGGAATGAAAATTAGAAAAAATGAATTCCCATGAGGTAGAGTGACTTGTGGGTCAAGGAAACAGAGCCCATACTCTGCCATACGAATTTCTGGGCTGCACATGCTCCATTGAAACCATGGACTGATTTCTCAACAACTTTCTTACAACTGAATTAAATGTTAGCAAAGAAAGTCAAATGGGTTCATAAGATGACATTTTGAATCATATGGCTCAACCCCACAACCCCCTCACCACTCCCTAGTGGAATACATATGGCCCCTTCTCATTAGTTGCTTCCATAGCCAGTTTTTGGTATTTTATTGCAAGATTAAATATTTACATCATTTACAATATTCCATGGCCCAAGCAAGCTTTCTGCAAATTTATTATCGCCTCAATGCGGAATTACATACAAATTACATACATACAGACTCCAATGGATCGCCTTCGGACTGTGAAGGTCGTCACCATACACTCGACTGAGCACCTGAATACAATGACATGGGGCCGTTTAGCGTTCAGCACTTCCCGAAGGCATGAGCTTAATAGCAGGCTCCTGGGACACCCATGGTATATCCACTAGCGCACTTACAGACACTTTATACAGAGGCGAACTTGTAGTTGTTTTGATGCTATGTTATACCACGAAGGCAACTAGCAGAGCATAGAACTATAGTTCTCACACACCTATGACTCAAAGCTTCCAACCACTGGAACAGCTCGACACCTACCTATGTTGCAGAGCTCTTAACTAGCTCAATGCACTAGACTCGAATGACAAGAATGAGCTCGGGCTCTTCCTTATATAATTCTTTAGGCAGTCATCCGGTCATTAGAAACTTACACCAACCAGTCTAAAGTAAAGGAATCCGAGGACATGGTGGGACAGCACCATGTTTATCTTGTCCCTATGAGGCAACGCCATGAGGGGACTCGGAAACCGACAACCAAAAGTAGATTCGATGGCCGACAACCTACTGGCCCATCTAATTATTCCTACGAAAAAGTAAAGCATGGCCGACAAGCTTGGCCAACATTACAAAGTGGAGCTACTATTACCGGCCCACTATGGCTTCCACTAAAAGATGCTTATGTACAGAAGCAAATTATTACAAACTGATCGGACCATGGGCTCCATTCCCATTATGAATATTTTCCTTTAGTCACTTCCGGAACAGCAGACACAAAAAACATCAGGATCATCTGGCGGTCTGACACCTTGGCCTCCACACCAGCATTCATGGTCATCATCATACAGCGCTTCTTCTATTTCTCTTTGAACAAGTTCATCTTCCCAATGATATGGCGGTTGGGAATCATAGATGTACTGCTCATCTTCAGGATATTCAACCTCTATATATAGAAGTTCTCCAAAACAGCACTCTACATCAGAACCAAACACAGCTTCATGTCCTTCTTCATAAAGATACTCGCTCTGAAATTGAGACTCAACACGATAGTTCAAAGGGAGAGTTCGCCTATGAACCTTAGTGTCAATTCTGTTTTCATCTCTTTTAATATACTTCTGTGTAACATTTACACAGTGTTCAAGTTCAGAGTATCTTCCACCATGATGTCGAAGCAGAAACTTAAACCAAAGATTTGCCTGGTCCGCAGCCTGCATATCTGCTTCAAGATGAAGGATAAAATTGGCTCTGCGCACAGTCCAATCTTTTCTTGGGCAGAATTTATCCAATAAAATTTCAGTCCACCCGGACCACTTCTTGTTGCGCATGTTTCCTGGGTCAGCACATATGACAATGGATGTTTCTTCCCTGCAGAATTGCAAAATCAAATTATAAGAAGTCCATGTGAGGTCTCCCTCACCAATATCTACGTACCATCTAGGGCCTTCTTTTTCTTCATTACAATCGATCCATAGCTCGTTACATTTCCTGAGCTGTTCTCTGGAATTTTGCAATCCTCTGAATGCTTTCTTCTCCCATCGCTCCATGATGTGGAGTTTACAAGGACTCATTTGAATCTGTTTTATTAAAGTCAGACTGAGATATTTTTCTGCATCTTCTCGATTAGCATAATCAAGCAATTCTCTTCTTTCCTACTCAGTAAGATTGTTATCCCATGGCTTCATGAATAGAGCTTCTTTTGGAAGCTTTTATGGCTGGTTTCCCAACATGAAATTTCCATGGAACATTGGTTTCTCATCATAGTTTGACATTGGCTTTTTTCCTTTAGGATCATCATCATGATCATTCCTAGAACTGGAGCTAGAACCTGCAAAAAACATCTTTAAACTTGAAACTTTGCTGTCTTCAATCTGCAAGTTTTCCCGAGTGAGCATATCAGCTAAACAGTTCAAATATCCAGGCTTATACACAATATCAAAATCAAATTTATTCAACCAGATGAACCATTTTAATATTCTACTTGAATTCTCAGCCATCAAGTTTTCATTTCTAAATATTCCAGGCATTATCTCCAGATCTGTTCTGACTATAAACCTGACTGGCTTGAGATATAAAATAAAGTGATTGACTGTCTTTTTGACAGCCAGAATTTCCTTGTGGCTGCTTGGATAATTTAATTCTGCTCCTCTGAACGAACCAGAAGCATAACCACAAACATTTTCTTTTCCCTCAATCTCTTCAAGAAGAACTCCACCCCACGTAGAGTTTGAAGCGTCTGTTTCAATAATCAGCTTACCAGTACCCAGAGGGAGATCAAGTGCTGGAAGCTCTTTTACTCTGGCTTTTATTGCTTTGACTTCCAGAGTCATCTCTTCTGACCATGCAACAGGATTTTTCTTGAGACGTTGCTGCAAACATTTGATGTCAAAAGCTTGGCCTTTATAGAATGGCCGAATATAATTGAGGTTGCCAAGGAACCTCTGCAACTGTGTTTTATCTAAAATCTTATCTGGAAACTTTTCAAAATTCTTCAATACATGTTCTTGCAGAATGACAGTTCCATCTTTAATATGAAAACCTAGGAAATCCATTTCTGTCTTTCCTATTTCCATTTTTGAAGCAGACAATACCAATCCATGCTTAAAAACCAAATCATAAAATTTCTGCAGATGTTTTAGATGATCTTGTACATTCCTAGAACAAATTAATATGTCATCTACAAACACAAGCAACCATGGTATGTCTCTAAAGATATCTTCCATTCTTTTCTGGAATTCTGATGGAGCATTATTTATTCCGAATGGCAAGACTTTCCACTGGTACTGACCATGTGGAACAACAAAAGCTGTTTTGTATCTGTCTTCTGGTTTGATCCCTATCTGATAGAATCCAGATTTCAAGTCAAACTTACTGAATATAGTGCAACCATTGATTTTCTGCAACAAGCTTGACTTATCAGGAAGCGGATACCTGATTTTCTTCAACACAGCATTTAGTGGCTTAAATTTCACGACTAATCTTGGCTTTCCTCGCTTTTGCTCTGAATGTTTATTTACCACAAAGTCTCTACATGCCCAAGGGCTCTTTGATGACTCAATCAAACCTTTGGATAGCAATTCTTGAATTTCTTTGGAGCAAAAGTCTCTCTCTGACGGACTCATGATTCTTGCCGATGCCTTCATTGGTTTTATTTTCTGGAGAGGATCTAACTCAATGGAGACAAAGTATTTTTCCCTCTTCCAGAAGGCATTTGGATTCTCAGAGCAATAGTCTCTGATAATCTTTTCCTTGATGTTTGCAAGAATCGTTTCACCATGAACTTCTGCATAGGAGATGCAACGTTCCATTTTATTCAAACTTTTATTGGACTGACCAGACATCTTTGACTCATGACTATTTACAATTGGCTTACATCGAGGACTAAACTTATTACTTAATGACACTAATACGGACTGACCATTGACTGTACACATGAAAACCATCTTTAGGGTATCAATAGAAAATGGACTAACTTTGACAAGGAATTCTGAACCCAAAACACAATCTTCTTTTATTTGATCTAATCTAAACAAAGATAAAGAACTAGAATGACCTAACAAATTTAATGGAAAATCTTTGACTTTACCTGTTAGAAACACAGGCGATATTTGAATTGCAAAACCTAACTCTTTACTCTTTTCCCAGTAAAAAGATGGAAGGGCATTCCCTTTTGCTAAATTAAACTGACAACCGGAATCTATCAAACACTGTACAGGGTAAGGTTGAAATTCAGCTGGACAAAAATTTACAGTTATAAACAACTTTTCACCTGATACTGCACCAAGCAAACTTATGGACTGAGACTTGGGAGACTGTGACTTTTCGGGAGAATACTTAGGAGATGGGGATTCTTCTTTGATACCACAAACTCTTTCAATTTCTTGAGAGAGCTCTTCTTCTGAAGACTGATCTCTTTCTGCTGATAACACTGAGATGGATTGTTTCAAATTTTCTATTTCTTTCAGCAGTGTCTTTATTTGCTCGTGCTTTTGTTTTATCTGACTCTAGAGTAGATTCATTCTATCCTGCCTATGGCTTTGTCTATCAAAATGGCTATTAGGATAGTGCTGGTAAAGCTCTATAGGGTTATAGCTAGGGACTGTCAGTTTCGCTTTTCCTTTCTCTTTAGTCAGGGTTTCAATCTTAGCAAGTAGTTTTTTCTTTTCTTCTCTTAGGGCTGTTCTCTCTGTTTGTCTATAAACAGGGATAGTAGACAATTGAAGATCAATACTGGCAACTTGCTTTTCTAGTTGATGAATAGAGAGACGGGAAGAAAACATATAAAGAGAAAAGTCAAACTCTGGCTAGCTACACCCCCCTAAATGTGGATCATCTAAATCAGAATCGGATGAAGAGGATGAATTTGGAGGATCACATTTAGCAATGAGCAGGATATCAGAACTAGAGTCAGAAGCAGAATCATTCTCAGAATCAGGGAGTTCAATTATTTCTCCAGGAGGGAGAGGGGAATCAAGAGAAACTTCACATAAATCCCACCAATCGGGATCTAGTGCTGTACAAAGAGCTGCAAGCCTTGGCTTAGATTTCCTCTTAGGACATTTGCTTGCCCAATGTCCTTTTTGTCCACAGATAAAGCATTTGTCTGCAGAACCTTTATCTGTACGCCGCTTTACAAATCTTTTATACTTATGCTTTTTCTTAGATTTGTAACCCTTATAGCGGTACTTCGGCTTATGTTTGTAGGAGCCTTCAGGATGATATCTCTTTTCAGAGGTATAGTAATGCTTTTTCTTCTTTTTACATTTGCATTCTTTTAGATGACCTCTGTTGTGTGCTCCACACCCCCAATCTGGCATACCTGCAACTTCTTTACAAAAAGAAGCAGAGAACATTTGTTGATGTCTTTTAAAGTCTTTGCTAACTCTTTTTTCTAAACAATGTTCTTGCCAACATTCCAAAATATGACCATGTAATTGTGCCAAAGATAAACTTCTTACAGCAATATTTTTATCTTTAAATCTTTGCTCAACAGCATCTGGCACATGGCTGGGGTAACTCCTCAAATAATGCTTGAGGTAAGCCGGGTCTCCTGATTTTCCTGATGAAATTAACAATTTCTGCATATAGCAGAAATATTCTTCAGCTTTACTCAGATCACACAATCTAGCAGACATAAATAAAGATGCAAGGTGATCTGTGTCTTCTTGATCCTCTGGACCATAGAATTCTCTTCCCAATGCAGAGAGAAGTTGTTCATCAGCATCATTGGCTGCAAGGATTTCATGCCTTGTTTCTTGTGGCAACCATCGCCACCATTCATAAGCTAGACCAGACAATCCTGCAACTAGTTGAGTTGCAAGCATTTGACCAGTAACATTATGGTCTTGTTGTTTCTTATATAAAATCCAATGTTGTAACAACTGAATAGCATTTCTAACATCTTCTCTTTTTTGGCACTGAATATTGAGCACTGGCTACTCAGGCATTTGGGAAATGAGATTATTCATATTATTAATTCCAAAGTTAAAAACTTTGGGCTGGGCATCTACATTAGTAGTAGGATTGGCATCATACATATGCTCATCATAGTGTTCTCTTGGACCAGTAATCCTCATTCTGTTAGAGGATTCTTCTGCCATCATGTTTAATGACACTTCATATTTTGGATCTAAGACAGGATTGAAAGATTTAAACTCAGAGATCCAATTTTCAATGAATTCTATTTTGGCATCACTCTCACCAAAATCCCACACTGGTTTTTCTTCTTCTGGGACAATATTGAACTGTCTTAGGGATTTACTCCTATTATGTCCTTGGGCTGCTAGGCGATGAACATGATCTGGGACATAATAACGCTTCTTTTTCAATTCTTCTGTTTTACTTGAAAGTTCTTTTAAAACAGAAATTCTTCTCTCTAATTTATCAGAAGCTATAGTGATTGCCTTTTGTATCTCTGTAGTGTCATGCAATAAATGATCCAATAGTTCCAACTTTGTTACAACTTTATCTAGTTGGATTCTTTGTTCAGAACACTGATGTTTCAACATCAAAATGTCGTTTGCCATATCATCAATATTTCTTGCAGTGCACATTTCCTGCAAGTTCCCCCAGTTTGCTAACTTAATTTCATCTGACACAGATTGGTCAACAGTAGAAGACTTTACAATCATATATTCCCTTTTGGATGAACCATCCGAAGCATACTGGCGGGAAGGTGTTTCTAGAAGGTTCCTACCAGGGTAGTAAGACTATTGACCAAGAGTATTGGTGGTCTCTACATCAACTCCAGAACGAGGTAACGAAAACATTCCTAGGGATGGATATTCATGGGGATTATCTTGAGCTTTTTTCAATTTTTGTTTTTGTATTAATTTTTGTTTAATTTTTCTACATGCAGGGCAGTCTACATGTTGACCTTTATGTTCAAAATCTAACACACCAAAAAAAGAAGTGGTATTTACAGAGGTAGATCTAGGCAGAGTGATATTATCTTCAGCTTGGCTTTCTTTGCTCACCTGATCAGACAGGGCTTGTAGTCGGGCATTGTTATAAGAGGCCATTGAAGCAGATCTGATGAGTGGAGGACGAGATATGGAAGTTTGATCTTCTCGGGCTGGTCTAAAAGAACAACTGGCTTCATCAAAGACAAGAGGCTGTGGGTTATATGAGGCTATCATTCTTTCTTGGTTTCTTAACTTGGAATATTTAACTTCCCAAGAGGATGGATATCTTATCCCAATCCAGTTAAAAGTAATCGGAGTGGCATTTTTGGAGATAGCTGCTTTTGATTTAGCAGATTTTGCAAAAGAAGTGGGATATTCCACCATGCTGCAGTCTGCAGAACTCTGGTGGACAACAGTTCGCAACTGTGGGAGAGTATCATTACCAAACCGAATGCAGACTCCTCCTTTGAGCTGGATAATTCTAGATCCAGTATCCATATCAAACCCTTTAGGCAAGATATAAGCTTTGAGAATATTATAAATATGAGGGTCTTCCAAGCTGACAGAGAATTTGGGATAGATTGTCCCGAAAGCAGGACCATCATGCAGAGGGGCTGTGAATCCACCTATTACAGCATCAGAAAACTTTCTATGCCTGGTATCAACTATACAACACAAAGAAGAAATAGCAAGTCGTGGATGAACCAAGGGTCCAAGTCCTAACTTAACTGCTCCAAAATGAGCATACTTATATTTCATGGACTTAGCCCAATCTATCTGTGCTCGGTCTAATAGATTTATGTGTATGGGTTCTTGCTTATCCGTAAAAGCAACATCAATACTGGAAACACGGATATGGGTAGCAGAAGTAATATTCCACCAATGGAGTTTATAAACATCTCGAGGCAAGATTTGGGGTAATTTCCAGTCAGCGCTAGGATTTTGATCACGAATAGTAATATAGGATGCATCTTCAGAAGTAGAAGGATTAAAGGAAGACTCTCTGCGTTCTGTTAACGAGATTTCAGTATCATTTGCTGATTCACACTCTATGTGATTTGTCAGATCAATAGTATCCATAGTTGGGTCCATTTTGAAAAGAGGTGAGTGCTGACTATAATTTAGACTCCGGAAACTCTGTAGACTTACTCCCCTTCACTCAGCGAGCCTTACGGCTACTCTGACATCGGACATCTCTTACACCCTTTTGGATTCCAACTATCGCTCAGTGGTCATTTCCACCACCTACAGAATACTATTTATAGAGTTTATGACCAACAATTGATAGATACTGACTTATAATTATGCAGAGAAATGGTTACGGATTTCCTTTACTAGAATTTTAGACAGGAATCCCAACAATACAATGCATACAGTAACAACGATAATAACAATTGTCAATTCATTCATATACATTGTAAGAGTATATAAAGATATTACCAAAGATAAGCGCAATTTGACAATACTGGCTCTAATACCACAATCGCACCAATATCTCCCCAAGCAAGCTTTCTACAAATTTATTATCGCCTCAATGCGGAATTACATACAAATTACATTAATAGCACATGGGTAACAAAATATCTAATACTTGCCTTTCTAAATAAAATATGAGCATACACTAGCAGGGCCTTGGCCTTAAGCTCCACGCTAGGAAAACATACATCGCATGTACACAATATTTACATTAAAAGTCAATATACCATAAGGGTCAAAATGGGGTATTACATGAAAGGATTCCTCTTTTCCCTACTGTACATGTTACACAAGAAGTCACTGGAGTCTCTCAGATTATTGTTTATTTGCTTGATAGCATTGTGATGGACGATACTACTTCATAGATTCAGTGTCCTGAAGTTATCAACACTTTTGTCACATCAACTCCTTCATGCCTACTTACTTCTATTGATCTTCCTTCTACCTCATCTATTGAGGTTATGTTGCCACCATACACCATATCTAAAAAAATTCCTGCATTAACCTCCATCATTACTTCACACTCATCCTTGCCAGTCCCACCTGTCACCTTACCACCAAAAGTTACTGAGATGTAGTTTTTAACTATTTCTCTGCAACCATCACCTACCATTACCCCTACTTCTCTTCTTGAGATTGTCATTTCAACTACTTCTCCAACTTCTGTACCACCAGTTTCTACAACCATTCCCTCTTCTCTATCTACCTCCCAAATCACTATGTCCATCCCTAATTCCACTGAAACAGCTCCATTAGTTGCAACATGCAATATTGCCACATCTTCAACTGAGTTGATAGCTGATTCTGGAGATGATGTTGTGGTTTCCCTTGGGGAATATTTTTACAGTAGGTCAGCAAAAGCAGTGGTGAAAAGAGGTAAAAAAAGAAGCAGGGAATCAACTATGCTTCAAGCACTTGTCCCGAATCAAATAATTTGGGCAAAACATTCTGCTAACATTCAGCAGGAGGCATTGAACACTGCTGCAGCAATGGGAGCATTTGTTGGAGCCAATTATGATTCAGTGACTTCATTGAACAAAACGATTGACATCAAGAAGGAAGAATTGAAGAAGCTCAAGGAGCAGCAGATCAAAATTAATGAAGATCATGAATCCAAGCTTCATGAATTAAGGAATGAGTATGAAAGTCAGCTCAAGGATCTGCAAGAACAGAACATTTCTCTCCAGGATCAACTATAGGATATACAATTCCAAAATACTGGAAATATTGAGAATATAGCAGTACTAGAACAGGAGTTGAAGGATGCAGTTTCCAATGTAGCCACTTCATCTTTCCCCGGATTCTCTGAGAAAGAGTTCAAGGATTTATCCCTTGAGGTTAATGAGGAGCATCACAAACTTTTGGCTGAGTTATTTAGTTCCCTAAATGATATTCAAGAAACTTATAATATTTTTGAGAAACTTTCTATTATTATTGAGCATCATATTGAAGAAAGGAAATAGGCTTCCAAGGCCATTGATGATATTATTGATTGGCAAGGGTATATTAAAAATAAGCCTGAGGATATCCCAGTCTTGGATAGATTCAAGTTTAGAAGAGTAAGAACATCTTTGAATGCCTGGCAGAATGCTTGTGAAATGGCTGAAGAAATAATTAAGAAGGCACAAGGAATTTGTGGAAGGAGATGGTATGTTGCATACAACATCATGGTCATCTTACAGTTTCCCACTATGGACCTTATTGAGAAGGCTTGTCCTCCAAATTTGATAATTTAGTAGGTGTATAGTAGGTTTGCGTAGGTCAAAGAACAGATTCAGCTGCTCGAGCACATAGAGATTTCCAAAGTTGATAAATTCATCAAGCAACCTGTCAGTCTGGAGAACAAGATCCACATTTTTCTACGTACTTGGCATAAGTTAAGAAAAAATGAGGTTGAATCTTTCACATGTGATGCCGAGTTAGGACTCGAGTTGGATAAGTATCCTGATGTGGACGAGTTGTTAGAATTTTAGCCAAGTGGCAAGGCGCCCTTGGCTATTATTATATTAGATTGATTTTGTAATCTTTGTTTTATGGGAATTCGATCCTCTGTATCATTATTGTAAGTATTATTTAAGGAGTAGAAATCTCATAAGAGGGGGAGGGAGGAAAATCCCAGAGGAGGACTGGAGAGACTCTGTGTCATTCAAGACTTTGTAATTTTTGGCAAGCCAATTGAAATACAATTAGTTTTCACTTGCTATCTCTTTTTTTTAATTTATCAAATTTGTTTGATGGGTTTTTATTTTCACTTCAGCTCATGAATGAACATTATTTTCTTTTGCAATCACAATTAATACATCGATCTGTAAGATTAGATTTGTCTTGACTTATGACCAATGTGTCTTATGTTTTAAATGAATTTATGTATTTAAAACATTTATCTATTTCTGCAAATGATAAACAAATATTATAAAATTAATGCCATTTTTTTAATTAGCATGTTCTAACAGGATAATCGTATATGTGCTTCAACCCTTAAGCTACAATCATTCAATTTTCATTTTCTGACTATGTCTTAAGCTAATAAGTAATGCTCCATTTCACATGTTTGTCAATTGGAGAAACACTTATTAATTTTCAGATCATGTTATCCTGCATACCAAAACACATTCCTTAAACTATATCTAACCTACTTAGGTTTTCTTTAAGCAAAACTAATCACATTTAGACATAGAAATCTTTTAATCTTCCCTCATAGGAAGACATATCCATCAGGATTAAATCACTTAAGTGCCAGCGGAGGCCTTATATCCGTGGGATTCAACTATACCAAACAGTCTGGGGATAGAACTGCTCTTGCGTAGAGTTGTTTGAAGCCTTTCAAATTGGGTTGTCACCCTATGTTGCTAGACTTGGAAAATTTTCCAGCACTTACATAACTGGGGCTTCAACAAGCCCTTGTTGAGGATACTCAACAAGCTAATTCTGCCTCTGAATAAAATACCTTGGTTCAATCAGTTGTAGAGCTAAAGAAGCAATTGGCACATATGACCTCAATGGTTAACACTCAGGTGGTGGCTGCAAGTACCCCAGTGAAAAGGAAAAAGATTGAAGTCTGAGTGTCTCATATACCTACATTGAACATTGAAGATAGTGATGCAGAAGAAGAAAGGCTTCCAGTCAAGTCTCTTTTCCCCCGTTGTGCCTGTGGTGCAAGAAATCACCAAATTTTCTCAGACTACTGTTGATTTACTTGATAACATTGTGTTTGATGATCCCACTCCAGATGTTAATTTTCCTGAAATCACTATCACTACTACTTCCTTGACCTCCACATCCTCTCCCACTTCTATTGAAATTCCTTCCACCTCTTCTGTTGAGTTTACTCTTCCACTATCCACCCTAGCTCAACTAATTGCTACTTCCATCTTCACCTCTCAACCAACCATGTTAACTCCACCTATAACCTTATTGCCACAAGTTACTGAGGTGCAAGTCCCAACTATTTCTTTACAATTATTAGTAGTTATTGCTTCTGCTTCTCTCCCTGTTGACGTCACCTTGGACACTCCTCTTGCCTCTCTACCTTCAGTTTATGTGACCACTACCCCTTCTATACCTACCTCCCAGATCACATTGCCCATTCCTAACTCTACTGTCACCCAAAAATCCTCATTCGTTGCAACATGTAATGTGTCCACATCCTCAACAGAATTGGTGACTGATTGTGGAGATGATGTTGTAGTTTCCCTTGGAGACTACTTTTATAGTAGGTCATCCAAAGAAGTGGTGAAAAGAGGTAGTAAGCGAAGCAGAGAAAGAACTATGGTACAAGGGCATGTTCCCAATCAGGTAATTTTGACAAAACAGTCTACTGACATCCAGGAGGAGGCATTATATACTGCAACAGCAATGGGGGCATTTGCTGGAGCTAACTATGACTTGGTTACAGTCCTCGTTGAATAAGGAGATCATGGTAAAGAAGCAGGAGTTACAAGAGCTTAAACAGAAGCTTACACAGGTTGAAGAAGAACATAAAGTACAAATTCAATAAATAAAGGCTGAATATGACAGTCAGCTTAAAGAATTGCAAGAAAAGGACACAACTCTTGCTTAGCAGCTTTATGAAGCCAAATTGTTGAATGATACTCAGTATGTTCTTATTCTTATATTTTTTTTCAAGATCAGTAGTTTGTTTTATGTACATATGTATCTAAAACAATGTCTTTAAGGTTTTGGTTTCAATTTTCAATATACTCACAGGAAGTTTGGAATCTATTAAATTCTAATAAAGGTATGAAATGTAGCACTTTGTCATATGGAATTTTATTGTGACATTTCTATTTTCATGATAATATTGTTTTAATTTTAATATGTGAGTTTACTTAACATTATTGATTTTTTCAGGTTAATGGCATACACAGTCCCAATATAAATGAGGTGGCTACAATGTGCCCAATTGTTTCTACGCTCATAGAATTGGAAGCAAATGTAGCCAAAGACATAATTAGGGCATTTTAACAATTGAGTTGCTTTACAGTTTTTTAACAAGTTCAATGACCTGCAAACATATGGTGATCTAGCACTTATTCTGGAGTCTTTCTCCTTTTGTTTTCATATTTTGTTTCAAGAACATTTTTTGGTTCTATGTACATATGTAGCTAAACTGATTTTGTTTTCAGGTTTAGATGTTTTCTTGCAACTTTCAACATATTGACAAGGATTTTGGCATCCATCAAGTTGTAAAAAAGGTATGAAAAGGAGCACTTAGTCATTTGGGATTTTGTTGTGGTATATGAAATTTATTTTGCACATTATTATTTTCATTTTAATATGTGAGTTTACTTAGAAATACTGATTTTCTCACGTCAATGGCATCCACAACCTCATTATAAAAAAGGTGTTTATGATGTGCTCAATTATTTCATAGAGTTAACAACAACTTTCTTCGAAGACAAAGAATTGGGCGTATTGGAACAATTGAGTTGTTTTGTACCATTTTAACAAGCTCAATGATGGTTATCTAGCCCTTCATATTGTTTTTTTAAGACTTTGGTTCAAGATAAGTTTTTGGTTCTATGTACATGTGTATTTGAAACAATGTTTTTTAGGTTTGCATGTTTGGTTTCAACAGTTTGTCATTTGATATATTTTATTGTAGATAGATGGAATTTATTTTAATTTGCACACTATCTTTTTCATTTTAATACGAGTTTAATTGGAATTACTGATTTTTCAGCTTAATGGCAGCCACAATCCCAATATAAAGATAGTTCTCAACTCTTACTATGCTCATAGAGTTATCAGCGAATGTAATCAAAGACAAAGAATTGCAAGCAATAAAGAAATTGAGTTGTTGTGTGGTTGTTTAACAAGCTCAATGATGTCCGAACATATGGTGATCTATCCCTCGATATGAATTCTTTTTTCTTAGATTTTGTTTCAAGATAAGTTTTCTGTTCTATAAACACAAGTATCTAAAGCAATGTATTTTAATCTAAAACAAACATAGTTACATTTGATTTTTCAATGAACAGGTTTCATTACTTATCAATAGAAGCTTCGTTGGTTATAAAACAACTGATTTCTTCATATTTTTGGTTATTTTTTTCTGTTTTTGAAATTTCTTGAAATTAATTTACATTTCTATTTGTTTTAATATATGTTTAAATTTCTATATACTATTACATTTTCAAATGAAAAGAATATTTCTTTTTACATGTCAACATTGAAGGGTTTAATATTTGACAGCGCTTCAAGATGAAATAGGACCCTTCCCTTCAAATTTGATACGCGACCCCATCAGATCGTCCACTGTCCCGTCGCCGCAGATCCGTCAACCCAGTCCACGCCCTATGCTCTACCATGCTCGATGTCGCGTCCATGTATTTAATGCATGCTAGGTGGTGCTAATGAGATCGAGAAGCGTGGAGGGAGGTGGAGGTGGATATGCAGCGATGAGACAGTGGAGGATCCAGTGCTCACCCACCATAGATTTTCTCCTAACTTTAACATGTACCAAATGCCATTTCTCCAAAGTTTCCAACATTATAAAACATGAACCTTTTCCTAGCGGATTCCCTGTCCGCCACAGATCTCAACCCTCCTCGAATCTAAACCGTTTATTTCTTATAAATTAACCATTTTGATCCCATCAGCGTGTAAGAAAGGTGAATTTTGTCTTAAATTACTTCGTCTGATGCATCAAGTTTTCGCGGGCATTGTCTGGCAGCCATCATATTTACCTTACCCTTGTTTTGGGTTCCTGTTCCCCTGCAACAGCAAGAAATCTCTGGTGCGACAGTCGAAGCTCAGTTAACAGTTCCACACAACAGGATCTGTTTTACGCTCGATCCCATCTACATTCTTCATAGCTAAATCCCTACGCAGGTTCCATGCTCGGTTCAGACTCCAATTGCACGCTGCCACACTCCAGTCACACGCTCAGTTCAAGAACCTTATATAGTTGTCCCATTCATATGCAGACCGCCTGCTGAATCCCAAATATTTTGCACTGAACAAGTAAGTATCAAGCTTGAGAAAATTTATCCTTCGTCTTTTTAATTTTATCAAGAGTAATAAGACCATATTAATTAAAGCCCTTCATGCTAGAAGGGTGGTATGAATATATAACCTTCAACCTAAAATTAAGTTCAGTCTTTCAAATTTGATCCCTGATACCTATTCAAAAAAATTATATTTCTTAAATCCATATGTTTATATTGAAATGGTACCATTAATATCCTTAATATTCGTTTATACAATATTTGGACTAATTCTAAAAATCAAATATGCCACGTGGCACAATATGGGCATTCCACGTGTCACCCTGGGAAACTAGATATCGATATTTTAACAACAAAATTGATATAAGTTTTGCTTGAAAGAGTTTTCTGCCAAGTCAAAAAAATTTCAGAGAAAGAGAGGTCTCTCTTTTGTCAGGTTGTTCTATTTCAGGGCGTTGGAAGTAGATGCTGGGGAGAAAGAGCGTCCCCTCCTTCCTCTAGGGATGATTTTTTAGGAGTGGCGAAAGTAGATATCGGCAGTTTGAACACAAATTTCATAGGAACATTGCCTCACACATTTTACTGGCAAGTGGAAATATCCACAGAGAAAGAGCGGTCGCTCTTTCTCCAAGTTCTATTTTTACAATTCCCTCGTAAATGATGGGGCAACCGACCCTTCTTCTTCGCATGAATCTTTTCGTTATAGTTCGAGACTGCAAGAAGGGTCGGTCGATCCTTCTTGTGTCTTCCATTCTGGATATAGGGAAATGTTGGATATAGGTTTTCACAATTATCTACTAAACGAAGGAGTGGCCAACCCTTCTTTTTGGAAAATGGAAGTCGGGAAAAACAATTTGTATATGTTATAACTTAGCTGGTGTCTACTCCCTACTATTTACTGCAGAAGTCGAAAGTCGGGAATTGTTGACATAGCCTTCGAAGATCAAATAATTTTACATTTCTCTCGTAAATGAAGGGTCGATCGACCCTTCATGTGCTCAGTATTCTTCCGGTGTTCATCGGTTTAAATATAGATGAATTTATGTCTTAGCCTTTGTAGGTTGAATATTTTTACAATTCGCTCATAAATGAAGGGTCGGTCGACCCTTCTTTTGCCAGTATTCTCTTCATGATAGTTCTAGAATGCAAGAAGGGTCAGTCGATGCTTCTTTCTTTCGCCATTCTGGATATAGTTTAATTGCACTGGATATAGTTGTTCACAATTATCTACTAAACGAAGGGCGGCTAATCCTTCTCTTCGGAAAATGGAAGTCGGGACAACCATTTTTATATGTTAGAACTTAGATGATGTCTGAGACCCTACTATTTACAGCGAAAATCGGAATTCAGGAATTTTCGACATAGCCTTCGTAGATTAAATATTTTTACATGTATCTCGTAAATGAAAGTTTGGATGACCCATGTCTGCCATTTTTGATATACATGAATTGTCGTACTATCCCTCGTGGGTTGAATATTTTTACAATTCCCTCATAAATGAAGGGGTGGCCGACACTTCTTCTGCCCAGTATTATTTTGATAATAGTTCTAGACTGCAAGAAGGGTCAGTCGAACCTTCTTCGGTTCACTATTCTGGATATAGGGAATTGCTGGATATAGGTTTCCACAATTATCTACTAAACGAAGGGGTGACCGATCCTTCTTTTCAGAAAACGAAAGTCTGGACAAACATTTGTTTAGGTTCTAAATTATCTTGTGATTTGGTTTCCTAAATGTAGTGCAATATTATTTTATATTTCTGTTACTTGTATTGTTGTGAATTCTCTGTTATTTGATTATATAATATGTATGTTTGGAAAGAGAACACAAAAAATTCTGAGAACTTTTTGAAAAGAAAGTACACATTAAATTTGAATATTTTAAAATCCCTAAAAGGGATTTCATTGATTACATAGTCCTATAACAGCAATTATCCATCAACTAATTGCGAAGCCAAGCATTTCTCATAAAACAACAAAAGACGGAGAACAGAGGTAGTAAAGAAAATTGCCATGGATTTCCCGAAGATTTCAGTTTGCTGCAATAGGAACCCAAGATAACTAATGGTAGCAGAGTCAAGAAGTCTTCTATTACTCAGGACCAAGTACAATACAATACAATGTCTCAGTGCCTCTTGTATCCGGCTCTCCAACCTATAAATATATAGTTTACAGATGGTTACATAACGACTCGTAGGTTCACTAACTTACGAGACTAACTGAATCGACATGTGGTGCTCGACACGACGGTTCGACATGTTCTCTGAAGTGGTCGAACGGAGGAATTAATCGAGCATCCAACCTAAGCTCCTCCAAACTCTCCCCCATGAACAATACCTTTCTTCGTTATGAGGAAATCATAAAATAACTGGAGTTGAATGAACAGAATGTTGATGACTATGAGCTGGTACCGGATACTCCCGTGGATGGAAATGGGTGTCTCCAAAAAAATAACTGATAGCATGGTCTGGTACAATACAATACAATGTCTCACTGCCTCCTGTATCTGGCTCTCCAACCTATATATATATTTTATAGACAGTTACCTAATGGCTCGTAGGTTCACTAACTTACGAGACTAACTGACTCGACATGTGGTGATCGACACGACGGTTCGACGTGTTCTCTGAAGTGGTCGAATGGAGGACCTAGTCGGGCGGCTGACCCAATCTCATCCAACATATCCCCCATGAACAATACCTTTCTTCGTGTTAATTTTAGCCTAATTTCACAAGAAAGCTCACTGAAAGAAACACAATCACAAGATAGACAAAGATTTACCCTGGGAAACCCTCATGGGGTAGAAAACCCAGCAAAGCTTTCCTCAATATAGATAATCAACCCAATACAAGATGTAGTCCTCAACAAGAGCTCCTTCTCCTCCTAAGCAGACCTCTCTCTCTCCTATGCGCCAATCACAAGTGACTGAATGAATGATATAAGTGACGAACACACCTCCTATACTTATACTCATCTCCCGACTGACTTTTTACCCTAATGGGGTCAACCTCTTCCAGAAGAGTCTAATAACCCCTAAACATCTAACTCAGGGACGACCTCACATGGGAGATATAATAACCCTAGTTACCACACTTCCTCGGAGGAATAAACATCTTAGGATATACAATAGGGTCCCCTTGGAGGAATGGAACATATCAGGAATAATAAAATACAAATATAATATTCTTTGAAGTTACAATATTTCAACAGTCCCCCTTAACAAGAAGGATATTATAACAACATCTGCAGGAGCAAGGATTCATCAACTACATGGTACATGATACATCTATAAATCATTAGAAGCTTTCTTTATACGTCATCATCAGTAACTCATACAATTACTAGAACGTAATCAATACTAAACATCAACATCTTCAATACTAAGTATTCATCTTCTACAGCACTTGAACAGCTACAGCAACATCATCAACATCTAGATCTTCTGGATCATCTCGATCGACAACATCTGGATCATCTTGATCGACGGCATCTGGACCATCTCGATCAACAACATCTGGATCATCTTGATCGACAGCATCTGGATCATCTCGATCGACAGCATCTGGATCATCCCGATCAACAACATCTGGATCATCTCGATCAACAACATTTGTATCATCTTGATCAACAGCAACATCTCGATCATCATCTAGATCATCATCATCTGGATCATCTCGATCAACAATATCATCATCTCGATCATCTTGATCATCATCATCTGGATCATCTCAATCAACAGTATCATCATCTCGATCATCTTTATCCTCATCATCTGGATCATCTCGATCAATAGTATCATCATCTCGATCATCTCTGCAATACACATGATCCTCTCTTTCAAAATTATGGGATCATGGACAGTCCTTCTTTTCGGAATTACGAGACTCTAGTCCATTAACTCTAGTGATCCTTCCTTTCGGAATTACGGGATCATGGACAATCCTTCCTTTCAGAATTACGAGATTCCAGTCCATCAACTCTGGTGATCCTTCCTTTTGGAATTATGGGATCATGGACAATCCTTCCTTTCGGAATTATGGGATTCCAGTCCATCAACTTTGGTGATCCTTCCTTTCGGAATTACGGGATCATGGACAATCCTTCCTTTCGGAATTACGGGATTCCAGTCCATCAACTCTGGTGATCCTTCCTTTCGGAATTACGGGATCATGGACAATCCTTCCTTTCGGAATTATGGGATTCCAGTCCATCACACATAACTTAGACAATCCTTCCTTTTGGAATTATGGGATTCTAGTCTAAGGATCAATATTTAAGACTTTCCTTCCTTTCGGAATTACAGGATCACTGTCTAAGGATGATCAATCCTTGATCCATTTAAGACACCTCACATGTCTATGGATGATGCAGTCCAGCCACATGCATTTTGAACTAAAAGCTCAGGGACGATGCAGCCCTATCATCAATTCTCGAAGACAGATGTCTACGGGTCAATTAAGGGGACTGAAGTCCAGGGATGATGCAATCCCTCTCATCCACTAGGGACTTATTTCTTGGAGATAGATGTCTACGGATCAATTCAGGGGATCGAAGTCTAGGGATGATGCAATCCCTCTCATCCACTAGGGACTTATTTCTCGGAGACAGATGTCTATGGATCAATTCAAGGACCTAAGTCCAGGGATGATGCAATCCCTCTCGTCCACTAGGGACTTATTTCTTGGAGACAGATGTCTACGGATCAATTCAAGGACCTAAGTCCAGGGATGATGCAATCCCTCTTCTTTCTCAGAGACATATGTCTAGGGTTTTCTTTTAGGACATGTGTCCAAGGATGATACAATCCACTTGTCAACTTAGACCTAGTCTAAGGACCATTCATCGACCTCACTGTCGATGTAGGCAATCTCATCATCAGTGACCGCATCACTCCCCCTTTCGGGGAGGATCCTTCTGAACTACACCAAGCTTGTCTCGGAAATACTCAAACTTCACTCGAGACAGAGGTTTGGTCAATATATCAACAACTTTTTCATCAGTGCTCACATACTCGAGCTTGATATCTCCTTTCTGCACCATATCCTATATATAAAAATATCGAATCTCTATGTGCTTTGACTTATCATGGAACACTAGATTTTCTGTCATCTTGATACAACTTTGTTTGTCACACATGATCACAGTGGGTTCCATCTCTAAGTCAAATAATCCTGATAACAACTTCCGAAGCCATATTGCTTCGCAACTAGCAAAGCAAGCAGCAATATATTCTACTTCAGCTGTACTGAGAGCCACACTAGACTGCTTCCTGCTAAACCATGAGATCATGGTAGATCCCAGACAATAACATCCTTCCGATGTGCTCTTCCTGTCTGATACACTTCCTGCCCAATCAACATCTGTGAAGCCATGCAGTCTGAATTCATGATCTCCAAGATAATGTAGACAAAAGTCTATCATACCCTTTAGGTACCTCATCACATGCTTTGCAGCTATCAGGTGAACTCGTCTAGGTTCCACTAGATACTGACTCAGAGTGTTCACAGCAAAGCATATGTCTGGCCTGGTATTTGTCAAATACATCAGTGACCCAATAATCTATCTGTACAGAGTCATATCCACTAACTCTGATGATTCATCAGCTAACAGCTTCAAGTTGGAATCCATGGGAGTGGCCATGGCTTTACATTCCAACATATCAAATATTTTCAAGATTTCCACAGCATACTTTCCCTGGTTGAGAAAGATTCCTTCTGGGCCTTGCCATACTTCCAGACCTAGGAAGTAGTGCATCAATCCGAGATCTTTCATCTCAAACTCTAAAGAGAGTTTCTTCTTGCACTCAATAATCTGTTTCTCATTTCCTGTCAGAAATAGATCATCCACATATAGCAACAGTATGACAGGTTCATCATCCATAACCTTGAGATAAATATTAGGATCAGCTTTACTTTTGTTAAATCCCAATATTTTCAAGAAACTGTCAATTCTTCCATACCAAGCTCTGGGATCTTGCTTCAAAGCCTTCTTTAGTTTGCACACATGGGTTCTTCCATCTTCCACCTCAAATCCTTGTGGTTGTTCTATGTACACTTCCTCCTCAATCACACCATTCTGGAAGGCTATCTTTACATCCATCTGGTGTAATTTCCACTTCATCATGGATGCAAGTGCCATGATAGTTCTAATGGAAGTGTACCTTGCAACTGGTGCAAATGTTTCTTCATAGTCAATTCCCTCTTTCTGAGAGAATCCTTGGGCCACAAACCTTGCCTTATATTTTTCAATACTGCCATCTGCAGCATGCTTTTTCTTGTATATCCATCTGAACGATACCACACTTTTGTCCTTTGGCTTGGGGTCTATATCCCAAACATCATTCTTTATTATTGACTGGTATTTCTCCGTCATTGCCTCTACCCATTCTTTCTTATGAGATGCTTCTTCATAACTAGTGGGTTCTTGATCTACAAGATCACACATCAAGGCCATATAGTTGGAAAATGTCTTTGGTTTCTTGCTCACTCTGGTGGAACCTTCGGGAGCTCCATACTTTTCTGCTCCTAGTATAATATCTCTTGCCCATGCTGGCTTTCTTTTTCTTGATATGTTTGTGATAGGGGGTTCTTGTGGTTCTATCATGTCACGGTCTTCAGGTGTTACATCTTCACTAATAGTGTTAACACCCAAAAAGTGCTCACTAGCTCATTCCCTTATTCACATGACCCAGTTACCCACTTTTTCCACCATTTGAGCCTCTAAAACCATCAAAAGGTCACCAAAAAGACCATAATACACCTTTTTCCCCTCAAAATATATATTTTTCCTAAAAAAAACACAGAAAACCCTCAAAAAGGGTCCAAAATTCCCAAAAAATATTAAAAGGGAATAAAAATATAAAAAATATTCAAAAAAGGAAAAAGAGGAAAAAATAGACCTAAACCATGTTGGTTAATACCATTGGTTTCCTTAAAACCACAATGGTATTCCCCATCACCAAAAACTATAAAAGGTGATAGGGGCTCCTCACTTTTCATCCATATTTTCATCCTATCCTCATGCTGCCAAAATCCATCTTGAGCTTTGCCCATCTTTTGAGTTTTTCCCAACCATTGAAGCATTGGAGAAGAAGAAACCATTGGACATTGGAGCTTCTCAACCTTGGAGTTGCTCAACACTTATCATCCTCACCATTTGAGGTAATACAAAATCAAATATTTTTAAATTTCTTGTTTTTCCCATAGATCTTATTACTTATGTTCTTAAATTCAGTTTTTTATTTCTTTTTCACATGTTAATGTCAGATTAAGTTACATTAGTTTTTCCATACTTTTATTGAGACTGCTGCTACTAGTTAGTAGGTACATCCTTGCACATACTTGGTTGAAAAACCAAGCAACAGTTTTTGGCGACTCCGCTGGTTTTCAAACTTTAAATCTTTTCTTTAGATCTTTATTTTAGTCATTTTTTCCATTTAAAACTGTAGATCTGCCATACTAGTCAGCTTCTTGATAGCTTCCCTAGCCATTGGCCCTTTCTGCAGCCCAAAACAACCCAAAATTTCAATTTTTGGGTTCATTTTTCGCCGGCTGATTTCCTTCCGTACATCGCGACTTTCGGCACCCACAATCGCGCGGTCCATCGCGGGGTGCGCCCTTTTTCCGCGCAGTCCATCGTGACTTTTCAGCATTTTTCCGCGCGGTCCATCGCGGCTAGGCGACCTTTTCCCGCGTGGTCCATCGCGACTTTTCGACATTTTTCTGTGCGGCGCTGTGTTGGAGAAAACTCACTATGGCTTGGGGTAGACCACAACAGACAAATGACTACCATAAATCAACTCAATTCTCATAACTATGCTATATAAATGGCAATGCTACGACAAGGAAGAAGATAACTAACCTCGATCCAAACATTTGATGTAGATCCCTGCTGGAGCTTTTCAATCCATGCACTTGAATCTGTAAATTAGTCTTGGCAGACAATATACAACAAGTACATATAATATATAAACGGAATTAACATCATCAATAGCAATGGCCCATGATATAACAAGTAAATGCAACCCAATGTAAGATAAATAACATTTACAACATTAATGGACGAGAATATGAGTATTTCTATTAATAAACAAGAAGAAGTACAAAGTGATACAACCTCTTGCCAGCAACCAATCTAAACCAAGATCTAGATCAATCCACTTGTGCCTCCACCACTTCAATCCTCCATGAATGTAAAACTCAAACTAGATAGGATTTTGGAAGGTGAACATAAAGGGTTCACAACTACAAGGATCAATGATTGTAAACTCAAGATAGGGCAAAAATCCACTAGAGTTCTCTTGCTCTTCTTTCTCCTTCTATCCATAAGCCATATGTGATCAATATATAGTCCTCTCAAAGGTAAGTGAAAGGACACATCGAGGCATTTATGGGGCAAATGGAGAGCCAAAGGTCACCCAATGACCGCTTTTTGGGAGTAAAAAGTAATAAACTAGTGATTTTTACCATTTTACTTGATACCAGCGAGCTATAGTGATGCAACTCGTGGGTACACTTTCTATAGTGATGCAACTCGCGGGTACACTTTCTATAGTGATGCAACAAGCGGGTAAGAGGAAAAATGAGTAAAAAGTATGTCTGAAGGATATAAAGTGGATCTGAGTTAGTGAAATGGATCCTACAGGCTAAAGAATGCTGATGCTCACAGGGTGTAAGATTATGTTGTAACAGGCGCATCGCGACTTTTGCCATGTTTTCACGCTACACATCGTGGCTTTTCACCTTTTTTCTGCACTGCACATCGCCGCGATTCACATCACGGCTTTTAGCCTGAAACCCGCGATATCACGACTTTTAGCTTGAAACCCGCGATGTAATTTTTTGGCAGCACAACTCAACTTTCAAACGGCCATATCTCCCTCTCCCGGACTCCGTTTGAGACGATTGTTTTTTTCAAATTGGGTGTTTTCAAACAAGGAATCCAAATATCCTATTAGATTTTTAAAAAAATTCATAGAATTTTCCCTAACTTTTTATTTTAGTGTTATTTATCATTTCAATTCATCCTCTACCCATTGTAGTCGGCCCTCTCATACTTGATTTTATGCTCATAGCACTTTTGCTTACTTTTGGCTTGTCGTAGCACTTGATAGACTCCTGTCTGCATACATTGCTATCTCTTTCATCATATTTTTAGTAGGCTTATTTACTTGCACCCATTTTGCTAGCAACAATTTTCTGCTATTTGCTTTACAACATTATTTTAAAAAAATTCAGTTTATTGAAAGAAAAATTGTGAAGCATTTTTCCATTAGAAATCTCATGTTTTGCAAGTTAAAATCATAATTTTAAATTGCTTCATATTTCACCCAAGCGGGACATTAGAGATTTACTCATTTTTATGATATTTTCTTTACCTCAAAATTTTTGAAAAATCCATATTTTTTGAAAAAGTTATCAAGAGCATTTACATTTAAATCATTTTCATGTTTACATTGCTGTCATATTTTGCAAGTTGAAATCCTTATTTTGATTTGTGAATTTTTCTCCCAAGCGAGGCATCTTTGTTTTAATATATAACCACACCATCACACAATCTGTCACAATAATTTCAAGTGAGCCTTAGAAATTACCTTAACTCAACCATCATTCTAACCCCATTTGGGGAACACAAAAAAAACATTGTAGTTAGGTAGGACTGAGGGGATAAGTATCCAAATAACACCCCTCACTCATTTTTCAAGTTGAAACATAGTGGTTGACATTAGGGTACCAAAATCCCTTATTATTTGTTGACATGGTTCAAATCCAATTCATTGGGAAGGCCTCTCCCTTAGGAGGGTTGAAGTAGCTAGACTGGTTCCAGAAGCCTGAGTGGAATACCGCAATCCATTCAGTAACCGAAGGATACCTTTTGTAGTTCTCGTTGTACCACCCTCATGGGAGTACAGAGGTGATAGAACAAAACTGCAGATTCACCCAACCGAACGTGTCATGAACGGGGTATCTTGTAAAATTAGTCACAGCAGATCTAATGAACAAGTAAATCAATCACAACAGATGAACATAGAAAATATGGTGCAAAACTGTGCAAAACATGCAGCAGTGCTCTCTATCCCAGAAAGGGTGAATGAATTACAATACAAACTGTCACAATGACTGAGCAATTCGAATTGCCTAAGGAGGTCATTCGAATCACAGAATGGAGTAGCTTGACTCTATCTAGGAGTCCTCATCAATCATCGGTGTTGCTCATCAATCACAACAACCAGTCATCCAGGTGTCAATCTGAGTCTAACTGAGTGTAATAAGTGTAACTGAAGTGTGTAGCACTGATATAGGATCTGGAGGCTCAGTGGGGGCGCATGGGAGGCTAACTGGAGTCAGAAAAAGTCACCTAATCGAACTGGAGGTCAATCGGAGGTGAAACAGTCAGTCAGGAGTGAAACTAGCCTCAAATCAGGGAGAATCGGAGCTAACTGAATGTAACTGGAGTGAATCTGCAGTGGTAGGTGAACAAGTGCGCCCTTCTCTGGCAGTAGGTGAGAAGAGGGCGCCTTTCAGCTTAGGAGGGCTAAAACTCTGTGGTAAGTGGCTCCCGGGTGCTAGAAGAAGGTGGATAAGGTGCTGGAGGCATCAAACTGGTGACTGGGATGCATGCAAGTGCATGCAGCTGCATATCCTGAAATAGATCATGCAAGATCCTGAAGTAGATATGTATCCTGAAATAGATGATCCTGAAATAGATATGTATCCTGAAATAGATGATGTGGATATCCGAACACCCCCCCTCAAGCTAGACTATGATGTGCCAACTAAAATAATGTGGGGCCCTGGTAACTAAGACCAAAGGTCACCCCAATACAATAATCCAAAAAATGCTGAAAATAAACTAAGTGAGGAAAGAGGGAAAACCCAGTGGGAAGAAAGCTCCCCCTCAAGCTAAAGCATAATAATGAATCAATCTGTCTCCACCATGATGGAACTCACCCCCAATAGTGAACGGAGGTAAGAGAACTTCTTCTCAGTGAAGCTCTTGGTGAAGATGTCTGCAATTTGCTCATCAGTAGGGCAATATTGCAGAATGATGGTGCGGTCATGCACCAACTGTCGAATGTAATGCATATGAATCTCAATGTGTTTGGTCCTCTGCCGCTGAACTGGATCTGTGGAGATCTTGATAGCACTTTGATTGTCACAAAATAGGACAGTCGAAGTAGTGCCACCAAAACCAAACTCGGAAAGAATACCCTGCAACCAAACTGCCTGAATGCAGGCATTGACTGCCCCTCGATACTCTGCCTCTGCTGAAGAAAGTGCAATGGCTGCTTGCTTTTTGCTGGACCAGCAAATAGCACCATGACCAATCATGAAAACATAACCGGAAGTGGACTTCCGATCAATGCTATCACCTGCCCAATCTGAATCAGTAAAACCAATGAAATCTAGCTCAGAATCTGCAGCATAATGTATGCCAAACTGTCTCGTACCTTGCACATACTGCAAGATCCGCTTGGCTGCTCGCCAATGAAGCTCATGTGGCTGCTGCATATATCTTGACACAGCACTCACGGCATATGAGATATCAGGCCGTGAATGTGTCAAATAAAGTAGTGAACCAATCAACTGTCGATACATACTGCAATCTGCAAGCGGTGTGGAATCTCCCTCCTCAAGACTGATTCCTGAGAGGAATGGGAACGGGGATGCCTTACATTCAGCCATATTAAACTTCAATAACAGGTCGGAAGCATATTTTTGCTGAGATATAGTGATCCCATCGAAATTTTGAGCTATCTCCAAGCCCAAAAAGTGACTCAGCAAGCCCAAATCGCTCATGTCAAAAGCTAGATTTAAGGCAGATTTTAGCTTGTTTATTGAAGTAAGTGTGCTACCAGTAATAAGCAGATCATCAACATAAAGTACAATAACCAACAAATTACCTTTAACTCGCTGAAGATAGACATTCGGATCAGATTTGCATCTTTGGAAATTCTGAGAAAGAAGGAAGGAGTCCATCTTTGCGTACCAAGCTCTTGGGGCCTGTTTTAACCCGTACAAAGACTTCTTCAATTTACAAACCAATGATGGATCTGATGTATAACCCTCTGTCTGCTACATATAGACCTCTTCAGCAAGGTCTCCATGTAAAAATGCACTCTTCACATCCATGTGATGCACTTCCCAGTGCTTGGATGCGGCAATAGCTAAAACAAGGCGGATGGAATCCATCTTTGCAACCGGTGCAAAGGTCTCTGTGTAGTCCACTCCTTGGACTTGGGAAAAACCTTTTGCCACCAACCTTGCTTTATATTTGCTGATAGTGCCATCAGCAGCAACTTTAGTACGGTAGACCCATTGACACTTCACTAATTTTCTTCCAGGTGGAAGAGAAACTAGCTCCCATGTATTGTTCTTTTGAAGAGAACTGTACTCTTCATCCATGGCACTTTTCCATCTCGGATCTCGATGGGCTGAATAGTATGATTGGGGATATGAACCAGCCATCAAATAACAAATCTCAGGAAGAAATGGATCAGCAATAGAAAGAGACATACCTTCCCTTTGAAAGTCTCCTCTTGTTCGTCTCGGATCAGCAGGATTTCCAAGACTAGAACCAGCAGATTGTAGAGTGTTTTGGGCCCACTTTGGTAACTGAGGGGGATCTGAATGGTCGGATTCCGAACCTGATATGTCATGATCATCATATGCTTCTACAATATCAGAAATATCAGAACTCATACCTTCATTATCGCTGCTCGAATCTTCTTCTGGTGAAGGCGGTGAATCGGCAGTTTTCTCCTCAACTAGTTGCAATTCTTGAAGCGGTTCTTCAAACTGCACACTGCGCTCTATGAATATCTTTTTAGATCTGATATCCATGAGTTTATATGCTTTTGATTCTTCCCCATATCCTATCAATATGCACTCGATACTTTTTGGATCCAAAGCTCGTCTCTTTTCAGAAGGAATTCTAGCCCATGCAGTAGAGCCAAAAACTCTCAAATTTGACACATCCGGTTTGTGACCAAAGAATGCTTCGAAAGGAGTCATACCTTTCACGGATGAATTTGGAACACGGTTCTGTATATATGCAGCAACATTGATTGCTTCAGCCCAAAGATTTGCAGCCAAACCTTTCAATTCAATCATGCATGTAGCCATCTCTTTCAGTGACCGGTTTTTCCTTTCCGCTACACCGTTCTGCTGGGGTGTGTAGGGAACTGTATGTTGGATCTTGATTCCGCTTTGGGCACAAAGTTGCAGCAACTCGGACTTGATATATTCACCACCATTATCAGATCTAAGAGCTTTGATCTTGCTCTCAGTGGTGGTCTCAACAGAAGCCTTAAAATCCTTGAATTTTCCAAGCACTTCTGACTTGTTTTTGAGAAAGAATACCCATGTAAAGCGGGAAAAATCGTCAATAAATGTCAAAACATACCTTGAACCATTTAATGACATATGGGGCAGCGGACCACTGATATCAGAATGGATCAATCCCAAAATAGTAGAGGCTCTGCTAGCCTTGCCACGGTCGAATCTGTGCTCGGGGTGCTTCCCAATAATGCAACCGGTGCATATTCCCTTCGAGGAACGGAGTTGTGGAAGCCCATCTACCATGGATTTATTTGATAGCAGCAGCAAATACTTATAATTTAGATGTCCAAATCTTTCATGCCAAATCCTACTAACCTCATTACCATGTGTGCGAAGAGCAGTGGGCTTTGCAAGCGGAATAAAGTGCGAAAACTCATAACATTTTGAAGTGTGGTTTGCCTTTCCAACCGCAACTAGTCTTCCACTTTTGATATCAGAAATTTCAACTGTATTAGGGCTGAATGTGACTTTCTTTGGATCACCAGTATGTGTCATTTGATACACAGAAAGGAGATTCGAAGCTAAGGAAGGCACATAGAGAACATTCTGAAAGCATCCATGTTCTACATGAATCGTACCTTTGCCCTTTGAAGAAATTTTTGAGTCATCTCCCAAATGGATGGGGATGGAGCTGCTTGGATCGAATGAGGAAAAAGAATCAATATTTGCAACCATATGATTTGATGCACCCGAATCTATCAAGAGAGTGGGCTTCGAAACCGTTGCCATGAGTGCTTGTCCTCTTTCATGATCGTCATTCCGATCCTTCTTCCTTGCACCGCCAGGAAGGGTTATGTTGTTCTTTTCCAAAAGGAGGGCCATTTGATCTATAGTCTTCTTCATACATGAACTTTCGGGATGAAAGCCACGGTTACAATAAGTACATTTAGATTTTTGGTTACCTTCTTTGCCCTTTTGCTTGGATTTCGAACTGGATGGTGCATCCGTTTGCTTGCCTTTGTCTTTTTGCTTGTGAGGCTCGAATTTGGGCTTCTCCTTCTTTAGCTTTCCTTTACCATTCGAGATCTTGGGTCCTTGAACAAATAGGGCTGAATCTTTGGAGCTTATGGACCCCATTTGAATCAACTTGTCATGCTCTTTCGTAACGGACTTAATGAAGGCATTCAAGGTAGGCATCTTCCAATTCGGGGTAGTTAGCCGACCGGAATTGAAAGTGGAGACAAATACCGAATAATCTTTCCCAAGCTTGCTTAGAATGGAGAGGATCAACTGTTTATCCTCTTTGATAACACCACTGTTCTTCAATTGCAAGTTCAAGTTCTTGAATTTTGTGAAGAATTCATTGATGGTCTCGAAATTCTCAGGATTAAGGCCAATCAATTCATTCTCTAATTGAAAAGCCCTAAGCTCATCCTGCTTGCCGAATAGTGTTTCAAGTTGCTCCCATATGGCTTTTGGAGTCTTCAATCCACTGAGATGGAAGTGAAGATCCTTGGAGATGGAGAGACAAAGAAGACCGTAAGCTTCATCAAGCTTGTTGTAGTGTTTGGTTCTTTCTGCTACATTGTTTGGCTCCAATTCAAGACCAAGAGTGACTCGGTAGTAACCTTTTGAACGTAATATGATCTCCATATCATCTTTCCAATCAAAATAATTGAATGGGGTGAGGATAGGCTTTGAAGAAGAGTATTCCATTGCAAGGATTGAGTCAACTGATGAAGAGGAAGCTTGCATGCAGACTATAGCGAATGCAATTGAAGGAGGAAACCTTGCATGCAGAAAATAGCGAGTGCACTTGAAGGAGACAATAAACCTGCAAATCACATCAAAACAACCACAATAAGGTCGAACAATCCACCCTTTGAGAGTTGCATCACACCTGGGATTGGATTTCAAGCAATGTTGAATAGGTCCAATGTATCAGATCCAGGAATTATGTGGTAACTCAAGCTTCTGGAGTGGTATTGGAATATTTTTCAAGCTTTGCATGCACAGGAGCGAATGCCCTTGAGATATCTCATGTCAAACTTTTTGCAATTTTTAGCAATTCAGTCAAATCTTCTTGTATAAACACCTGTAGAAAAGAGATCTTGTCCCTGCAATGGCTCTGATACCATGTAAAATTAGTCACAGCAGATCTAATGAACAAGTAAATCAATCACAACAGATGAACATAGAAAATATGGTGCAAAACTGTGCAAAACATGCAGCAGTGCTCTCTATCCCAGAAAGGGTGAATGAATTACAATACAAACTGTCACAATGACTGAGCAATTCGAATTGCCGAAGGAGGTCATTCGAATCACAGAATGGAGTATCTTGACTCTATCTAGGAGTCCTCATCAATCATCGGTGTTGCTCATCAATCACAACAACCAGTCATCCAGGTGTCAATCTGAGTCTAACTGAGTGTAATAAGTGTAACTGAAGTGTGTAGCACTGATATAGGATCTGGAGGCTCAGTGGGGGCGCATGGGAGGCTAACTGGAGTCAGAAAAAGTCACCTAATCGAACTGGAGGTCAATCGGAGGTGAAACAGTCAGTCAGGAGTGAAACTAGCCTCAAATCAGGGAGAATCGAAGCTAACTGAATGTAACTGGAGTGAATCTGCAGTGGTAGGTGAACAAGTGCGCCCTTCTCTGGCAGTAGGTGAGAAGAGGGCGCCTTTCAGCTTAGGAGGGCTAAAAATCTGTGGTAAGTGGCTCCCGGGTGCTAGAAGAAGGTGGATAAGGTGCTGGAGGCATCAAACTGGTGACTGGGATGCATGCAAGTGCATGCAGCTGCATATCCTGAAATAGATCATGCAAGATCCTGAAGTAGATATGTATCCTGAAATAGATGATCCTGAAATAGATATGTATCCTGAAATAGATGATGTGGATATCCGAACATATCTTAGTGGCCAAACTTATAGGATTTTCTACCCAGTGTCTGTCCCGGTAGGGGGATATCTAGCCTTTGATTCTACAATTTATATTGTCTGACTTGGATTTCATCACCTTGCAGAGGATATACCTTGTTGAGTCATAATACTTTTTAGTTAGGTGTTTGCATGTTCCATTACCTCCATTTGGTCAGTGAATACACCTTTTTCTAATTTGAGGAGTCGTTTGTATGTTGGTTTTCTGACCACATTTTTTTATTACTCTACTTACTATAGCACAGCTGTTATAGTAAGTGTTTTGAGTTTGGTTGTTGGCCTGAGTGCCATTATTTTTTACGCTCCCCTCTTGCACACACGGTTGCATTAGGGATTTCGAGCTTTCCACTCATCACCACCTAGTAAATTTAATTCACAACTGTCACCATTAAGTCCCCGAGACGTTCTCGACGTTTCCGGGGTGAACCCCCGCAGTACAATTCCCTTGACTCCACACGTCATCGGAATAGAACCCTGTCATCCGACTCTGATGCGCCTCATTTCACATCTGACTCTGAGGGAAAATCCAAAAATCCCACATACACCGCACCCACTAGCCCCATGGCTGATTTTTCTTCCAACCCTTTCAACACAGGGAATGTTGGTGGAACTTCTTCCACCATCTCGGCTACTACATTAGCTACCACCACCACAACCAATGTTGGTATGCCCAACTTGGGAACTACTTCCACTCTAGGCATGCCTAATATGGGAACTACATATACTCTAAGGATTCCTAACACGATACCTACACCTGCTATAGGTATACCTTTGATTGGAACCACTTCCAGCATACCAAACCCTGGTCTACTATACCCAATCCAAACCCATCTATAACTCAGGATACACTTGGGAACATAGGCTTCACCCATACACCTTTGATTGGGGGACAGACCCCCTTCACAAATCAAATACCCTTCTAGGGCAGTGGCCCACACCATAATGCTACCACTAGCACATGTACCCCAGCCACTACATCGCACCCCTCGGCCAGTCTGCCATTTATGGCAAGTCTGAATTTTCCAAACTTGGCAAGACTAACCAATGATCCTATTAGACATGACCCCACATGGCCCCCCATGCCCACAAAAATCCCCTCAGACATCCCAAAATTTGAAGGAAAAGCTGGGGAAGACCCCCAAAACCATATCATGTCGTTTCACCTATGGTGTTCCTCAAACTCCATAGTAGATGATTCTTTTCGACTTTGACTTTTACAAAGAACTTTCACTGGATCTGCAGCCAAATGGTATATTGAGCAGCCACATGGGATGCACCCCACGTTTACATCCCTCACCTCAACTTTCCTTTAGTTCTTTCAACTACATGTACGCTATGATGCAGGAGTGGAAATATTGTTGTCTTGTAGATAGAACACCGCTACACACATCACCGATCACATCCATGAGTGGCGTAAACGCCGTAGTCTCCGCAAGATTAAGCTGGACGACCATATCTTCTTGGATTGGTCCCTGAAATCACTCCTTCCTCTCATAGCCAAAGACGTGGCTTCTAAATGACACTAGTCGGAAGAAGAAGCCATTCTAAAAGCACAGCAATTTGATTTGATCTACGCCCAGTGTGGCTACTTGTATACCATTTTACCTGATGCTCTGAGCAAACTTTAGTAGTCCACCCGAAGCCAAGGCCGCCTGCACATCTGGGTCATCCCGAATACTTCCCATCACTCCCACATCAATATCTCTCGCCCACCACGACACCAGCGGCCTCCTCAGCATCCTGCCAAAACACCACAGAAAAGTTTTAGAAAAATAAAACAAAATTTTTTCCCGACCCAAGCGATCCCCATCGCGACTTTCGGGCCCTTAGCCGCGATGAACATCGCAACTTTCATCCTAACAGCCGTGGTGAACATCGCGGGTATCATCCCTCATAGTCGTGATGTGCATCGCGGCTATAAGCCCTCACAGCCGTGATGAGCATCGTGACTGTCGGACCCACAGCCGCGATGCACATCGCGACTGTAAGCACACACAGCCGCGATGAACATCATGGTTGTAAGCACCCACAGCCGCGATGAACATCGTGACTGTCAGACCCACAGTCGCGATGCACATCGTGGCTATCAAGCCCATACCCGCGATGTGCATCACGGATAATGACCCAAACCCGCGATATTCTGCGTTGGCAAGCCAACGTGGAATATTTGCAGCTTCCAAGACCCCCGCGCTCAACAAAAGTAAATAATTTGAAAGTCTAAGGCACATAGGCTTACTTGAAACTCATAGAATGAAAAACCAACGGTCGAATCTCCCACAAATCGAGAAAATTCTCTGACCCAACTCAATTACTCTGTGAAACTCAATGGTGAAAATGACACTTGTCACATTGGGCCCACTTGTTATTTATAGAAATTTGACCAGTTTTAATCAACCATTTCAGCATCATACGACGTCCGTTTTTCAAACCGTTGGTACCGTTGGAATCGACGCAGCGAGAACTTCATGATAGTCCACTCCTTTTCTCGATTCCACCAGGTCCCATTTTTGGGCACTTTTTACAAGCCCCTCGTCGCCTCAATTTGCATGCCACATCAGTCGTGATCCATTTTTTACGAGTCTTATATCTCCGGATTCAGTTTTTCGCGCTCGTGACGATGCTTGAGACCATTTCTCACTTTCACCACCAGATTTTTTGGGCATTTTTCCCATGCCCTGCGTAGCCTCGATTTGCGTGCCACATCGACCATTATTCGTTTTGAACGAATTTTATATCACCAGATACAGTTTTCCATGCTCATGATGATGCTTGAGGTCATTTCTCGCTCTCACCCCCATACTTTTTGGCATTTCTCCAAAATGTCCCTCATCGCCTCGGTTTGCATGCCACATCGGTCATTGCCCGTTTTTGACAATCTTTATGTCGCCGGATTCAGTTTCCCGCACTCATGACGATGCTTGAGATCATTTCTCACTCTCACCAATACCCTTTTTGTTTGGTATAATTTTATCCCTTTTTCAAGCCGAGCAATTCCTTTACGAAAAAGGCACTTAGCGAGCTTATGTTAAGCTCTTTTCTGACTCCTAAAAACAATGAAAATATCGTCGAGCAATCTTGCTTCCTTTCATGCTCGTTAAAAGTATCTGAAAGGGTGTCTACCTAGTATAAGTTTACCCCTTTTCCGAATCTCGTAGACTAATTATGAAAAAGGAATACTCTAGTCACGTCGGCTAGAAGAGTTCTCCATTTGCATCATTTTATACTTTTTCGGGCCTTGGAGACTAACATATGAAAAAGAACACCAATGGAGTCTACTTACCGCTTTCAGACTCCCTAAAATTGAAAGAAACCACGAGAAATCATCGTCTTGGGCTCATACAAATCCACAGGATGGTACTCATCCACTAATTCAGAGTCTTCTTATCGTTTTCAGACTCCTTAAAAATGAAAGCACTCACAAGCATGAACAGTCCTGGGCTTGCATAAATCCACAGGATAGTACCATTTCAGAGCACACTTTTTTCCCTTCTTAGAGCTCATTAAAACTACGAAGAAGGACCCAACGGTGCTTTTCCGTGCCACAACAGATCATGTCTACTCATAAGGCAGCTTCCCCAGTATGGTCACCTTTGTTCAGAGCATTCTGCAGTATGTCACCCTAAGAGTCTCCCAAAAGCATCCATCAGCTTGTCCCCCCAGAGTCACTCCAGTCTACAATACATACCCCTAAGCTATGATCCCCACACCTAAAATTCAATTTCCTATGCTACCAGGTCAACCATGTCATCATGCTCTGAACAAAGGAAGTTTGAGTCCACCCACTATATGACCCCAGTTATTCCCCATCCCCACAGTATGTCAGTCCTACCATCAGTACTATCACACTCAGTTGTACACCTCGTGCTCCTATCAAGGAAACATCATTGCCTTGATAGTTGTTGGTCTCCCTCTGTCGACGCCAACCAAATCTATTCCAGAGGATAGACCCAGAGGTCCCTGTGCCTTGGACTCATCACCATTTCTGATGAGTGTGTACGGATCATTTCGAAAGGAGTCCTTAGTGCCTCTCCAAATGATTGTTTCTCACATGCTTGACTTCAACACCTTGATCACATCGTTGAGACTCATACACAATATCGGTCCTTTCAATTATTTGTTGAAGACCCCAGATATCACCTGACTCTACCACATTTGAGAGTCTTATTAATGAAACAACCAGTTACATTTTCCTATGGATATCCAGGGTTCGCATGGCGACAGTATTCAGATGTACCCCAGTTTTATACTCCCTCGAGTATACAGTTACAAATACTCCACAAAATTTGACTCATTTACTGACTCTACCACATTTGAGAGTCTAATTGAGTCCGTACAGATGTTGGACACCTTCAGTTTCAGCAATTCATCAACCATTTTGATACCTTATTCAGAACGGTTGTTGCTTTTTCCAGTGTATCAGTTATTGAGATCAGTCATGGCATGATCATGAGTACGTCCCAGCATTGTGTCCCCTCTGGACCATTACGATGTACCAACAGTTTTTATGTATTATTTAGGTCCCCCTTCTTGGTACTAATTGTTATGTATATGTCTTGGTACGAGCATGGGTATGCCCGCCTCGTCCATAATTAGAGATTATTCCTCATTCATTTAGAGGCCATGTATTTTTTCAATTTTTGCAGCTTCCAAGGGGTCATTGTTCCAGTCTCCAATCGGTCTCTTCTCTTCTCCACACCCCAGGAAAAAGACAAAAGAACTATGATGTCTATCGTCCATACGATGAGCTCCTGCCCTCACACATCAGGGGGCAATCTGTTAACACCCAAAAAGTGCTCACTAGCTCATTCCCTTATTTACATGACCCATTTTTCCACTTTTCCCACCATTTGAGCCTCCAAAATCATCAAAAGGTCACCAAAAAGACCATAATATACCTTTTTCCCCTCAAAATATATATTTTTCCTAAAAAAACACAAAAAACCCTCATTAAGGGTCCAAAATTCCCAAAAAATATTAAAAGGGAATAAAAATATAAAAAATATTCAAAAAAGGAAAAAGAGGAAAAAAGAGACCTAAACCATGTTGGTTAATACCATTGGTTTCCTTAAAACCACAATGGTATTCCCCATCACCAAAAACTATAAAAAGGTGATAGGGGCTCCTCACTTTTCATCCACATTTCATCCTATTCATATGCTACCAAATTCCCTTTGAGAGCCATTGCCTCCCATTTCAAGTTTGAAGATCCCCATTGAAGCATTGGAAAAGAAGAGACCATTGAACATTGGAGCTTCTCAACCTTGGAGTTGCTCAACACTTATCATCCTCACCATTTGAGGTAATACAAAATCAATTATTTTTAAATTTCTTGTTCTTCCCATAGATCTCATTGTTTATGTTCTTAAATTCAGTTTTTTATTTATTTTGCACACGTTAATGTTAGATGAAGTTACATTAGTTTTTACATACTTTTATTGAGACTGCTGCTACTAGTTAGCAAGTGCATCCTTGCACATGCTTGGTTGAAAAACCAAGCAACAAATAGGTACAGTCTCTGTAGTTTCGGGAGGTGCATCTTCTTCATATACTTCGTCATACTGGCACTTCCTAGATCTCTTGAGAGCTGCTTCTTCATCAAATGTCACATATCTACTTATTTCCATATGATGGAAACCTGGGATGTAAATTCTGAATGCTTTGGATGCTTCACAATATCCAACAAATATTCCCTTCTTACCAGAAGGATCCAACGTGGTCCTCTTTTCTTTTGGAATGTGAATGTATACTGGGCATCCAACTATCTTGAGGTGACTTACCTCAGGCCTCTTTCCTGTGAATACTTCTTCTGGGGTTTTGAACTCAAGAGCACTATGAGATAGTCTATTCTGCACATAGACTACAGTCCTAGCTGCTTCAACCCATAGATACATAGGTAGATCTTGATCATGTATCAGTGTCTTTACTGCTTCCATAATAGTTATATTCTTTCTTTCCGCAACACCATTTTGTTGAGGATTGTAGGGAGTGGTTAGTTCCCTCTTGATTCTAGATTCCTTACAAAAGTATTCAAAATCCTCTGAGGTATATTCTCCGCCATTTTCTTTCCTGAGTATTTTGATATTCTTATCTGAATGATTTTCTTTCAAGGCTTTGAACTCCTTGAACTTTCCAAAGACTTCATTCTTTCCTTTTAGGAAATATATCCAAGTCTTCCTTGAGTAGTCATCAATAAAAGTAAGGTAATATTCAGATCCACTCAAGGATGTGGATGGCATTGGTCCACATACATCTGAGTGAATCAATTCCAAAGTACTCTTAGTCTTTATCTCACTCTTTGGAAATGGGTTCTTGATATTCTTCCCTTTTGCACATCCTTTGCATGTGCCATCATGATCAATCTTTAGATCTGGTAGTCATATGATTGCCTTGCTCACATGAGGTAGTGCTTTGTAGTTAATGTGAGCAAGCCTTCTATGCCATAGCTCACTTGGGTTAGTGGCTTCATGAACAAGGGCAGCTTCAGGATGACCCTTGAGTCTTCACCAATAACAATTGCATCCTCAATTGATTTTTCTTTGGACCACATGAGTACTTATCCATCAATGAATGCAACCCTATAAGATTTCTTATCTAATGCAGAGATAGAAAGTAAGTTCTTCTTCAAACCTGGTACATATAGGATTTCCTTCATGAACAGAACGTTGATGACCATGAGCTGGTACTGGATACTCCCTTAGATGGAAATGGGTGAATCTAGAAGAATAAGCTGGCAGCATGGTCTAGTACTAAAACAACATTCGACGATTGCTGCAAGCCTAACTTTGACAACCGCAGCAGCGCATGTTGTCTTAGAGAAGAAATCTTCCAAGGTAGTGGCTTGCATACCAATCAGTTATTGAAAGAAGAGTGACGGAAAGAAGATTGATGAAAACGTGATTGGTGCCAAGGAACATAATGATAAATCCATGTATTGGGACTTCGAGAGTGCTCGAAATGCCCATATATCATGTTGTAGTGAGGATTTTCAAGGGACTCGGATTTTAAATGCTCATATATCATGAGGAGAACTGGGGAGCGATCATAACACTAAAGCATTTCTCATAAAACAACAAAGGACATAGAACAAAGGCAGTAAAGAAAAATGCCATGGCTTTCCCGAAGATTTCAGTTTGCTGTGATATGGGGCATGGTTATCCTATATATAGTGAGTGGTCAGTGAGTTAAAGGATTGACCGGGAAGGGACGGATGGGGAATGGTAATTATCACAGCATGGCGGGATGGTGGTCATAGATATCATCTGTAGGAACAACATATTTTGTTGGACTAATCGTAGATTTCACTCGTGTGAATAAAATAATCTCATCATGCTTTAGTCGACATTATGTCTTGTCATGAACAAAATATACACCATGATACAGATGTCGTAGAAATAAAGTGTACTCCGCGAAGTAAATTCCCGTCGAAGTTAGGTCCTTGGCGAAGTAAAATTTCGTTACAAGACATAATGTCACGAACTTCTATATAATTGTACAATTACTCCATTTCATGACCAGACATAATGTCGGGAACTTCCATATAATTGTACAATTACTCTAGTACTGTGGTAATTACCATAACTGTCCTGCCATACTATGATAATTACCGTTCCCCATAAATAAATATTTATAAGTTTTAAATCTGTAATAAAAATTTAGTAACCTCACTATTTTAGTTTTTAAGGAGAAACATTATTTGTTTTTGTTTTTGTTTAAATAGAAACATTTTACTTTTTAAAGAGAAACATGCTTTCTTTTCTTTTTTTTTAAATAGAAACATTTTACTTTTTTTTAAATAGAAACATTTTACTTTTTTTTTAAATAGAAACATTTTACTTTTCAAGAAAAACAAACTTTATTTTTGTTTTTTTTTTAAATAGCAACATTTTACTTCTTAAAGAGAAACATTCTTTCTTTTTGTTTTTTTTAAATAGAAACATTTTACTTTTTATTGCAATGGTGTAGATAAAAAATGTTATAAAAAGAATGGAACCTAATAAAAAGAATGAAAAGTGTTATATAATATAGTAAATTTCCTTTCCTTTCAAATGAAAAAATATAAAATAACACATGTCAAAATTTCTCAAAACATAGACTCTTGATGTCTTTTTGTTGGCTGGCAGTTGTCTGGCAAATTCAAACATAAGTCTTCAAGAGTGCAAGCTATACTTCAACTTTCCATACTTTTCTACTATCTTCCATTGATCTGAGGTGGGTATTTCATAACTCGTCATCTCTTCGACCAAAACCTTCATCTCTATGTGATACGCAATGGAAATTTGGGGTATTCTCCCACCATTCATGGTCAACTGATTTAAAATCTTGAAATCATCTGAAATCTTTTCCAATAAAATTTTTCCTGTAAAAACATGAGTTAAACCTTCAAACTTTTCATTATTTGTTCTTACCTTCAAACTTAACTGAATGAGAGCACGAGTTTTGAAACCTACCTGACACTGAAGATTCTGCAAACAGGGCGTGCTCTGTCACTTTCCCGGTCCGCTGCACGACAAAAATGTCAAATGTCAACCCTCACGTCACGTCTTCCCCTTTTATAACCCTCAGAGGTGGTTTTGCACGGCGTCCGGGCGTTTTTCCTTACCACTCTTTCAATTTGCTAAATGTCCATGTATCGACACATGGATAGCAGTTTCATATTTCACAACCGCTTATCCTTTCAATTTACCGTGCATCTCCACAATGCGAAATGTCTCCAAGCCGTTGATCCATCCATTCATGTTCAAGCAATGGTCATACTTTCCCACTTTTTAACCTTTTTCTCTTTTTACGCTACCCACTGAATCTTGGCTATCTCCCCTTCTTTTTCCCAGTGGAAGAGTATTCCACCCGTTGATCTGCCTTGGCATGATCCAGACCGTTGGAAAGTGGAAATATCCACAGAGAAAGAGCGGTCGCTCTTTCTCCAAGTTCTAGCTTTACAATTCCCTCGTAAAAGAAGGGGCGACCGACCCTTCTTGTTCTCAATATTCTTTTTGTTATAGTTTGAGAATGCAATAAGGGTCAGTCGATCCTTCTTGTGTTATCCATTTTGGATATCGTTCAATTGCTATATAAATGTTTTCACAATTATCTACTAAACGAAGGGGCATCTGATCCTTCTTGTCAGAAAATGTAACTCAGGACAAACAATTTGTATATGTTATAACTTAGCTGATATCCGTTTTTTACACTTCTCTTGTAAATGAAGGGTCGTTCGACCCTTCTTTTGCTCGGTATTCTTACGGTGTTCACCAATTTAGATATAGAGGAATTGACGTCTTAGCCTTCGTAGGTTGAATATTTTTACAATTCCCTAATAAATCAAGGGGCGACCTACCCTTCTTCTGCCCAATATTCTATTCATAATAGTTCTAGAATGCAAGAAGAGTCGATTGATCCTTCTTTCTTTCTCCATTATGGATATAGGTGAATTGTTGGATATAGTTGTTCACAATTATCTACTAAACAAAGGGGCGGCCAATCCTTCTCGTCGGAAAATGGAAGTCGAGACAAACATTTTTATATGTTAGAACTTAGATGATGTTCAGGTCCCTACTATTTACAGCAGAAGTCGGAAGTCGGGAGTCGGGAATTGTCGACATAGCCTTCGTAGATTAAATATTTTTAAATGTTCTCGTAAATGAAGGGTCCACCGACACCGGTTAATTCCACCCAATCTGGCAGCGATCACTCGTTAAGGAACGTCAGAGGTGAGTTGGTCGGACCAATCTGGAAAGAATAAATCATTCAGGGACGACCGGACCCCGCACCTCTCATATTGCATGATATAAGATTTAACAATTAAACTTCTTTGTTTTTAAAATATTAAACATAAAAACTGCAATAATTGGATCATGTTCCCTTCCTTGCACCGGATCGACACGACCCTTCTAATTGACTTATTTGATAATATATACTAGTGGAAAAATTATTCTTTGTTTAAAATAAATATGATTTTTAATGTGCTCCTATTATTTTATATTTCATAAATCTCTTCTAAACTAGATTTTGGTTCTGAACAATGTGTCCTCTTATTTTATATTTCAGATATAGTTTATGAAATGGATTTTGGTACTCAACAATGTGTGGACCTGCTTTTGAATGGATTGAAAGTTGTTGAAGGAAAATATTTTCCAGTAAGAAAAATATTGCATAATATCAGCATTCATGATGGATGTATCATTGTAAATGTTACCAAGACATTAAATGCAATTCTTCCATTGCCCTATCCACCAGAAGGTGCAGATACATTGTCAGAGATTGTTGGTGGTTATATTCAATGGCATGCATCTGAGATTGTTAACCACATTGATTCTGCTCTTCACGAGAATGAGGTCAATGATATAGCAGCTTCTACTTCGCCGAGTGTAGCACATATCATAACAACTGATAATAAATCTTCTTTTATTATGATAAAATTTAAGTTGTTACATAAGTGTTCAGAAAGAAAGGATTGCATTTCCATAGATTTGTATCAAATGTGAGTGGGAGTGATTTTGTTGGGGAAACATTTTTGGGTGACTTCTCCTCTGATATTCTGGTGGAGGAGGTGGTGTTTTCTTGTATGGCATGTTGTCCAAGGTTGAGCAGTGGAGGTTTTGTTATATGGTCGATTAAAATAATCATATATTTTAATACAGAAACATTCCTTTCTATTGAAAGCAATTTCAACAATAATCAATCTGAATCTACTTTGAAAGTTTTAAGAGAAAATCAAAATTTCAAGTTTGTGGGAGAGAAAGTTAATTTGATACATCAATGTTCTTTCAAGCCACAGTATGTTGCTCGGGGAATAGTGTCAATTGTTTTTTAGGGAGATATTGTACAATTCAAAGCACTAGATGCTGGTGAGTTTGGTATTTTAGTTCATACAGTCTTCTGCAATTGCGAGGATTGTGGTGTATTTGAAGGCTCTCTTATAAGATGGCATGCAAACAATTTGCTTGACCTCGATGATGTTCCTTTGGATGTTATACTAAAAAAGAAAATAGACGAAGATATGGACAAATTTTGGAATATTTTTGAAGAATGTCCTTTACAGATTGTCACTCCAGGTACTCCCCATTGTGAATATACAGATTTTAAAGGTAATGGAACAAGGCCATACAATTTCGTAAATCGGCAAACTGGAACTAAAATATATTAAAGAAATTCAAGATCGGTACCTTACAGGCTTCGAATTGATCGAGGTGCATTCCTTTCAAAAATTGTCACGGAACATTGTTGCTCAAATATTGTATATCAAAAATTTCACTTCAATCTATAGTTGAATGTGTGAATAAATTTGATAGTATGAATGGAAATTCGAGAAGACAGTATGTTATAAATTCAATGGGATTAAATGCTCATGTGGCCAAAGAAGGAGATGACAGAAAAAGAAGCATGTTTACAATGAGGTTAGACACAATAGACATCTCTCAAAATGCATGGTATAAATGCCATGGGATAAAAAGGAGCACTTTCTTCAATTATAAAAGAATGTTCTTGAATGGTGATGTGAGAGATGTGCATGGAAATAGTGGCTTGGAAAAATCTAGGGTGAACACTGCTGCACTGGTAGCTACTATTAATAAACTTGTAGAAGAGAATTCAGACAAGTCTCCACATCTTACACGATTAATTATCAGTGAAGATGGAACAAGGACAACCTTGAAATTATTTCCATCTAATATGTCCCATGGTTTTCTACGAAAAATTGCTAATGATGAAATCGAAAGAATCGGTTTGCCTCCAGTATCACAATCCTCTTTTAGCAAGGTGATGAGAGAATATTTTTGAGATGTTAAAATTTCTAAATCAAACTCCTTTGCAAGGTGTAATGAGTGCATTACAATACAGTACAGGCTTAAGGGGACCACTGATCCAGCTGAGGTGGAAAGGTTGCGAGGAAAACAAGCAGCTCATAATAAGTATATCACAAGTTGTCGCCAAGTATATTATTCTCACAGATTAGCTTCACAAAAAAATCCAAAGACTTTTCTGAGTATTTTTCATGACAAAATGGATAAGTCAAAGACTTCCATTCCAAGGATGGGTAAGAAGGAAAAATATTTTAGTAATGTTATGAACCTTCCCATATCATTGACTGGAATGTTGACTCATGGGAATAGGACTGGGAGTTTTGGCCATTCCAGCCTCTCATTTTTGGAGATGGGATCGAATTTCACTATGACATCCCTGGATAAATGCTTGAAGTCTCTTGAAGAACTAGTGGTTAATAAATATGGTGATTTTCTCTACAAAGGAGGAACATCTAAGCACCAATTGCACGATGCTCTATTGCAATCAGAATCATATGAAAAGTGTTTGATATATAGAGAAGATGTAATGCAAGATGATGTATTGTGTGTTGATAGTACTAATCAATGCATGCCAAATAGAAAACTTCCACCCATGTTATTGTTGCAAATGGATAATTGTTCAAGCGATAACAAAAACCGCTTTGTATTTGCATTTTTATCTCTTTTAACAGCAAGCAGAGTGTTCGAGATAGTAGAAGTTGGATTTTATCGGTAAAGATAATGCACAAGGGTATATTTTCACTCTCGAAAATTATGGATACTTATAGGACATGTGAATATCAAAATTTCTATGTCCCTTATCTAATTGATGAACTTTACGATTTTAAGAGTTTTGTGAAACCCCACCTTTTGGATAGAAATGCCAAGATCGTCGATATAAAAAAATGTCAGTTTTTTAAATTTCAACTCATAGATGACATTTCAGTCATGCAATGGAGGGAATCACTTCGGTATGAAGCTTGGTCATATCGCATTCATCTCTGGCGGTCATTGCCAGATGGTAGAACAGACTTGTCGGTGGGACAGCCTAGGTTATTAAATATGCAATCAAAAAGACCTTCAGACATTGATGAAATAAAAAAAGGATTAGAAACATATATTTAATTCTAGAATCGAGGGATTGAGAAGGGAGGTGAACAATTTTGGCGTCCCAAGATAAATTATTGGGAGGTTGTATATAAATATTTGGACAGTCCCTTCAAGATTGTTGATCAATCATCAACTAAATTTTGGCCATCAACAAGCCATGATATTCATAGTAGTGAACCTACAAGATCTGAACATGAAATGATCCAGATTTGTGTGGGAACGAAACAAAAGATAGCATATACAGAATCATATATAGAGATATATATTCACATACATAGATATATGGCAAGAAACACAACGATACAATAAACACATATTCTATTAAATATCAGAAATAGAACAGACTGTAAATACAACAGCTAGAATGGTAGTAGTTATCTCTGAGAAGAGATGTGGCCAATGTGCTCATTCGTGCCAAGATGAATACAAAGAGAAGCTGAAAGGGCCTATTTATCATAAGCATGAGGGAAAGAATCCCAGAAATCCAAAAACCTAACCCTAGAAGATGAACCGTCATAACGTTTGCGGCCCCAAGGTGGTTAGTTGAACAGTCAACTTCCCGGGCTCATAACTTTTGCATACGATCTTCGTTTGGGGTGCTCGGTAGCCCGTTGGAAAGATATATCCAAGGACTATGCCAAGGACCCAAATTTCCCCAAAAAATGTCATTTAGGGCCTCAAAACGACCCTGAAAGTTTGGGACTCGAAAAACTGTAGAAAAATTACTAGAAAATTGGAAAAATGGGAAACTGTTTTGAGAAAGTGGAATAGGTGGGTGGCCACCGATATCCATCTGGATCAATCCTCCCCCCTTAGGAATAAATGGTCTCCATTGCATCACATCCCTTATCATATGTTGAACTGTGTGTTGAGTTGAGCTCCTGGTGTGGCGTTTGCTGAAGCGAAAAGGTTGCATTTCTTTGAAATCTTTAGAGGGTTGTAATTGTTGTTGTTGGATGCACTGGAGATGTTCAATAGTTTTGGTTGTTGTAGTATCATTCGTCTGCACTGGTGTGGATTGTTTCATTTTGGAAGAGCACCTTAAATGTGTGGCATTGCACTGCAGAGGTACTCGAATAAGTGACGTTGCACTGAATTTATGTTTTTCTTGTTTCTGTTGAGTAAAGGGATAATGGGCAGAGGTTGTGGATATCTCTGCGATCTAATGTTCTCCTTTAGTGAAAATCACGAATAGGGAAAATTTCCTAGTGTGGGAGATTATCTTCCTGCCTTGCTTGGTCGGGGTAGGTGAAAGTGTCTCTGGTATCCGATAGAGTTGTCCTCCCAAAGTGACGATGATGCTGCGAGGTTGTGATTCATATACAGCATGACGCTTCCACATATATGGATGTCCTAAAGGAACATCACATACTTCAAGTAAGACCACATCACACAATACCTCATCTCTGAAGGGCTTAATGCCGTATGGTAGGCGACATTGGTGGCTGACGCGGATCCCTCAGCCTTGGCTTAGTCATCCAATAGTGTATGGTTGTGGGTGTGGTGTTATTGGTAGCTCCAATCTCTTGATGACTTCTGCTGAGATCAGGTTCTTCTGGCTGTCGCTGTCCACAACAAAGTGTAGGGGACTTCCATTCACCCAAATCTGTGCATGGAAAAGGCGCTCATCTGCCTCCGACTCTTCAGGTTCCTCTAGTTGAATTTGCGTCATGGAAACAACATCATTGGGTTCTGCATCAATGATTTGCTTCCCTTTTCGCATGGCTGTGAAATTAGGTTCTGAGTCAGAATCGAAACTGGGATCTGATTCTGAAGCTTTGATCTCAGCCACCAATGACTGTTTTGAGCGACATTCATCAGTGTTGTGCCAGGGGCTTTTGTGGAAATCGCACCACTTCTCGGTGTCCTTCTTTATCTTTTTGTTACCCTTCTTCGCTTGTGGTTGGGACTAGTTGTCCTTTCCTTGCCCCGTGTTCTATGAGCCAGAGTTTCCCTTGCCCTGCTTCTGCACAAGTCCGAAGTCACGCTTGTTCTTTTGCTAAAATTTCTGCTCAATTTTGACGGCATATCGATAGGAGGATCCGAGTGAAGAGATTTCTAGGAAATCCATCTCTGTTCGTATGTACCCGGTGTAGGCCACTGCGATATTTCAGTACTAGGTGTCGCTTGAAGTCCTTGATACCTAGCTTTGTGCGCAAGGTATGAAATTTGTTGGTGTACTCTGACACCGTTTGGTCCCTCTCTTGGTGCATAATGGCCAATTTTGTGTACTGGTCATCATAGTTTCCAACAGGGTAATATTGTTCCTTGACGACATCTATAAAAGAGGCCCAAGTGGGATTGGAATATTCAAAGAATCCAGACTCATCTGATGAGTTTTGCTCACAATAAGTTTCCCACCAATTTTTGACATGGGGGATGGCCTTGAGGAGTGCAAAGACGATATTTTCCCTGTTAGAAAAACTGTGGACAGAGAAATACCCTTCTAGTAGATTCAACCATTTATCTATGGCATCGACATCGATTTGGCCTTCAAATAAAGGGATATCAAAGTTAACGTGTACCTTGAAGGGACTCGCATCTCTAAAACGGCTTCTTGTCGAAGGGGTATATGTTGTCGTCGGCATGCATCGAAGGATCTGGGCAAATTATCCATCATCTCGTTCCTCTATCGCGCAAGGGCTTCCTCGAGTAGCAACTTGATAGGATCTACTGCTCCGTCATCTCTCTTTTCTTCCGCCATGGGAGGTCATTTGGGGCAGAGAGAGTGGTCTTCCCCAAGTGTAACTAGTTCGAGACCCAACTCTCTGTATCCTGACCTCATCGGGGACATGCATCGAGAAACAATCAAAGAGCAGACCACTCTGATACCACTGATCCAGATTTGTGTGGGAATGAAACAAAAGATAGCATATACAAAATCATATACAGAGATATATATTCACATACACAGATATATGGCAAGAAACACATCGATACAGTAAACACATATTTTATTAAATATCAGAAATAGAACAGACTGTAAATACAACAGCTAGAATGGTAGTAGTTATCTCTGAGAAGAGATGTGGCCACTGTGCTCATTCGTGCCAAGATGAATACAAAGAGAGGCCGAAAGGGCATATTTATCATAAGCATGAGGGAAAGAATCCCAAAAATCCAAAAACCTAACCCTAGAAGATGAGCCATCATAAAGTTTGCGGCCCCAAGGTGGTTAGTTGAACAATCAACTTCCCGAGGTCATAACTTTTGCATGCGATCTCCGTTTGGGGAGCTTGGTAGCCCGTCGGACCCAGATTTCCCAAAAACGTCGTTTAGGGCCTCAAAACAGCCCCGGATGTTTCAGACTCGAAAAACTGTAGAAAAATTACTAGAAAATTGGCAAAATGGGAAACTATTTTGAGCCAGTGGAATAGGTGGGTGGCCAACGATATCCATCTGGATCATGAAATTATGGATTCCTATTTGAAGGAAAATGTTCCCACTTTGCAGGATTGCTATGTTGGACCAGTATGCAACAAGCGTACAGATGAATTCATTCCAAGAGTTGATGTTGTAAAGGGCCAAATGGTCATTGTGCAATCACTAGATCCATATTGTGCAATCTGGTTGGGTAGGGAAATTGGTGATATTTATCAGGATTCAGATGCTAGTACTGTTGGGTCTTACAAAGTAGAGGTGCAATGGTGGAAGCCAACAGGAGCATCGAAGGATCTGAAGGTCTTGTACAAAAAATGCTTAGATAGAAAGCAACAATGGGTTGTTGGTGCAGAAGAAAATATGATGATCGATGTAAATAGCATCATATGGGCATGGTCACCAAGGCAATGATGGACAGGAGAAAAAATTAGAATAAATGAGAAGGGCCTTACAGCAGTCAAGGCACAACGACAAAATATGGGGCAAACTGTTCAGAGTGGGATGGATGTTCCTTCGGATATTGTTTGATGTGATCTTAGCCCAAACAATTTATATTTTGTTGCAATCCTTCTAGCTTGTCTATCAACCTAGCTGGTTCTTTTATGTGCCAACCGTTTTGATGTAAAACAGTAAGGCTTTCTGTTCAGTCTCCAAGGTTGATAGTAGACATGGGAATTTCTCTATATGGCAGTTTTTGTCTCAGAAGTGTAATGTGAAAAGAAGACGGATGTAATATTTTTTACCAGTATATAATACAAATTTTCTCTTTCTTTGCTTAAAAAAAACAATCCTTTCAATAAACAAGAAAACTAGTGGCACTGTAGGGATCAAATTTGAAGGGCTGAACTTAATTTCAGGTTGAAGGTTATATATTCATACCGCCCTTCTAGCATGAAGGTATTTAATTAAAAAAAGATAATAACTAAAAACACTTTTCATTTATTTAATGAGATTCCATTCTATTTAAAAAAAGAAGAAGAAATAATGCTTCTATTTAAAAAAAACAAAAGGAAATAATGTTTCTATTTAAAAAAAAAAAAAAAATGAAAGAATGATTCTATTTAAAAAAATAGAACAGTATTCGTATAATGTTACTATAATGATACTAGTGTAAATGTCTAAAGTTACTTATTTACAATTACTTCGACAAGTAAATGTCAATTCGATGAGCATTATGGACCACCATCGTCAGGAGGAAGAGGAGAATATAACCTATGGTCGCGGTAGAGTCTCTCATGCTCATAATATAGTTTGGAGGCAATCTAGGGATCATACGATTGGTGTATTAAAAAACTATTTCATTTACCTAAAGACTCTTTTGAGATCGCAAGCTGCAATTGAAACTGTTGGCGAATCGAAGTTTTATTTCAAACTGTGAGCATATCCAAGGTATAATTGAAACCATGAGCAGATCTTGTTGATTCGACCCCTTCTCTGACCTCTTCTCTCAGTTCAATGGAGAGCCTTGTAGATGGAATGGCGTTCCTAAGGTCCAGTGTGGAAGACATCAAACAACACCTACGAAAGGTTTATGAGGTAGCCTGCTTGGGCATCAAAGCGCACAAAGAGTCAGGTGGCGACATGAGGTATATCTCTCAGTAATACCTCATTTTGTAGAAGAGATCCCTACTTGGATAAGTAGTTACCTCCATTTTGGAAAATTTGAATGTTTTTTTTGCATCTTGTTAAATTTACAAAGCCATACTGGGAAAGCTTTTTATGATCCCAGGCTCTCCCTTTTGTAATGAATGGCTATGCACAACCTTTTGAAGAAATCCATCTATATGCTCCAATATAATGAAAGAGAAGTATTTTATAGAGAAATATGGTCAAGTGATGAATATATCTTTCTAAATATAACTCATTGTAGACAAACATCTTGTCAATGGAAGAAGGCAACTTCCTCAACATAATTACAGAGAAGTAATATAGATGGAAATAAGGACAATGGAAGAATATTGTTGAATAAATACTTCTAAATATAACTTATTGTAGACATAAATCTTGTCAATGACAAAAGACCAGATCCTCAATATAATTACAGAGAGTTAATCTAGATATGAAATATTTTCGAGTAGGAATTCGAATATGATATAGAAAAAATCTTGTGCCAAATCAAATATGCCACGTGTCACAATATGAGTGTTCCGCGTGTCACCCTAGGATACTAGATATCAACATTTTAGTAACAAAATTTATGGACATTTTGCTTCAAAGAATTTGCTGGCAAGTGGAAATATTCTCAAAGAAAGAGCGGACGCTATTTCTCCAAGGTGTTCTATTTTTACAATTCCCTCGTAAATGAAGGGTCGGCCAACCTTACTTATTCCCAATATTCTTTTTATAATAGTTTGACACTACAAGAAGGGTCGGTAGATCCTTCTTGTGTTATCCATTATGGATATAGTTGAATTGCTGGATAAAGGTTTTCACAATTAACTACGAAAAAAAGGGGCGGCCGATCCTTCTTGTCGGAAAATAGAATTCGGGACAAACAATTTTTATATGTTATAACTTCCAAGGTGTTCTATTTTTACAATTCCCTTGTAATTGAAGGGTCAGCCGACCCTTCTTATTCCCAATATTATTTTCATAATAGTTCGACACTGCAAGAAGGGTCGATCGATCCTTCTTATTCCCAATATTCTTTTCATAATAGTTTGACACTGCAAGAAGGGTCGATCGATCCTTCTTATTCCCAATATTCTTTTCATAATAGTTCGACACGGCAAGAAAGGTCGGCCGATCCTTCTTGTGTTCTCCATTAAGGATATAGTTGAATTGATGGATAAAGGTTTTCATAATTAACTACGAAAAGAAGTGGCGGCCGACCCTTCTTGTCAGAAAACGGAAGACTGGACAAACCATTTTTATATGTTATAACTTCCAAGGTGTTCTATTTTTACAATTGCCTCGTAATTGAAGGGTCAGTTGAACCTTCTTATTCCCAATATTATTTTCATAATAGTTTGACACTGCAATAAGGGTCGATTGATCCTTCTTGTGTTCTCCATTATGGATATAGCTGAATTGTTGGATAAGGTTTTCACAATTAACTACGAAAATAAGGGGCGGTCGATCCTTCTTTTCGGAAAATGGAAGTCGGGAAAAGCCATTTTTATATGTTATAACTTAGCCGATTGACTTGTTATTCAAACAATGACTGAATCTTTTAGACATTGAACTTTTCACCTTAAAATGTTGAACATTTACAAATGAAAATTGCACTTTTCAAATAAAAAATTTCATTTTTTTATTTGAAATTCACACATTTCAAATCAGAAATTGTATTTTTTTATTTGAAATTCACACTTTTCAAATGAAAATTTGCATTTTTTATTTGAAATTCACACTTTCAAATCAAAATTTGCATTTTTTATTTGAAATTCACACTTTTCAAATCAAAATTTGCATTTTTTAATTTGAAATTCACACTTTTTGAATTGAAATTCATAGTTTTATAACAAAAAACTGCAATTTTAAGGTTCATTAGTCAAAAAACACACTATTCGAATAGAAAAGCACACTTTTCAAATCCAATATTGCCACTTTTCAAAACCTGTTTTGCACTTTAGAAAGGTTGATATTGATACTTTCAAAGTCTCAATTCACACTTTCAAAGGTTGATATTGACATGGGAATTTCTCTATATGCAAGTTTTTGTCTCAGAAGTGCAATGTGAAAAGAATACGGATGTAATCTTTTTTACCAGTATATAATACAAGGTTTCTCTTTTTTTGCTTAAAAAAAAACAATCCTTTCAATAAACAAGAAAACTAGTGGCACTGGGATCAAATTTGAAGGGTTGGACTTAATTTCAGGTTGAAGGTTGTATATTCATATCGCCCTTCTAGCATGAAGGGCTTTAATTAAAAAAAGATAATAAATAAAAACACTTTTCATTATTTTTATGACATTTCATTCTATTTTTTAAAAAAAAGAAAAAGAAATAATGCTTCTATTTAAAAAAACAAAAGGAAAGAATGTTTCTATTTAAAAAAAACAAAAAGAAAGAATGTTTCTATTTTAAAAAAACAAAAAGAAAGAATATTTCTATTTCCGCGGATGTGGGTGACAATAGGATCTATGCCACGAAGACTAGGCCAACCGGGACACCTGGGTAGGAGCGTCAGCCAAGTGGTAGCGCTGAGGTCAGGATTCCTATAGAAACGATGTCAAGTCGCCGGCCTCATTAATCACCCTGCGTACGACGTCTCCTCAACCAGCCTGGGATAGTCTGTCGTGCACTATCCCCATGGCTGTCAATCATGTGAGGTTCAGTCCACCAGCTAACATGCATCTTCGTGTTAAATTTTGAGCATTAATTCAATATACTCTAGGATATTTACTAAGAGAACAACATGTACAGTATATCAATGCATATCAATCATAACAAGCATGTCAATCATCACAATGATCAAAGGCATGAGAGACAATAGACACACAAAGTTTCCGTGGGGAAAACCCTAAGGTGAAAAACCCCACAACTTCCTCAGAGATAGATAGAGCAATAGCACAACCAAAGTACAAGAGATAGACTCATCTTAGCAGTTGATCCTCCTCCTCACATGTGCGCCACTTTCTGAGTGAAGGAAGTGTGAGTTCTGAGTGATCCAAATAGATATCTCCCAATCTCTATTTATACTTGTCTTGTTTGCCCAGTAACCTTATGGGGCCGACTTGTCTAGCTAGGTACAATAACTTCATATTACATAATATCGGGCCGACCCCTTACAAGGTGGTCTAATAACCCATCGGCAATTTAACACACTTGCGACACTTGTCAATACAAATGACAACACTTCCTTATAGAGGAATAATACATCTCTATAGGAGTACAATAAATATATAAATGAAATACATTCTGAAGTTACATATACATCAACACTCCCTCTTAACTAGGAAGGTATTTCTCGACATAGATATGCTAGCACAAGTCTTCTTCTCTATATCATCGTCATCGACGCATCGACCTTGAAACATCGTCATCGTCACTGCTACTATCTCAACCAATCTTTGAATCTACTCGTCATAGAAAGTTCTATAGAGCCAATCCTTTTTCATACTGGATGTAGGCCCCACCACCTGCAGGTCTTCATCATCACTGGCCATACTGTGGAAATCTCGAGACTTATTACATGCGTCACAAAACCTTAAAAGAGTCTCTTGACTAGCAAGAACCCTAAAGAGTATCTGAGGCCTTTTTCATCCTGTCCAGATCTCCAGGACTTATTACATGTGACCCCACCACAAAACCTCAAAAGAGAATCCCAGGACTAATTACGAGCACACGGCTCAACCTATCGGATCTCCCAGGGCACAAATTACATGTGGTCACCACAAAACCTCGAAAGAGCATCCCAGGACTGATTACGAGCACACGAGTCAACCTATCCGATCTCCCAGGGCACAAATTACATGTGGTCATGGAAAAACCTCGAAAGAGCATCCCAGGACTGATTACGAGCACACAACTCAACCTATCGGATCTCCCAGGGCACAAATTACATGCCATAGGACAAAACCTCGAAAGAGCATTTGTCAGATATCCCAGGGCACAAATTACATGCCATAGGCAAAACCTCGAAAGAGTATCTGCAATTCTCCGAGGGCACAAATTATATGTCCACCCAAGCAAAACTTTGAAAGAGCATTTTCCAGATATCCCAGGGTACAAATTACATGCCATAGGAAAAACCTCGAAAGACTGTCTGCAAATCTCCCAGGGCACAAATTATATGCTTATCTGCACAACCTGTTCCACGGCCACAGAGTATCAACCTGATACTCACCATACATCATCCTGATGTACACATGATCACCTTGATCATCATCGCTGCATCGTCCTGATGCATGTCATCTGTAGCAACATCCTAAAGCTCATCATCCATGATCACCCTGATCATACAATGCATCCACCTGATGCATACACAGTATATGCCTGATACATATCATCATACATGATCCACCTGATCATACAATGTATCCACCTGATACATATACAAATACATGATCCACCTGATCATACCTGATACATATCAACATACATGATCTACCTGATTATACAGCGTATCCACCTGATACATATACAGATACATGGTCCAAGCATCCAACATGATGCATATACAAAAATACATACAAATGATCCAACTGATCATATCCAGCATCCAACATGATGCGTACATACATAAATGATCCAACTGATCATATCCAGCATCCAACATGATGCATACATACATAAATGATCCAACTGATCATATCGAACAGAAACTCGAACGTCATTTTGATGCTCATCATCCAGTGCTTACATCCACAGCCATGGAAGGATCCTCCTGTCATGCTCGGAATGGCTCCTACATGCAGTGCACCTCTAACCGGAAGGCCACTGAAGTTCTAGATTTTGAAATCAAGTTTTGTAACCAGCTCCTAGCAGTTGTTTTTCCTTCTTTTTATTTCAATAATAAATAAGTATCATTATGCTTTCGTTATGCTAATTTTCTGCATAATTTTAGTGATTAGAAAAATGTCTAGTAGCATACAGTGCACCTACATATAGGAATTTTAACAACATACATAAAATTGTAATTTCTTGCATAATACTCAATATATTGAAATATAAATCATTTTTCTAACTACCAGTAGAATACCTCGACCGATGTAGGTTGTAGATTGCCCCTATCCACTTCGTAGCTCCTTTGGTCCAGGCCTTAGTAACCAAAAATAGATGATCCACCCTGCCGACCAGCTCTTATCATGCTGGCCCTAGGAAACCGACGGGTTTCCTAGCCCCCGAGCCCACAAACCAATAATCCCGACAGCACCTTTCCTTAGTGCCTTTCCATAGCTCAATAGAAATTTTTTTTCCTTGAGTTAACCCCACCTCGTTCTTTTGAGTTTCCCACCTCCTCAAAGCTTCGAGTTATCCCCCTCCTCGGCATTCCTCCTTTTCATCAAAATACTAAGTTTTCTTCTCCCCAAAACCAACCCCCCTCATCTCCGTGAACCATTGCTTTATAGATCCATTTTCCTCCTCCAAACTTCATTCTCACTCCACCGCCTTAGCCCTCCAGGTTTTTTTTGGGATTCTTAACCCATTAATACCATCACACTCATCAAGGATAAAATAATATTTAAATATGCTTGTCAGATTTCTTGTTTTTCTCGAGCAGTGGAATAATTCAATTCTAAGAATAAAATAATATTTAAATATGCTTGTCAGATTTCTTGTTTTTCTCGAGCAGTGAAATAATTCAATTCTAATTAAGGTTGTCCTTTTGTGTAGATTTCCTATTGTTCAAAAAAAATAATTAAATAAATAAGCATGACTTGCCTTATCTAAACATATGGGACAAGTTAAATTGTATCGAATTTACCCCACCGATTGATCTTTAAATGCAGATAGGATAATATAATAAATGCAAAACTTGAATTTACACATGGAGGACATTCATGTCTTTATTACTCAACTAAATCTTGATTCGAAATGTTGTTTGATTTATAATTAAAGTTTAAATAACAATATAATATGGAATATAATAATATGACTCACTTTCAATTGTTTTTAATAATTTTGGTTCCTTTTTATTATTCACATAAAACAATCGTGATAAATTCATCCATTTATGCAAAACATTAAGCTATGTTTATTTGACAACGATTATAATAACAAATAAGATTATGCATGTTAATAACAACATTAATAATACTAATAACAATAATAATATTAATATTAAAATATTTAATGATAATTATTTTATAACACTATGACCTTAAAGGTTATAAACATAACATTGAATTACTTCTAACCAACATAATTTGACTGTTCAAAGAGAAGTACAATTATGCTAGAACAAACAACGCTAATTGTGTAAGCTAAACAGGGACTATGTTAAATACAACACTATCCCCAACGCATCATAAATGATGTTAAGCACAACACTATTTCCAACAATTAGTTACTAATGCATGTAATTAACAACTAACAGACTGATCCATTTATGCATTTTTACATTATTAACAACCATCATTTGGACTTCACTAATTCACGACTGAGTCTTATCTAGAATTCAATCACAACCAATAGTTATCACATTAATACTAGTGTACATGTACAAGGTGTGCATCCGTGGCCAGCGTATGCATAGACTGTACTCGTACTATAAGAAAACATCATTTCCCCTATGCATATATATTAACTTCAGCAAAACAATGATTTGTACTGACATAACAATCATACATACCAACAATCACAAATACTTAACCCATTCAACATGCATAAATCATAATCATTTCAGCATCATTAAGCATCGATAATTATCCAATTAAGTTGTAACATTTATGTTTTCCAGATTCACCATAATTAATCAATCAATTATTTTTAAGGAAGAGGCACCTACTACCACTAAATCAGGATCAAGGGATACCCAACCCTCAATAGTACTAACTAACATATCCCCCCCACCCTAACCTACGTCCGCATCCTCCCTATCCTTCCTCTGCTAGTACAAAAGTGGATGTCAGCTATACTGACCTAGCCACGTAGAATGTGAGAGCGGTAGCGTCGACTAACTAGCGGACCTAACCTCTCCTAGTAGGCATCCGACCATCGTCATCACAACAACTTGGGGAGCGTGTCTCAGCACGGCCCTCCCACGACCTCGGGTATCATAGAAACATAGGGTGGGAAATACATCCATCCCTCTCAACATACTGGATCTACGCCCTTATCAACTCATACTTTGTTGCTCTCGAGATTATTGGTTTGTGTCATCGTATCATCAACTTTGGTAACCAAGGCTCTCTGCAAAATAGGTACTATACCATACTTCGTATCAGGTATCCGACTATTACATAGCCCCGGTGTCCTGCAGATTAGTACTTTGCAGCAATAGATTTATAACAATATTTCCATTCTATCATCGTCTAATCCATATTGTGAACATCATTTATTTCATCACATAAAATCATTAAATCGATCACAGCATAAATACCACATCATATATATCACATTTCATCCAGGACGATTATTAAACATATACTATCATTATGAAATAAAAGAATCTCGTGATAACTACAACATAGTAACCACATAAACCAAATAACATCATGAGGATGGTAACATCATAACATCATAACCGTAGTATCAGCATGGGCACAGTAACATCCTAAACATAATAGCAACATATCATCATGTCTAACATGCCGAGAATATAGTTCACTCTGTCTAGCTGAGTCGAACAGATAATAAGAAAATAAAGTGAAAGGTGTCTAACTCATAAACACGCCTAGTCAAAATATGGGGCGTTACATACACCCACCCTTCAGGAAACTTCGTCCCGAAGTTATGGTCATAATAATGCAGGGAAAATCTTGATGCCTAACCTCTTCATTCTTGCAAGTAGAAGGTGTTGGCCATACTTGTCCTACTTGGCTTTGACATGACCAACTATGCCGATATTATCTTATGTTTCTATATCTTTAATACCGTAATATGTATTCTAATAATTAAAGAGACCTTTAGATTCATCCTTCTGTAGAATCTCAATATTATATTTAGAATTATTAAAGGTTATAGTCAGGTGCTATCCTCCTTGGCTTTGTTCTCCTTACCCTTTTTTAAAAATATCCCTTTGGTTATACCATCAAGTGAGGTTTACTCGTCACACTACCACGTTTTCATCACACGCATGTATTTAGCATGAAGTAATCATTAAGGTTATCATATCTCTTGTAGGGAAAGAATATCCACATTAAAAAATCCTAATGCCATACATTATTATTACCCTAGCGGAAATAAGCAATTTGTATCTATGATAACCAAAAGTAATATAACATTAACTTAGGAGAACTATCATTGTTTACAAGGTTTTTGTGACAATATCTTATCAGAATGAAAATGTTACCAACTTTGTTTATTGTTCTCTTCTTTTATATGCGATATTATTGGAAGGGGAACCATTACTTCCAATAAATTTATAGCTAATTTGTTCTCGTAATCTAAGTTTCCTATACATACGCTTATTAATCTACATGGATCTTATTGATACTTACACACATTATGCATTATGACTACTCCATATGATACTAATGTGAATCCAACCTATTTATGTGGCATCAAGCCTTGTTCCTATTTTGTGAGATGTTGATGTCAATGGAGACATATTTTCCTTTCTTCATAATGTTATAATTCTTACCTTGTTAACTCTCTGTAAAGAAGTATTATTATTATTTTTCTTTTTCTTTTTTTTTCTTTTTTTTTCTTTTTTTTTTCTTTTTTTTTTCTCTGAGGTGACGATTGATTTCCTCCATCCTATAATAGGGGTTTAAACATCGTAACTTTATTTATTGTGATGCACATCGGTTACTATTTTTCCTCCATCATTATTCCATTTATTATCATTACTTCTCTTAACCTCGTATATGCTTACTGAGGCTAACTTATTAGTTCCCCACCCATCTCCATACTTTTTATATTGTATCGCTTGTTCGCTTTGTAATTTTTAAATCCTAGTTGTTTCCCAATAATATTTTCCTTCAAAACATGCCAATTTTGCATAAGCAAGACTAGCGACATATAGCCTCTACCCCTTTCGCACACCTACTTAGTTCGCACAAACTCCTTCCACTTACTATACTGTCACATGGCTATTTGCGCACAATGTGGAAAAATACATCATACCCAAATCCCAATTCTCGATAGTGTCTCGTTGGGCAATATTAATTCATCATTGACCCTCATTTCTCTATCGCTCAGGTATCATCCTATAACAACCTATGATCTTTCAGGCCAATATGAAGTCTCTAGGACATACCAACTTCGTCATCAAGTTGTTTTTAAGGTAGCAAGGAAATAACAACTTCGCTAATTTAATGTAATTTATAAACAATAGTATGGTATCACTTTATACTTATCAATATCATATTAACCTTATAATATTAATATTATATAATCAAAATAATATCAAATAATTTTAATAATTACTTCACATCATTACTATATTATATTGTAAGGTTTCTACGGGCAATTTTCCATATTTCAAAAGACTAATATTTCTCTATATTCATTGAATTAATCCTTGAAATTTCCATTTCTAATATGGTGATGTGTTACAAATTTCTTCCTTTAGATCTATTTATATACATGCATAATTAAAATCTAGATATGCATACCCTTATACTTACGTGTACTTCATCATGAAACAACAAATTGTTAGGATTGGCGTGTTAAATTCTAAGGTCGTTTTCATTAACAATTTGTCATGTGGTGAGATTAGCGTCTTAGCATTCAGCTCGCCATGCTCGTTTCAACGGTTCCTTGTTTTCAGATTATGTGTTTGTTTCGTCTCTTCGACTATACGTTGAAGTCTCGACAGGGCTTTTCTAAGTTTCAAATAAATAATTTAATGTTTGATCTAGTCTATATATTAAACCCATACATTAAATTCCACTATCAATATCTTTATTTCACATTCTAGTTCAATTTAAACCTAAAATTTAAATTTAAATAAACACATTTCATCATTAATTAAAATCTGATATTAATTTAGACATTAATCAAACATTTAATCAACCTCAATTATCTCTTTTTTTTCTTTTTTCTTTTTTTTCTTTTTTTTTATTTTAATAATTTTTTTATTTTTATTTTTAAATTAAAATTATCATCATTTTTATTTTTAATTATTTTTTTTTTTTAATTTCAAAAAAATCTCCGTTCATTTTGAGACTTAATGGAAACTCAAATTTTGAATTTTTAAACATTTTATAATAATAATTTTAAACATTTGTTTTTATTATTATTATTTTTTTTTTAGAATATTAACCTAACCCTAGCCTAAACCCTAGCTAGCAAGTGGCTCTCTCCAAACGGCATGCAGCCCTTCTCTCCCACGCGTCCCTGACTTGCCCCGGGATCCCCATCCCTTCACCTCCACGGCAGCCTAAGGTTCAAGGGCGCCCACGTGAGGGTCTCCTGCATGCTTGCCACGCGCCAGTGTGCATGCTACCAGGCGGACTCCGGTGGGGAGCCCCAGCTGAAGGCGATCTTCTTTATATCCAGTCTCCACCTACCTCGCGCGCACGTGAACTCTCATTTCTTCTCCTGCTTTACTGGGTTCTGTTCTGCGTTACAAGCATGGTCATGAGGATCGACACATGAAGAGTAAATCGCAAAGCTCAAGCGCTGGGATTAAGATATCAGTTGGGCGGTTGGTAGGTTGTTCTTTCGATTCATCTGCAGTGGTAAATGATTAAATTTCTGTCATGAGGTTTAATGCATGTCTAGGTTTATAGAGTGTATCCAGGCTTCATGGTAGCCGAAGTGTTTATGAAAACAACTAAAAATACAGACCTGCATTTTGTTGAATAAGCTGAACACGAGATCTACATTCTTCATTGGCCAGAATGCCAAGAACCTCTCGGTGCAATTATCTCTATGCAAATCCACGCCCGTGGCAATGTTACATCACTAAGGAATCTAAAGAAGAAAACGATATCGTTGGCAGGGCTAACGCCGTGGCTCCACCGCAGAAACTCTCAGTCATTTGAAGGGGTACAGATTCAATCATTTCAGACTTCTGCTCAGGTCTCATCACTTCTGAAGTATTTCAGAGAGAACTCCAGGTCAACAGCTCCAAAAGTGATTGGGGAGTTATTGATAGACAAATGTCGGTGCTGGAGTTTCTTTGATGGTGCATGTCAAGGCCATGATCAAGCAAGTGGTATTGGAGGTGTATTGTATTTCTCTGATGTATATTATATTTCATACAAGGCTAACTGTTCACAAGGAACCAACAATTTAGCAGTTCTGGCTTGGAGAACATTACTAAAGCTGGCTTTGGATGAGGGGCTCTGTGATTTACACGTGTATGGGTATTCTTCATCGGTGGTCAACTGGATGCTGGGTACTCAGGCAATGAACAATACATCGCTTCAAAATATAGGTTCTCATGTAAAGGAGATCGCTGGTGCTTTCAATACCCTTCAGGATCTGCCATGTTTTTCACAAATTAAATCAAACTGCAGACACACTTTCAAAGAAAGGTATACATTTACGTCCAGGCATTATTCACTTTCAGAATTTCAAGGAGGGGGCAAATCAGGAGAGCAGGTACATTCTGGATTTTATGTGATGATCTTGTTTATCTCACTTATGGATGAAAGCAACAGTAGCTTTATAGACTTTTTTTGAAGTATAAAGTCAATCTTTAGTTTATGAAAACAAATTCAACCGAGCAGAGCGAACTGTATTATTAAAAAAAATAAAAAATGGTAGAAGTTTCCAGTTATTGTTCGAATATAAAAACTCTTCTCCAGAATAGAAGGCCTTTAGATATGCGAATACTTTCTATACTGTGAGTGCCTCTGATATTTTGCTTATCTACTTGAAATGTTGAAGAATATGGGAAAATATGTTTGACTAATCCTAATTTGAAATCACTTGAACTTTTTTGAAAAGCTTTGATTCCAAGGACCAATGTACTAATGTTGAAGAATAGTGCAGTCTTAAAAACTAAAACGAAATTGGTTGGGAAGGATATTGCAAGGAAACCGATCATGTGTGGTGTAGAAGAAGCCAAACAACGAGCTATGGTAACGTAAGGATGATAGACAGAAGACAGGAAAGAATTTTCATCCAGGAAAAGCGAAATGTAAAAAAAATTTATCCAGACAAAGCAAAATGTATATTGAACGCTAGTTATAAAATGCTTGAGAATGAGAAAGGCGCAGAAAGTGGACAAGACTATGAGAATGTGGAAAGGGAGGAACACTTATTTTAGATTGGTGAATCAACTTCAAAGATGTACAAAATGGTCATTTTTATTATATAAAAGATATTTATGAAGGTAATATTAAATTGCAGACAACTAGTAGAACAGAGGCAATATCGAGGAAAAAGTCAGCCAACCTACTGGTATTTTCAGGTTCTACGTGAGTTTCACTGCCCAGTTATATTCTAGAAAACTGTAAATAAAAGTGCATTAACCAGGTCAAAGAAGAAGATAAGGACTGGCATGCACACAAAATGACTTATTAACAGAGGTAGGAGTCATGCCGATGAGAAACGTAAGTTTGTAACTTTATTTAGTTCCTATGCATGATCAAGAGAATCATTTTGTTGCAGATTCACGGTGTCTCAAAACAATCCGGGGGTTATGTGTTCAATTCATTACGGAGAACTCAAATTAATGCACAATCCTAAATCATTGCCAAGAAAGAGAGGCAGAGCTTAATGAGAAAACAATTTTCTTATCACAGTGGGGCGAGGGAGAGAGGCAAGGGACGTAGTTCAAAGCCCATCAGGAGCTTTGGTGTTGCTCGGAATAGAGTATATGGAAGCTTTGACTAGTTTCAGGTTAGAAAAATTTATAGATTAAGATCTCTCTAGGGAGGAAGCTTGTAGACAACATAAAGAGGACCTCTAGCAGACTCAAGGGTGGTAGGGAATGGGCTTCCAAACTTTTGCTGTCAAAACCAACCCCTTTGTGGAGTGGACAGGCAGATGATTTGAATAAAACATTAGTGGAGTCGCTTACTATTGAAGAGGTAAAATAATAAAATGCTGCTGTTCCATGTGCTAACGATAAAATGTTCTAATATTTTCAAAATATTAAGTAAAAGAGGAGATCGTTTTCAAGGAGCGTGTGATGCATTCCCAGCCCCCCAGCTGTTAGGAATTAATTATAGATTTAGTCCAGCCGCCTGGCTTTTATTTAGCTTTGGGTAGGTTAGATATGACCAAACTTTTGCTTAGCTGCTAGGATATGTTTGTTGAATTTCCCTCTATGGACAGTTGAGATATTTATGAAATGGATAGTGCAGATAGGGAAGTCATCCAATTTATGAATTTTATTGTATTCTATCGTTTTGTTTTTAGTTTATGAGTGTCTGGAGATGGGGAGAGTTTCAGGGTGTCAGTATTAGTGGCTGGTCTGGAACTGAAGGTTTTGCTAGGAAGAAAAAAAAACAGCAGGTTCTGTCTATTTTTTTTTCTTTGTGCTTCTTAACTTGAAATGCTATAATTGTCTTCATTATACTGGCATCTGTTATGAGTGCTTTCAACAGGCCTAATACCACATTCTGGAGGGTTTTATGTTACTGGAACAGAGGTTTTACACAGAATTTAGTTCAGCAGAAGGTTGAAATATATGCTGCAGACTGTGAGTGTCTGCGTCAGATTTTTTTTTTTTGAAAGTCTGAATTAATGGACAGAAACCTACCTTAACACAACAACATGAGGAAACCGTGCAAATTGAATTTGATGAGTTTTGTGACGAAGCCAGCTAGTAAGTGCTAATTGTAGTGACATGCCTGCCAATCCTTACATTTTATGTTTTTATTTCTGGCTGAGCCCATTTGGTTCTGGAATAAACCAATGGATAGAAGCCGTAATTACTATTGGTTTTCCTATTTTTGGGAAAAATTAATGACCTATCCCAACCTTCTGTAAATTTTCTTTCAAAATGAGTCAATAAAATAGATTTACCATTTGAACATTGTTTTCTTCATACTGTACTTGTAACAACTATAACCTACACTACATAACTTTAACTTTTACAAGATTGGCTATTCCTATATTCAAGTTAGAATGCCAACATAGGAATTCTCTAGTTATCCTCTGTAACATCAGCTTGTGGAAATTACTTTTTTTTTCTTTTTTTTTTGTGCTAAATATGAAATTTGTGTTTGTTTTCTTATAAAAATTTTCAGAATTCCAACTCTACTACTATATGCTTATATATTTGTATGTGCAATCAATAGTTATTTAGAAAAAAGAATGAAAATATAAATATTTATTGATTTTCTAAATGTTAATCCTATTGTGGTTCTACAGGTACCTGGGAGGCTCACCATGGCTGTAAGTTAAGTGGGTAAGACTCACTATGGCTACGCATTCCAGTTGACTTACATTAACATAGCTCACGCTAGAAAATAACACTAAAACTTTATATATACAATTTGTATCTTTTATCTTGCTTCAACCTGCAAATAATTGTACTATTTTTTTTATTTTTTTTATTTTTTTTTTCCAAAAAAAATGGGTGTGATTGGATTCACTTTGTTATATTATGTAAATATTTTTATCCCAAGAACATTGCTGGAGATTAAATTTCATTCCTAATGAGTAATCGATTTTGATGACAAAATGTTTTTAATTTCTTAAATATATTTGCAATATGTATCTATTTTGAAATACAAACACACATATATTTACATATATGCAGTTTTTCTAACATATCTAACTTTCTAATGGTGTTTGTGTTCGTGCAGGTATTTCTATGAAGGTTCATGTTCTAAGTGGTTCTAAGTTATTGTAGGCTTTAACATGGTGAAAATTCGAGGTAGTTTAGGTATGTGCAGGCCCTAAAGGTCTAAGTGTTCGAGCCTTAAGCTCTGATACCAAGTGCAGTGCCCCTCTAACCGGATGGCCACTGAAGTTCTAGATTTTGAAATCAAGTTTTGTAACCAGCTCCTAGCAGTTGTTTTTCCTTCTTTTTATTTCAATAATAAATAAGTATCATTATGCTTTCGTTATGCTAATTTTCTGCATAATTTTAGTGATTAGAAAAATGTCTAGTAGCATACAGTGCACCTACATATAGGAATTTTAACAACATACATAAAATTGTAATTTCTTGCATAATACTCAGTATATTGAAATATAAATCATTTTTCTAACTACCAGTAGAATACCTGGACCGATGTAGTTTGTAGATTGCCCCTATCCACTTCGTAGCTCCTTTGGTCCAAGCCTTAGTAACCAAAAATAGATGATCCACCCTGCCGACCAGCTCTTATCATGCTGGCCCTAGGAAACCGACGGGTTTCCTAGCCCCCGAGCCCACAAACCAATAATCCCGACAGCACCTTTCCTTAGTGCCTTTCCATAGCTCAATAGAAATTTTTTTTCCTTGAGTTAACCCCACCTCGTTCTTTTGAGTTTCCCACCTCCTCAAAGCTTCGAGTTATCCCCCTCCTCGGCATTCCTCCTTTTCATCAAAATACTAAGTTTTCTTCTCCCCAAAACCAACCCCCCTCATCTTCGTGAACCATTGCTTTATAGATCCATTTTCCTCCTCCAAACTTCATTCTCACTCCACCGCCTTAGCCCTCCAGGTTTTTTTTGGGATTCTTAACCCATTAATACCATCACACTCATCAAGGATAAAATAATATTTAAATATGCTTGTCAGATTTCTTGTTTTTCTCGAGCAGTGGAATAATTCAATTCTAAGAATAAAATAATATTTAAATATGCTTGTCAGATTTCTTGTTTTTCTCGAGCAGTGAAATAATTCAATTCTAATTAAGGTTGTCCTTTTGTGTAGATTTCCTATTGTTCAAAAAAAATAATTAAATAAATAAGCATGACTTGCCTTATCTAAACATATGGGACAAGTTAAATTGTATCGAATTTACCCCACCGCTTGATCTTTAAATGCAGATAGGATAATATAATAAATGCAAAACTTGAATTTACACATGGAGGACATTCATGTCTTTATTACTCAACTAAATCTTGATTCGAAATGTTGTTTGATTTATAATTAAAGTTTAAATAACAATATAATATGGAATATAATAATATGACTCACTTTCAATTGTTTTTAATAATTTTGGTTCCTTTTTATTATTCACATAAAACAATCGTGATAAATTCATCCATTTATGCAAAACATTAAGCTATGTTTATTTGACAACGATTATAATAACAAATAAGATTATGCATGTTAATAACAACATTAATAATACTAATAACAATAATAATATTAATATTAAAATATTTAATGATAATTATTTTATAACACTATGACCTTAAAGGTTATAAACATAACATTGAATTACTTCTAACCAACATAATTTGACTGTTCAAAGAGAAGTACAATTATGCTAGAACAAACAACGCTAATTGTGTAAGCTAAACAGGGACTATGTTAAATACAACACTATCCCCAACGCATCATAAATGATGTTAAGCACAACACTATTTCCAACAATTAGTTACTAATGCATGTAATTAACAACTAACAGACTGATCCATTTATGCATTTTTACATTATTAACAACCATCATTTGGACTTCACTAATTCACGACTGAGTCTTATCTAGAATTCAATCACAACCAATAGTTATCACATTAATACTAGTGTACATGTACAAGGTGTGCATCCGTGGCCAGCGTATGCATAGACTGTACTCGTACTATAAGAAAACATCATTTCCCCTATGCATATATATTAACTTCAGCAAAACAATGATTTGTACTGACATAACAATCATACATACCAACAATCACAAATACTTAACCCATTCAACATGCATAAATCATAATCATTTCAGCATCATTAAGCATTGATAATTATCCAATTAAGTTGTAACATTTATGTTTTCCAGATTCACCATAATTAATCAATCAATTATTTTTAAGGAAGAGGCACCTACTACCACTAAATCAGGATCAAGGGATACCCAACCCTCAATAGTACTAACTAACATATCCCCCCCACCCTAACCTACGTCCGCATCCTCCCTATCCTTCCTCTGCTAGTACAAAAGTGGATGTCAGCTATACTGACCTAGCCACGTAGAACGTGAGAGCGGTAGCGTCGGCTAACTAGCGGACCTAACCTCTCCTAGCAGGCATCCGACCATCGTCATCACAACAACTTGGGGAGCGTGTCTCAGCACGGCCCTCCCACGACCTCGGGTATCATAGAAACATAGGGTGGGAAATACATCCATCCCTCTCAACATACTGGGTCTACGCCCTTATCAACTCATACTTTGTTGCTCTCGAGATTATTGGTTTGTGTCATCGTATCATCAACTTTGGTAACCAAGGCTCTCTGCAAAATAGGTACTATACCATACTTCGTATCAGGTATCCAACTATTACATAGCCCCGGTGTCCTGCAGATTAGTACTTTGCAGCAATAGATTTATAACAATATTTCCATTCTATCATCGTCTGATCCATATTGTGAACATCATTTATTTCATCACATAAAATCATTAAATCGATCACAGCATAAATACCACATCATATATATCACATTTCATCCAGGACGATTATTAAACATATACTATCATTATGAAATAAAAGAATCTCGTGATAACTACAACATAGTAACCACATAAACCAAATAACATCATGAGGATGGTAACATCATAACATCATAACCGTAGTATCAGCATGGGCACAGTAACATCCTAAACATAATAGCAACATATCATCATGTCTAACATGCCGAGAATATAGTTCACTCTGTCTAGCTGAGTCGAACAGATAATAAGAAAATAAAGTGAAAGGTGTCTAACTCATAAACACGCCTAGTCAAAATATGGGGCGTTACACTACAAATGTATCCATCACTTCTTCCTCAAAGTGTCATCAATCTGAATAACACCAAGCCTCTCTCTAAAGTACTCGAACTTCACTCTGGCTAGTGGTTTCGTCAGCACATCTATAATTTGCTCGTCTGTCGCAACATACAGGAGCTTCATTGATCCTCTCTCCACCATATCCCTGATATAGTGATATTTTATCTCTATGTGTTTCAACCTGTCTTGGAACACGAGGTTCTCAGACATCTTCACACAGCTCTAGTTGTCACAAAGGATACCAGTAGTCTCCAGCGGGAGATCAAATAGCTCAGACAGTAGCTTCCAAAGCCATACTGCCTCAGAACTAACCAAACAGGCTACAACATACTCTGCCTCGGCTGTACTCAGCACTACGCAGGACTGCTTCCTACTAAACCAAGAGATCACACATGATCCCATACTAAAGCAGCACCCATATTTGCTCTTCCTATCTGCAACACTGCCTGCCCAGTCCGAATCAACATAACCCTACAGGTTAAACTTTTGATACGCATCATACTTGAGCCCATAATCAACTGTACCCTTCAGGTACCTCAGAATATGCTTTACAACAACCAGGTGAACACTCCTCGGATCTGTCAGGAACTGTTTCAATGTGTTCATCGCAAAGAAATAGATGGTCTCGTATTCATCAGGTACATCAAGGACCCAATCATCTGAAAATACATAGAAACATCAACCGGCTCAGATGAAGCATCACACAGAAGCTTCAGGTTTGATGCCATAGGTGTAGCCATGGCCTTGCAATCCATCATCCCGAACCTCTTCAGGATATCTACTATATACTTCCCTTGTCCAAGGAAGATCCCATCTGCACTCTGCCACACCTCCATACCTAGGAAATAGTGCATCATCCCCAAGTCTTTCATATCGAACGCGGTAGCAATCTTCCTCTTTGTATCGGCAATCAGTCTATCATCTCCTGTTACAAATAGGTCATCCACATATAGGAGAAGTATCATAGGATTTCCTTCCTCAACCTTGAAGTAAAGGTTGGAATCCGCTTTACTCTTGGTAAAGCCCAAACTAGATAGGAAACTGTCCATCCTACCATACCAAGTCCTAGGAGCTTGCTTCAAGCCATACAAGGCTTTCTTCAATCTGCACACATATGACTCCCTGTCATGTGTTTCAAAACCGAGTGGCTGCTCCACATACACTTCCTCTTCAACTACACCATTCAAGAAGGCAGTCTTGACATCCATCTAGTGTATCTTCCATTTCATCACTAAAGCTAGAGAAAGTATTGTTCTGATGGAAGTGTACCTGGCTACAGGAGCAAAAGTTTCTTCATAATCTATTCCCTCTTTCTGAGAGAAGCCACGAGCTACGAACCTTGTCTTGTATTTCTCTATGCTTCCATCTGCAGCATGCTTGATCTTATAGATCCATTTGGAAGTCACAACAGACTTCCCTTCAGGTCTTGGGACAACATCCCAAACATCATTCTTCATTATTGATTCGTATTCCTCGACCATGGCATCCTTCCATTCTTTCTTTTGCGCTGCTTCTTCATAACTGGAAGGTTCTTTGTTCATGATATCACAGAGTAAAGCAACATAGCTGGTATGTGTTCTAGTTCTCTTCTTTGCTCTGTGTTCTTCTTCTGGAATTCCATATCTTTCCGCATCTTGAATGAGCTCTCTAGCCCATGCAGGTTTCCTCTTGTGAGAGTTATTCTTAGGGGGTGGATCTACAGGTTCTTGCGGATCTTCAATTTCACGATCTGCTTCTGGAATTGCTTCAATCATAGTAGTGTCTTGAAATCTAGTTTCCTTAGGTTCTTCATAATCTTCAATAGGTGTCTTTATTGATTTGATGAATACTGAGTTTTCATCAAATGTCACATCCCTGCTGACATCAATCTTCTTGAACCCTGGAAAGTATATTCTGTAAGCCTTCGAGCTTTCATTGTAACCCACAAAGATACCCTTCTTTTATGAAGGATCTAGCTTGGTCCTCTTTTCCTTTGGGACATGAGTGTATACTGGACAACCAAATATTCTGAGATGGCTGACTTCAGGTTTCTTACCAGAGAAGACCTCTTCTGGTGTCTTGTTGTCCAATATCTTGTGGGGTGTTCTGTTCTGCACATATACAGCTGTCCTAGCTGCTTCTACCCATAGATGCATAGGTAGATCCTGGTCATGTAGCATTGCCCTTGCTGCTTCCATGATTGTTCTGTTCTTTCTTTCTGCAACTCCATTCTGTTGTGGATTGTAAGGAGCATTCAACTCCCTCTTAATCCCTGAATCACTGCATATCTTCTTGAAGTCACCTGAGGTGAATTCTGCACCATTATCGGATCTGAATGTTTTGATCTTCTTATCAGTTTGGTTCTCCATCAAGGTTTTGAATTCCTTGAACTTATCAAATACTTCATCTGTGTTCTTCAAGAAGTAAACACAAGTCTTCCTGGAGAAGTCATCAATGAAAGAGACATAGTAAACATACCCACTCAAAGAACTGGATGACATCGGGTCGCATACATCAGAGTGGATAATTTCCAAGATACCTTTTGCCTTGCTTTCACTGCTTGGGAATGCCTTCTTTATGTTCTTTCCTTTTGCACATCCTTTTCAAACACCTTCATGCTTGGTCTTGATTTCAGGAAGACCTTCTACAGCCTTACTTGCAATTGGTAATGCTCTGTAGTCCATATGTGCAAGTCTTCTGTGCCAGAGTTCACTTGGCTCCATGGAATCATGTACCATGGCATGTTCAGGTTGTCCCTTCAATTTATACAATCCTCCCTCTTGCTCTCCAATCACCACGGCATCATCAATATTTTTACCCTTTGGCCACATTAGGACTTGGCCATCTACAAATGCAACCCTCATGCCTTTTGCATCCAATGCAGATATGGAGAGTAGATACTTCTTGAGCCCAGGTACATAAATAACTTCTTTCATCTTCAAATACTTTCCAGAGTCTAGGTTGTAGGAGGCTTCACCACTTCCTTTGATAGGGTATTGATAATCATCCCCAAGTTTCACCTTATGGGGTGATTCATGTTCAGATAAGTTTACAAAAGATTCTTTAAACCCAGTCATGTGTTTGGAATCCCCATTGTCAATTAACCAATCATTACAACCATGAGAGATAGTACCTGTGAGAGTAGAGATTAGAACATACTCTTCTTCGCTTGATGAGTCATCATCATCACTTTCTACTCTAGCCTTCTTCTTTGGAGGTTCATCATCCTCAGTAGCATGAGCATGATATCTTGTTTTGTTGTTCTTCTTCTTCTTGTTGAAGTTGTTGTTGTTGTCTTTCTTCTTCTTGGGACAGTCTGAAGCAAAGTGTCCCTTCTCATTGCAATTGAAACATCTGAGATCTTTCTTATCTTTATGAAAATGGTGGTGTGAGAAATTCCTATTATGAGATGATTCCTTCTTGGACTTGCCTTTCCTGGCATGTGCTGTGAGTGCTTGATCTTCATTTCCTGACCTTTCTTCTCGAGCCACAAGCCTAGCTTCTTCTTGAAAGAATTCCTCCCACAGCCTACTGAAAGAGATCAATTTCTTTCTTGCACAGATTCCTTGAATAAAGGAGTCCCATGACCTAGGTAGGCCATTCAGAGTGGTCATAACAACTTCACCATTGTCCACTAATTCATCCACAGCTTCAAGTTTTTCCTTGATCTGAGAGATCTTGGAGAAGTAAGATTGAATGGTCTCTCCATTCAACATCTTGACCCCTTTCAATTGATTCTGCAGAGTCATCTTTCAATTTATGTTCTTCCCTTCAAATAACTTGGTCAGGGAGTCAAACATCTCCTTGGGTGTCTTTAGAGATGACACATGTGGTATGAGATGGTCTTTGATAGAATCAACAATGATTCTCTTTTCCTTGACCAAGTTCTTCTTATGCAAAACCTTAGCCTCTTCATCCTCTGGGATAGGGACCTCAGAGCTGATGGAGGAGTCTAATTCATTTTCTTCCAGGATTAACCCAATCCTATACTTTTAGGCTCGGAAGTTATCAACCCCTTCAAGCTTATCCTCAAGCTTGGTGTGGTGAGACATTTTAAAGAGTACTTCAAATGGAAATAGAAAAGATTTAGGTCTTACCACTTGCTTTGCTGAAAACTGGATCTAGTCCCGGATTAGGGTTTGTCGAAAAAACCCTAAAAATTCAAAATGTGAATTTCAACTTTCTGAAAGTATAGAAAGATGCGCCTTGATGATCTGATCATCCTGGTGTATTCGGAATTTGAGATCTGCAAAGCTTCACCCTTCAAAAATGTCTTTTAGTCTTCCCGGGTTCACTAGGGAGGACCCTGAATTAGGGTTTGAGTTTCTCGGAGATTTGCTCAGCCAAAAAAACTCGATCCAAAGCTCTAAATTTTGATTTTTCCAAGGAGATTCCAACTGTGTCTTCAAATTTTAGAAATTCCTATTTTTGTGGAAACCCTAATTTTTAGGGCCAAAACTGAAAATGCTCAGAATTGAATTTTGATTGGGTAGATAGATTCTCCTTGATGAGTAGAGACAATCTACTATACTGCTTTTCCAAAATCTGTGGAGAGAAACCCAATAAACAAGAAACCCTAGTTTCCGTCACTGCACAATGTCTTCTTCTCAGGTTAGCTCTGATACCATGTTAAATTTTGAGCATTAATTCAATATACTCTAGGATCTTTACTGAGAGAACAACATGTACAGTATATCAATGCATATCAATCATAACAAGCATGTCAATCATCACAAGAATCAAAGGCATGAGAGACAATAGACACATAGAATTTCCATGGGAAAACCCTAAGGTGAAAAACCCCACAACTTCCTAAGAGATAGATAGAGCAATAGCACAACCAAAGTACAAGATATAGACTCCTCTTAGCAGCTGATCCTCCTCCTCACATGTGCGCCACTTTTCGAGTGAAGGAAGTGTGAGTTCTGAGTGATCCAAATAGAGATCTCCTGATCTCTATTTATACTTGTCCTGTTTTCCCAATAACCTTATGGGGCCGACTTGTCTAGCTAGGTACAATAACTTCATATTACATTATATCAGGCTGACCCCTTACAAGGTGGTCTAATAACCCATCGGCAAGTTAACACACTTGCGACACTTGTCAATACAAATGACGACACATCCTTATAGAGGAATAATACATCTCTATAGGAGTACAATAAATATATAAATGAAATACATTCCGAAGTTACATATACATCAACACTTCATCCTTTCAACGACATCTTATTTTGGCCCCTTGCCATGCTTGTTTGCATTACTAACATTCTGCATCAGGCTCCCTCTGATCCTTCGCTCCACGAGATCCCGTTTTCCAGCCTCTGCGCCATCCTCTAGACATACTTCATGGGTCGGCCGAAAGGAACCAAGGGAAAAAAGAAGAATGAGGCCCAAGAAACTGGGCAAACCAAGAAAGGGTACAGTGCAGAGGTCTCCATACCAATCCACTTACTCGTTGACAATTGGTAGGCACAGATCATTGCAGACACTCTCTCCAAGGGGAGTCAAGAACAACCCTGGGATCCATACTGGCTAGTGAAAAACATGTTGGGCGAGCTAATGGACTAAATGCTGACCAATTGGGCCACGGCTAGACATGCTACACAGACCCTGAGAGTAACCCTACCAAACATGGCAGCCACTCTCACCAGCCTGGAGAACACCCTCAGCTGGGACTCCTATTCCCCCACCTGCCATCTCTATCGTGACCTTTGTCCTGGAAGCAGTGCTTCTGGTGCCACACCCTCGGTTGTCAGAAAAAATGTGGTTGCTCCACATGGCAGGGACTTGAACATCTAGATAGGCCAGGATCTGGTTCCGCCACGCAGTAGGAAGCGGAACTCTCAGAAAGGGAAGGAGCAGGACCAACCCTTCTTCCCCATCCCCTCCACCCTGGGCCCTATTCTTTCCAAACATACTCGCAATGAGCCATATGGAAGTGCTCCCATCACCAGGAAGAATGCGTCCCTTCCTGTAAAGATCCCTACAAGAGAGACACGACGTCCAATGAAAGGCATTCTACCACCTGTGAAAGATACTCTGCCACCTGCGAAGGAACTGGAGGATGACGCATGCTACAACTGCCCCATCTTGGAGGAAACTCCTTCAGATGTAGAGGCCCCCTCAGCACACCATTAAGAAGGTTTTTTAGCAGTGTTTTTCCTGTTTTTTGGTATAAATCATCAGATTGCTAGTTTTCTTCAGGCCTTAATGGTGATGGCTCCACTACCTAGTTACCCTGGTCTCCCTTTACTGGGCAGGGTTTTTTTTATATTTTGAACAGAACCTCCAAGACTTTGTTGATCTTCGAGGTTGGATAAGACCACCTCAGACTGTAACTTTTAATGTATCTTTACTTCTCCTAGTTTAATAGAATTTGCAGCATTACCAAAAACAAAAATTGTCTCTATTTAAAAAAAAAAAAAAAAAGAATGAATGATTCTATTTAAAAAAAAATAGAATAGTATTCGTATAATACTACTATAATGATACTAATGTAAATTTGTAAAGTTACTTATTTACAATTACTTCGAATTCGAATAAGATGTCTACTACCATATTTAGAAATAAATCTTGTCAAGTATGAATTCGAATTCGAATAACATGTCTACTACCGTATTTAGACATAAATCTTGTCGAGTACGAATACGATACAGAAAAAATCATGTACGGCTAAAATACGGTAGTAGACATCTTATAAATACAAAAAACATGCAATTTTAGTTTTAAAAAATAAGATTATACATAAATCATTCCAAATTTTAACATATCATTCATTATTCATTGAAAACAATTTGAAACATATCTCAAATATCATTCATTATTCATTGAAAACAATTTGAAACATATCTCAAATTCAAAGTTGATACATGGCTTATCATATAAAATAACAATGTTTATGATGTCATCATCCCCATTCCATCACCAATCCTAATAGAATTACTAAGTAAATAGTAAAATCATAAAATTTAAATTTAAAATGACAACTACATAGTAAATATAAAATGACTTGAAACTTTAAAAATAAAAGTTAAAAATATACATAAATCTACTTTTATACAAATGACTTCAAAAAATGAAGAACAAAGGAACTCTACCGAACTCGTATCATCTTGAATGTTGGCGGTATTTTTAACTTTGTTCGAATTTCTGTGCAGCAACTACTGACACAACTGTATTTTGCTACTATGATATAAACCAAAAAAACACGCCAACTACATGGGAGAAACAACCCCCGATCACTAAAGAGCATAACAACATTACGGTAAAATATAACGCAAGTCCAGGAAACGGCCTTGAGGATTTTCTTCCAGCGTAGTCGTGGTAGCATCAAGAATACGGAGGCCCATGGATTGCAGCAAGAAGTCCATCTTTCGGTTCAGATCCCTAGTTTCATCTTGAAGCGAGTTCTGCATTGGATCCTTTTTTTGCATACGGTCCATAAGAGCATACCCCACCAAGTTTTTCATTACCCAGTAAATGGAAATAGTTCGCTCGTACAGGGTTAAACGGCCAGCAATGTTCCCCAGGTCCATGGTCGGATTTTCCAACTCCCAGCTTTCCTCCTGCAAGGTATCTTTACCAATATTTTCTTTTGGTGCAGTCATGGTAGCATCAGGAATACGGAGGCCCATGTATTACAGCAAGAAGTCCATATTCAGGTTCATCTCCCTAGTTTCGTCTTAAAGCTTGTTCTGCACTGGATCCTCTTTTTGCATATGGTCCGTAAGAGCATACCCCACTAAGTTTTTCATTACCCAGTAACGGGAAACAATTCGCTCATATAGGGTTAACCGGCCGGCAGTGTTCCCGGGGTCCATGACCCAATTTTCCAGCTTTCGGCTTTCCTCCTGCAGGGTATCTTTACCAAGATTTTTCCAGATCTCCTGCTCCACAACTTGGATTTCCTTCTACACTTCAAACAATAGGTCCAGTTCAAAAATCCTACATTGCCTCCAAACTGTCCTATGAGCAGAAGAGACTCTGCGACTATCCTCCAAAATGATTTGTTCCCTGTTGAGCCTCTTCCTCTTCACCTCTTCCTCTTGACGATGGTCATCCATAATGCTCGTCGAAGTGAAGTTTACTTGTACAATTACGTTCCAATTCCTCGTCAATGTCATGAAAAGGCCTAGAATTTCAAATTTTATGTACCTATCAATTAAAAATTTGATAACGGTAACATGTTTTTAGTGCCTGTCATTTTACATTTTATGTAACAATAGTCAAACAATTCGTGTATGCAAATGATCATTCCAAGAAATGTTGAATCTTTAATATCACAATAATGACACAGCAGTCGAATAATTTGGGGCTTGGGATGTAACCATGGTGGGATCGCCAAGCTCCTTGACATCATAATAAATATGTAGCATCAAGGCATGGCATTAATAGGAAGGTCACCCAATCATCCCCTCTTCCCAGCAAACAAGAAAATACAATAAGCAATAACTAGCAATTTGAGCATGCATTGGCAGAGATCTCTTCTTTCTAAAAGCAATGAAATTACATAAATTAATGTATGGAGCATTCTCATGAAAACAAGCCTTCCTTTCAAAAAATCAACGAAGGCACAATAATCAATAAACAATATCAAAAATAGAGTTCATCCTATCCCTATTGAATGCAACATGCAAAGTCATAGAATATTGCAGTAGTTAAACACAAAGGTCGATCCCACAGGTGGTGACCATATATATATATATATATATATCAGAAAAGAAAAAAAGAAAAAAAAAAGGGTATATCAGCCTCAAGAGCCTATGTCCATGGCATTGTCATGGTAATTTCAGTTCAAGCCAGAAGTAAAATAGATGTACAGTAACAAGCAATGATCCCATACTTTTCTGGTTAAATAAATAAAATATATGGAGGATTTCCAATCCACGCTAAAAGAAAGTGTATCTATGGGAACAAGCATTGATCCCCTACTTTTCTTGGTAAATAAATTAAATATACAATGGCTTTCCACCCCATTCCAAAAGCAAAAAAAAAAAAAAAAATCCAAAACAAATATGAGGACCACACTCTCTTTATTTAAAGACATCAATTTTTTTATAATATTTACAATTGCCAGTAAGCATATTGTTGTTCTCTTATTCAATGTCTTGTTTCTTCGTGAAATATTACACAAACTTAAAAGTCAAAAGGATGTAAAAAAACCTAAAAACCAACCACAAAACATAGCTGCCGTAAAAAAAATTTTAAAAAAAAGGAATCCCATCAAAAAACTTTCATCGAAAAAGTTTTAAAAAAACAGGAATTCCATCAAAATATTGCCAATTACTACATTTCAAAATCATCAAAATAGAACCCCTAAGCCATACGAAACTTGAAAAAAATCGACATGCCTCAAGCAAGCCGTTATTTTTTATTTACATCAAAGTTGGTATAGAAATCCATTTCGTCTCCCTCTGAAAAATGCCACACTACACTCAGGTCACAAGTGAATCTAAGAAGCACACTACACTCATGTCACAAGCGCATCAAACAAGCATAAATATGATGAAAATTTTCAATTCAATAAACCATGTAAATATTCCCAATCTTAATTACTAAACTGCTGAATTGCAACAACTACCAAACTAGTAATTTTACTAGTATTTGTTTATGACAGATAAGTGAATTTGGTGGATGTCGATTTGACGGTTTTAAATTATGCATGCCTGCAAACACACGGGTAAATTCCAAGCAGACCTATCAAATACGTTCCAGTGAAGCAAATACGTTCTACATGCCATCAATTTCCAGGCCTGAAGTCACACGAACTGTTGGATAAATGCACAATCACTCCAGCAAAATCTACAGAGATGATATCTTACTCGAGCAAAATCAACAGAGATGATATCTCACCATATTGTGATAATTATTGTTCCCCATACGTCCCATCTGTCTTCATTACTAATTTTTGAAAAATAAATATTTATAAGTTCTAAATCCGTAATAAAAAATTAGTAACCTCGTTATACTCAATGTGCAACGTGTCACAATATGATCATTCCACGTGTCACCTGGGATACTAGATATCAAATATGCCACGTGTCACAATATGATCATTCCACGTGTTACCCTGGGATACTAGATATCAACATTTAAACAACAAAATTTATATACATTTTGCTTCAAAGACTTTGCTGGCAAGTGGAAATATTCTCAGAGAAAGAGCAGCCGCTCTTTCTCCAAGGTGTTCTATTGTTGCAATTCCCTCGTAAATGAAGGGTCGACCGACCCTTCTTATTCCCAATATTCTTTTCATAATAGTTTGACATTACAAGAAGGTTCAGTCGATCCTTCTTGTGTTCTCCATTATGGATATAGTTGAATTGTTGGATAAAGTTTTTCACAATTAACTATGAAAATAAGGGGAAGCCAATCCTTCTTGTCGAAAAACAAAAGTCGGGACAAATCATTTTTATATGTTATAACTTCCAAGGTGTTCTATTTTTACAATTCCCTCGTAATTGAAGGGTCGTTTGACCCTTTGTATTCCCAATATTATTTTCATAATAGTTCGACACTGCAAGAAGGGTCGGTCGACCCTTCTTATTCCCAATATTATTTTCATAATAGTTCGACACTGCAAGAAGGGTCGGCCAATCCTTCTTGTGTTCTCCATTATGGATATAGATGAATTCCTCGATAAAGATTTTCAAAATTAACTACCAAAAGAAGGGGCGATCGATCCTTATTGTCGGAAAATGGAAGTCGGGACAAACCATTTTTATATGTTATAACTTCCAAGGTGTTCTATTTTTACAATTTCCTCATCATTGAAGGGTTGGCCAACCCTTCGTACTCCCAATATTATTTTCATAATAGTTCAATACTGCAAGAAGGGTCGATTGACCCTTCCTTTGTTCTCCATCATGGATATAACTGAATTGCTGGATAAAAGTTTTCACAATTAACTACGAAAACAAGGGGCAGCGGATACTTCTTTTCGGAAAACGAAAGTCGAGACAAACCATTTTTATATGTTATAACTTAGCCGATTTACTGGCTATTCAAACAATGACTGAATATTTTAGACATTGAACTTTTGACCTTAAAATTTTGGACATTCAAAAATGAAAATTGCACTTTTCAAATAAAAAATTGCATTTTTTTATTTGAAATTCACACTTTTCAAATCAGAAATTGCATTTTTTTATTTGAAATTCACACTTTTCAAATGAAAACTTGCATTTTTTTATTTGAAATTCACACTTTTCAAATGAAAATTTGCAATTTTTTGATTTAAAATTCACACTTTTGGAATCAAAATTTGTATTTTTTTAATTTAAAATTCACACTTTTAAGGTTCATAAGTAGTAAAAAAACACACTATTCGAATAGAAAAACACACTTTTTCAAAGCCAATATTGCCACTTTAAAAACCTGATTTTGCACTTTAGAAAGGTTGATATTGACACTTTCAAAGTCGAAATTCACACTTTCTTAGTCCAAAATTTTCCTAATATGTCCAAATTTAATGAATATGGATTTTTCTCATCATAATGCTCCAACGCTCATAATTTGAACCATCAAATAATGGAGCTCCATTGGTAGAGAAGAAATTTTCATATTCATCCATGTTTTCTCCAGAGATCTTCATTCCATTTGTTAAACTGTTCTAAAGCAACCTAGCTCTAATACCAATTGTTGGAATATTCACCAATCCCGAGAGGGGGGTGAATTAGTATTGAGCACTTTTTACCATTTTTAACCTTAAGCACATCATGTAACATTAACTATTTACAATGGCATTCATCATCACATAAAATAATACACAATGCATAAGATATTTTACATGGAAACCCAAACAGGAGAAAATCATAGAATATGTTCTTTATAATTCATTCATTACAATATCGGACTCCAACTTGAGAGTACACCGATCCCTGATGCAAGCTCCAACTTGAAAAAACTGAAGATATAAACTTGTTTATAGTAAGCTCTAACTTAATAATTTGGTGAAGGCTCCAACCTTCACTACAAGCCCCAACTTGTAAAACAAGCTCCAACCTGCTATAGCCATCTACAACTAACTGATTTGGGAAAGCACCAACTTTATGATAGGCTCCAAACTGCTATAGCCATCTCCAACTAACTGATTTGGGAAAGCACCAACTTTATGATAGTCTCCAACCTATCTCTGGGATGAGGACACCAATTTTCTTGAGTACCAACTCAATGTCTCCTACACCACCCTACCACTCTAGTTCTCTACCACCAACTTGAAGGAAGCACCGAATCCCTAAGATCATAGGTACCAACCTTCCCTAGCACCACCCTGCCATCCTAATATGAATAAGAGTATTAATATGTAACTGTCACTGTCTTCACACTGTCACTATCATTGTCACTCTCGCTGTTATTGTTACTATAACTGTCACTATCATTGTTGCTCTCGCTGTTATTGTTACTATAACTGTCACTATCACTGTTACTATCACTGTCACTATCACTGTCACTGTCGCTATTACTGTCACTGTCATTGTCAACATGTAAACCTATACGTGCCTCAAATATGTCCTCAAAATATGCAAACAAGACTTCCATAATTCTCTACAAATATGCAATCAAACCCTTCATGAATAAGACCAAAACATATCTGCAATATAACTTTCAAATTTGCAGCAAACTAGCCCTTCAAATCTGCAATAAGACCTTCGAGAATAGGACCAAAAATATGTCTCTCATGTCTGTAGTCAAACCCTATAAACAATCATCCATAGAATTCATTTTTTTGCTTATTCAAACCTTTAACATCATTATATATTTAAACCCTAGGTCATTCCAAGAGAGGAACCCTATACACTAGACCATGCCAATAACATCACCATAATCTATGGCAATAAAATCACCATAATCCATGCCAATAACATCACAATAATATATGGAAAAACATCATTATAATCTATGCCAAGAACATCACCATAATCTATGCCAATATCACTATAATCTTCTGCTTTAAACTATTCATAAACCCTTACTACCAAAGGGCACATATCCAAAAATATAGTGAACCAGTATATAAAAAATTTACCGCATATTCTTCAATATTTCTACACCATCTCATCCAAATGGAACTATATGAATCTTCCTAGAACAAAATTTATAGCGAAAATACCAAACTGACGTGTTTAAAGATTATTTCATGATCATTTAGAAACCCTAACTTCCCGAGGTCATATATTTGAAAATATAGTGAATCAACATCTGAAACTTTTACCACATGTTAATATATATATAAATGATCTCACCCAAATGGAATTGCCTGAAGCTTTCTAAAACAAAAATTATTGCAAAGAATACAAACTCACATGTTTAAAGATGATTCAAAAACCCTTAATTCCCAAGGTCATATATATTAAAATATCGTGAACCAGCATCTGAAAATTTTAATGCAAGTACTCATGCATCTTACCTCCCTCTCATGGTCTGAAACATCCCAGAAAAAATATATAGCTAAAATTCCAAGATGACCTGAAACATATTTCACAACCCCCTCCACTCCATCTTCCCTTAGAAATTCAATTCTTTTCCTTGGCTTGGTCGAATTGTTATCACCGTAATTCCAAGTGAGGCTCCTCTTATTTATACAATTCCAAGGTCACTTTTTAATTCATTTTAGGTTAGGTCATCCTACAAATTAACATTAATTTTGTATTCCACATTTTAGGGGCTTCTTCAATGGTTCAATGACCACTTCATGACTTCATCAAGGGGATTTGAATTGTCTTCTTGACCACTTCATGTCTTCATGAAGGGGCATTGGGAATTCCTTCCTTTTCTAGGATCCTACAAGATTCAAGAGCCACATGGGGTTACTTGACCCTTCAAACATTTTCCTTTCTTCACATGTTGACACATACCTTATCATTAATGCCTTTATGACCAAACAAACATGCTCATTTCCAAGTGTCATGATAGATTTCTTCCTTACTATATAAACATGTCCTCCTACACCCTCAAGGTGGTCCTAGTACATAATTTCTTCATATTTCTTAGGGTTTCTTGCCTCCACAAGTGGGAAAATGAGGTGTACATAAATACCTTCACTTGGATTTAGAGGCTTCTTCTCACTTCTAATCATCATGGTCTTGTGGACACATCATGATCACTTTAGGGGATTATTTATTGGATTCTTTAAACACTTATTTAAGACACTTCGGATGGACATATCATCATTTTATTAGGGAATTCTTCAATGGATTTAAGGGCTTTCTCCATTTGTGTACAACACAAATTAGGCATGTGGAAACAACCACATGTTATCTCATCCCGTGAGGGCCATGCTTAACAACTACCCCATAAGGGGACCACTTTGGATTTATATACACTTATCTCAAGGCTTCTCAAAACTCTTCAAGGATTCAAACAATATCCCTTGATCACTTCCATATCATCATCATCATCATCATTACCATTGTCACATCATCATCATAATCATTGCCACATTGACATCAATGAAAACATTACTCAACAATCTTATAAGCTCATGGCACAAATCTCTTGACCTTGTTGACATCAATGACAGCTTTACTCAACATCCAATCTTTCGCCTTGGACGCCATGCTATCCTCGAATTCCATATCCACAAATGATGGAGCATCATAGCCATTCAAAGCTCGAAATGGGGTGATTCAGATTGACATATGGTAAGTTGAGTTGTAATAATGCTTTCCTAAGTGAAGACACTTAATCCATGATCTCTGTTGTCCTGACACATAATTGTGTAGGTAACCCTCAACCCATTTGTTTACAATATTTATCTGGCCATTTGTTGGGGGTGATAACTAGTGTTGGGAGTCAACTCCGTACCCACCAATATGAAAAACCTCTTGCCAAAATTCCCGACTAAACCTGCTATCTTGATCACTAAAAATGTATTTAGGTATCCTATGCAGACGAAACAACTCACTGAAGAATACTTCTTCCACCTATGCTGATAAATGGTATGAGGAGATCGAGAATAAGTGTGTGAACTTTTTCAACTAATCAATCACCACATAAATACAATATCGACCCTATAGCTTCGGTAATCCTGTGATGAAGTCCATCGAGATACTCTCTCATTTTTTTCGGTATGGCCAATGGCAGTAATAATTCTATTGAATGGCTCTCCTCTATCTTATTCTATTGAAAAACCATGCACTCTCTCACATGCCTCAATACATCGTCCTTGATTCCATTCCAAGAGAACCTCTCCCTAATCTGATGGTAGGTCTTGAAGTACCCCGGGTGCCCTACTTATGGTGCATCATGTGAGGCCCTCATAATCTTCTCCTTAAGATTGGATTCTTGCACCAAGTATATCATGTCTTTGTAGAATATGACGTCATCCACCACCCTGTACCTATCATCCTGGATGTGCCCATCCATTATTTCACAAGCAAGTTTGGTCTTGGCATATTCCACCAAAAGGTGAGATTTCCAATCAGCTGAAATCTCCATCAGTGAGCATGCAGCTAGCTTCAAGACTGGAAATGGAATCAACTACAACATTCTTCTTTCCCTTTACATTCTCAATATCAAATTCGTAGGAATGTATCCTTCTTACCCACTTTTTTTGTATTTCATTCAAGTCCTTTTGTTCTAGGAAGTATCTCAAGTTATTGTGGAATGTCCTAACCACAAACCTGTTTCCTACCAGGTACTATCTGAACTTCCCTAATGCATGCATGATGGATAGAATCTCTTTGTCATAAATGGAATAGAGCCTTTCCAACTCCCTGAGTTTCCCACTTTCGAAAGCTATCGAGTGTCTATTCTTCATCAAAATTGCTCCTATACCTATACCTGAGGCATCACACTCTCGCACAAAGGGTTGGTTGAAATCTGGTAGTGCCAACACATGACTAGTACGCATTACCTCTTTGAGTTTTTCGAATGCTCTTTGTGAATCCTTGGTCCACCCGAAATCCCCTTTCTTTGTGAGACGAGTTAAGGGTGCACCCAACTATGAAAATACCTTTACAAAACACCTGTAATAAGTGCATATCGCAAAGAATCCTCACATCTCTATAAGTGATCTAGATGTGGGCCAATCCAATATGGAATAGATCTTCTCTTGGTGAATCTAAACACCCTGTGTGTTGATCACATGGCCCAAGTATAAAATATTCGTAAAGCCAAATTTGCATTTGGAGGCCTTGACATACAAGGATTGCTCTTCCATAATGCTTAGAATTTTGTTATGTCATGTTGTATATAAGGAGGTCGTAGAAGAACACCAGCAAAACTTTACTCAATTGTTTCCTAAAAATATGATTCATGCATGACTAGAAAGTAGCAGTCATGTTGGTTGACCCAAAGGTAATAACCAAGAAATCATAGTGTCAATAGTGGCAACGAAAAGCAGTATTGTGTACATCTTGTTCTCAGACTCTAATATGATGATAGCTCGATCGAAGATCAATCTTCGAAAAATACATTTCCTCATGCAATCATCTAGAAACTCATCAATCTAGAGGATATGACACATGTTCTTGATGGTATTCTTATTCAGTTCCATTTAGTCAATGCAAATTATCATTGTTCCATCCTTCTTTTTTACCAAAATCACTGAGAACGCAAACACACTCGAACTGGGTGCGTTGTGTCCCATGGCTAATAACTCCTTAATAGCTTTCTCAATATCATCTTTGAATTTCTTTGGGTGTCGATAAGGAGTGGTGATCACTGGTTTTACCCCCTCCTTCAACTTAATAGTGTGCTCAAAGCCCCTATTAGGAGGTATTCCCAAATGAATCTCTCCAAAAACTGTCATGTTTTCCCAATAAGGCATGTATGTCTATATGATATTGTTGGTTTTCGTTTGAGTTATTCTGAGTTGTGATCAAACATTCTGCTAAATAAGATATATCTTTGTGCTTGAATAGTGCTTCCATTCTCTTGGTGGAAACAACTCTTAGATCGCCATGGGGTATGCCCCTCAGAACTATCGTTTTTCCATATGTTGCTTTGAATCTCAATTCCATGGTTTGATAGTTCTACAAAACAGTACCCAATGTACTAATCCATTGAACACCCAAAACTGCATTGGCCTCTTCAAGATCAACCACGTAGAATTCATCAGTCATGTTGTAATTCCCCATTGTCACTGTCAATTGTGGAACCTTCCACATGTATGGAAATGTGCACCCACCAGCTACCTTCACACTGAATCCCTCAAACTACTCTATAGGGATGCCTCTCCTGGTTACTAAATTTGAGTCTATGAAATTGTGGGTGGACCCACCATCTATCAAGATCATAACTTGTTTCCCCTGTATAACTCCCCTAACCCGGAAAGTGTTGAACCTGGGAACACTTGATAAGGAAAAAAATGGTACCACTTTGATTCTGTACCTATGGAAATTGTATCTAAATCTTCTCATCACTCCCACTGCTTTGCTCATCGTCTCGAACTTGTTATTCCACCCCATCCTCCTACTCATCACTATCTGAGAGTACTTCTATTGTCATAGTTCCTCCCATGGACCCAATTCCTGGAAAGGAACATGATGCCAAATTCTGGGATTTCACATATTCTCATCCCAATTCATTAGATTCACATCATTAAAATAAAGAGTGTGCAGATGCAAATTAAGCCAATATGCACAACGGGATTAAAACTCATCCACACACATATCGTATGCCTACAACATATCAAAAAAAGTGCACAATTTAAACATTTTAGAAGTAAATGCATAGACAGAAAAACACTTATCTTCATTGTGTAATTGTCCCCAAACAACTAGCTATGTTGCTACAACGTTCCACCCAACCATAGGTCAGTTGTGTTCATAAATATCTCAACACACAGCCACCCCCGAGCTGAGCATGGTTCTTACAAGGAAAAGGGGACATTCAAGCTCATGCACAGCCAAAGCAATAGAAACCCATCTCACCCCATCATTCTTTCACACACAACAACTCAAACTGAGCATGGATACACATTTTCAGCAATGGGATTTACAAACACGATGGCCATGGATTTTCCCAAATCATGGGTACACCAAAAATGAACTGTGAGAAAGAGCAATTCGACCACATGGAGAAAAATGAATTATCCCACAGATTTTGGGCATTCCAATGGCCAAAACGACCTCCAGGAAACCCCCAAATCAATCCGTTCTCTTCCCCACTAGTAACCAAAGCAAAAACGCCCTTTCCCTAGCTGAGAAACCAAGAAAAACCAAAAAAACATGGCTGGAAAACACCCAGGAAGCTCCAAACTCGTGGGAGAGCAAAACCGGTTGATGGGTAATGGCTTGGGGAGCAATTCATGGTTGTTTTCTTGCCCAAGAAGAAAAACACATTTTTCCATGAAGGGTGGCTTTCCCATACTCGAATTTGGACAGCCATACCTCTCCATTCCCAAGGCATTAACTACCTCAACCAACTCTTGGGAGAAATGAATGATTGGGTACAAAAGTCAACATGGGTAGTTGAGGGTTTGATGGGTTCTCTCATTGACACTTGGCTTGACTTGATTGACTCAAGGGTTTGAATGTTTTCCCTCCCAATTCCTTGTAAAATCATGCCCCCATCTCTTGTTGCGTTGCATAGCTAGCTGTGGGTATTTTATTAAAATGCATATTTACAATTCCACTATGCCTGGGTAGCACGTAACCATATGCATCAGTAAATCGATGGCGGGGCCTTGGCCTTGAGCTCCTCACCACGATTTTATAACAATATTACATTATTTACATTTTAATACAATGGGGTTAAAATTGGGATATTACAATCCCCTCTCCCTTGGAATAACACCAACCTCGGTGTTCCAACACTTAGGAATATATACCCACTTTACACATGTCTCAAAATTCACAAAATGTGGCAAGTCTGTCCTACATTCATCTCTTTACTTTGAACTTTCAGGATCAAGTCCTTTGGCTTCCACAAGCTGCTCCTGCTGGCTTGATCTTCCAATTCTGCAGGTGGGCATCGCTCCACATCAATCCCTTCTGTTCATTTATCTTCCAGTTGATCTACAAGTCTGGAATTTCATGGATTCCATCTTCCTTGTTGTCCTGGCAACTATTCGAGAAAGATATTTAGCCAAAACAAATAGCTTTTGGTCTGCTACCATGATCAATATGCAGAAATGGTCCACACTTTGCTCACTAGCAACACTTGGCTAGTAACAACTGCAAACAGATGTCTTTCAATGTCTCACCTATGAGACTCATCATGGCAATTTCTGTTAGGACAAGCATAGCACAATATTAAAATTAGTCAATTATTTTCCCAATTGACATGGAGCGTCCATGCTTTACTCATGCGACTTTCACATGTTTCATGTTTTCCCAACATACACATGAACTCATTCATGTTCATCCTTTCACAGGAAAAATAACTATTTCAGCATTCACAATTCATTTCAAGCAATTAAACACAATCTATTTTCAGCCATGTCATGCACTCAACAATCCTTTGTTTTTAAGATGCATTAGTCAAAAGGAAAGAGAAGAGTAAGAGTTTCCCCCTCTTAGTCTTGTTCCAATCTGGAGCCACACCATCATGGTGGTTTCATGCTCCTTAGCCTCTTTCACTTCAATGTGAATGCTTGACTTTCCCTTTCTTGGCTACAACACATAGTGTCTAAGTTCTGTCTAAGGATTTTCAACCAGGGAACCTTTTCCCATTGTTGCTTACAGAACCTTTGGCTGCTAGGACCTACACATGTCCACTAGCACCATCTTTCATTACTGCTCATACTGGGCTCTTTAGGACGGTCATATGTCCACATGCATCCTCCAGATGCTTTCATAGTCCTTGCTTCCAACAATACCTACACTCAAACATTGAATCAATTCACATGTTCAGTTTATTCTCATAGGGTTTATTTCTAAACAAGAGTTTAAGAAATCATAAAAAATTCATATACACATGTATATTCATAAGCAAGAAGCTGCAAGATAACCAAATACTTATTTGTATGGGATGTCTTCACTTTATTCCATAGGATCCTTCTTTGCTTTACAAGCTTAGGATTTCCCATGGGTACAATAATGAATGTTGGGCTAGCACGCAGGCTATATCTCCGCAACCATTCGAATAGGCAATGCCAGGCTAGTACGCCGATTGGATTTATCAATCATCTCATTTAGCAATATTCTAGGCCAGTGCTCTGACTGCTTTTATTAATTAATTAAAGAATGTTTGGCCAGCATGCCGACTGCTCCACAACATCAAGGTTTTAGTGCCCCCACCAACTACTCTCTGAATTTATCAAGCATTTGTAGCACACAACCAGTTACTCTCTGGATTTACTAAGAATTTATAGCGCCTGACCAGTTACTCTCTGGTTTAACCAAGAATTATGGTTCTTTTAGGGTCCTTGCTTTCCTACAATGACCAAGGTTTCCAACAAAGAAACAATAGTGTATCAGCTTAGCTGTCAGAAGACTTATACCTGAAATCTTCATTATTCCAAGCAAGAAATAAATGAAATTGAATACTTATCTACATTGTGCATTTCCTTGCTACTCCACGGGTTTCCTTCTTTGCCTTACAAGCCTTGGATCACCTGTGGGGTGGATGCTTGGCCAGCAGACATGCTGCTCCACAACATCATCCGAATAGGAAATGCCAAGCTAGTACGCCGACTAGGTTTATCAGGCATCCCAAAAATCGGTATGCTAAGCCAGTACGCCAACTGGGTTTATCAAGCATTTCAAAATCAGTATGCTAAGCCAGTACGTCGATTGGGTTTATCAAGCATACAACGACCATCTCCAAGCCAGTTCTCCGACTGGGTTTGTCAGGAAATAACACCCTTCACCAATACCTCCACAACATGAAAATAGCCAATGCCAAGCCAGTACACCGACTGGGTTTGTCAGGAATCCAATAACCATTCACCACAATATCCACACAACCAATCCCAAGCTAGTACACCGACTGGTTTTATCAGGCATACAACAACCGTTCACCACAATATCCACACAACCAATGCCAAGCCAGTACATCGACTGGGTTTATCAGGCATACAACAACCATTCACCACAATATCCACACAACCAATGCCAAGCCAGTACACCGACTGGGTTTATCAGGCATAAGAACAACATAATATGATTACGTGGTTCCCTCCAGGAACTCCATAGGTGACTTACTTGACTGCGGGCTAGCATGGCCCCATAATACCCACTCACACTACACAAGGATGATGCCCCTTTTCTGTTACACATCTTCTCGGTCCTATCCATCTCTTCTAGTGTCCTTTAGTGTGAGCGTAGAAAGGTTACCACTACCCATATAGTCCTCTCGAGCATCATTTCTTAACTTTTCCTCTTATGTGCAACACAAGATTGCATCTATGTAAGCTGATAGCACAAGAAGGATAAGCAGGCTCATCAGTATTGTTGCTCTAAAATTGTAATATGTTTCATAACATTCACTATCAAGTATTGAAACACCAGGAATGCATCCATTCCCTTAGGGTGTAGTCAATATTGACAACCCTAACATAACCCATCACCCAAAAGGTATGCATCCCTTTCTGATGTGAGTCATGTAGGCCCTAATCGTACTCAAGCAATCTGAAATAATAAAACATGATCTGCATATTAAATTTGATAACCAGACATGTATATTCTTAGTTAGGGTTACAAAATACTCATTCGTTTCTCAGATGTATCTTTTCTTCATTGGCGAAGAATGGGGGCTCCCTTCTCTGAGTCAACAGTCCTTCGAGTTGCCACCTCAATATTTTCACGTTCCATAACTCACACATGCCTTCTTGGCATAACTTTACTGTCTCACTCACATGCTTTACCAACATGTAGTTCGGTTGATACATTATCAATATGGCGTTTCACCCGAAACCCATTTCCAAAGCATGGGATCCTTCCCATCTAGATTGGCTTCTACAAGCCATCACACGTGGTCTTCCTACAATGTGTCATCCTGGCACACTTATCAAATAGCCAAACAGTCAGCAACATTTAGCAATAAGCTTCGAATCTGATTGTTCCATAACCAATCAATGTCATTAATAATTAAATTCAATATGAATTTGCAATTCTGTCTACTACAGAAATTGATGTGCTTAGTAATGAGGCTATCCTCATATTGTTTGGCCCTCGTAAGTGGTATCACTCTGTCCATTAAGGTTTCACCCTTGCTACCATACATGAATATCCACCTACAACATGTCCTCCTGACACAATCTTATATAAGCCAAACAGTCATTAGCAATCATAAGCAAATTCTCAAATCTGAAATCTACAAATCTGTTTTCCTACAGAAATTAGATTTGCAACCATGAGATTATTCTCATAAATTTAAATCAGACAATTTTCAGATTTGTTTCATGCATAAGTTACAACCATGAGAACCTTCTCATAACCTTTGGCCTCTATACATGGTATATCCCGGTCTTTACTATGGACTTATCCTCATTGCCATACGCAAGACTTTTCTACTGGAAATATGAAACTTCAATCAGTCAAACACGTTGTGAGTATCTTATGCATATAATCCTTTCATTGCTACAACAGTCACTGAAGCGATCTCAGAATTATAACACTCAATAATTCAAACACCTTCAGCTGTTAACATTTGAAATTCAATGAAATATATATATATATATATATATATATAATAGAATTGCAAGACACGGGTACATTGTTCATGCAATTTAAATAAACTGTAAATACTCATTACTTCACATCCATATTCTTTTTATGCAACCCTGTCCTTCTAACAAAGTACTCTGGTAGCCCATCAACATGTCTACCTTCTTCATGCAATCATTCTCCTGCATTCACAGCAGCTCATGAAATGGTCTCAGGATTAGCAATAGTCCACCATTTCATCTATTATCTAACTGCATTGAAATATATATATCACAACCATGCATTCACACAATGCATCTCAACATGTGCACCCACACATATGCATGCAAATTCACAACATTTTCATAATCTTTTAATGTGCATTCACTCAATGCATAACCCCCCAATACAACCTTGCATTAATCCATGCATACTATGCACTCACGCATATTATGGCCTAACCATGACTGCCACTCATAGCATGCACTAACACAACAGGACCATAAGTCCTCACTTGTGTTGGTTGTTAAACTCACAACCAACATACAAAAATGGCAAGATATAATTTTGTATGAATGCATTGAGATTTCTAAGCAATTATAGGGTGTAAGAATCATTGCCTTCACTTACCCACACCTCACCATACTTGGTAGGTTGACACTCACATTCAGGCACTCAATACCACATGCAAATCAATCAACATAGTTTAAACATAGTCGAAGGGATCTCACCAAATCCTCTTTCAGCATTCATGCAATTAAGCACAGTTAACCCTTACCTGCATGGTTGTTATCGCTTGATGTTACCTGATCAGTTGGCCTCTTACCAAGGCTACTCAGTCCTTTTTCCAACATCATGATCACATATTTGTTGCACCATCCTCTCTTCATAAGGTTGTTGGTCTCGTGCAACAACGTCATCAACTTCTTTAGCCATGCTTTGATTGTATTTTGTCCTGCAACCAATGCGAACACAACTAATTATTAGCAACCACCATAATTATCTCAAGTGGCTGATTGCATATGTAAAACCCCACTAGTTTACCAATATGTAATATTCTATTCATGCACTGTGCAATGTTTATTATTGTGCTATCTGGTGCATATTCATTTCATCTATGTAATCTCTTGCATTATCAACATTCTTAGGCCATAGTTTATATGCATGACAATTTCATAATTATAAATATGATAGCAAAATAGGGGTTAAGTAATTCTCCCTTTCCAATCTCTCATCATAGCATGGAATCCCTCTTCCATATCATAGTTGGTCTAATTTCCTTCCAGTCATGCAATTATAGAAATTGCCCATATTGACAACAATTGTTTTGTCAAAACAGCCACTGACATTCTTCTACACCAAATATCTATGATATATGCGGACCTCATTCAAATTCTGGTCATGCATCCCTGTTCTCCTCTAGATAAGCTTTCCAACACCTATTCCCGTGCTCCATTCCGATTCAAGACATGGAATTTACATTCTTCCAAACAATTCAACTTTTGCCCAAATTTCTGCACTTTTACACAACCACAATTTATTTTGGGAGGCCAACTTCAGCTGCTTGTAGAAGCAAATCTAGGAAGAATCATGAAAACATATCTATCGGGCGAAGGTAGTCCATATAACAAGGAACACTCAGCAACCTTCAAATCCCTGTTCCGATGCACCAGTCAACTTCTATAAAATTCGGGGTTTGGCCACTTTTCACTTTTCACTTTTCCCCCAAAATCTCAAAATTTGGCCAAAAATGGCTATCTCCCAATCTATGCATTTCTGGAAAATATTCGTCTAACGGAAACTGTCTGTCTTAATGAGAAGATGAAATGTCTAGTTCAGTAAAAATTTTGATTTCCACATCTAGGATCACTTTTACTGTCCACAAGCTTTTTAAAATTCCTGAAAAAGTGGCCCGGAATAGTGCTTTTTGGTCTTTTGGTTCACCCCAACTCCACATCCTTTGGAGTTCAGCTCCAAGATTCCAAACTTAACATTGTGCCTGCTCCATGGCCGCGCCATATCAATTTCAGCTCAAACCGACCTTCCGTCAAGCCTTGGGACACCGTCTTACAAAAGTCACTATTCTCCATTTTCTGTCAAATTGGAGCATATTGGGTTGGGGACCCTCTCTGGTTCTTTCGTGGCCTTCGTTAATGGCCTCCAAGCCTCACAGGAATCATCCCATTCTGAGCCCGATTGCTCCTTCTACCCAAAAATCAAGTTTTGGGCTCTATACTTTTTTTTTTTCTGCTCCTCCCATCGCTCGTCGCAGCTCAACCTCTGCGACCGTCGTTGGATTTAACCTTAACTCCCCCATCGCAGCGTAGGTTTTAACCCTAACTTCTGCAACTGTTGCTGCGATCATAGCCTTATCTTCGCCGCCCGCAAGCCTCCGTCGCGCAAATTTTATGGCTAAAATCGCCGCCCATCGGCGCAGATTTTATGGCTAAAATTGCCGCCCGTCGACGCAGATTTTAACCTTGATTTCGCCGCGCGCGTCACAGAAATTAACCTTAATTTCGTCGCGCGCGTCGCAAAATTAACCTTAATTTCGCCGTCGCGTCGCAGAAAGTTAGCCTAACTTTATCCGTCGAGTCGTAGAAATTAACATTATTTTCGCTCTGCAACTGTGATAGGTAGCCCATGAAGGCCCAATGTTGCAACCAGCAGCTCTGATACCACTCTGTCATAGTCCATCCCGTGGACCCAATTCCTGGAAGGGAACATGATGCCAAATTCTGGGCTTTCACATATTCTCATCCCAATTCATTAGATTCACATCATTAAAATAAAGAGTGTGCAGATGCAAATTAAGCCAATATGCACAGCGGGATTAAAACTCATCCACACACATATCGTATGCCTACAACATATCAAAAACAGTGCACAATTTAAACATTTCAGAAGTAAATGCATAGACAGAAAAACACTTATCTTCATTGTGTAATTGTCCCCAAACAACTAGCTATGTTGTTGCAATGTTCCACCCAACCATAGGCCAGTTGTGTTCATAAATCTCTCAACTCAACTACCACCCCCGAGCTGGGCATGGTTCTTACAAGGAAAAGGGGACATTCAAGCTCATGCACAGCCAAAGCAATAGAAACCCATCTCACCCCATCATTCTTTCACACACAACAACTCAAACTGGGCATGGATACACATTTTCAGCAATGGGATTTACAAACACGATGGCCATGGATTTTCCCAAATTGTGGGCACACCAAAAACGAACTGTGAGAAAGGGCAATTCAACCACATGGAGAAAAACGATTTATCCTAAGGATTGTGTGCATTCCAATGGCCAAAACGACCTCCAGGAAACCCCCAAATTGATCCGTTCTCTTCCCCATTGGTAACCAAAGCAAAAACGCCCTTTCCCCAGCTGAGAAACCAGGAAAAACATGAAAAACATGGCTGGAAAATGCCCAGGAAGCTCCAAACTCGTGGGAGAGCAAAACTAGTTGATGGGTAATGGCTTGGGGAGCAATTCATGGTTGTTTTCTTGCCCAAGAAGAAAAACACATTTTTCCATGAAGGGTGGCTTGCCCATACTCGAATTTGGACAGCCATACCTCTCCATTCCCAAGGCATTAACTACCTCAACCAACTCTTGGGAGAAATGAATGATTGGGTACAAAAGTCAACATGGGTAGTTGAGGGTTTGATGGGTTCTCTCATTGACACTTGTCTTGACTTGATTGACTCAAGGGTTTGAATGTTTTCCCTCCCAATTCCTTGTAAAATCATGCCCCCATCTCTTGTTGCATTGCATAGCTAGTTGTGGGTATTTTATTAAAATGCATATTTACATATCCACTGTGCCTGGCTAGCACGTAACCATATGCATCAGTAAATCGGTGGTGGGGCCTTGGCCTTGAGCTCCTCACCACGATTTTATAACAATATTACATTATTTACATTTTAATACAATGGGGTCAAAATCGGGATATTACATCTATGTAGTGAACCTTGCCTTTACCCATGCACATGTGTCCTGGTTCCCAAGGTTATTTGCAACTAAAGCATAATTTTTTCCTTCTTAGTTTGTTCTGGGTCTCACCATCTAACTTGTTCTTCTCGGTTCCCCCTTTCTGGAAGGGCTTCTTGTCTTTTCCTTTCTAAGGAATGAAAGGTTTGGACTAGAATTTTTCCTTTGGGACTATGTCCTCCATGTCCTGGGCTCTAATGATGGAATCTTGTAATGTTGTGGGTTTGAAGGCCTTAACCCAACCATACAATGGCTCGAATAATCCCTCGGTGAACAACATGATAAGTCTAGACTCCGACACATCTGTCACCATAACCACATGTAACATCCCGAATTTTCATAAAAATTTAAAACTTTTGAAAACGACATTAAATACAAAATTTATAGATGCGGAAATAATAATTGTTTGATTACGACAGCTTTAATTAAAAAGTTGTTAGTACTAAATATAATTTAATTTCTGTTTAAGCAACATTGTGATAATTACAACTTTAACACATAAATTACGAACATGGTTATGGTAATAAATGAACTAACAGATCTTAACTGTGATGCGACACTTTTCTTTTGGAATGATACTGACAGTTTGACTTTTTATGAACAAGGGTGTCCTACGAGGTACCCTGGAGTTTACTTAGCTGCAACGCTAAAGCATTTGAATGTTCTATGTGCAGACGACAGGTAAGAAGTTCAATGACTGTATAGTTTTACAATACGTATATAATTCAATTCAACGTCGGATAATAAATGTTGTGAATTCTTTTTGCGAAGACAAAGTAACTGCAGGTATGATGGTTTAGTACTGCTTCCTAGTTTCTCGTCACTGTCTTACCTTTTAACAATGTTGAAAATAATGACATCTAGAAAGTCTACATGCTATTTAAGTTTGTTGTCGTAAACCCATGACATTGCTATAGTTTTTTTTGGTCGTCGTCTTAAGGTAACTAATACTTGTAAAGTATTAACGTCGTAATTGTATCGCCAACCGTCAAAAGCATTGCATTAAGAGTTAGGGTATGGAGTACATGGAAATAGCATGGTTTTTTATGCTAGTTACAATTCATTGGTCTTGTTGAGAATTCAAAAGTGTAAACTCCTACATTATTATAAAATGAAATAATAGAAACTATGATTATTATGCTAACCATATAAATCTTTATGGATTGTTATCCTATATAATAGTTTTATAATTGCAAAATTATTCACAACATATATGAAAGTTTACAATATTAAAATGATATGAAAACTGAACTTAATACATGGCTAAACTTAAGCCTTCATACTCTAATCGCGATCACAAAGTTAGAGCTTTAACTATTAACAATGAAATCAAATGTTTGAGTTTATAAAAGATCTACATGAAGGTTTTGTTGTTGTTTTAATTGGTACTGACATGCATTTATGTCGACAGGGTGGCGACTTGATGGTCATTAAAATGACATGAACCTCGAGCTTTCATGGAGATCGTAACTTGATCTTGCATTAAAAGCTTGAATTGAAACTCCAGCTGACAAGGATTGCTAACGATCCACGTAGTATGGTATTAATGTAATATTCTTTGCAACTGCCACTGTGTAATGGTTGTACGTTTGAAACACCTATGAACTGGATGTTTATCGATCCTCCATGTGCCAAAGTGGCAATGCCAAGATTGTACTAAAGAATGGGGCATTAAATGTAGAAGTTGTTCATCCCAATGCCATCTCACTGGCACTCTTATGATCGTCGATAGTGATGAATTCAAATCGTCCGATGCAACCCTAACTTTTGTCGTTGTTTTGGTTAATGGAATGTGAATGTGTTCATTATTCTATTGTTTCGGTCTGTGTGGCTGACAGGCTGCCGGAATCTAGGGTTAGCAAGCTTGTAAGAGGTTTCGACCTTGAGACCTGTAGATTTGGGTTGAAGTTGCAGGTTCTTTCCTACCGTAATGGCGTTGTATTAAAAGATTGCGTCTCTGGTTCGAGTTGTTAACGAGTTGATAGTTTAAATAGTTTTTCTTTTAGAGATCGAGTGGGACACTCAATGCTGCAAATGATAGAAGTACCCTGGTCTCATCTACAGCAGAGATCTCGTCGTTTTTCTGGTGAATGCAAAGAACTTGGCCACTGGGTGAGAAGGTAAGCGTCCTCGAAAAGAATAGTGATTCTTTTGTTGAAGTTTTTCGATTTTCAGTTTAAAATATAAATATTACAGTTATCAAATTCTAAGCTATTGTTTTTGGTCAGTTGCAGGGTTCGAAGACCGACTTGAGCAAGGGTTTGGAAAGGAATGGTATGCTTCCATTCCTGGTAAGCTCCGGGTCTCAAACCCTCATAGGTGCCTTTCGACTTTGGTTGATGTGGTTTCAAGAGGATGAGTAACAGTTTTTCACCATGCCTCGGCATTGTCTGTCAGTTTGAAAATATTTGAAGACCCTTTTGTTATTCAAATGATGTTTGTACAAGGTTGTGACCCTCGTTTGTTTATGATACTCGATCATAAACTTTGATGTCTTTCTCGTCAGACTGAGAATTATATTACTCGTCAATGCTGAGGGTTTTTGGACTTGTTTTAAAATGTTTAAACTTGGGAATAAACCCTGTGCAATTTTGTTTGGAAACATGTTGTAATCTTTTTGTTTCTTTGAACATTGGTTTCCCTTCCTAGAATTGGGACTTGTATTGGTTTAAACCTTGAGCACGACTTGTTGGTTTATGTTATGAGAAAAGAGATATAGAGCCAAGGCTCGTTTACTGTGGATACAATGTTTTCTTCTCGGCAATGAAAACAAATATACTATTTCGTTCTGTGCTATTCGTTTGAATACTGTAGATAATGTGACCGTCGAACTATGTGAGGATCTATATGCATCTTTGTAGAGGATAAAGTTATGTAGGATGCGAATGGTAGAATGGTTTTTCTTTTCGTTTTGTAAGTGGAAAGAACAGGGTCAAACCCTAATTCGAATCTTGTCTTCGAAATAAACAATTATTTAAATATATATTTCTAGAAAGTTTTTGGAGCCAAAAACTGGGTTTTGAATATGTAGCTTGTAAAAACCATGTTCGTTCATTTTTTGTAAACGATAAAAATAATGTATTACTATTACTCTGATTGATACGAAAACCAGACTTGAATGATACATAAAGAATTTAAAATAAATATATATAAGATGAATGGAAAACAAAGTAGGGTTTACGTTTGTTTTCATGCTCTGATAGAAATATAATAACTTATGAAATTGTTATAACAGGAAGTGAAAACAATGTATGTGAAGTATGAAAGCTGTGTGATGACTATAATTTGCAACTATGTTCAAAGATAGCAATTTTGTTTATTTGCAGTAATACTATTTGTATTACAGATATGTTGTATGGAAATTTAATTTACATTTATTTCCTATGTAATAATTAGAGATAAGAAAAGAAAACACAATTTAATTGTACAAAAGACAAACAATCTTTGTCTATCATGAAACAATGAAATATTCTATAATATTTAGATACTATACATAAAAATTTTACTATTGTTAACTATAGGGAAAAAACTGATAAACATATAAATTACTATATTTATCTATCGAATCAATGGCAATTTGCCTATATTTTCATCTATACTTAATTTGCGTCTCTGTACTAGAGTACGATGCATAAAACAGCATATGGAAAAATGTAGAGATTGGTTTATCAATTCCAGATCATCATTTAAAATTATCATTCAGATTTTAAACAAAAATAAATTCTTCTTCCAAACAGAAAAACAAAGATTACTAATTTTACTGAACATAAACTATTAACTAAGATAAAGTAGAAAACTGTAAAACCTAGACAAATCGGTAGGAAACAAACAGCCCAAGAAGACTGTTCCACCCAACCAATTCCTAAAGACATTCAAGTACTTGCCTTAGGACCCCCAAGCATATTCACTGAACCACCAGGAGGAAGAAACTTAGGAATTTAGGATCTCTTCTTGCAGTACAAATAATTTCTGAATCTTCAATAGCTAGCAGTCCAAGGGACCTGCTCCAGCACCTCTGGTTCTCCTTCACCAATAGTTTACAGACTTATGATTGCACTCACAACTAGCCTCCCCATTCGAATCTCTCAGTGATCACCTGATACACATGAGGAAATATTTCTGCAGAAAATATTGTGTAAGAGCTTCCTGCTCAATTCGAATTTGCCTTATGTAGGATTCCTCGGCCTTCTCAGTTGTTACTTGGTCATTAAATGAGCTGCCTTACCACTCCCACCACCTGGGGGATAATGCCACATTTTTAGGGGTAGTTGTCCCATAACCAACAACTAGTGGTGTGGTGCAATTGCTGCCATTTGTCCCATACCTTCCAACAGCTTCCATTCCTCCTAGTGGGTCAGTGAACACTCATTTAACAGTCCCCTTGGGTGTTTGTCTCCTGATTAATTTATTTAAATAATAATAATCAGTAATTACATTCATCCTTGATCAAAACTGATCATAATTACAAAACATTGTAATTAAATTTAGCATAAAGTATTTTGCTAATAAAATAATAATTTCTGAAATTTGGGTAGGTGACATACACCCCCCCTTAAGTCTCAACATCATCCTCGATGTTGGTTAATCACTCCTTGAGTGTTCTTGAAATAGAGTTGGGTATGTTGCCTGCATACTACTCTCCAACTCCCAGGTTGCCTCTTCTGGGCTAAGGTGCTTCCATTGCACCTTCACTTGCCTAATGGTGCGATTCCGGAATATAGTTTCCCTCCTTCCGAGGATACAGTCCAATTCCACCTGAAAATATTCGTCTTGTCCCACCTGTACATCATTCCATTTTACAACATGAGTAGCATCGTGTACATACTTCTTTAAAAACGATATATGAAAAACATTATGTATTTTTAAGTTAGGTGGCAAAGCCAGTTAGTATGCCATTGGTCCAACTTTGGACAATATTTCAAAATGACCACAATACCTGGGTGCCAACTTGGCACAGCTTCCCAATTTCAATGAACTCTTTTTCGGTCTTACCTTGAGGAATACATGTTCACCCACCTGGAACTTTTTATGAATCCTTTTTAAATTTGCTTGACTCTTTTGCCTATCTTGGGCAGCTTTTAAATGTCCTTGTACTTGTTTCACAATTAGTTCTAACTCCTGCAATAATTCAGGTCCTAAAATAACTCTATTTACTGGGTCATTCCACGAAACAGGTGTATCACATTTCCTACCATAAATAATTTCAAAAGGACTAAGTCTGGCTGATGCATGATAATGATTATTATAAGCAAATTCTGCTAAGTGCAAGTAGTCTTCCCACTTACCAGGCTGATCCTTAACATGCATTCTTAATAAATCTTCTAAAACTTGATTTACCCTTTCTGTCTATCCATCCGTTTGTGGATGAAATGCTGTACTGAAATTTAAGGTTGTATTCAACCCCTTAAACAGTGACCTCCAAAAGTTTCTGGTAAACTTAGAGTCACGATCTGAAATTATTACTTTCGGTATTCCATGTAGTCTAAAAATCTGTTTCATAAAGATTTCTGCAATGTCTGGAGCTTTATGAGTAGTCTTCACAGGTATAAAATGTGTTGCTTTGTTGAGTTTGTCCACTACCACCATGATAGAATCATGTTGTTTCTGATTTTTAGGTAATCCAGTAATAAAGTCTATGTTGATTACTTCCCATTTCCAACTTGGTATCGGTAACGGTTGCAATAATCCAGCAGGATGTTGGTGTTCAACCTTCACTTTTTGACAATCCAAACATTTAGCTATGTACTCTGCTACTTCATCCTTCATTTTGGGCCAATAGTATTCTTTTCTTAGCATAGTAATGGTGTTTTGATAACCTGGATGACCAGAATAATGACTTTTATGCATCTCATTTAATATCAGAAATTTTATTTCTGGTATGTCTAGTACATACAATATGTTTTTATACAGTATTAACCCATTTTCCTTCATGCTGTAATCTGCCATAAAATTTTCAGAACTGTTGTTTGTTGTCTTTTCCCTCATTTTTCTGTATTCTTCATCTATTTCACTCTTTTCAAGAATCTGATTTTCCAAATCAGTTGAATAAGTACTGATGGCTGAAATAAAATTCAGTTTTTCCTTACGACTCAAGGCATCTGCAACTTTGTTGTCCTTTCCTTTAATATGCTGAATTTCAAAATCATACTAATTTAAGAAAGTCAACCATCTAGCTTGTCTAGCGTTTAGATTTGTCTGGTCTAATAGATATTTCAGACCCATGTTATCTGTTAATAACGTAAATTTTCTACCAATAAGGTGATGACACCACATTTTTAAGGCATGAATTACTGCCAATAACTCTAAATCATAGGTAGAGTAGTTATTTTCATGTACTTTCAACTTTCTAGATTCGTATGCCACCGCATGCCCTTCCTGTGTCAGGACTCCACCGAGTCCGTCATTGCATGCGTCTATACAAACTAAAAAATCCTTGTCAGGGTCTGTTATCCTCAAGATAGGTATTGTCGTCAATAATTCTTTTAATTTCTTAAAACTGTCAGAACATTTATGATCCCAAACCAATTTCTTCCCTTTCTTCTGCAAAGAGGTTATGGGGTTGGCAATCCTCGAAAAACTTTCTATAAACTTTCTGTAATACCCAGTAATGCCCATAAATGATCTTACATCCGACACATCCTTAGGAACCGGCCAGTCATTAATGGCCCTTATCTTGTTGGGGTCAACCGAGATTCCTTCTTTCAAGATTATGTGTCCTAGATACTGAATTTTGTCTTTGTGAAAGTCGCACTTACTAAACTTAGCGTATGGTTGATGGTCTCTCAGAACTTGTAAGATAATTCGTAGATGTTCATCATGTTCTTCTTTACTTTTTGAATACACTAAAATGTCATCTATAAATACAACAGCAAACTTGTCTAAGTATTTGTGCAGAATATTATTCATCAAACACATGAATACAGTCGAGGCATTAGTCAAGCCAAATGGCATGACTACAAACTCATAATGTCCATACCGAGTTCTGAAAGTTGTCTTGAAAATATCTTCATCCTTAACCCGTACTTGATGATATCATGTTCTTAGATCAATTTTTGAAAATATCGTTGCTCCACGCAGCTGATCAAATAGATCGTCTATGCGGGGAAACGGATACCGATTATTGATCGTCATCTTATTAAGCTGGCAATAATCTATGCACAGTCTTAAGGTTCCATCTTTCTTCTTAACAAAGATGACAAGTGCTCCCTAAGGAGACACACTGGGTCTAATACACTTCTTACCAATAAGTTCCTTCAACTGTGATTTCAATTCGTTTAATTTCAGTATGTTCATTCTGTATGGAGCTTTTGAATTTGGTATTGCTCCTAGTATTAACTCGATGGTAAAATCTAATTCTCTTTTAGGAGGTAATCCTGGAATCTCCTCAGGAAATACATCCTTAAAATCCTTTAGGACAAGTATGTCCTCTAATTTCAGTTTGTCCTCTTTACCAATAAACTCATCATTTACTACGTTTAATACAAACAACTAGCATCATTTCCTAACTACCCTCTTAACTTGCATGGCTAAAATCTGTCTAAGGGTTACCTTCCTTGGGATGCCTTTTATTTCTACAGTTTTTCCTTCATCATTTAAACATGTAAAACATTTTCCGTAACAATCTAGAATGACATGATGGGATTCTAACCAGTCCATCCCAACTATAATATCATAAGATCCTAAAGGTATAATATTCAACTTGATTTGTGTTTGTAAATGATTCATGGATAAAGCACAACTTTCTATAAAATCTGATACTTTCCTCTTTGTTCCAGTTGCTAGTCTAACTAGCCAATATTTACTAAACTTTTCTATTTTTAAATTAAGACTTTCCACAATATCTGGTGATATATAACTTAAGCTAGCACCTGGGTCAATTAAAACAGTAACAGGATGATTTTGTAGCATACCTTCAATCTCTACCATGGAGATTTGATGATCTGCTTTCCTGTTGTAAATTGCTGCATTAATTCTGGGCATCTCCCTCGCCACGTCTCCAACAGTAGGTTCAATTTGAATAGAGTTGATGTTGTTAGCCTTTCGCTTCCTCAAGGGACATTCTGATGCATAATGGGGACCTTAACATTCAAAACATTTGATAGGTGCCTTTGGCTCATTAGTTCTGGTATTATTAGGTGCATTTCTGGGTGTTGTAGAATTCTGCTGTGAATTGTTTCTGGAATTGTTCCCTTGATAATTCCGATTCTGAAAATTTTTCTTTTGAAACCCGGAATTTCCATTGAACCTAAAAATTTTCTTTTTCTGCTCAAAGTTGTTGGGCTTATGACTCTTCCAGTTTGACATTCCTTCTCTTTTTCGATTGGTGTCATAACAGAAAACTGCCTTTCTCATAGCCTCTTCCAAGGTTTTAGGACTGTCGTACTCGATCCTGTCCTTAATATTGAAAGGTAGGCAGCTCAAGTATCTTTGAATTTTTTGTTTTTCTTCTATGAGGTATGGCACATATCTCAGTAAGTTCATAAATTTACTGTTCATTTCCTTCATGTTCATACCTCCCAACTTCAAATCGTAGAACTCTTTGGATTTTTCTTCATAGTACTGTTCAGATAAACACTTCTTTTTAAAATATCGTTTAAAAGCACTCCAGCTTACATCTTTATCTTTGATGCCCTTTACTCTTTTGATGTATTGCCACCAAATATCTGCTTTTCCGGTCAAGTTATATATAGCCATTTTTGCCTTCAAGAACTCTGAATAGTTATAGATCTGGAAGTATTTCTTCATACCGGACAACCAAGCTTCAGCTGTCTCGCCCTTCTCAATTTCCCCATTGAAAGTTGGAGGCCTAATCTTTTTGAACTCCCCAGAAATCTGCTCATATTCCTTATGATTTTTCCTTCTGGGTTTGAAATCTCCTTCACTGCTATCACTGGTATAGTTGTGTTTCTTTTTACGCACTTCAATAGCATCTCCTAATGAGGTTGAACTGTTTTTCACCTCACTGGTTTTCATTTTCTAATTTTTATTAGCATGAGGCAGATCCTCAACTTTGAAAATATCTTCATTATCTCTCTTTTGCTCCTCAGTTGGGCACTATTCAAACAATACTTGGTTTAATTGTTCTTGTGCTTGTAAAATTATTTCATTGTCTTGTTTCACAAATCTGATTTTTGCCTTTAATTCATGAAAGGTACGTAAAAATTCTAACGAACTATTATTTAGTTCACCATGACCTTCTTCTAAATAGTGATGTCCTGAGTTGTGGCTGTTTGGTTGAAATCTGTCGTCTATATGATCAGCTGCATTCTCCATACCTGTAACTTAAAAATAATTCCTGGATAACATCATAATTAAAATTCAAATTAGTAAATTTTTCTGCTGTATAAAATTTTCTGCTGTGTGTTCTTGGGCCTCTTTCAGGCCTAGAGTTCGAACATGAGCTCTGATACCACATGTAACATCCCGAATTTTCATAAAAATTTAAAACTTTTGAAAACGACATTAAATACAAAATTTATAGATGCGGAAATAATTATTGTTTGATTACGACAGCTTTAATTAAAAAGTTGTTAGTACTAAATATAATTTAATTTATGTTTAAGCAGCATTGTGATAATTACAACTTTAACACATAAATTACGAACATGGTTATGGTAATAAATGAACTAACAAATCATAACTGTGATGCAACACTTTTCTTTTGGAATGATACTAACAGTTTGACTTTTTATGAACAAGGGTGTCCTACGAGGTACCTTGGAGTTTACTTAGCTACAATGCTAAAGCATTTGAATGTTCTATGTGCAGACGACAGGTAAGAAGTTCAATGACTGTATAGTTTTACAATACGTATATAATTCAATTCAACGTCGGATAATAAATGTTGTGAATTCCTTTTGCGAAGACAAAGTAACTGCAAGTATGATGGTTTAGTACTGCTTCCTAGTTTCTCGTCACTGTCTTACCTTTTAACAATGTTGAAAATAATGACATCTAGAAAGTCTACATGCTATTTAAGTTTGTTGTCGTAAACCCATGACGTTGCTATAGTTTTGTTTGGTCGTCGTCTTAAGATAACTAATACTTGTAAAGTATTAACGTCGTAATTGTATCGCCAACCGTCAAAAGCATTGCATTAAGAGTTAGGGTATGGAGTACATGGCAATAGCATGGTTTTTTATGCTAGTTACAATTCATTGGTCTTGTTGAGAATTCAAAAGTGTAAACTCCTACATTATTATAAAATGAAATAATAGAAACTATGATTAGTATGCTAACCATATAAATCTTTATGGATTGTTATCCTATATAATAGTTTTATAATTGCTAGATATGAAATTTTACAATATTAAAATGATATGAAAACTGAACTTAATACATGGCTAAACTTAAGCCTTCATACCCTAATCGCGATCATAAAGTTAGAGCTTTAACTAGTAACAATGAAATCAAATGTTTGAGTTTATAAAAGATCTACGTGAAGGTTTTGTTGTCGTTATAATTGGTACTGACATGCATTTATGTCGACAGGGTGGCGAGTTGATAGTCATTAAAATGACATGAACCTCGAGCTGTCGTGGAGATCGTAACTTGATCTTGCATTAAAAGCTTGAATCGAAACTCCAGCTGACAAGGATTGCTAACGATCCACGTAGTATGGTATTAATGTAATAGTCTTTGCAACTGTCACTGTGTAATGGTTGTGTGTTTGAAACACCTCCGAACTGGATGTTGATCGATCCTCCATGTGCCAAAGTGGCATTGCCAAGCTTGTACTAAAGAATGGGGCATTAAATGTAGAAGTTTTTCGTCCCAATGCCATCTCGCTGGCACTCTTATGATCGTCGATAGTGATGAATTCGGATCGTCCGATGCAACCCTAACTTTTGTCGTCGTTTTGGTTAATGAGATTTGAATGTTGTTCATTGTTCTATTGTTTCGATCTGTGTGGCCGACAAGCTGCCTAAATCTAGGGTTAGCAAGCTTGTAAGAGGTTTCGACCTTGAGATCTGTAGATTTGGGTTGAAGTTGCAGGTTCTTTCCTACTATAATGGCGTTGTATTAAAAGATTGAGTCTCTAGTTCGAGTTGTTAGCGAGTTGATAGTTTATAGTTTTTCTTTTAGAGATTGAGTGGGACACTCAATGCTACAAATGATAGAAGTACCCTAGTCTCGTCTACAACAGAGATCTCGTCGTTTTTCTGGTGAATGCAAAGAACTTAGCCGCTGGTTGAGAAGGTAAGCATGCTCAAAAAGAATAGTGATTCTTTCGTTGAAGTTTTTCGATTTTCAGTTTAAAATATAAATATTACAGTTATCAAATTCTAAGCTGTTGTTTTTTATCAGTTGCAGGGTTCGAATACTGACTTGAGCAAGGGTTTGGAAAGGAACGACGTGCTTCCATTCCTGGTAAGCTCCGGGTCTCAAACCCTCATAGGTGCCTTTCGACTTTGGTTGATGTGGTTTCAAGAGGATGAGTAACAGTTTTTCACCATGCCTCGGCATTGTCTCTCAGTTTGAAAAGCTTTGAAGACCCCTTTGTTATTCAAACGATGTTTGTACAGGGTTGTGACCCTCGTTTGTTTATGATACTCGGTCATAAACTTTGATGTCTTTCTCGTCGAACTGAGAGTTATATTACTCATCAATGCTGAGGGTTTTCGGACTTGTTTAAAAATGTTTAAACTTGGGAATAAACCCTGTGCGATTTTGTATGGAAACATGTTGTAATCTTTTTGTTTCTAAGAACATTGGTTTCATTTCCTAGAATTGGGACTTGTATTGGTTTAAACCTTGAGCACGACTTGTTGGTTTATGTTATGAGAAAAGAGATATAGAGCCGAGGCTCATTTACTGTGGATACAATGTTTTCTTCTCGACAATGAAAATAAATATACTATTTCATTCTGTGCTATTCGTTTGAATACTGTAGATAATGTGACCGTCGAACTATGTGAGGATCTATTTGCATCTTTGTAGAGGATAAAGTTCTGTAGGATGCGAATGGTAGAATGGTTTTTCTTTTCATTTTGTAAGTGGAAAGAACAGGGTCAAACCCTAATTCGAATCTTGTCTTCGAAATAAACAATTATTTAAATATATACTTCTAGAAAGGTTTTCGAGCCAAAAACTGGGTTTTGGATCTGTAGCTTGTAAAAACCATGTTCGTTCATTTTTTGTAAATGATAAAAATGATGTATTACTATTACTATGATTGATACGAAAACCAGACTTGAATGATACATAAAGAATTTAAAATAAATATATATAAGATGAATGGAAAACAAAGTAGGGTTTACGTTTGTTTTCATGCTCTGATAGAAATATAATAACTTATGAAATTGTTATAACAGGAAGTGAAAACAATGTATGTGAAGTATGAAAGTTGTGTGATGACTATAATTTGCACCTATGTTCAAAGATAGCAATTTTGTTTATTTGCAGTAATACTATTTGTATTACAGATATGTTGTATGGAAATTTAATTTACATTTATTTCCTATGTAATAATTAGAGATAAGAAAAGAAAACACAATTTAATTGTGTAGAAGACAAACAATCTTTGTCTATAATGAAACAATGAAATATTCTATAATATTTAGATACTATATAGAAAATTTATACTATTGTTAACTATAGGGCAAAAACTAATAAACAAATAAATTACTATATTTATCTATCGAATCAATGGCAATTTGCCTATCTTTTCATCTATACTTAATTTGCGTCTCTATACTAGAGTATGATGCATAAAACAGCATGTGGAAAAATGTAGAGATTAGTTTATCAATTCCAGATCATCATTTAAACTTATCATTCAGATTTTAAACAAAAATAAATTCTTCTTCCAAACAGAAAAACAGAGATTACTAATTTTACTGAACAGAAACTATTAATTGAGACAAAGTAGAAAACTGTAAAACCTGGACAAATCTGTAGGGAACAAACAGCCCAAGAAGACTGTTCCACCCAACCAATTCCTGAAGACAATCAAGTACTTTCCTGAGGACCCCCAAGCCTGTTCACTGAACCACCAGGGGGAAGAAACTTAGGAATTTAGGATCTCTTCTTGCATTAGCAAATAACTTCTGAATCTTCAATAGCTAGCAGTCCAAGGGACTTGCTCCAGCACCTCTAGTTCTCCTTCACCAATAGTTTGCAGACTTATGATTGCACTCACAACTAGCCTCCCTATTCGAATCTCTCAGTGATCACCTGATACACATGAGAAAATATTTCTGCAGAAAATATTGTGTAAGAGCTTCCTGCTTAATTTGAATTTGCCTTATGTAGGCTACCTAGGCCTTCTCAGTTGTTACTTGGTCATTAAATGAGCTTCCTGCCCACTCCCACCACCTGGGGGATAATGCCACATTTTTAGGGGTAGTTGTCCCATAACCAACAGCTAGTGGTGTGGTGCAATTGCTGCCATTTGTCCCATACCTTCCAACGGCTTCCATTCCTCCTAGTGGGTCAATGAACACTCATTTAACAGTCCCCTTGGGTGTTTGTCTCCTAATTAATTTATTTAAATAATAATAATCAGTAATTACATTCATCCTTGATCAAAACTTATCATAATTACAAAACTTTGTAATTAAATTTAACATAAAGTATTTTGCTAATAAAATAATAATTTCTAAAATTTGGGTAGGTGACACTACAAGCTTATGAAATTATGAACTGTAGGCATCTATTGTACCTACCTACTTTAGCTGTGCTAGCTCCCTAAAATGCATCTCTAGTCTTTCATATCAAACTTGTCAACTAGCCATTGTGTGAAGTCTACATAGAATGTAATATTGGCATGCCCCAGAGTGACCAATATGTGGTACCACCACTCATGAGCATCTCCTTCTAGTGCAAGGAAACATATTTGATTGCTTTCTCCTCCTTCATGGGGTTGAGTTGGAAATACATATCCAACTTCTAAACCCAAGCTCAAGTCGTGCATTCGTTAGACCCATCAAAGGAAGGGATATTTAGCTTCCCAACCTTCCACTGTAGATCAAAGTTCTGTTGGTCCCTACTGAATTCTTTGGGTTTGTTCCTGTACTTGATGGTACAAAACTCCTATAATGACATCACCGCATGAAACTCTGCACCAAGAGTCTGATATTCCTTCAGATAGTCATTAAAATTATCACCTGGTAATGGATGCCCCAGATTTCCAACTGGATGCTCCTCCATGAACTGGGGAAAGAGTGGTTGAGGAGATGTTCTACTGATTGCTTGGATGTTGGCCTAGACTTGAATGTTAGTGTTTATTCCCTCTGTGGGATTCCCATTATTCCCATTATTATTTTGGTTAGCTTGAGTAGTGGTGAGAAACTGAGTAAGATCAATTAAGATGCTCATGGTGCTACCCTCAGGTGGCTCCTCTTTGTTTGTGTCATTCCTTCTACCCCCAAATAGCTCATTCATGTCCCCCATTTCTTCTTCTTCCTCTTTTGTTTCAAACTGTTCCTCTTCAGGGAAATTTTTAGGGGCGAAATTTCGCCAATTGGCTATTTTTTGGGCCTTTTTTCAAAAAATAAATTCACTATTTGGTCATTTTTAGTCTCTAATATCGCTTATATTTACATAAAATATGTTTTTTATTATAATATTCGCCAAAATTTACAAGTTTTAGTAGTAAATTGTATCTTTCATATTTAATATTCGCCTACCAATCTACATTTATGTCTTTTTCAATCCAAAATAATCCCCTAGAATACTATACTTAAGTATACTTTTATAATCCTTAAAAAATACCCTGTTCTTCTTCTTCTTTCTACTTGTTCCTCTTCTTCTCGGAATTATGGTAAAAACACGTTCACAAGATCTCCCCTCTATCTTCTTCTCCTGTAGGTGATATGTTCATTGTTCTCGCGATCCATAAAATTGCATGTACCTCAGAGGCTAGAAGAATCACCAGCTCATGTCCTCTAGTCAATCCTCAGTGCTTAAGTAAACTAGCTCAAGACTTTTGGTAAAGACATGGCAAACCCTAAATATTATATTTCTGTGGAGTACTCTTAGGTGGAATCAGATTTATTTATAAACTTTGATGGTTCATTTCAGTTCACAGTTATACAAGGAATGTCATAACAAATCCACATAAAATATTGGTTTACCAAATTTCATGGAAAACAACTCAGAATCCAAGCAAATAATAGTGATATCTAAACAATTATAATAGTCCTATATCAACACTAATAAATTGGAGAGTGTACAGTATTTAGTGGTTGTAACAACACGTTGATATAAACTTAAATAAGATTGTTTTAAACCACATTCCTGACTTGTAGATTTGAGCGTATTGACAGTTGACTTTCTAAACTGAAAGGACTCCTTGCAGCCCCATGATTTGACTGAGTATGGCACTGGAAGTTGGTAGAGATAGTAGGATAACACTCAGCAGTAACTTTCCACTGCAGACAGTCTCCAACAGTTGATATATGGCACAGATATTCGCCCAACTATAGCCTTATTTTTCCCCACAATAAATGCGCTCTGCCTCTCTCCTAGATGTGGAAGGTGCCCTCTTCACACACACAAACAATTCCATCAGATACACAAACTATCTGAATCTCGACAAAATGCCATCTTGCTCATGGCATGCATCTTTCTAGTTCAAAGGCTGTGGTCTCTTTTGTAGATGCAATTTTGACCATTCAAAAAGGAATAAGGTGGGATCTCTCATTTTACGGATGTGGACCATCATATACAAATTATGGTTTCTTCCATTCTTATTTAAGTTCGTTATTATGGACGAGTAGGGACGCTTATGTGTCTTTGGGATACTGATAAGGAAGTGACAATTTGAGGTATGATAGAGGCGGCTCAATTTTATGAGAGAAAAGACGTGAAGCAGGTATTGAAAAGAATCAGATATGTTGTAAATTTTAGTGGGATGAAAGTTTCCAAACACGTAGGGCCATTCTGATATATTCGCAAGGTGCTCTGGTGCCCGGCTAGCTAATTATTGTGACAGTGCTAGCAATGGAAAATTATGAGCTTAATAAAAGAGAAAGAGAAGAACTAAGGGATACAATTGGCCGAAACATTGCCAAAGGGCGACCACCTCCATTCCCAATTTATGGGATCCATATACCTCTGGGAAATAAGCCATTTAGTTGTTGCAGAAGTAGCATAAAAACGGCATCATGTCTGAAATGTCTGCATATACGTTTTAGTATTTTATAAAGCGATCTAGGGTGCAATAGTTGTAGAACATATGACAGGAGTTGCAGCAACTTCATTTTGCAACCTTCTCTATGTAACATCTTTTAGAGAATCATAAGGATTTACGTATACCTGCAAAGGTCTCTGAAATGGTGCCATAGACAGATCAGATTGTGTACATTTTTTTTATCTTCCCAGTCACAATGGTATGTGTCTCGAGCTCCTCTTCTTAAATAATTGCTCCATGATTTTCCATCTCTTCCAGGATTGTTATCAAGTCTGAAGTACCGAGGATAGCTTGCGCATAAAAAAATGCAATATGTAGTCGTGAAACTTTTATCTCGGCATCTGAAATCCTTTAGACTGGCTACTTGTTGATCTGGCGACCTGCACGACCTGCGCTTCCTGTTAGTCGACCTATGTAGACGTTTGGGGAACCCCTGCCGTTGCTCGTCTTGGCAAATGATTCTGAGACCGGTGAGTCCACGCCATGAACGAACGAAACATCTGGACCTATTGGCTTTAATCCTGGATATTCTCATAATTAAAAGTCTGCGATACATAAACCTGATTCACAGTTGGCTGTATCTGATGGCAAGTTACCATGATCATGAAATTATAATAATCTGTAGATTAGAAATTGTTGTTGCTCTGGAATATTAACATATGTTTTCCCACCAGAAACGGACGACCAACAATCGATACCCAAAGACACAAGTGTCTCATCCACAGTTGCATTCTCCCAATAGTCGTGGATGCCATCTTTAGACTGCCGATATAAATTATGGTCATGATCCCAGACCGCAAGCCTTTCCTTTTCGTGCCAAAGCGCTTCCGTCTTGATTATAACGTTCTCCTATTACCTCGGGGATATCAAAACCTAGATGTAAGATTTGGATCTTGTGACCTGAAGCAGATTGCTGATTTCCTCCATCTAACGGACATGGAGCAAGGTCAACCTTTGACTTTGCTCCATGCCCGTTGGAAGGATGGCCGATCTTGTGTCGGCATTGTTGCATAATTATAGTGTCACTGTTTCTCCATATCTCTCTAAGCAATTGGGACTGGTGTAGGGCACTATATTATATCCATGCGGAACTTGAAAACTCACCATCTTCGTATTTGTTGGAATTTGAAACCTCATATGGAAATGTGATATGCTACTCTCAGTCGATATGTCCGACACCAACGTATAACATTTCAATTCAAATTTTTTGAATTTTTGGCTTCTAAAATTTACATCAGACCTTTTGTCACGTTCACTTTCATCAATCCAGTGTAAGGAAGGGAATATGACTCAATATCTTGGGATTTTTACAAAAACTCAACCCCATTCATCATTGATAATCATAAAACAAGTAAAATGCATATGTGTGCACATGCATAATCAAAGAAACATAATGGAAGTAAAATCTATATCCACACACATTTCACATGCATTCATCAGCATAATCAAAACATTTGATAATTAAAAACATTGTAAAGTTTAATTCACATGGAAAGTACTTATTTTGATTGTGAAGTTGCCCCAAGCAACTAGCTATGCAGCTGCAACGTTCCACCCAACCATAGGCCAATTGTGTTCATCAATCTCTCAACACAATTGCCACCCATGAGCTGGGTATGATTTCCACAAGGAATGGGAACACTCAAGCTCATGCACAACAAAATGAACATCACATCTAAGCCAAGCCATTCCATAGCTGGGTTTATAAAGCCAATGTGAACCCCTTCTATTTTTGGATGCTTGCACTCAAACTCAAGCTAAAGCAATTGATACCCATAACTCATGCCCCAACATACTCTTTCTACACATAGCAAGCACAATTGTTGGCATAGCAAAGCATTTTCAACTGTGGGTTGTACAAAACAAAATTCCCATGGATTTTCTCCAAATTGTAGCACCCAAATCGAGTTGTGGGAAGAGAAATCGACCACAGGGAGAAAAACTGATTTCTCCCACGGGTATATTCACATTTAAATCGCAAAAATGACCTCCCAGGACCCCCAAATCAGATTCCTCTTCTTCCCCACTGTTCTATATCACAAAAGTGCCCCTCTCCCGGCTGAGAATGAAGGAAACACTAGGAAAAACATGGAGGAAAACGCCCAGCAGGATCAGAACACGTGAGAGAGAAAAATCATGGATGAAGAATGGATTTGGGAGCAAATTCTTGGCTCTTTTCTTGTCCAAGAAGCCAAACACAAATTTCTAAAATGGTGGCTTTCTCATACATAAAAAATGGGACAGCCATACCTCACCATTTCCCAAATAATAACTATTTCAACCAACTCTTGGGGGATATAAATGATTGGGTACAAAGTCAACATGGGTAGTTGAAGGTTCATGGGTTCTCTCATTAACACTTGGTATGACTTGATTGGTTCAAGGGTTTGAATATTTCCCTCTAAATTCCTTGTAAAAATCATGCCCCCATACTCTTGTTGCATTGCATTGCATAGCTAGTTGTGGGTATTTGATTAAAATGCATATTTACATGATATTTATGATTTCTTCTATGCATGGCTAGCACACAAACCATATGCATCAATTTTAACACTAAATCGATGCTGGGGCCTTGGCCTTGAGCTTCTCACCACGATTTTTATAACGATATTACATAATTTGCATTTTTTATTGAAATGGAGTCAAAATCGGGATATTACAATCCCCTCGCCCTTAGAATAACACCGTCCTCGGTGTTCTCTTTATTTTTAGCAAGGTTCCATGTCATTCTTTTCAGTTGCAACTACAATGCCCTTCTCTCTCGTCATCAACATTCATTGGATCTCTTTCCAATCTTTAGCTGCTCACACTAAGCCTTTTAGGACAACTACATGTCCATTGCATCCTTAAAATGTCTTGAAGATCGTTGCATCTAGCCATATCTATACTCAAACGATGAGTCAATTCACATGTCGAATTCGTTCTCATAGGATTCATCTCTTAACAAGAGTTTCAAAATCATAGTCGAATCATTTACACGCATATATTCACATTAAATAAGCAAGAAGATGCAAGATAAGCCAAATACTTATCTGCATGAGCATCTTCCTTTAGCTCCACAGGTGTCCCGCATTCCAAAAGACCTGCCCCACCCAACATAAGGATGGTACCTCTTCTCTGCTACACAGTCCCTCGAGCGTACTCACCCCTTCCGGTTATCTTCAGGGTGTGCATCGAAAGGTAACCAAGTTTCTGCAAGCCTTGGATCACCTATGCATATATATAAAACAAATGTTATGCTAGCACAGGTTAGCTGTACCACACAATTCAAATAAGCAATTCCAAGCGATTACATCGACTCGGTTTATCACGCATTCCATTAACCAATATTCTAAGCCATTTCTCCGATTAGGTTTATGTCACCTACCCAATTTTTTTAGAATAATTATTTTCTACTATTATCCTTTTTGCAAAAAAATACTTTGTGTTGAATTATAATTACAAGTTTGTAATTATGACCAAGTATGTCAAAAATGAATGTAATAACTCATTATTATTATTTAATAAATGAAAATGGGAGACAAATACTCAAGAAAGCTATTATAAGAGTATCCACTGGCCTACTAGGAGGAATGGAAGTTGCTGGAAGGATTGGGACAGATGGCACCATTTGCACACTACCATTAGCTATTGGTATGGGACAACTCCCCCTAATTTTGTGGCATTTCCCTCTCCAGGTGGAAAGAGGTGAGCAGGCAGCTCACTAATGACCAATTAATCACTAAAAGGCCTAGGCATCCTATTAAAGGCAATTCGAATTGAGCAGGCAGCTCTTACAATGTTTTCTGCAGAAACATTCATCATGTTCATCAGGTGATGGCTGAGAGATTCGAATAGGGGAGGCTGTGGAGAGTGCAAGTATAAGTCTGCAAATATTATGAGAAGGACAGAACAGAGGTGTTGGTGCTGATCCCATTGATTACTAAGCCTGTAAAGATGGATATATAAATTTTCTAGCTACTGCAAGCAGAAGTCCTAAGTTGTAGAACCTTCTTCCTCCTGGTGGATCAGTGGATAGGCTCGGGGGTCCTAAGGCAGACATCTTGGCTGCTTGGGAGCAGGTTGGGTGGAACAGGTTTCTTGAGTGCTTTATTCCTCGCATTACACTCAGGTTCTATTCTGCTGTGTTTTCTTTTCAAATCATATGAATGCTCTCAGAAAATGGCTTAGTATTGTATTTATTAATCAATAGTAGAAAATGTCAGATCCTAATTAATTTAGATTTGCTGAATTGATAAAATGACTCCTCTGCATTTTTCCCCATGCGTGGAGCTGCATCGTACTCCAGTACAGAGAGGTACCATTAAATCTACCCAGTTAAAAGTGAAACCTTGCATGCATCTAAATATCTAAACCAAAGACCACCCATGCATAGACCTATGTTTATCATGCATCTTATATTTTAGCAGCTGTAGATTAGATTTATGCATCTATTGTTTTACTATTCAATTATGTATGCTGAAACAAGTTAACAGAAACTAAGTATAGTAGTAGGTTCTTTTCTTATTTCTGAAGGTAATCATTATGTTAACAACTAGGGTTACTGATCTTTACTAATTACTTCAAAGAAAACAATAGCATGCATTCTGTTTAACCATATTCCCATTTTGCTATCTTCTTATTGTTTTTAGAATCTGATTGATCTTATATAAATATTGTCTTCACTGTATTATATTGTACAGACAGAAAGAAAGCTACTGTGTTATTTTATCCTTTCATCAAAGGTCCAAAATGGACGAATACAGGAATATATATTTAGAATAAGAAAACTGTATATTCATAAGCAATTAAATTATCTAACGATTGCTCTGTTATTTTCTTTGTTTTCCTGAACTATCAATTGCATGTGATAAAACTTACATCACAGAATACCAAGTAATTAACAGCTAGGACAAACATAGATTTATTAAATTGATATATTAAATTATAGTATCTCTACACCCAAGCTAGGGTCAACAGGTTCTCATTACATCATTATTTATAACATTTAACAGTTACCAAATCAAGGTTTCCTTGCCATAGACAATTTAACTGCAGAATCAAGAGTTGTTATTCTTATTCCTTTAAAACATCAAGATAGACATGTAGATTTCATTCACATCGATAGCTAGGGTTTAACATTATCACTTATGCTTTCAAAAAAAAACCATTTCCTTTCTAATTCTCGGCTTAATCCATACAAGCACAAACGCAGTATAAGCCTGGAGGATCGCTCTCGGCTTATAGCCACTTTTTAATTAAACAAACATGCCTTTTGTTCCTTGGATCAGAGTTCAAGAGTGAGTAGATCAAAAACACCATACGCAGACATGAAACTTAAAATATCTTAACCGGCTATTAGATACAGATACAAAAACTAGAAGACCCATTTCACCAAACGTAGCCATTAAACCCTGAAATATTATCGTTTCCATTTAAAATAACAGTGGTTACACCCTACGGTCGCCACTATCTTTTGCTAAAGGTTCCTTTCGAAACCCCACGCCATTTATACACACAGTAAATACTGAAAACAAGTTACAATCAACGTATCTCCTCATGCATCAACCCGGAAGTACTCAAAACGATAAGACATAAAATGTAAAGATGCAAGACTATTTGCTAACACCAGGGTTCAACCTTGCTAAACTCGCCGATGCCAGGAATGGTCGGCCGTATATTATAAACATTTACATCAACAAAAACTCAAAAACTCAAAACAGGAGGTTGCCCAAATGTTGCAGGCGAGACAAAAGCCATTGCCGTGAAGGCATGCTACTAGCACTTGATCATCAAGTCTGATTCCAGGAGAACCACTAAGGAGGGATACCAACGAAGCTTACCAGTGGGTTCGCTTAAGTTCTCTTCCCCTTCAACTATTCCGGCACCCTGTGGATTCACCGAAGTTTACCTGCCAAGAGCCATACAATAAGTTAACCTACTCTATCAACAAAAACTCAAAACAGAAGGTTGCCCAAATGTTGCAGGCGAGACAAAAGCCATTGCCGCGAAGGCATGCTACTAGCACTTGCTCATCAAGTCTGATTCCAGGAGAACCACTAAGGAGGGATACCAACGAAGCTTACCGGTGGGTTCGCTTAAGTTCTCTTCCCCTTCAACTATTCCGGCACCCTGTGGATTCACCGAAGTTTACCTGCCAACAGCCATACAATAAGTTAAGCATCGGATCATGGGAAAGAAAATACATGCAACAAGAATATTATGAAAACTCTTGCATCGTTACGTTACCTGATTTGTGACAGACGAAGCCAGCATCCATCCACTGCGAAGGAGATGCACCCAGCTCGAAGACCACCCTGTGTGATAACTTTCGAAGACTTACAACCCGACGGAGAAACACTGACTTGCAAGCTACTACAATGCCCAACCGACGCACTCATCTAAACTATGGATGGCCACACCATTTAACTCCTAACTCGGCCTCCATTGACGGCTCTCACATACAGTTTGAGGACTGATACCGGTCTCAGGATCGAGCCCGGGGAAGGCTAGAAAAACCAGCAAACCCTAAGTGCCTCTCGGCCGGTTGGCCTCACCTCCCAAACCCTACCACCGAACAATGACAAGAAACATTACAAGAATCCATAAGTTACGCAAGGGGTTCAACTCATCCCAATACACAACGATCAACGACGGAGATCCATCCTCATCAAGCCACGTTGGAAGGTGGAAGGAGTAGCATTCAATTGCCCATCTACCTCCCAAGCTATGAGGCTGCCATATCGGTGGACAGTAGGGCAGGAGGCCCGTTACAACTCAACATTCCAAACCCTTTCACACGACGAGTCAGCTATCACCACTTACACGTAGCAATATCCTTAACACGGTGGCCAGGCACAATAATTTCAAACCAAATCATTTAATACACCCTTGATTCGTATGCAGGATTTTGCAGGGCCATCATTCCATCTGCCAACCCATACAAATCAACGTTAAAATCAGTCACATGTTATATTATCAATGTATAACGATCACCGATAGCATATAACCAAGGTCTCATACAATCCCATATAATCAATTGCGAAACACATTCATAGCTTATGAATATCCACTAAGGTCGTGAACAACCATAGGGCATGGTTTGACTCCGCCCATCACATAAAGTCTATTATAAAGTTCACTATAGGAATCATTGCAGAGCTCATAAAGCTTGTCCACACCATAAGTTATATAAACACACCGCTAGGGTATGGTTGCCACCCAAGGACCCATCTCACACATTGCATGGTAGGGTATTAATACTTAAGGCATCACCATTTTAATTGCCCAGACTATAGAGATATAAAGCCAACTTATCACTCTTTCCATATTATGACTTAAGACCATGACCCCTTGTCCTGAACCTGTCACCGTCAATATTTATAAAGAGAATTACTTAACAACCGCAAGACATTTATGGAATGATCATACGCAAAGTCAACAACACTTAACGGAAGCATTCATGACGAACACACCCTGAGATAGACGTTATCTGCAGTCTTGAGATAGACAGGTTCATCTTACAGAATTGGAAGGAGACCATACCTGTAACATCGAAATTCATAAGCAGTCTCGATTTAGATCACGGTTATTAAACACTCTGAATTTGTATCGCTATCTCTTACCTGCGAATCTGCGCATGAAGGACGAGTGCAATGCTTCAGCAGAGTAGCTAAGTAAGCCTCGGGACACCTCATGGGACCCCTTTCATCATCATCCAGAAAAGTTAAACTGTCGGCACTTGTCAAAAGAATTATGTTTTCCAATGCATCATAATTTTCAATCATTCCAGCATACGAATGAAGTACAAATTCATTAATTGATTTTCACGACGTCATTAAAAGACAAAAGACACAAGCATTAAATTGTTCCTACCAAGCGACATTTTTTATTAATTGTTGAATAATGATTATTATTATTTCCAAATTTTACAATATTAGATCTTTTTATGGCGATTTAAAATTTTTTAAATTTTTTGAAAATATCGGGATGTTACATGTGGTATCAGAGCTCATGTTCGAACTCTAGGCCTAAAGACGGTCCAAGAAACACGCAAACAAAAAATTTATGACTGTGAAAATTTTCACAAACTCAAGTTTAAATTATTTGTCCTATACAGAAAAATTTTTCTTTGATTTACAGATATGGAAGGATTAGCTGAACACATAAGGGGCATATTTCCGCCAAACAGCCCCAGTATGGAACAACAATTCCAGGGCAATCGGGGTAATGATTCATCAGAATTATTGCGTGCTTTTCATGAATTAAAAGCAGAGATCCAGTCAGTAAAACAGGACAATTAAAGAATCCTGCAGACACAGGAAGAATTGAAGCAAGCATTGTTTGACCAATATCCAAAATATGAACAGAACTTGGAACATACTTCTGAAACTAAAGAGCTATCTCAGGAAGGCAAGAACAAACAAACAGAAACAGGGATGATTTTAAGGGCGAAATTTAGCCCATGGGAGAAATAAACCCATTAAAAAATTTGGGAGGGCGAATTTTTAATATAGTAGTGTTTTTAAATTTTTACAATATTTAGCCCCAAATTTAAATAAATATTTTTATATATCAATTCATTAGCCCACTCTACGATATAAGAAAATCAATGATGGTCGGGTTTAGCCCTTCGAATTGCACGATTTAGCTTGGAATTCGCCTTAATTTATGGGAACGAAGATTTTTACAAAGCCATTTCGCCAAAATTTCCTCAATTCAAGGATTTTTTTGAACCATTTCGCCAAAATTTCCTCAATTCAGGGATCTTTTTGAGCCATTTCGCCAAAATTTCCCCGAATTAGGGATTTTTGAGCCATTTCACCAAAGTTTCCTCGGTTGCAGGATTTTTTTGAACTATTTCACCTGCATATTCTGGTATTGCAATTTTACAAGAACAAATTAACCTCAGGATTTTCTTCAATCTTTTACGGTAATGGTTTCTAGTGTAATCTTCACTATATAGCTTTATTTTTTCTTGGATTAGGGTTTTTGAGTGTTGGGAGTTTGGTAGCCATGCCAAATGTGATTATAATTAAGCACATCATTTTATCAATATCCAACCATTAGTAAAAGGGGATTTTGAGAGCAATGCATTGGCACACAAGATTCCTCCTATGACCTACTACATGAGCTACATAGAACAAATTATTATTCTTCTTCCAATATATTCTTCTCAGCAACTTTTCTTAACTAGAATTACTGTCCTGGATTTGGTAGGAAAATTATATAGGATCCAGAAGCACCAACTAGAGGAAACATTGGAAACATCCGTTGAAAATCCTGTAAGTTGATAATTTTATTTACAGTTTTGTTGTTGGATTTCCATTTTCCCTTTCGCGTGGTTTTTCTTACTGGATCCTTGTTCTTTTTGGCATTTCTAATGATGGGTTCTCATAAATGAATTTACAAATGTATTTATTTATGTGCTTTATGGCATTGGTATTTTTTTTTCTTTCCTTAGCCATTTGAACAATTGTCCATTTACCAATCAATTTGGTAGTGTGCTAGAGCCAGAGGTGGAAATGGCCAATATGCCCCCCAGCGATAGGCATTACTTATGCCTGCGGCTTATTCCCTTGCTACCTTGTCGAGTCAGCCCGATTCGCAATTGACCCAACCATGTATCATTTTTTTGCATCAGAGAAAGGCACCAAAATCAAGTTTGTATACATGTAAAAGTGCCAGGTGTTTCTGTTTAGATTGATTCTCGAATAGATCTATATAAATTATTAACTAGCCTTAGTCCAAGCTGATCTTTCTTTGCTTGGTCCAGAGAGAGACTAGCTTATTATTAGTCTAGGCATCAAATCCTCTCCTAGATCTCTTGGGAAAATCCCAGATTAGAGTTTTCCCATTGAGATTGACAGGTCCATCAAGAATCGTAGTATAAAGGAATATATTTCTCTTCTCTGAGGTGAAACACAAATTTTGGGAAACAAATTCTGACCTAGTGGTGAAGATGGAAGAGTCTCAGGCCACCTACTAAGGTTCAGTGCCCCCAGATGGCATGAACAAGTGCTTGGCCAAGTGCAAGTCTACATGATTACGATGGAAGAGTACCCCTTGTACTGTAAATTTAGCATAATGAAGGTGCTATGGCTTATTCAATATTCACCCACACAATCTTGTAACATATGTCTTTAGGCCAGCTGTTGATCTGTGTTCAAGGGACTTATAGCCCACTCAACTCACCAACACAGACCCTATGTACAAAATTACTCTTGTTGACTATTTTGAGTCTTATACAAAGATCGTGCTTCAATATTTACCTCCTATCCATTCTTATTACCAGCTAGACAATGTAGACACCCCAACAAGGATGTACACCACTCAACAAATAGAAAAACATTTTTAGGCAACTAGAATTTGTCCAACAATGTTCAAACATATAGCTGTTGATAAATAACACACTAGGCACTTCTAAATTTGCCCAATAGTGATTTAAAAATGCCCCAGGCACTTCCAGATCACCAAGCAATGATATAAACTCTCCAGCAATGATAAAAACGCCCCCCCACACTTCTTAATTTGCGCAATAGTTATAAAAATATCACAACAATGATAAAAACACCCCAGGCACTTCTTGATTCACCCAACACTGAAAAAACGACCCAGCAATGATAAAAACGCCCCCAGGCACTTCTTAATTCACACAAAAGTGATAAAAACGGCCCAACAAAGATGAAAATGCCCCCGACACTTCTCAGTTCACCCAACAGTGATAAAAACAGCCCAGGCACCTCTAAAAACGCCCTAGCATTTATAAAATCGCAGAGGCACTGATAAATTTTTCTAAGACAAAAGAAATTCACCCCAAGTAATGAGATAATAGTTCCCACAAAGAAAAATAGCCCCATATAGTTAATAACTCTTAAGAAAATATCAATTTAGAAACTCTTACAGAAATACAACAGCTCTTTAATTCGGTCTCTTGATCTCTAAGATCAATTGGGCATCCAATGGATGTGATTTACTAGCTGTTGGATCCTTTACCAAACCAAAAAAATAACTCAAAAATGCATTAAACAATTGTAGCTTCAACAAAATTCTATTCTCTCACCATTCACGGTCATTGACAACCATTAATTAAAGGAGTGGGTTATTCTCTCGGCGATTTTCACCCGGGGCCCACCGGGTGTCATCGAGAGAGCCCACACGATGTTTGCAAATCATTATGACTCCGGTCGTTGTTTGAAAACCCATCATCGGTTTGTAGGTACCCACGCCATCGAGACACTGACAAACTCCCTGACAAAATCCTGAATTTTTCAGCGGGCCATCCACATGTTACCTCATGCATTAACTGCATGTATTTGGAGATTTTTTTAACGTAGTTGCAAGAAGGCTTCAAATTTGAAGCCTTCAGGGCCCTTCAGAGGCCATTTTACACATCATAGAAGACCACCTCAAATTTTACCATGCAAAAAAATTTTAATTTCATGGTAAGCCTGTCAATAATAAAATTAACCACTATAGTTTAAAATTGCAATAGAAGGGTAGCTTCAAATTTCACCCATCGACAGTTTTCAGTGGGAAATTGGGAATGCAACCACTAGCTAGGTGACTTGGGAGTGGGACTCGGTTACTCTCCAATATCCACCTGTTCGATCATCGATGGATCATGGAACATTGGGCCTCTAATAATACCATTGACCAGCTTATGTGGACGGGCTTACACTGTGCATCCCATGGCTTGAATGCTTCTAAGTTCTCGTGTTTGCAGCAAGCGCTTGCGTGTTTAACACATTTAATGGCAGCAACAACTTTATTATACATGGTTGGTGTTAAAAATCAATATGCTAAGACAGAAAATAGCAGCATTACATTCCATTTCACAATAATAGCATATACAGGATCATTGAAGAAACAACAAGCACAGCATAAACACAAGAGACAGAGATTTATCCTGGGAAACCCTCATGGGGTAGAAAACCCAGCAAAGCTTCCTCAATATAGATGACCAGCAATATACAAAGATGAAACCCTGAGACATGATCTCCTCCTCCACAATAGCAGACCTCTCCTCCACAAGTGCGCTATCCTCAAGTGAGTGAGTGTGTGTAAAATGAGGAACACACCTCCTCTATTTATACACTACTCTGACACATCTTTTACACAAGTACACGTAGGCTCGTATTTAACCAATGGGTTAAATACCCCACTACAACTGACTGGGCCGACCCCTCTAGGGTGGTCTAATGACCCTTTGACCCACATAACACATAAAGGGCCGACCTCCACTAGGGAAGTCTAATAACCCAAGTTACCACATTCTGATGGATGAATAAACATCTCCGGATATACAATAAGATCTTTACAGAGGAATGAAACATCTCCAGAATAATAAAGTACAATTATAATATTCTTTGAAGTTACAATATCTCAACACTCCCCCTTAACGAAAAGGATATTATAACAGCATTTGCACGAGCAAGGAGTCATCAACATCATACATGATACATCTATAAATCATTGGAAGCTTTCTCAACATCATCAGTAACTCAACTAGTTACTGGAATATCTTCAATACTGGAACATCAACATCATCAGAGTTGATAGTACTCAATCATCAGCATCGTCAACACACGATCAACAGCATCGTCATCACACAATCATCAGCATCATCATCACACGATCATCAGCATCGTCATCACATGATCATCAGCATCGTCATCACACGATCATCAGCATCGTCATCATACGATCATCAGCATCACGATCAACATCGTCATCACACGATCATTAGCATCACAATCAACATCGTCATCACATGATCATCAGCATCATCATCATACGATCATCAGCATCATCATCACACGATCATCAGCATCGTCATCATACGATCATCAGCATCGTCATCATACAATCATCAGCATCACGATCAACATCGTCATCACACGATCATCAGCATCGTCATCGCACGATCATCAGCATCGTCATCGCACGATCATCAGCATCATCAAAGGATGATGTAAACCAGTCATGTACATTTTGAACCGAAGTCCAGGGACGATCCAGTCCTATCATGTTCTCGGAGACCTCACGTCTACGGCTCAGTTTACAGGACCAAAGTCCAAGGATGATCCAATCCTTACCGTACATTTAGGACAGCGTCCAAGGATGACTTAATCCTCCACCGTACATTTAGGACCACGTCCAAGGATGACTTAATCCTCCACCGTCTTTTAGGACCACATCCAAGGATGACTTAATCCTCCACCGTCTTTTAGGACCACATCCAAGGATGACTTAATCCTCCACCGTCTTTTAGGACCACGTCCAAGGATGACTTAATCCTCCACCGTCTTTTAGGACCATGTCCAAGGATGACTTAATCCTCCACCGTACATTTAGGACCACGTCCAAGGATGACTTAATCCTCCACCGTCTTTTAGGACCATGTCCAAGGATGACTTAATCATCCACCGTCTTTTAGGACCACGTCCAAGGATGACTTAATCCTCCACCGTCTTTTAGGACCACGTCCAAGGATGACTTAATCCTCCACCGTCTTTTAGGACCATGTCCAAGGATGACTTAATCCTCCACCGTCTTTTAGGACTACGTCCAAGGATGACTTAATCCTCAACCGTACATTTAGGACCTACGTCCAAGGATGACTTAATCCTCCACCGTACATTTAGGACCTATGTCCAAGGATGACTTAATCCTCAACCGTCCACCAAGGACTTCATTCTCGAAGACATACGTCTACGGCTCTTCTTTAGGACTGAAGTCCAGGGATGATCCAATCCCCTCACATGTTCACCAAAAACTTCATTCTCGAAGACATACGTCTACGGCTCTTCTTTAGGACTGAAGTCCAGGGATGATCCAATCCCCTCACATGTTCACCAAGAACTTCATTCTCGAAGACATATGTCTACGGCTCTCTTGAGGATGATGCAATCCTATCATGTCCACCAAGGACTTCATTCTCGAAGACATACGTCTACGGCTCTTCTTTAGGACTAAAGTCCAGGGATGATCCAATCCCCTCACATGTTCACCAAAAACTTCATTCTCGAAGACATACGTCTACGGCTCTTCTTTAGGACTGAAGTCCAGGGATGATCCAATCCCCTCACATGTTCACCAAGAACTTCATTCTCAAAGACATACGTCTACGGCTCTCTTGAGGATGATGCAATGCTATCATGTCCACCAAGGACTTCATTCTCGAAGACATACGTCTACGGATCTTCTTTAGGACTGAAGTCCAGGGATGATCCAATCCCCTCACATGTTCACCAAGAACTTCATTCTCGAAGACATACGTCTACGGCTCTCTTGAGGATGATGCAATCCTATCATGTCCACCAAGGACTTCATTCTCGAAGACATATGTCTACGGCTCTCTTTAGAACATATGTTCAAGGATGATGCAATCCCCTTGTCACCTTTGACCCTATCTAAGGACCATCCACCAACCTCTTTGTCGACATCACTAATATAGGTATCCTCATTATCGACGTCACTGTCGATGCAGGAAATCTCATCATGAGTTATCACATCACTCCCCCTTTCGAGGAGGGTCCTTCTGAACTATATTAAGTTTGTCTCAGAAAACTTTACTTGAGGTAGAGGTTTGGTTAGTACATTGGATCGGTAGAGGTTTTGTTAGTACATTGTTACAAATTCAAACTTTTGGTTCCTTTCTGCACCATATCGTCTGTGTATAGAAACAATATTCAACCTTGTAGCAAAGGTTGAGATCCTCATCACCCATGGTGATCATTAAGCTCATCAATTGATTATCGATCCTGGGTACCCATATAGAACCTGATTCACACTTCTTCTTTAATTACACCATTAAGAGAATGGTCTTATCTAGCCACTTGGAGCAAACATCTTATCATGATTCTCACAAGCCTTCTATAGTGTGTTTGATTTGTAAATCCTTTTGTTTGAACATCCATCGCTTGTTCAGTGTTCATCATTCATCATGATCTTTCCTACAAATAAAAATTAAGTACATGATTAGTAATACTTCATAATCATCAAATCATATTGACATGATAACCTATTATGCATATAGATATCATTTACATAGTTATGTAACTATTTTGACCAATACTTTGGCACAACACTTTCCCATATCCTGTATGCATACAGTGGCTATCTAGATGCCTTCCATCTCTACCAGAACATACTATGGAGAGTGTGCACAGCTCTCAGCATGTCAGCAAAGAGGTTTCATTCTAGACAAGCAACAATGGAATGTTTGTCCAACTTACCAATCATATGCATATTAGTAGTATACTGTTCAATGCTCTATGAATGTTTACACTCAGCATGATATATTCTAGGAATACAAATATGCATACAAGCAATATCATTTACTATTTCAAATAACAACTCAAATACTTATCTTTTATGTTTGTGTGGTTGCCTCCCGCTTGATCTTCTATATGTCTTTTGAACTTCTATTCATTCTGTACCACTGTGCATGCTCAAGTGTGCACTAGTGTCATCCTCATACACAGACATACATTCATTAGTATATTCTCAATATTATCAAAACATTCTAGTTCTAAATAATCTTTGAAAATGTAGAGTCATGATTATAGATAATATTCAAGGTTTCAAGGAAGTCTTCTTTTACTTCTGCATATTCTTGTTTGATCATAGTACTCTTCTGGTTAATTAGATCATCAAGATAAGAGACATAATATGCATAAACCCTTGATTACTAACTTTATGAATAAGCATAACCAATCATACCAAGTATACTTATATAAGGGATCCTAAGGTAAGATTCTAACTTGTCATAGGAAAACATACCTGGATTAGTATATCTGCTTAGCTATGTACAACATACCTAAACAATCTCTTCAATGATTTAGAGATCCTGATCTAGAACCTGCATGTCTCATAGGTTAAGCATAATATAACAAAGTCATACATACCTCGTAAGTAGAACAAAGATTATGGATGAGTCTTTGTCTTCATGTTGTCATGTTTTAAGGAGCTTGATTTGTCTTTTGTGATGTACCTGTATCTTGTTAGCAAACGACATCAACCTCATACAACACCATAATGCATTAGTACAATCATATAGCCCTAATCAATGAATGTCTTCGATCATTCACATGCATTCATACTATTACTAGGGTGATAAGACAATTCTAACATTAATCAAGATTGTACTAATAAATAACATGAAGACAAACACATTATGAACTTAATCAAGAATCAGATTTCAAGACATACCTGAACCTCAAGTCATACCTGTCGAGACTTCTTGTAGTCTTCTTATGTAAGGCCTTAGCCTCAACTCCCCCTGAAACTTGATCTAGAGCTTGATTAGGGTTTGCTAGAGAAACCCTAAAAATTCAATCTTTGACTTTCACACTTCCGAATGAATGGAAGGATGTGTCTTGATGAGCTGATCAAACTAGCATACTTCAATTTTGAAATCTCCAAAAATTGACCCCTCAAAATTGCCTTTCAAACTTCTAGATATTCTTGACAGGATCCCGAACTAGGGTTTGATGAAGCCCACCCTTTTGCTCAATCAAAAGGTTTGATCCAAGGCTCTAAAATCTTATTTTTCTGAGGAGATTCCAGCCGTGGATTCCGATTCCAAAAATTCTAACTTTCTCCGAAACCCTAAATTCCGGAAGCCATGAATAAAGGTGCTCCAAAAATAATTCTGTTTTGACAAAAATATGCACCTGATTGTTTCTGCTATAACTCTGAAATTTTTGCTCCACAGGGTCTGAAAACGTTTTCTGTAGTATCCTGACCTGTCATCTTTCCATCCTGACAGGTCTGACCTCCATTGGATTTTCTAAGAGAGAGTTATGCCAAGTGTCGCAACGTGACCTGTTTATGGGATAAAACAGGAGAGTGAACTTGTACGGCATGCCACGTGTCACTGTTTGACCTTCGGCCTCTGAAAACATTTCCTGAGATAGCTCGCCCTGTTATCTTTCTATCCTGATAGGTCTGACCTCAATTGGACTCTCTGAGAGAGAGTTATTCCAAGTGTCGCAACGTCACCTGTTTATGGGATAAAACAGGAGAGCAAACTTGTACGGCATGCCACGTGTCACTGGTTCACCTTCAGCCTCTGAAAACGTTTCCTGAGATAGTACATTCTGTGTACTACCTGTCACTTTTTACGAAATTTCATTTGGAGCTTCCTAGCCCAAGTTATGACCTTTTTTCCAAGGTTACCTAATTTTGACTGAGATCTGGAAGAGGCAGAAACCCTAACTTGTACTGATCATAACTCATAAAGTACAACGAATCTGAGGGTTCCCTTTGGACACAAGGTACCTGGGGATGTTATCTTCGACCTATAAACTTTTCAGACCCTGAAACTTCGCATAAATGGATTTATAGCGAAAGTTCCACGATGACTGGTTTTTGCTATGTAAAACCCTAACCTTCAAATTGTCGTAAGTAAAGCAAGTGTCGTAAGTGCCATACCTTGCCTTCTTTCAGGTTAGCTCTGATACCATGTTAAAAATCAATATGCTAAGACAGAAAATAGCAGCATTACATTCCATTTCACAATAATAGCATATACAGGATCACTGAAGAAACAACAAGCACAGCATAAACACAAGAGACAGAGATTTATCCTGGGAAACCCTCATGGGGTAGAAAACCCAGCAAAGCTTCCTCAATATAGATGAATAGCAATATACAAATATGAAACCCTGAGACATGATATCCTCCACCACAATAGCAGACCTCTCCTCCACAAGTGCGCTATCCTCAAGTGAGTGAGTGTGTGTAAAATGAGGAACACACCTCCTCTATTTATACACTACTCTGACACATCTTTTACAAAAGTACACGTAGGCTCGTATTTAACCAATGGGTTAAATACCCCACTACAACTGACTGGGCCGACCCCTCTAGGGTGGTCTAATAACCCTTTGACCCACATAACACATAAAGGGCCGACCTCCACTAGGGAAGTCTAATAACCCAAGTTACCACATTATGACGGAGGAATAAACATCTCCGGATATACAATAAGATCTTTACGGAGGAATGAAACATCTCCAGAATAATAAAGTACAATTATAATGTTCTTTGAAGTTACAATATCTCAACAGTTGGTGGCTCATACTTGTTGTTGGTAGCGGGCTTACCAAGTTACCAGTTATCACATACCAATTCATGAATTTTGACTCCGTGAGTTAATTGAGTATTCAATGTATAATATACTATGTTAATTTGCCCCGAATTTGGCATTTCGGATAAAATCCACAATCCAAAAACTTATTGTAATGTTGCAGGCTGCTGCTCCACCCGAGGCCCCTACCCACGGCCCTATGTTTTCTTTGTTGTATCAAGTTAATCCTACCGTCTACGACTCCCATCCTCACACCTTGTGTTTTCTTTGTTGTATCAAGTGAATCCTGCAGCTCCCGAGTCCCACCTTGTGTTTTCTTTGTTGTATAAAGTCAATGCTCGAATTCCATGCTTCCATAGATCCGACCATCAATATATAATATTACAGGAATACAAATAAATATTTTTCTTATGCCCCTACTCCATTGTGGTCGAGCTACTTCCAAGTTTCACCTACCCTATCTCCTCTAGTCCTCCAGGACAGTTTGTAGAGCGAAGCTGCCAATGCTAGCCTACCATAAACATATATAAAGAAATTCATTTTCTTTGAGGAGCTCAACTTCAAGGCTGATTGGATTGCTGACATCCTATGAATTTACAGGCATGTATATATCATTTTATCCATTCATGATCCCATCAATTATTTAATTTTTTTTTTATTTGATTAAAATGATGTAACTTCAAAGTTCAAACACAATATTATTATTTGACTGAAATTTTGTTACTTCAAATGGGCCTTGAAGGCTTCAAATTTGAAGCCTGGACCCGAGAGTGGGTTTGTCACAAATCTTTGTCAGATGCTATTTAGAACAGCATTTATTAATTCCCAACCGTAGCAACAATAACAATTGCTTCTTTCTTCATATGTTCTGTGTATACTCAACAGAACATTAGTTGGTATGTGATAACTGGTAACTCTTGTTGCTCGATCGAAGCTCTTGAGAATTTAGTTGCCCTTTAACTTTCCTGAAATGGAGGGGACAAGGAAGACCATTGTTTTCACTCTGAAACTGAGTGCTTCCCCATGCAGCTGCCATTGGCCACGGTTGTAGCCCTACGGGACACAAGTGTGCGCACTGTGCCCCCCAACTTTACCAAAAATCCTAGGGATTTGGGGAAGTTCCCACTCTGCCAATCTCCATGCATCTAGTTAATGAGTCAGATCAAGAATGCAGAACTTGTATCTAAAACTGTATTGCATGAGTTATTTTCCCCAATTGCTCAATCGTCGAATCGACACCTTCCTCTAGTACGCGGTTTAAGATTCTTGGTATTTATTAATATGAAGATCACCAATGCTACTACACTTACAATCCCAACTAGCTATCGAATTTCAATACGATTGAGAATATGCAACAACATCTGGTGAAGGACAATGTTGAATGCTGGCAATTTTCTTAGAATTCCCAGTGCCCACTCCTACGTTCGACTGTATGAACTGGGACAATTGTTTTTTTTGTAATCTTGATTTTTAGAACGACAGTGCTACTTTACCTTTTGATTTTGTTGCCCTTATCGGCTGGTCTGGAATAGAACAAGAACTTCAACCATCTATGCATCTCCTCTCTACTTGGTCTACCTACGTTTTTCCTATGCTTCATAACCCATCCTCTACTCCATCATACCACAGAGTTAGTATGTATAATGAGATCTAGGAGGATGGATATAGAGAAGAAGCATCTAGGGTCCTTAATCAGCTATTGACAACAAAAGCTACCTAGAGTTAGATAGTTCTCTTTGTTCAAACCATAACATAGCATGTAACATGTAAGGAGCGCTTAAACTTATTCTATCCCAAGTACGTGTGGCATTCATAGTGTTGAATGAAAAATTAAAACATATATTGTTGTCATTGACATTCAATTCTGTCGTAGGGTACACAATTAGAGTGACAAAGAAACTTGCTATTAGTTTTCAATCCAATCCAACTTCTTTGTTGAATTGTTCTCTCTAATAGACTTGCGTGAAGGAGGATTATAAATGGCATAGGCAACGCTGTTGTTTGATAAATGTGCATGAAAGTGAATTATGGTCCTCAATTCAACGAAGTAAAAAAAGTTACCATTCAGATTATTTCCCTTCACCTTTTTTACTGCCTTTCTGCATACATCTCTATTGTTCACTAATTTACCAACAGATACAGACCAGACTCAACGTCCAATTTTTTTGGCTTTTGAAACAATTTCTTCTTTTTTTTGCTTACATTATCATTTTTTCCATTGTTAAGTAGGCTAGATTTTATGTAGGCTAGAATTTATCTTAGTTTGAAGAATGCTAGTGATTTACAAAGACCGAACTTTTCCAAGAATAAACATCACGTTTCTTTTAGAAGAGTTGAAGAACCCAATTCTTCATCGAGCTTGTATTGTTCGAAGCAGCCTAGGAACCCATTTTAAGAGGTAATAAATATTATTATACTGGTTAAAAGTTGGATTGGAATTGGGCTAACAAGCTAACTGTAGCTGCACTGATGCAGAAAAAAAGATCTATAAAATTAGTTATGGCAATTCACACTGAACACCTGGAAAGTGGATTTTCTATGTGTCTCCTAAGTTATGTTTCACTAATAATTTCCTCATGTTCAAGCAGATTATGAAAGAGTAAAATAGTATTAATTTTGGCTGTCAGGATGAAAGTTGGATTGGAATGGGGTTAGCAAGTTAACTGTATTATTATATACTCGTTAAAAGTTTAAGAGGCGAGATCAAGTTGGGAAATTGCGAAGATGGAAAAGGTGCCATAGTGGCCTAGAGACTGAGCCGCTACATTGGGTCGAAATATGGTTGTTTTATATGGCATATATAACATTCAGTGCCGTATCCACTGCAAAATAAAGCCTGTCAACTTTACTACGTAAGTAAACAATGAAATTTTGATGTACTAGTACATTTTCAAATGAAAAGAATGACTTAATTTTACATGGCAGCATTGAAGGGTTCAATATCTCATAGCCCTTCATAGTGAAATGGGACCCCACCCTTCAAATTTGATCCCTGGGTCACTTGCAAGAATCGTGAGCCAAGGGTAGTCTCTTTCTGGAAATATGACTCTTTTAAAATTAATTCCATTCCAAGTCTATCAGGAAACTCCACGACAACAGCCTATGGGTTCAAGGCTGCGCTAGGGTTGAGGCAAGCTTCTTTAGGCTTGCTATAATGAACATCACTCCAATCTCCAGCTCGAGGTCCTTAAGGGATGAGATGGCCTCCACAAAATTGTGCAGCAGCAACCTAAAAAGATCTCCCCAGGCATCGTTCTCATGAATAATGACCTAGGGCACAAAATGATAAAGGGCGGATTTGCCTTTGTAGCTGGGCGTTCTTACAAGCATTAACACCTTACGAATCGGATGAAATTCATGCCCAAACTTGATGGCTGTCACATAGAGATGAACATGGATCAGACATCCCTGAGGCCTACAAACCGTTCTCACACTTTTCCCTTGAAGTGCCACTTCCATACTACTGAGGTATAATCGATATCGTTGGGAGAAATGATCTTTGTTTATGGATCAAAATAATTGCTTACTACAGGTCAGAACCATCCTGAATTATCTCGGTACTTCAATCAATAAAACTGACTAAATGGAATCCATCTGATAACACAGTAATTACCACAACGTATTTTCCAAGCACAGTCCAGACTATTATCACAAGGGCTCTGTCATGTGTTCAGATTCATTGAACCAATCCCCAAGATGTAGAAACCTTCCAAGCATGCCAGAAACAAGGATTTGATTCATGTGTTGATATTTCAAATACTCTTCGTTTGCGACTGAGGAATTCCATTCAGATGTTGGGTTTGGAGTAACCTCCAGAACCAGAATTTAATCACTGTCGAAAGCTGTCTTTCCCCTTTATCTGATGTGTGCATCAAGCTTGGTGAAAACTCCTCAAAATTCTGTTAGAAGAGTCTCCAAGTCTGCTACTAATAGAGTATGTACAGTGCACAGATATTCATTGCAAGAAATATGTCTACTAGAAGCCCCTTTTCAAAATTGTCTTAGTAAATCATCTGCACTAACTTTTCCAAAGAGTTGCCAATGCTCTGTGTTTGAAACTCTGATTTCTTTCCTCAATATGCTGCAATACACGTCCATCAAGCTGTCACATAACATGTTGTTGTTTATGCCCAGACTATCTGTAGGTTATTGTAGGTCACTACCTGAGATTGTAGATACTGCCCAGAATTCCCTTATGAAGTCAGAGACTACCCAGATTCAAGAATTGCTGCTGTAAATGCACATGATTGAGGGTTTTCAGCCTTCTTTAATACCCAGACTGTTGCTATAGGAAGCCTGCAAACCAGAGTGTTGTACTTGCACCAAGAAATTCCATTTTCATGAGATGACACCCATGCAAAATGGGTGGTAACACTTCCCACAACTATACGGTCAGAAGGACCTCAAGATTGCACTTTGTTATTTTATTCACCATAAATGTTTGAATTCTATGAATTCCCAATCCCATGTAGGCCATTGTTTAAGATATGACTTGATATGCAGTTCAACCCTCTAAAATAATGTGGTTGTCCTTGATTTGCAGAAGATAAAGGATTCCCTCCTCTAAAATAGGTGGTTGTCCTTGATCTACAGAAAGATATAGGATGTCCTCCTCTTGGCTCTGGAATTCAATCATGCAGAAGATTGTCGTTTCAGATTGGCAAGAACATACTGCTACAGATAGAAGAAGGTATGAGCAGCGGTAATTCAAAGGTGTATTATTTATTTTTATGTGTAATATTTTAGTCAGAAGTGACAGAACAGATTTGATCTCCTGAGTAGTAGGATGAGGGATGCATGTAGTTGTGATCTTGTGGTACTGCTCATTGATTAAATGTTGAATTTCGATTTAGTTAATACTAGCAGTAGTATCATTTATTTTATGCAACAAAGAACCTTTGTATGTAATACTTTGGAAGCTTTGTTAACTTGTCTTGTGTTAGGAAGAGATTTAATTTATGCATTCCAGTAAATACTATTTCTAGGTTTTATAATACCTGGAGGGCATGGCACCTTTGAGTGAATTGCATCCTCTGATCCTGTGTAGATATTTTTTCAACAAGAAGATAAGGTAGTCAAGTTGGGAGAAGCATCTAGAATTGATGACACCAATTGAGGTGAGATAACCTTAGATTATTCTCACTGTATGCCATTATTTAGAGGATGCAAATTCAGTATTTATAAAGATCCTTGACATTACTAGAAGCTATCTCTTCCCTTTTGTGTTAGATAGTATGGAGAATAGTTGATTAACTTTGTTTCATGTGGATTTTGTTTTTCCCAAATTTGTTTCTAATGAAATTAAACTAGCAATGACATTAAATTAGCAATTGCATTTGATGGTGCAAAAAGAATGCTGTAATAAGAAGGCATAGTGGAAGTGATATACTTAAGAGAGAACTTGAGAATTGGAAAATTGTGAAGTTTAAGGAAGTGCAGGAAGTAGCAGCTCGTTGCTATGGAATTTTAATTTTAAATAGTTTAATTATGGTTTTTGTTGACTAGTTTTAATTTTGTAGAATTTCAGAGGAATCCCTTCCAAAAATGGGCGAAAATGAAGGTGTGAAATTACCTGAATCATAACCTCGGGATTGGATAAACACAAATACCTCCTCCAGATATAAACACCAGATCTTTCAAATACCTCCATTTTTTAAATGTAATCTATGATACCGATAAACACACTATCGATTGTAAACTCTGCTTGGAGGATGAAAAACAAACCTGAAAAAATGTGTTATACCTTACCGTGATTATGGTTGTGGTTTGGCTGTATTATATATAGAGTTTGTATTTGATTATGTTATTCCTTGGAGTGAGGGGGAGCCCAATAATTTCAAACAATTACGAACACATAGCAATAGCATAAACCATGGCCTACTAACATGGGGATCCAACAAATTAAAATGCAAGTCCAAACAAAACCAAATTTCTCAACTAGTTCATGTATAGTGTTTCTTTGTTTGGTACTCCAAGTTGGGTTGAGAACCAAGAAGGGTATGGAGGGTACTTCATGTAGTAGTGAGACAAAAACCCAAATGTACTGCAACATTTTTTTTACAGTTTCTGCAGAATGCACAAATTTATTTATCTCCTTTACTGCATTTCTTTTTTCCTCAACTTCTTTACGACTAATCATCCGACCACCACTGCGCACTACTTCATATTTCCCAATTTGTAAATTGTTTCGCAAGTGGAGGTGAATCAGACAATCTTGCCATCTTGCTGCACTACTCTCACTGCCCCAGAAACAATTCAATTCAAAGTTTGATTATCCATCATCATCTTCTTGCTCAAAGTCACAGCCGAAGGTGATCCATCTCGAACTGCAACCACAGCAATCATCACCGCTAATGCAAAGAAGTTAAAATTTAAGGAAGGTTGTCTCCATACCTATTCATCTATTTCCGACTTGTCATATTCATGCCAATCAATTTTGCCATTAATGCTGAGAATATAACAATGGCAATTGATAAAACATATTTTTAATTATCATCGCTACATGATTGATTTTAACTTACAGGAGGGTTCATCTCCACTTCCTTTATTCAGGGATGCCATCAATTTACCCTGTCTAGTCCTTGTGCACCTACTATTGTCACCAAAATATTGTCAAAAATATTCAGGGATGCCATCAATTTACCCTGTCTAGTCCTTGTGCACCTACTATTGTCACCAAAATATTGTCATAACCTTTTTGGACCTTTGTTCCTCACACGAGGAAGAGATTCTCTTTATTCAGATTTACAGGTTCGCTCTCTCTTTTCAAGTTTAACTCGTTATAAACCTTTTTGGACCCTTCTTCCTCACAAGAGGAAGAACTTCTCTTTATTCAGATTTACAGGTCCACTATCTCTTTTCAAGTTTAACTCATTATAAGCAAAGAAAACCTAATACAAATAGCCCATGTGGGGCTAATTGATCCCCAGTAGCCCATATAGCGCTAATTGATCCCCAGTCATTATGTGAATTATATCTATAACAAGGATTGCATTTATCGAATTTGATATTTGAAGGAAGTGGGAAGTAGGTGGATGACTGAGCAATGAACATTCATTAACAACAAAAACAAAAATTACATTGATTATTGCTGCCAACAAAATGGAAGTAATGAGAAGATTTCTGACTGAGCAATGAGCATTCATTAACAACAAAAACAAAAAATTACAATGATTGTTGCTGCCAACAAATTAAAAGTCCTCAAGGTGCAACTATTTTGGTAATCTGTCCTCCTGAGCCTTAAGACATTCTTCAAGATTATTTTGTCTTGAAGGAGTTACAGGGTAGAATAAGGGAAAAATGTTGAAAAGTTTTTTCATCTTAATTCAAGATTGGATGGCACTATCAATTTATCTCATGTGTATAAGTGAAAGGAGCTTTGTATTCCCAAAAGGAGCACTATTAGTTCCTGCAAGATCTGTAGATGTAATTTCCAAAAGTAAAAGAAGAGTATTATTTTGATTGACCCATAAATCTTTGTAGGGCCCTTTGAAGGTCTTACAAAAACGTGGAAAACCATAGATTAAATATTATGTCATGATAAAAAAACATGAAAAAACATCCTAGAAACCTCTTAGATTGTACAAAACTTGTAGTTGAAACAATCCATTGCTTTTTTTATTGAAGTAAATATATGCATGGGTTGCATGGAAAAAACCTAAAATGGAAAAAGACAAACTTAAAAATGCATTAGCAGAACATAATTCATAAATAAAAATGGAATTACATTGATGGCCTTGAGGAATCCAACTTCTTTTCCTGAAAAGGACATGCTTAGAAGAGAGATGTATCTTGCAGAGAGAAGGCATGAGTATTCAAAAGTCGAGAGAATCAAAGCGAGATTGTAGGAATTAGAATTCCTTTCTCTTCACAGCAAAAGCAAGGATGCAAAAGCCTTGATGCTTGCAAAAATAAATAAGAAAAACAAGGCTGAAAATTTCAAGAATGCTTTTGAGATCAAGCTTGTAAGCCTTAATCTTAAAGCAGGTGAAGTCGGGTATGATCCTTTCACTTAGCAGTGGACTCAATCTCAAAATTATTACACTACAAAGGGAAATGTTGCGGAAGACAACATGGGTGCTAACAAAGAGGCAAATGCAGCCAAGGTAGAGGGAGCCACGGCATTGGAAACGACCGAGGATGATGGAAAGCTTGTGGACACTGATGCTCCTATATCTGAAGATGCAGTGGTGTTTTATTTGCATGATTTTGAACTTCCAATTTCACTTGCTGGACTGTAGAAGTATGGGGGTGCTCAAGGGGCCCATTTAGCTTTTATGGCTAGAAAGCAGAGGATCGAGGCAACTATTGGAGTACAAGTTCCTAGGAATGATGGAAGGCAACATAGCCTGACCTTAACTGTGAATGATTACAAATGTAGAAGAGACCCGATTTGAAAATAAATAATCATATTTTGTCTACTTGTTGGTTTCCCCATTAATGTTGATATGAAAGATTTGGAGATTTCCTTTTAGGATTGCCAGCAGCATATACAGAAAGCTTGAAAGTGAACATTTCTGTAAACTGTTTCCAATTCTCTATATCCTCTACTGTTATAAGCACTTTAAAATACTACTGCAATAACATAATTAAGTTATTAACAAATGATTGTCATTTAAAAGTAGCACATTATGGATTTTGGTAGGAATGAAAACAACAATGTGTTGAAAATATAGGTTGTATAGTGAGACATTAAAAGTTCAATGATTTGTTATTTGTGACAACCATTATGCTAACAAATGTTATATAATGTTCCAAATGATTCATTTCCTCCATGTAACTCTTTCCATTGCAACTTATATAGTAGTTGATGAAACATGGCATTTTATGTTTGAGATTCATGTTTGAGTGCAGCTTTTTTTAAATTATTGTTGAAATATGGGGTCTATTTTATTTTGCATTCATGTAATAAATGCTATGTTTTATTAATTTCTGTTAACATAGTATAGTTTGCATAAATGTTTTTATAACATTGTGGTTGTTTTGCTTCGCTTTGTTGTTTTTTTCCTCGTTTCAATTGACTGCATTTCTATTTAATGTAAGCAACTATCTTTTACATGTTAACTAAATTTGGCCGAATTGGAGAAAAACATTTGAAAATTGCGACAAAATTTGGTCCACCCATATAATTCGGTTCAATCGGGATTCAGTATGGCCAGGTAATTGTTGTTCAAACTGAACCAAACCACATCCGATTTTCACAAAAAGAAGTCATCTCCCCAGAAACCTTAAACTTTTTACAAGAAAATGCATTTCAACTTTCAAGCCACCCAAGGAAACATGATTCACCCATTTCTCTTCCTGTCCTGCCGATGCACGTCACTATGTCATTTTGGAGTTATCTTTGGGAGATTTCTGCCACCACAAGGAGATTCAGGAGACTATGTTGTTTCCCATGCTTGCGGATTTATCTGCCTTGCTTATGTGTGAAGCATTGAAGACTCGAGGAGACTGCATTTTGTAATTGGGTCTCTGTTGCCTGCACCTTAAAGGTTTGATTAGACCTTCATAAACAAAGTAAAATGAAGCATATCAACAAATCCAACAAATTAAATAAGTAGCTTCTACCAGGTATTTAGTCATATATTCTCTGTTTTTAATGTGCATATTTGCTAAATTAATTTTAATTTGAGAAGGGTGTACCTAATTCCTGTGCATACCTTACTCCCCAGAACATACAGAACAGGTTATGGAACCTACCTTGTCAGAAGTAAAACCACAAAACAGACACACACACACACCCCTACAAACATAGGAAAATAGTGTGGACACAACCTTGTAATAATCTCAACAACAAATTAGAATAAAAAAATGTAGTTTGCTAGTTTGCAGGTTTCTAATTTTTTTCTTTGGCTCCAGCTCTATACAATGAATATGGGATTTTAGTTCGGCTTTGGCTCCAGCTCTATGAATGGAAGGTTATTGTAACTCCATTTTGGGCATGTTTCTATGTGTAGTGGGACTGTCGAATTGGGCGTTAAGCATGTAGTTATTTTGCTTTTGTTAGATCAATATCAAGGTACCATCATTTTTGGGTCTTCAGTGCCACTGCAGTATGATTGTTTGTTTGAGTTTGTGGGCTCTTTTGTTTTCTCGGTGGAGGTTGCCATTGCCCTTCTCAGTGGGCACTTGCCACTTGCATGCCTGAAAGTACCAAAGAGCAATGGGATGCCAAGCATTCTACTTCAACAACTGATAGCTAATTGAAACATAGGATGTCATGCAACAAAGTAAACTATTAAAATACATTAAACATTATCAACATCAAAGCAAGATTCGACAGAAATATCTACTTCCAATTTATGAAGAAAAATTAAAGCAGAACATGACAGAGGGAATAAGCAAAATCTTACTGTAATGGAGTAGCAGACTTCCTCATGATAAAATAATTGGATGTTGTTCATCTTTTGAATCAGGCCTCATAAATTTTCCATTATGTTGTAGAGACATAATCGATCATTGTTCTAGTATTCATGTTATAAGCCTTCCCATTTGATGAGTCTTGACTCTTGAGTCTTGCATGGTGTGATGGTAGGCTGGGTAGAGTAGGAATGTGTGTATCACTTGGATGTGGATTAAGGGCTGGACACAGTCCAAGAAAAAAAATTAGAAACCTGCAAACTAGCAACACCCCGAGATGAACCAAACAGTGCCACATAGACACAAAAATCAAAATACAACTCTTTACAAATTCCCGGGTCTTTATGTAAGGGAGCAACATGAGCCTGGCAATGAAATTGAAAGAAAACCCATCCGTTTACAACTTCTTAGGAAAGGGAGCAGCATGTTTGTGGTCAAGAGTAACCAAAGATCCATTCCCCTCAAGCTTTTAAAAGGATGTGCAGGGGAAGAACACACCCGTAGAGAAAAAGATAGAGCTGCCCCTAAAAAATAGTGGGCATAAAAGACTACTGCAAGACAATCACAATATGAAAACAACATATAAGGTTAAGAGGCAGCACCTAGCCAATATCACATGCATAAGCATTCAAACTATCATTGAAAGAACACTCAACCCCAAGGGCTTCATGACCCAATGAAAATGAAATTTAGACCCTTCAGGCATTTTGATGTCAGTGCTTATTGGTTCCCTACTCTCTCTCTAGCTATGGACACAAGAAGTCCATGGCTTCTGCCATTGCACAAGTGTTTCAACAAACTTATCTCATCCTATGCACCAGAATCCTGGGCCCTTCTCTCGACCTTACAACAGTCACCTCCCTGCCTTCTCTAGCCACCAATATGTATAGCTACTAGCTCTATATGCAGGGAAAACCATAATAATTTTTGGTGCAGGGAATGCATGTGTATGAGGGAGGCAAGCACAGTTGATAATTTATCTTCAACCAAATATGGTAATATAATATTTAACTACTGAACCAGATGGAAACTAGGATGGGAACCTTTTCTAGTACCTTTCCTTTATACTAGAGAACTATTTGAGAAGAAACATTCCTCTTACAAACAAATGACAAGGAAACTTACTTTAACTGTACTGGTGGCCTACTGGAGAATAAGTACAGAAGAAAAAAATGGTGGTATTGATTGTAATTCTTATCATGCATTTCTTTTGCCATAGTAAATCACAGATTAGTGAACAAAATTTGCACAGTCAATAGTGAAATTGCAATTCAATCGGCCAAAGTGTTATGGACCATTTAAGGGGGACTATAAACAGACTCTGCTTTCTCCTAAAAGATAGTGTGCAATCATTTGGTGAAATCAACATCTATAAGATAGCAGCTATATGATCAGTGAAAGTGAAGGTAAGAAACCAATTAAAAAAATAATAAGATAAGAGGTGTTTGTAACTCATTCACATTATAACGGAGCTTCTACTTAATCTTCATTGTGTGGAAGAGAATGGATTTCCTTTTCTTGTAGATGGCACAATATAGAGAATTTCATACCTTTAATTATTCTTTTTTATGAGGAAATATGTAAATGGTTGGCCTATTCTTGAATATAAGTACACAAATTGTAGGTAGCACACAGAGGTTGGTAGTAACATTCGGTAATCTGTATACTAATCAATAAATATGAAGATGGTTAACAAATACCAACTTGTAAATTGGGAGGTTAGTCATTCAAACCTCAGGTGAAAATTGCTTCTATCTTCCCAATGTAGCCCCTCAGGACTTCAGTAAGGTCTGTTTCAGTACACTAGTAAATCCCTTTTCATTCTTTATCTTTTGTGGGCACCATTATTGTCTGTTTTTATGTCATAAATGGCCGAGAAGATGGTTTATAAAAATACATATGTTGAATTTACTTTTGATCATTGTATTATACACGAGATCTGCAAATTTCATTGTATTCAATTCGGGTATGGTTCTTTTGGGAAGTGAAGAGCATTAAGATTGCTAGAGATCTGGCCTTTTGTAGTCCTTCTTGTAAAAATTCACATTTTAGCACTATTTAGGGTTTATAGGATCTGAACTGTTCTCTTAAATGCCATGATGGACTTTTCTTGCTTTAATTACTTTCACCGAATTCATCAAAACTAGAAATATTTGCATAGATCCCCATTTTGTTCTTGACACTTTAGCATGGCAGATATTTTTTCCTTTATTTTCGCAAAGCATGTGACAATCCTCATTCATGGGTGTAATAAGTTACCTTTGAAACATGTAATTTCATGGGGTGTTATTCTAATCAAAATTGATTCAGATCTATCTCCCCAAGATGGTAGGAGGTCCAATTAAGCCATTTTACAGGTAATCTTTCTGTAGGGTAGGTGTTACAGCCGTGCAATGTATGTGAATGCACGAAGTGCATACATATGTAAGGATCTTTATCTCGCTTGAGATGCGTGACAAGTCCAGGTTTTAGTGTTTCGCTTTAAACATTGTCATGGTTTGTAATCCAATTTATTTTCTGTCTCCATTATTTTTAAGGCATATATCTGTTAGCAAGAAACATTACAATTGGCCTGAATACAATTTTTAAGGGAAAGATGGCCATCAAAGGGTGAAGCACTGATCACACTGACTCTCCTGGAGCTTAGATGCGATGACACAAGGGTACTATTCCATTAAAATCACCCATAACTTGCGCTTGACCCCAACTACTTATTTGTGCCTTCAAGGGATTTGAACCCTGGTGGATTTCCTAACATGTCAATGTCTGCACTGCCAAATCGCAACCGTATCGGTTGTCTCCAGCTTTTCACAGTAGCAATTTACTTGTTTTCAAGATATCCCTTCTTACTAGGCATAATTTTGACTAATTCGTTGAAGTAAAGGACCATGACCAACAACATTTGTTAAATGCTTATTGTTGATTATCTGATCTATTCTTCCAATGCTCCGATCTACTATTTCTCATTGAGACTGAAATTTTCTGTGGTGCTTACTAGGGTGATGAGCTCCAGGTTAAAGTGAACAAGTTATCTTCAATAAAGACGCAGCTTCCTTATGATTTTTATTCTCTGGATTACTGTAAACCAAAAACAATTGTCAATAGTGCTAAAAATCTTGGAGAAGTTCTTCGTGGAGATCGCATTGAAGTTCCTAGGGAATCTTTATCATCATTGGACGAATTTTGAAGTGTCTAGGGCAAGTAATGAAGTGCCTAGGAAAACATGGAAGTGGATGGGGGCGTTTTTATCTTAGCTGCAAGAATTTTGAAGTTCCTGGGGAAAATATTGAAGTGTATGGGTGTTTTTATCATCGTTGGGAGAATTTTGAAGTGGCCGAGGAAAGTATTGAAGTGCGCGGGGCACTTTTCTCATCACTGGGTGAATTTAGAAGTGCATGGGGCAAGTATTGAAGTGCCTTGGGGGAATTTTGAAGTGCTTGGGGAAAATATTGAAGTGCATGGGGAGTTTTGATCATCCTTGGGGGAATTTTGTAGTGCCTCGGAAAATACTCAAGTGCTTAGGGCAATTTTATCATCTCTGGGAGAACTTTGAAGTGTAAGTGCCCAGGGAAATTATTGAAGTGCCTGGGGCGTTTTTCTCCTCACTGAGTGAATTTAGAAGTGCATGGGGTGTTTTTCTCATCACCAGATGGATTTAGAAGTGCATGGGGCGTTTTTCTCATCACCGAGTGGATTTAAAAGTGCATGGTGAATTTTTCTCATCACTAGGTGAATTTAGAAGTGGATGGGGGCGTTTTTATCTTCGTTGTGAGAATTTTGAAGTCCCTAGGGCAAATATTTAAGTGTTTGGGTGTTTTTATCATCGTCGGGAGAATCTTTAAGTGGTCGAGGCAAGTGTTGAAGTGCATGGGGTGTTTCTATCATCATTGGGTCAATCTAGAAGTGCATGTGGCAAGTATTGAAGTAACGCGGGGGAATTTTGAAGTGCTTTGGGAAAATATTGAAGTGCATGAGGAGTTTTTATTATCCTTGGGAGAATTTAGAAGTGCCTGGGAAAATATTGAAGTTCTTAGGGCAATTTTATCATCTGTCGGAAAATTTTGACGTGCCTGGGGAAAGTATTGAAGTGCCTGGGGCATTTTTCTCATCACTGGGTGAATTTTGAAGTGCATGGGGCATTTTTCTCATCACCGGGTGAAGTTAGAAGTTCATGGGTCATTTTTCTCCTCATTGCGTGAATTTATAAGTGCTTGGGGTTGTTATTGACCAAGGTATGAATGATTTTATAGTGTTGGGACGATTAAAACATCGATGGGAAAAGTTATCACTTGCCGGGGAAAATTTGTGTGGATTGAGGCATTTTTGTGATTGCCTGGGTGATTATATCATTGTCAGGTGTTTTTCTCCCTTGCCTAGGGAAACTATTGAAGTGCATAGGGCATGTTTATCATCATTGGATGAATTTTGAAGTGTTTGGGGCAAGTAATGAAGTGCCTGGGAAATCATGGAAGTGGATGGGGGGGTTTTTATCTTTGTTGGGAGAATTTTGAAGTGCCCGAGGAAAATATTGAAGTGTCTGTATGTTTTTATCATCGTTGGGAGAATTTTGAAGTGGCTGAGGCAAGTATTGAAGTGCATGGTGCATTTCTATCATCATTGGGTCAATTTAGAAGTGCATGGGGTAAGTATTGAAGTGCCTCAAGGGAATTTTGAAGTGCTTGGGGAAAATATTGAAGTGCATGGGGATTTTTTATCATCCTTGGGAGAATTTAGAAGTTCCTAGGAAAATATTGAAGTGCTTAGGGAATTTTTATCATCTTTGGGAGAATTTTGAGGTGCTCAGGGAAAGTATTGAAGTGTCTGGGGCATTTTTCTCATCACTGGGTGAATTTAGAAGTGGATGGGGCATTATTCTCATCACTGGGTGAATTTAGAAGTGCATGGGGCATTATTCTCATCACTGGGTGAATTTAGAAGTGCATGGGGTTATTATTTATCAATTTATGGATTCTTTTATAGTGTTGGGAAGTTTTAAAACATTGATGGGCGGAGTTATCACTTGCCGAGGAAAATTTGTCTGGATTGAGCCATTTTAAGTATTCACTGACAAATATGCAACTCTCCTACCATTCGACACCAAAGATAAGAAATTTTGGTGAGAAGATTGGTTGGAAGCTTGGAATTGGTCCAAGAACTATCTCTCTATATAAAGGAAGTTCCCCACTACTAGGATATTCACTTAATTATATCAGTTTGTTGGCTTGTCAAGATTCATGACCCCACATGTTCATTAGACCATTAAGGGATGGGATAACAAGTGGAGTCCCTGCTTGTCCTGAATCTAGTTAGTGAGTCATGTTTCGTCGCCACCTTCTAGTTGTGAGTGATCAAATACTGCTTGTGAAATGTATAAATAAATCCATCCTCTCCTCATTCATACACTTGTTCATTCGAGAGTCTACGAGTCGAGAGAGTCCAAAGTTGAGCTCCAGTGTATGTTCTTCTGTTGCGCTACCTTAGTAATCTACATAATCAAAAGCTTGAGTCTTATTGGCAAAAAATTCGCCAAATTTTTACTATATTTTATAAAACAGTGAAAGATTCGCCAAGTTTTTACAATTTTTTATAATTAAGTGAAATATTCGTCAAGATTTTACAATATCTTATAATTTAGTGAAATATGCGCCAAGATTTTACAACAGTATATAATGAAATGAAACATTCGCCAAAAAAATTATATATACATATTATATTATTGATAAAATCGCCTTCAAGTTTTCCTATATATCGGGGACATTCGCCCATTTTTTATACATATAAATTTTGGGGGGCTTCTTAAAATCATCCCTGCATATTTTGTCCAACCATTTGGTATCTGTTTGTGCCAGAAATTGTTTCCAAGGCTAAAGAAACAAGCCAACACAATCTCAAATAAAACTCAACAAAGTAAACTAGGTTTTGGGTTTTCTTGAATATTTTCTTGGTTATGATTTTGGCATCCAATCAGGGATTACATTCATCAGCTAAGCAAGAAACTGAATTATAAACAAGTAAAGACAAAGATACATCATATAATCCACAAATAACAATCAGCATATAATCTTAAAGTTCATTCAGGGCTGACAAGCATCACAAGTAAAGAAATCATAAACCAGCAACGAATATATCAGTCCAGTAGTTAAACAAACTCAAAATAAAGCTAAAACGTATGCTGAAGGGTAACAAGTGTCATATATTTCATAGTCTGTCATCAAATGAATACAAGAGTCATAGTACTTAGCTCTGAACAAGTTTGCAAACAAAGATAATCTGGAGACCTCCTGAAGCTCCCAAAAATCGAACCCTCTCAATGACTTCCTAACATCTCTAAATACTATGCTTTTACAAAATCAGTTAGGCCTCTAACCCTAACTGCCTTCCACCTATTTGATGAGGTAAAGTAAATATAGAATATTTACAAAATTACAAAATATGCTAAAAATAGCATATCACTAACATATCTGTTTGCTAACTAATGACAACTAACTGAATGCTTAGCTGAATGTACAGCTGTCTCATAGGTCTTTTGCCACCTCAGCCAGCAAAGCGATACCATCTGATGCTTGGTCTTTCTTCTTAGCCTTCTTCTGCTCCTGCTCCATGTCATTTATCCTTTTGATGAGCTCTTTGTTTTTCTGCTGCAGGTCCTTAACTGTCTTCTCCAATTCTGTGCAAAGCATGTCAACAGCTCTTTTTCTTTTAAGTGCTTCTTTTGCATCAGCTACCAGCTCCTGAAAATTATCATTTACATCTTGTAGATCTTCTCTCAACCTTCTGTTAGCCATCATTAGTCCATCATTGACCTCTTGCATATAATTCATCTGGTGTTTGTATTGCTTAACAGTTCTCTGCAAATTCTCCCTGTCAGAGTTAGCTAATTTATCCATGGTAGAATCTGGTTCCTCATCGGGTCTCCAAGGTATATCAAACTTCTTTAAGATTTCTGCCTCTTCAATCAACAATTCTGTAACAGTGTCTTCAATGCTAGGATTCTGATTTTCTTCACCTGCTGCCTCAACCGAAGGAGTTTCTTCTTTTAATGGTGGCTGCATTTTATCTAGTTCTGGTTTATCATCTATGGATATCTCATCTAAGACAGTCACCTCGTTTGTATTTAACTTGGGATTGAGTAACTTCTTCATATTTAATCTTAGCTTGTTCTTTGACCTAGTTTTAGGTCTCCAAAATGATGCTGCTTCTCCCATCATTTTCAGCTCCTTTCCTTGATGCTGAATAGCAGCCAACTCCACTACTTCAAGCTTATTCCTTTTCCTGCTAGATTTTGTTGCTTTACTATCTGAAGTATGGATTTCTTCTATTTCAGTTTTGACTTCTGTTTTGGAGATGGGCTGCTCTTCTTCCAATAAATATCCCTCATCATCTGAGAGAATAGTGATAGGGCTTCTCGGTTGAGTGTGAATTTCCTCTTTAGGTATAGCTACCTTTTTTATATCAACACTTTTTACTTCATGAGGATCTGCTACAGGTGCCAAATTCTGTTCAGGCTGTTCCTTCTTATCTTCAAACAGTGTATACTTGCCTTTAGAGCTGGCTGAGAATGTCTTTGGTTCATTATCTTCCCCACATGCTCTGTTGCTTCCTCAATTTTGCTCTCTTTCTTATCTTCAAGTTTTGGCTTATTACCTAATTTTCTCAACAAGACCTTACCCTTATCTGCTTGCCTCTTAGATTTTTGATCTTCAAAACCAGACCAAAAGATGAAGAAGTCCCAGGTTTTTCCTTCATGCTGCAAAACAGTACTGATAATCAACTTGATTAATCCATGGTGAAAAATGGATTGAGAAGAATGATCTATTGGCCCTTTCACCTTGTTGGACATTTTCTGTAAACTTTTCAGAAAGAAGAATGGCAGGTTCATCTTGGACACCCCCACCATGTGCTGAAGGAATCTAAAATGATATTTGTATACAAAAGCATACCTTCCCTCACAAGTAACATAGCTCTGTAATATTCTGATTGGCTCAACCCATTCTTTTCTGACATGTTGGATCAGGACACCTTTATTCCAATCAGGTATGACATTTGGTAAGAGGTATCTTTGTGGATCAAAGTCAAAGGGCAGCTTCTTAAACCATTGTTCGCCCTCATCCTTAATCCCTGTGGCTTCTGAAATTAGTTTTACTGTCAGCTTGAATTTTAGAGTATCAAAAATCACCATGTCATTCTTGAAACCCTGAGAAAACTTACAGGACACCTTTGCATTATACCCATCGATCTTTCTGAAAAAATCCATCCAACCAGCTTGTTGAAACAGCTCAACACAGTCAGGCAGTTTTTCAACCCATCCTACATCAGTTGGTTTAGCTCTGTTTATTTTGCCACTTCTGCCCATTCTTCTTCAATCACTGCAAATTGAATGATATCCTTTTGGTATTATTTGCAAGCAGGGGATTTACTGTAGGAGGTTAAAAATACTATCGAATGTACAGGTTATTCACAGCACTATGATCTTAGCTTCGACAGGGTTAAATTTCATAAAAAACAAAACTGCTATTTTCAACCCTCATTTACCCTGGTGTCATAGAACATCAGAAATTGCTATTTCTCTGGCTGAAATTGCATTTGCAGGCACAATTTAACTTCTCCTTTGATTAATTTTAACAGAGTACGCCCCAGCGAAAAAAAACCCCAATTTTACTGTTATATTGGTTTTTTAGGAATACCTTAAAATTGCGCCACTGTAGTTGTTTAAAATCATGCCCTGAGCTGTCAGATGAGTCACCTTGGTTGTACAGACGTCCTCCAGCATTCAATTTGATTGCCAGCAAGGAAATCAGGAAGCCCTAATTTCCCGTGCAGCCCTCAACACCTCTCGCTTGTTCAATCAGCAACGATGTCCGATTTTCTAGTGGTTATAGCTACTCCACTAAGTCCTCCGTCTTTGAATGTGCTTGTAAATAACAAATTCATGCCACATTACCTCAACCATGTGGATACCTGTCAAAATGAATTACACCTGGGCTGATGATGAGCACGATTTCCTCACGATGTGTAGCCACTTGAAATCATGATGTTTTCTGCATCAACACGTAATGAATCCTCTAAAACACATAATCAGTCATTCATTATCCCAAGCGTGCCAAAATTTTGCTGAAAAATCGGACAAATTTGGAGTCGCGATATTCTTGTAGCGCGCCTTTGGTGAGTTTGAACTCCAGCGCTACAAGAATATCTTTAACGCTGTGTTAGGTGCTTTTTAGCAGTTTTGAGTCATCTTGCATGTGTTTTAAAAGCTGAACCTTGCTCATGATGCTAAATATGACTTCCTTATTCAATAATATGACCTTTTAGACACCCTTCAATGCCTAAAGGAGAAAAAACAAAATAAATATAAAGACAAAAACCTAAAAATACCAAAATTTCCTATAGTAATTAAAGAAAATAAAGTCAAAGAAATCAGCAAATTTGATAAAAAAAAGGTTATCAAGCTATTAAAAGGTAAAAACAAATTCCTGACATAACATCTGGCTCCAGCTGCGGGATGAAGACCTCCCTGTGAGGCTTCAAGAACCTGTAGACCAGTGCCTTTTGTCTGTTATCTTGTTTATTCTGCAAAAATTTCCATTGAGCTATGGAGTCTTATTATGATTCACTCACCGGTATGTACAATGATCAGCGAAAATGTCCCTATAAACTGTAAAAATGCTTGAGGAATCGTCCATTAACAGGGCTGACAACTCCTCACCTTCCAAGGACTGCAGGATAAAAGTATTGTTTTCTAAAACCTTTGATACCAGAAAAGGGCCAAACCAAAGATTATCAAACTTACAGTGCTTGCCCTTCTGTTCCTTTCTTGCATCCCATCTTAGAACCATCTCACCTTCTATGAAAGTGTTCTCTTTAATATTCCTGTCAAACCTGTTTTTGATCTTGGCTCTGTACAGCTGTGCTTTTTCATCCACCTTCTCTCTATTTTGCTGTAACTCTATCATTTCAAATAGTCTCCTTTGCATATCATTAGGTTCCTCTTGAGAATTCTAGAGGAATTTCATCACTGCAATTCCCAATTGAACAGGGAACACTGCCTCTGTACCATAAACAAGCTGAAATGGAGAAGTTCCAATTGCTTGTTTCACTGTAATCCTATCTGCCCATAATGCATACTTCAGCATTGAATCCCAAGACCTTTTGTTATGCTTCAACAGTTTCTTGATGCTCTGAATGATGTTCTTATTGGAAGATTCAGCTTGACCATTGCCCTGAGGATAATAGGGAGTTGAATGCTTCAGAATGATGTCATTTCTTTCACAAAAGGCCACCATTGCCTTGGATTTGAATGCCTTTGCATTATCTGTTATTAATCTCTGTGGACAGTCGAACCTGCTCAAAATGTTTTCTTCAATGAATTCCATGATTACTTTTTCTGTAGCATTCCTCGTAGGAATGGCTTCCACCCATTTTGTGAAAAAGTCTGTTGCAGTCAGGATCCAGTGATGTTGTCCTGAAGATGCTGGATTTATTTCTCCAATAAAGTCCAGACCCCACTGCTAAAACGGGGCATTTACTGCAATAGGTTTTAAAGGCAAGGACAATAATTTCTGTTTACCTGCAAATTTCTGACAAGGAATGCATGCTCTTACCTTATGGTAAACATCTGTGAATAAGGATGGCCAATAATATCCAGCTCGCAAAATTTTGTAAGCTGTTGCTTTCCAATACTTGTGCCCTCCATAGGCACCTTCATGAGATTCTGAAATTACCTCTCCTATTTCAGATTGGTCCAAACATCTGAGCAAAATACCCCCTGGATCTTTCCAGAACAATTGATCCTCAACTAAACAGTATTTAGTGGCTTTGAGTTTTAAATATCTTGCAGCTTTCTTATCCAAATTTCAGGACATTGCAGAAATAACAAAAAATGAACAATGTCTGCATACCAGGTTGATGATGAATAAAAATCCATGATCTTTTCTTTTTCCATAAGTGCTTGATCTTCTTCAGGAACTAATTCTTCAGCCACGACATGTAGTCCCAGAGCCTGACAATTTGAGTCAGCCAGCAGTTTGGCTAAACCTTGTCCCTTGACAAGCTTAGTAGGCCTGATCTCTACATCATATTCCATAATTTTAGCAATCCATCTGCCCCTCTTTCCTTCACTATCAGGCTGAGTTAACACATCCTTCACAGCAGAATTAGGTACAAAGAAATTACTTTTGAATGCAGGATATAGATTCTGAAAAATCTCAAAGCTTTTACCAGAGCATAAGCTTGCTTCTCCAATATACTGTACTTCAGCTCAGAATCTCTGAGAGTTTTGCTGAAGAAAGCAATAGGCTGTTCCAATCCTTCTTTATTCTTCTGAAGTAAAACAGCTGCAATTGTGTCTTCTGATGCAAATGAGAAGGTAAGGAATTCTTTGGTAAAATCAGGACTTACCAATACAGGTGCTTCAGTAAGAGCTACTTTGATTTTCTCAAATGCTACCTTTGCCTCAGCAGTCCACTTTACTTCCTGATCTTTCTTTAACATGGCTGTGATTTGTTTAATGGTTTCAGCAAAGTTAGGAATAAACCACCGCAGAAAATTTATCTTGCCAATAAATGATTGAACATCCTTTTTACTCCGAGGTAAGCTAATCTTCAGTATTGCTTTCACTCTTTCAGGATCTATTCTGATGCCATCAGCAAACACCAAGTGACCAAGTAATTTACCTTCTTGCACAGCAAAATGTGATTTTTTGGGGTTCAGGGACAGGCCAAATTTTCTGCATTTTAGGAAGGTTTGCTCCAAATGCTTCAAGTGTTCATCATCAGATTTTGAGAATACAGTAATATCATCCAGATAAATAACCACAAACTTATCTTTCTCACCCACAAATGCAATGTCCATGGCTCTCTGAAAGGTTGCTCCAGCATTCATCAAGCCAAAAGGCATCTTGTCATACATGAATGTCCCCCAGGGGGTTGTAAAAGCTGTCTTTTCCTTGTCATCAGGGTGCATGGCAATCTGATTGTACCCTGAGAAACCATCTAGCATAGAAATCCTCTGAGCTCCAACTACTTGCTGCAAAACCTGTTCAATCTTGGGAAGAGGATAATTGTCTTTTAATGATGATCTATTCAGATTTCTGAAGTCAACACATAATCTAATTTACCCATTCTTTTTTCTGACAGGAACCAGATTAGCAACCTAGGAAGAGTACCTGAGAGGCACTACTATCTTTGCATCCAGCAGCTTCTTTAGTTCTTTTTCAATTACAGGGAACAAAGCTGGATTGATTCCTCTTAATTTCTATCTGAAAGGCTTGACATTAGGTTTCAAAGGGACCTTGTGCTGAATAATTGCTGTATCATAAGTTTTTAATTCCTTATAAGACCAGGAAAATGCATCTACATGTTTTTTCAACAGCTTGATATATCTATTTCTTTGTTCCACTGTTAGAAATTTAGAAATTTTACCATCCTGGGATGTTCTGCTGAACCAATACTGTAGTCTTCTACATTGTCTTCTGAAGATTGAATTACTGGCTTTGAAGGTGTATCATCCTTTGTGAATATTCTTTCTAAAGGTACTAGACCTTTTGGAATGAAATTGCTCTTTAATTCAATGATTTTATGCCCTGCTATCTCTTCTGCAGCAAACTCATTTAACTGTTCATCCCTTTCATCTTCTTCCTAATCAATTTGAGCATTTGAAAACTCATCTACAAGCTCAAGAATTTTTTTTATTTCAATGTCATCTTCAAAAACCCTCCAATGCTTTACATTATCAGGGACACATGGTCTATACCTCACTTCTATAGGATACTTTAGCTGAGTGGTTTTAGGGATTCTGAAATGTGTGGGAGCCAAAGCTAAAGAGTCTGCAGTCTCATTATGATTCCTTGGAATATGAGTGATATTAAATGCTATAAAAGTTTTCAAGCATATCCCATACCTCATTTCGGTATACTTTCAGCAAACCCTGCTTTACTTGATATTTGTTCTTTACCTGTTGAACAACTAGTTCGGAGTCGCGAAATGCAGTAATCTGCTGAATTCCCAAATCTTTAGCAGCCTTCAATCCCAGTAGCAAAGCTTCATACTCGGCAGTGTTGTTAGTGGTAACAAACTCCAATTTATACATGAGTTTCACTGTTTCACCCCCAGGGGAAATGAGTAAAACTCCAGCTCCAGCACCCTCTCTGCATGAGGATCCATCAAAAAACTCCAGCTCCAGCACCCTCTCTGCATGAGGATCCATCAAAGTACAACTGCCACAGTGCATCTTCCTCTTCTCTGTTGTGTTTTATGTGCTTTTCTTTTTCCACTTGTAACAGGCCAGCAGAATTATCCTCTTCACTAAACTGTAATATGCATGAACCAAGGTCTTTATCCACAGAGTACATTGGGTGATTTGTGGGGTTTTTATCATCTGTGACTATGTAAGCAAGCTGCAGCTCTCTGTAAAGTCTCCTATTTTCTCCACCAAAAACAGGAATGGTGGCATAAGAGAGGTCCATCTGTAAGGTTCCTCCAACCTTCTTAGCCCATGACCTAGAAAGAAGCAAGCTAAACTTTGGTGTGATGTCAGCTACCACAACATCCATTATCACACTTTTCATGGGAAACTGAGCAAGGTTGACAACCATGTCTTTTATTACTCCTAAACACTTCACAGCTCGAGAGTCAAAGGCATGTAAATCATGGTAAGGTTTGGTGACACTAAGGCCCAAGGCTTCCATTACATCTTTTGGCATCAAGTTATGGGATGCTCCTGAATCTAACAGGAAATTGTGAATCATTTGCTCGTGTACAGTCAAAGTTACATAGAAAGGAGGAGAAGCACCAGCCTCATTCTTAGTCTTTTCAGCCAGAGCTGATCCAATAAAAATTCTAGAGTTTTCTTTCTGCAAGTTAACTGTATCTGAAACAGGCTGATTACTGGGTACATTCATCACTTTCATAACTGTATCTTTATATGATGGATTGTTTATTAACTCAGTCAAAGGTACAGGAATCTTTAACTTCCCTAGTTCATTCTCCAAACTAAAATTCTGGACAAATTTATTTACCTCTTCAACTTCAGCATTCTTGTTTGATTTTTCTGCAGATTGCTTATTCTCTATGACAGGATTAGTTATTTGTTTAGCAGGAACAGGTGTAGTAGGAACATGTTCCTTCTTCTTCGAGGCTTAGGCTACTTGTTTTGGGCCTGATCTGAGATTTATGGTCTTTTTAGGTCCATTATGATGAACAACAGCAATTATAGCAGTATTTTCCAGGCCTAAATCATCTTCAGTTTCAAATATATCAGCATTGTAATATTCTAAATTCAGAAAATCTTCTTCAGTAACAAAACCTGTACACAATCTATCTCCAATATGGTTCATATCCTGATCAGTCTCAGTCTCTTCAAAGAGCAATTGTTGATCAATTTCTTCTTCATCAACTAAATTATTTTGAAAAGGTGGGGGCACTCTTTGATCCTCATTCTCCCTCCTTTCTCGCTGAATATCATTGTTCCTACGCTCTCTTGGTATAAATCTAGGAGCAAACTGCCTTCTGAATTGATTCTGGTTATTAGGATTTCGTTCAGCTTCTGGAGCAAGTTTGCTAGAATTCTTCTCAAGTTCTAACTTATTTAGTTTTGCAGTAAGATTCTTCACCAGCTTGGCCATCTCATCTATCTTGGCTTCAACAGACTGAGGAGCAGTACTTGCTAAAACAGCCTCCTTCTTTCCTTTTCTTTCATAAAGCTGCTGTGTTGTTTCTTTTTTAAGTCTCTTTGAAGCCAGCAAATTGGATTCTACCTCCAATGCTGCATCTTGCATGTTCAGCGGGGTGATAGGTCTTCTTTCCCTCAACAATAAGGAAAACTCGTGATCAAAGGCATTTGCATATGTAAGTTTAGCTGATGTTTTTGTGGGCTTTATTTCTGCAGGAATTCTACTGTACATCTTGTTAAATCTTTTTGAAAACTCTGCAACAGTCTCCTCCTTTTTCCTACAGAGAGATCCAAACTCAGTTATATAGTAGGTGTGGTCTTTTGTATCTCCCCATTGCCTCATGAAAAGATCATGGAGTTCTTCAATTATAGTGATTGAGTTGGCAGGCAAATCTCTAAACCACTTTCTTACATCCCCATCAAGGCTCTGAACAAATACCCTCATCCACACATCTTTAATCTCAATGTTCTGATTGTCAGCATAACTTAGGAAAGCCTCCCAATGTTCTTCAGCAGTGATTTCCCCCTGTCCATTGAAACTAGGCATATATTTCTGGTAATCACCTCCAGGCAATGCATGTAAAGGCTGAGGTAAGACTAATGGTGCATACCTAGCTGCAACCATGCGGTCCATCATATCCATGGGTGGGTTTTGGGCTGCCATTTTGGTACTGACTGGCTTGAAAGATGTAGAAGCTTGGCTAGAACCTTTTTGAAAGGGATTCTTTCCTACTTTCAGCTGAAAGATAGGTATTTTATCAGGAGAAGAAGTCTTGGCTTTAAAAAAACTTCGAGGATTAGTAAAAACCTGAAAAGTGCTCTCAAGGATGGTAGGTTTTATTCAAGGTGAGGTTTCAGCTGAATGTAATGATACACCCAACTGGTCAGGGTCACAGGAGGATGGCAATGATTAAGACTTTCTAAGTTTCCTTGTTGTTTTCAAGATCTTTTCAGGGTCTGTCACACCCAGTTTCAATGGAGAAGTAGGTCTGTTCCTGGTTCCAATCCCTTTAGAAGCCACTATGACTGTTTTTTGGTGAAAATAGCCTTTAAAAAGATCTGATTTAAGTCCACCTCTTAAACCAGTAAAACTGATAAGTATCCCAGGGAAGATATGCTTCAGCTTCGTCCCCGGCAACGGCGCCAAAGATGTTTGTGCCAGAAATTGTTTCCAAGGCTAAAGAAACAAGCCAACACAATCTCAAATAAAACTCAACAAAGTAAACTAGGTTTTGGGTTTTCTGGAATGTTTTCTTGGTTATGATTTTGGTAGCCAATCAGGGATTACATTCATCAGCTAAGCAAGAAACTGAATTATAAACAAGTAAAGACAAAAATACATCATATAATCCACAAATAACAATCAGCATATAATCTTAAAGTTTATTCAGGGCTGACAAGAATCACAAGTAAAGAAATCATGAACCAACAACGAATATATCAGTCCAGTAGTTAAACAAACTCAAAATAAAGCTAAAACATATGCTGAAGGGTAACAAGTGTCATATATTGCATAGTCTGTCATCAAATGCATACAAGAGTCATAGTACTTAGCTCTGAACAAGTTTGCAGACAAAGATAATCTGTAGACCTCCTGAAGCTCCCAAAAATCGAACCCTCTCAATAACTTCCTAACATCTCTAAATACTATGCTTTTACAAAATCAGTTAGGCCTCTAACCCTAACTGCCTTCCACCTATTCGATGAGGTAAAGTAAATATAGAATATTTACAAAATTACAAAATATGCTAAAAATAGCATATCACTAACATATCTGTTTGCTAACTAATGACAACTAACTGAATGCTTAACTGAATGTACAGCTGTCTCATAGGTCTTTTGCCACCTCAGCCAGCAGAGCAATACCATCTGATGCTTGGTCTTTCTTCTTAGCCTTCTTCTGCTCCTGCTCCATGTCATTTATCCTTTTGATAAGCTCTTTGTTTTTCTGCTGCAGGTCCTAAACTGTCTTCTCCAATTCTGTGCAATGCATGTCAGCAGCTCTTTTTCTTTTAAGTGCTTCTTTTGCATCAGCTACCAGCTCCTGAAAATTATCATTTACATCTTGTAGATATTCTCTCAGCCTTCTGTTAGCCATCATTAGTCCATCATTGACCTCTTGCATATAATTCATCTGGTGTTTGTATTGCTTAACAGTTCTCTGCAAATTCTCCCTGTCAGAGTTAGCTAATTTATCCATGGTAGAATCTGGTTCCTCATCGGGTCTCCAAGGTATATCAAACTTCTTTAAGATTTCTGCCTCTTCAATCAACAGTTCTGTAACAGTGTCTTCAATGCTAGGATTCTGATTTTCTTCACGTGTTGCCTCAACTGAAGGAGTTTCTTCTTTTAATGGTGGCTACATTTTATCTAGTTCGGGTTTATCATCTATGAATATCTCATCTAAGACAGTCACCTCGTTTGTATTTAACTTGGGATTGAGCAACTTCTTCATATTTAATCTTAACTTGTTCTTTGACCTAGTTTTAGGTCTCCAAAATGATGCTGCTTCTCCCATCATTTTCAGCTCCTTTCCTTGATGCCGAATAGCAGCCAACTCCACTACTTCAAGCTTATTCCTTTTCCTACTAGATTTTGTTGCTTTACTATCTGAAGTATGGATTTCTTCTATTTCAGTTTTGACTTCTGTTTTGGAGATGGGCTGCTCTTCTTCCAATAAATATCCCTCATCATCTGAGAGAATAGTGATAGGGCTTCTCGGTTGAGTGTGAATTTCCTCTTTAGGTACAGCTACCTTTTTTATATCAACACTTTTTACTTCATGAGGATCTGCTACAGGTGCCAAATTCTGTTCAGGCTGTTCCTTCTTATCTTCAAACAGTGTATACTTGCCTTTAGAGCTGGCTGAGAATGTCTTTGGTTCATTATCTTCCTCCACATGCTCTGTTGCTTCCTCAATTTTGCTCTCTTTCTTATCTTCAAGTTTTGGCTTATGACCTAATTTTCTCAACAAGACCTTACCCTTATCTGCTTGCCTCTTAGATTTTTTATCTTCAAAACCAGACCAAAAGATGAAGAAGTCCCAGGTTTTTCCTTCATGCTGCAAGACAGTACTGATAATCAACTTGATTAATCCATGGTGAAAAATGGATTGAGAAGAATGATCTATTGGCCCTTTCACCTTGTTGGAGATTTTCTGTAAACTTTTCAGAAAGAAGAATGGCAGGTTCATCTTGGACACCCCCACCATGTGCTGAAGGAATCTAAAATGATATTTGTATACAAAAGCATACCTGCCCTCACAAGTAACATAGCTCTGTAATATTCTGATTGGCTCAACCCATTCTTTTCTGACATTTTGGATCAGGACACCTTTATTCCAATCGGGTATGACATTTGGTAAGAGGTATCTTTGTGGATCAAAGTCAAAGGGCAGCTTCTTAAACCATTGTTCGCCCTCATCCTTAATCCCTATGGCTTCTGAAATTAGTTTTACTGTCAGCTTGAATTTTAGAGTATCAAAAATCACCATGTCATTCTTGAAACCCTGGGAAAACTTACAGGACACCTTTGCATTATACCCATCGATCTTTCTGAAAAAATCCATCCAACCAGCTTGTTGAAACAACTCAACACAGTCAGGCAGTTTTTCAACCCATCCTACATCAGTTGGTTCAGCTCTGTTTATTTTGCCACTCCTGCCCATTCTTCTTCAATCACTGCAAATTGAATGATATCCTTTTGGTATTGTTTGCAAGCAGGGGATTTACTGTAGGAGGTTAAAAATACTGTCAAATGTACAGGTTATTCACAGCACTATGATCTTAGCTTCGACAGGGTTAAATTTCATAAAAAACAAACTGCTATTTTCAACCCTCATTTACCCTGGCGTCACAGAACATCAGAAATTGCTATTTCTGTGGCTGAAATTGCATTTGCAGGCACAATTTAACTTCTCCTTTGATTAATTTTAATAGAGTACGCCCCAGCGAAAAAAAACCCCAATTTTACTGTTATATTGGTTTTTTAGGAATACCTTAAAATTGCACCACTGTAGTTGTTTAAAATCATGCCCTGAGCTGTCAGATGAGTCACCTTGGTTGTACAGACGTCCTCCAGCATTCAATTTGATTGCCAGCAAGGAAATCAGGAAGCCCTAATTTCCCGTGCAGCCCTCAACACCTCTCGCTTGTTCAATCAGCAACGATGTCCGGTTTTCTAGTGGTTATAGCTACTCCACTAAGTCCTCCGTCTTTGAATGTGCTTGTAAATAACAAATTCATGCCACATTACCTCAACCATGTGGATACCTGTCAAAATGAATTACACCTGGGTTGATGATGAGCACGATTTCCTCACGATGTGTAGCCACTTGAAATCATGATGTTTTCTGCATCAACACGTAATGAATCCTCTAAAACACATAATCAGTCATTCATTATCCCAAGCGTGCCAAAATTTGCTGAAAAATCGGACAAATTTGGAGTCGCGATATTCTTGTAGCGCGCCTTTGGTGAGTTTGAACTCCAGCGCTACAAGAATATCTTTAACGCTGTGTTAGGTGCTTTTTAGCAGTTTTGGGTCATCTTGCATGTGTTTTAAAAGCTGAACCTTGCTCATGATGCTAAATATGACTTCCTTATTCAATAATATGACCTTTTAAACACCCTTCAATGCCTAAAGGAGAAAAAACAAAATAAATATAAAGACAAAAACCTAAAAATACCAAAATTTCCTATAGTAATTGAAGAAAATAAAGTCAAAGAAATCAACAAATTTGATAAAAAAAAAGGTTATCAACCTATTAAAAGGTAAAAACAAATTCCTGACATAACAGTATCAATAATTAAATTTCTCTTGATCTAAACACAATCTCCCAAACTTCATTATTCGTAATGAAGTTATACTCCACCATTGCACCTTGCAATATCTCTTAACTTATTGCCTCATAATTGGATGGCTTCGCACCAGTGATGGAAGACATCAATGAAAGGTAATTCAAAGACATTTTAAGAGGATGATCAAATTAAAAAGAGGCCTTTGGAAGTCTAACTTGCTCTTGAGCATTTCGTAATGTTTGGGTCAACCATATAGTCTACTTAATTGAACTAGAAGGTATCAAAGCATTTATTCCACCTCCAAAGGCTTGCAAATTTGGATATGAAATATTTGATTTCTTTGAATCAACATTTGTTATGTCAAGTGTTTCTTCCTTAATCTCGTATTAACATTGAGTTTATTTTTCACGACAATGAAAAATTTCATTGTTGTTTTTCAAGAATATTCCCAGAGTATGGTGAATTTATATGTACTATGATAGTTAGAGTGAGGTGCCAAACTACCACCAAAAGAGGACTTGTTATGTGATGAGTTATTAATATTTATCTCCTATTTAGTATTTTTAAATATGTTTTCCTATTACTATATATGGTTTTAAACTTTATCAAAAAATTCGCCAAGACTTTACAAGGCTTTATAATTTTGTGAAATATTCGCCAAGATTTTACAATATTATATAATTCAATGAGATATTTGCCAAAAAATTATATATACATAATATAACATTGATAAAATAGCCTTCATATTTTCCTGTATATGATGGGGATTCGCCCAATTATTATATATAGAAATTTAGGGGGGGGTCTTAAAATTTTCCCTGAACAAAAACAGCTGAAGAAAACATCAACTCAACATCATCAAGAGCTGCCAAACAACCACGTAAAAAGAAGCATAACTACTCTAGTGACAGTAGTGAAGGAGACTGTAAGCCAAGAAGAAAAAGGAATCGACAGTACGAACATATATCTGGTGAATTCAAGAAAATCAAACCCCCAATTTTCAATGGCGAGACAAAAAAAGGAGAGACAGCAGAAGCATGGTTGTCTGGCATGAAAAAGTATTTTCAAATCTACGACTACTCGGAGTCCTTGAAGGCGAAGATGGCAATTTATAATCTGACCGGGAAGGCAGATATTTGGTGGCAAGACCTTAAAAGGGTAAAAGGTGTAAAAGACCGAGATGTGAGTTGGAGTACTTTTAAAAGACACTTCAAGAAGAAATTCTTATCTGAGCAGTATTATGAAGAAAAATCCAAAGAATTTTATGATGTAAAACTGGGAACGATGAATATGAAAGAACTGAACAACAAGTTTTTAAGTCTGCTAAGATATGTGCCGTACATGGTGGAAGAAAAACCGAAGGTCCAGAGGTACCTAAGTTGTCTACCTTTCCACATCAAGGACATGATAGAGTATGATAACCCTAAGACCCTGGAGGAAGCCACGAGGAAAGACACTTTTTGCTTTGACCAAAATAAGAGAAGAGAAGGGGTACCTAGCTAGAAAAACCCAAAACCCAGTAACTTTGAACAGAAGAAGAAGAATTGTAGATATGGCAGCAATTCCAGTTTTCAGAAGAAAAATTTTCAGAATAAAAAATTTCAGTAGAACAGAAATTTACAGCACCTAGAAATGTCCCCAATGTTGTCAGGACCAATGAACAGAGGCCACCTATAAAATGCTTTGAGTGCCAAGGGCCCCATTATTCCTCAAACTGTCCCCTCAGGAAACGGGCGACCAATGATATTCACTCCATACAGTTTGAAGCTACTGTAGGAGATGTGGCAAGAGAAGTACCCATAATTAGTGCAGCATTAGACAACCGGCAAGTAGAACACCAAGTCTCAATGGTGGAGGTCGAAGGTATGCTGCAAAATCACCCAGTTTCTATTTTAATTGACCCCGGTGCTAGTCTAAGTTATATATCACCAGTTGTTGTAGAAAGACTTGATTTGAAAACAGAGAAGTTCGATAAATTCTGGTTAGTTAGATTAGCGACAGGAACAAAAAGGAAGGTTTCTGATTTTGTGGAAAATTGTGCTTTATCTATGAATCAACTAACAACGCGGGTTAAGCTAAATATCCTGCCATTAGGGTCATATGACATCCTAATCGGTATGGATTGGTTAGAAACCCATCGGGTCATTCTGAATTGTTATGAAAAAAGCTTCATTTGCCTGGATGATGAAGGAAAGACAGCAGAGGTAAAAGGCATCCCCAGAAAAACATTCGTTCGGCAGATTTCAGCTATGCAAGTAAAAAGGGCAATTAGAAAAGGGTGTCAGATGTTTGCTGTGAATGTGGTGCATGATGAGATAAGTACTAAGGAGGACAAACTAAAAATAGAAGACATACCTGTCTTGCAGGATTTCCAAGACATTTTTCCTGAAGAGATCCACGATTTACCTCCCAAAAGGGACCTGGATTTTACTATCGAATTAATACCTGGCGTTGTACCAAGTTCTAAGGCTCCATATCGGATGAATATACTGGAGCTGAATGAGTTAAAATCTCAGCTGAAGGAGCTGATCGATAAAAAAATATATAAGGCCCAGCGTGTCCCCTTAGGGAGCACCGGTCATTTTTGTCAAGAAGAAGGATGGTACCCTAAGTCTTTGCATAGATTATCGTCAACTGAATAAAATGACGATTAAGAATAAGTACTCGCTGCCCTGCATTGACGATCTCTTTGACCAGCTTCGCGGAGCAACAGTGTTCTCGAAGATCGATTTACGATCAGGATATCATCATGTCCGTGTGAAGGATGAAGACATTTTCAAAACAACCTTTAGAACTCGTTATGGACACTATGAGTTCATTGTCATGCCATTTGGACTAACTAATGCACCTGCTGTATTTATGTGCTTAATGAACAAAATTCTGCACAAGTACTTAGATAAGTTTGCAATGGTGTTTATCGATGACATTTTGGTATATTCTAAGAACAAGGAAGAACATGATGAACATCTACGTATCATTTTGCAAGTTCTGAGGGAGCACCAGTTGTATGCAAAATTCAACAAATGTGATTTTTACAAAGACAAGATTCAGTACTTGGGACACATAATCTCTGAGGAAGGGATTGCGGTTGACCCCGCCAAGATAAAGGCCATTAATGAATGGTTGGTTCCTAAAGATGTGACAGATGTGCGATCGTTTATGGGTATCAATGGTTATTATAGAAAATTCATTGAATGGTTTTCCAGGATCGCAAACCCCATAACGTTGCTGCAGAAAAAGGGAAGGAAGTTTGTCTGGGACCAAAAGTGTGCAGACAGTTTTGCAAAGTTAAAAGAATTATTGACTTCATCGCCTATTTTGAGGATTGCAGATCCTAATAAAGATTTTGTAGTATGCACAGACGCGTGCAATGATGGACTGGGAGGAGTCCTAATGCAGGAGGGACATGCTGTAGCATATGAATCAAGGAAACTAAAGATTCATGAGAAGAAATATTCCACCTACGACCTTGAATTGTTAGCAGTAATTCATGCTCTAAAAATGTGGCGACACCCCCTTATCGACAGAAAATTTACCTTGATGACGGATAATATGGGGCTGAAATATTTGTTAGATCAAACAAATTTGAATGCCAGGCAAGCCAGATGGCTAACTTTTCTGAGTGAGTACGATTTTGAAATACAACACATTAAAGGGAAGGAGAATAAAGTGGCCGACGCATTAAGTCGTAATGCAAGGGTACACTTTGTTTCAGCCATCAACACATACGCAACAAATTTGGAGGAACAAATTTTCGAAGGAATCAAGGAGGATGAGGAAGATAGAAAATTACAGGAAATGACAGCAGAAAACAACTCTGAAAATTCTGTAATAGATTTTTGTTTGAAGGAAAATGGCTTACTGCTGTACAAAAACAGATTGTACATACCAAACGTACCAGTAGTAAAAATTCTGATTTTGGATGAGACGCAAAAAAGCCACTATTCTTGCCACCCAAGTTACCAGAAAACCATCACAATGCTAAGGAAGGAGTACTACTGGCCCAGGATGAAGGATGAAGTAGCAGAGTATATAGCTAAGTGTTTTGACTGTCAAAGACTGAAGGTGGAACATCAGCATCCTGCTGGATTGTTGCAGCCCTTGCCTATACCCAGTTGGAAATGGGAAGTCATAAGTATAGATTTCATCACAAGGTTACCAAAGAATAAAAAATAGTGCATGACTCCATCATGGTGGTAGTATACAAACTTAGCAAGGCAACCCATTTTATCCCTGTCAAAACTACCCATAAAGCCCCTAATATCGCAGAAATTTTTATGAAACAGGTTTTTCGACTACATGGCATACCCAAGGTAATAGTTTCAGACCAAGATTCGAAGTTCACATGTAATTTTTGGAGGTCTTTGTTCAAGGGGTTAAACACCACCTTAAATTTCAGCACTGCGTTCCATCCGCAAACAGACGGACAGACTGAAAGGGTGAACCAAATATTGGAAGATATGCTCAGAATGTATGTTAAGGATCATCCTGGTAAGTGGGAAGACTACTTGCATTTAGCAGAGTTTGCGTATAATAATCACTACCATGCTTCAGCCAAACTTAGCCCATTTGAGATCCTTTACGGAAGAAAGTGTAACACACCAGTGTCATGGAGTGATCCGGTTAGTAGGGTCACCTTAGGGCCCGAATTGTTGCAGGAATTAGAATCAATCGTGAAGCAAGTACAAGGGAATCTTAAAGCTGCCCAGGATAGACAGAAAAGTCAAGCAGACCTTAAAAGAACTCATAGAGAGTTCCAGGTTGGTGAACATGTTTGTCTTAAGGTAAGGCCGAAAAAGAGTTCCTTAAAATTGGGAAGCTGTGCCAAACTGGCACCCAAGTATTGTGGTCCTTTCGAAATCTTGCCAGGGTTGGACCTGTGGCATATCAATTAGCCCTGCCTTCAATCCTCAAAGTCCATAATGTTTTTCACATTTCATTTTTAAAGAAATATGTGCATGATCCTACTCATGTTGTAAATTGGAATAATGTTCAGGTGGAACAAGGCGGCGATTTTCCGGTGGAACCGGACTGTATTCTCGCAAGGAAAGAAACTCTACTCCGGAACCGCACGGTTGGCCAAATAAAAGTGCAATGGAAGCACTATAGCCCAGCAGAGGCTACCTGGGAGTTGGAGAGTAGTATGCGGGCTGCATACCCAACTCTATTCCAGGAACACTCAAGGAGTGAATAAAGCAACATCGAAGACGATGTTGAGGCTTAAGGGGGGGTGTATGTCACCTACCCAATTTTTGAGAATAATTATTTTCTACTATTATCCTTTTTGCAAAAAAATACTTTGTGTTGAATTATAATTACAAGTTTGTAATTATGACCAAGTAGGTCAAAAATGAATGTAATAACTCATTATTATTATTTAATAAATGAAAATGGGAGACAAACACTCAAGAAAGCTGTTATAACTATATCCACTGGCCCACTAGGAGGAATGGAAGTTGCTGGAAGGATTGGGACAGATGGCAGCATTTGCACTCTACCATTAGCTGTTGGTATGGGACAACTCCCCCTAATTTTGTGGCATTTCCCTCTCCAGGTGGAGAGAGGTGAGCAGGCAGCTCACTAATGACCAATTAATCACTAAAAGGCCTAGGCAGCCTATTAAAGGCAATTTGAATTGAGCATGCAGCTCTTACAATGTTTTCTGCAGAAACATTCCTCATGCTCATCAGGTGATGGCTGAGAGATTCGAATAGGGGAGGCTGTGGAGAGTGCAAGTATAAGTCTTCAAATGTTATGAGAATGACAGACCAGAGGTGTTGGTGCTGATCCCATTGATTACTAAGCCTGTAAGGCTGGATATATAAATTTTCTTGCTGCTACAAGCAAAATTCCTAAGTTGTAGAACCTTCTTCCTCCTGGTGGATCAGTGGATAGGCTCGGGGGTCCTAAGGAAGACATCTTGGTTGCTTGGGAGCAGGTTGGGTGGAACAGGTTTCTTGAGTGCTTTGTTCCTCCCATTTCACTCAGGTTCTATTCTGTTGTGTTTTCTTTTCAAATCATATGAATGCTCTCAGAAAATGGCTTAGTATTGTATTTATTAATCAATAGTAGAAAATGTCAGATCCTAATTAATTTAGATTTGTTGAACTGATAAAATGACTCCTCTGCATTTTCCCCATGCGTGGAGCTGCATCGTACTCCAGTACAGAGAGGTGGCATTAAATCTTCCCAGTTAAAAGTGAAACCTTGCATGCATCTAAATATCTAAACCAAAGACCACCCATGCACAGACCTATGTTTATCATACATCTTATATTTTAGCAGCTGTAGATTAGATCTATGCATGTATTGTTTTACTATTCAATTCTGTATGCTGAAACAACTTAACAGAAACTAAGTATAGAAGTAGGTTCTTTTCTTATTTCTGAAGATGATCATTATGTTAACAACTAGGGTTACTGATCTTTACTAATTACTCCAAAGAAAACAATAGCATGCATTCTGTTTAACCATATTCCCATTTTGCTATCTTCTTATTGTTTTTAGAATCTGATTGATCTTATATATATATTGTCTTCACTATATTATATTGTACAGACAGAAAGAAAGCTACTGTGTTATTTTATCCTTTCATCAGAGGTCCAAAATGGACGAATACAGGAATATATAGTTAGAATAAGAAAAATGTATATTCATAAGCAATCAAATTATCTGACGATTGCTCTATTATTTTCTTTGTTTTCCTGAACTATCAATTGCATATGATAAAACATACATCACAGAATACCAAGTAATTAACAGCTAGGACAAACATAGCTTTATTAAATTGATAGATTAAATTATAGTATCTCTACACCCAAGCTGGGGTCAACAGGTTCTCATTACATCATTATTTATAACATTTAACAGTTACCAAATCAAGGTTTCCTCGCCATAGACAATTTAACTACAGAATCAAGAGTTCTTATTCTTATTCCTTTAAAACATCAAGATAGACATGTAGATTTCATTCACATCGATAACTAGGGTTTAACATTATCACTTATGCTTTCAAAACAAAACCATTTCCTTTCTAATTCTCGGCTTAATCCATACAAGCACAAACGCAGTATAAGCCTGGAGGATCGCTCTCGGCTTATAGCCACTTTTTAATTAAACAAACATACCTTTCGTTCCTTGGATCAGAGTTCAAGAGTGAGTAGATCAAAAACACCATACCAGACATGAAACCTAAAATATCTTAATCGTCTATTAGATACAGATACAAAAACGAGAAGACCCATTTCACCAAACGTAGCCATTAAACCCTGAAATATTATCGTTTCCATTTAAAATAACAGTGGTTACATGTAACGTCCCCAGCTTAACCCTATTGCATTAATATTGTAAATGATGTAAATATTGTCATTTAGTCATGGTGAGGAGCTCAAGGCCAAGGCCCCGCCACTGACTTATCGTTTTATGTATCGGCAATTAGAATAGATGCATATGGTTCTTGTGCGAGATGGGCACAATGTAAATAAGACCACCATGTAAATATGCAATTTTAATGAAAAAACCCACAACCAGCTACGCAATGCAACAAAAGAGACGGGGGCATGATCTTTACAAGGAAGAGGGAGGGAAAATAACCGAACCCTTGAGCCAATGGTTTTAATCCATGTGTCAATGAGAAAAACCCATAAACCACCAACTACCCATTTTGTCTCATGCACCCAATCATTTAATTCTTCCAAAGATTGGTTGAGACAATAAATGCCTTGGGATGGGAGAGTTATGGCTGTCAATTTTCATGCATGGGCAAGCCATCAACTTGGAAAATGGTGTTTTTTGCTTGTGGGGCAAGAAAACCCCCACGAAATTGGCCCAAAGCCATTCTTCACCCATGGCCATCCTTCCTCTCACGCAGTCTGAGCTCCCTGAAGTTTATCCTCACGTTTTTGGCCATAACCCTGCGTTTTTCCATGCCCAGAAACTCGTTTTGGTATTTTGGAGTAGCTGGGGAAGGAGGGACGCGTTTTTGGACTGAGGGAGGGGTCGTTTTTGCCCTTGGGGCATTTTTCTGGAATGGGTTGCTCTCCCAGTCGATTTTTCCTAGTTGCCATTTCGCTTTGAGTCTACCCACGTTTTTCTGAGTGAGTTGAAACCCCATCTCATGCATCCCACTGTGGAAATCGTTTTCCTCATGCCCAGAAATGGTGGTTTTGTTGTTCAGTGCATCCCGTTTTAGATTTGAACCTGTGAGCAGGAGCTTCAAGAGTGGAAGATGGCAGATTTGGCTTGATGAGCCCAATGGTGTACCCATAGCTCCATGGTAGAGCCACTAGCCTAGTAACTCACCTCTGCCCATCTCTTAACAGCCTGAGAAATCCAATTGCTGATTGGCTTGGCTGAGTTTGATATACCTTTGGCTATGCGAGAGCCTGTTTTCCCCTTTTCCTTGTGGAGATCATGCCCGGCTCGGGGGTGGCAGTGGTGCTGAGAGATTGAGGAGCACACTGGCCTACGGTTGGGTGGAACGTTGCAGAAGCGTAGCTGGTTGCTCGGGAACTACTTGGTTCAAGATAAGTATTCTCTTGTGCTATCTTTCAATTGCTTAATTGATGAATATCTTGAATGTATGGTGAATGAGTAGTTGAAATTTCCTCCGTTGTGTATAAACAAATAATTACGCATCCTTATATCTCTGTTGTATTATGTGAATGCTTAGTGGTTTAAAATTTATGGGGCTAGGTGCCCGGTTTAACCTCACGATCCTCTCCATCTAGCTGGTAGAATGGGAGGGGACGTGACAGAATGGTATCAGAGCTGCTGGTTGCAGCATTGGGCCTCTATGGGCCAAATCTAATTGCAGTGTTAAGTGCTTTTGAAAAAAATTGTTTAAGTGTTTTCAAAAATTTTGTTAAAGTCTGTTTTCAAAAATCTTGGTTTAAGCCGTTTCTGGAAATTTTGATTTTTGAGTCTGTTTCGGGGAGTCCTCTCGAAACTGCGGAAAGGTTCCGCGAACCTTCCCGCAATTGCGGAAGAGTTCCGCGAACCTTCCCGCAATTGCGGAAGAGTTCGGCGAACCTTCCCGCAATTGCGGAAGAATTCAGCCAACTGCTCCGAAACAGCGGAGAAAAATGTTTTTAAGTGAAAAATTTTCTAAGTATCGGAAATTTCGGAAAGAATTCTCTTCCGAAATTGCGGAAGGAATTCTCTTCCGAAATTTTTGAAGGATTCCGCGAATCGTTCCGCAACGCGGAAGAGTTCGGCGAGTCGTTCCGAAACTGCGGAAGACTTCGCCGAATCGTTCCGCAACGCGGAAGAGTTCGGCGAGTCGTTCCGAAATTGCGGAAGACTTCGGCGAATCGTTCCGAAACTGCGGAAGACTTCGCCAAATCGTTCTGCAACACGGAAGAGTTCGGCGAGTCGTTCCGAAATTGCGGAAGACTTCGGCGAATCGTTCCGAAACTGTGGAAGACTTCGCCGAATCGTTCCGCAACTGCGGAAGACTTCGGCGAATCGTTCCGAAAATTGCGGAAGCATTCCGCCAGTTGTTCCGAAAAAGGCATTCCAAAAATCGCTCCGAAACCCGGAAGCATTCCGCGGACGACTCCGAAATTGCGGAAGCCTTCGTCGAATGGCTCCGCAATTGCGGGAGCATTCGCCGAATGGCTCCGCAATTGCGGGAGCATTCGCCGAATGGCTCCGCAACTGCGGAAGCATTCGCCGAATGGCTCCGCAACTGCGGAAGCCTTCGCCGAATGGCTCCGCAATTGCGGAAGCGTTCGGCGAACTGCTCCGCAGCTGCGGGAGCCGTCGCCGAACCGCCCCGCAACGGAGGTGAGCCGAAAAACACCCGAACGGCGGGAGCTTTCCGCCAGCCGCCCCGTAGTTGCGGGAGCATATAGTGAACCGCCCATCGCGGAAGGATTCAGCGAACTGCCCGTTGCGGCAAGATTTCGCGAACCGCCCGATGCGGCATGATTCTTTAAAAAAAAAAAAAAAAAAAAAAAAAACGAGGGCGCTGCCCTCGACCCGCCCAAGGGGGCAAGCCCCCTTGACCCCCTTTCTTTTTCCCTCTCCTGTGTCTTTGATTGTGATTTGACGAATTGTCAGTATGGAATTCTTCCCACGTGCATGAAGTAATTTGTGAATTTCTGAGAATATAATGCAGCTGTGTAAAATGTGCAGAATGGGAGTGGAAGTTGTCATTTTTGAAAGGATGCAGTTCCTGCACCTGATGTCAGAATGGAGCATGAAGAAAGGCATTGGAAAGCTTGTCCAGCAGGGAACAATGATACATGACCAGAGTTTGAATGAGGTCTGCATATATCATAGATATTTAGTGCAGAAGAGTGCCAGCGGCTGTTTTGACAAACAAATTTTGTTGTCAATATGGGCAATTTCTACAATTGCAGAATATGGAAGAGGAATTCCATGTCACGATGAGGGATCGAAAAGGGAAGAATTTCTTAAACCTCTGTTTGTTATCATACTTATAATAATGAAATTGTCATATGGCATAAAAATGTTAAAAATGTAAAGGATTACATAGATGTATATGCACTAGATGGCATCTTAACAAATAGCATAGTGCATATAGAAATGCTTGTGCATAAATGGGATATTGCACATTGGTAGAATAATGAAGTCGGCATATGCAATAAACCACTAATGGAGAATATGGTGGTCGATAATCACTATTGATGTTGGTATTGGTTGTAGGACAAAAGATAACAAAGAGCATGGCTAAACGTTCTGAGGATGTTGTTGCATGAAGCCAACAACCTTATGCAGAAAGGATGGCGCAACAAATCTGTGATCATAAAGTTGGAAAAGGACTGAGCAACCTTGGTAAGAGGCCAACTGATCAGGTGACATCAGATGATGTCAATGGTAACCATGCAGGTAATGATTATTGGTGCCAAATTGCAATAATGTTGAAAGGGGATTTGGTAAGATCTCTTCAACTATGTTTGAACTATGTTGAGCTAATTTGCATGTAATATTGAATATCGACTGGGGCTGTTAACCTACCAAGCTTGGTGAGGTGTGGGTAAGTGAAGGGGATGACCCTTACATCCTATGACTGTTTAGAAATCTCAATGCATCCATGTGAATTTATATCATGCCATGCGTATGATTGGTTATGTGCTTAATAACCCAAGCAAGTGGGGACTGGTGGTCCTAATTAGGGTAATGCAGGTTATATGAGATAGTCATGTTTCGATCATAATATGCTTGAATGCATGGTACTCATGAAACAATGCAAGGTAGCATTGAGTAGATGAGCATTAAGAGATTTTATAAATCTTGTGATGCATTGTATGAATGCATAGGGATGATGCATATGTTATTGCAAAAGAAATAATGAATGAAATGATGAATTGATGATAATTCTAGGATCATTTCATGGACTGTTATGAGTGCAGAATAGTAAATGCATGAAGAGCCCAATCATGATAATTGATGAATTGATGAATTGTGATAATGATGCATATATAGAAGTGTATATATTTTGTTGCATTTCAAATGTTAACAGCTGAAGGTGTTGGAATTATTGAGTGTTATAATTCTGAGATCACTTCAATGACTGTTATGGCAATAAATGATTATGTGCATAGATATTCACAACGTGTTTGGCTGATTGAAGTTTCAGTCTTCGGTAGGAAGGTCTTACATATGGCAATAAGGATAAGTCCATAGTATAGATCGGGATCTACCACATGCCGAAGCCAAGGGTTATGAGAAGGTTCTCATGGTTGAGAGCTCTAAGTTCTGTTAATAAGAACAGTTGTAGATATCAGATTGGTAAATATTTCGGATTTGAAAATTTGCTAATAATTGCTAATGACTGTTTGGCTTATATGAAAATGTGTCAGGAGGACATGCTGTAAGTGGATGCTCATGTATGGCAGTAGGCATAAGACCATAATGGGCAGAGTGGTGTCCCTTACAGGAGCCAAACAATATGAGGAAAGCCTCATGGATAAGAAAACTAATTTCTGTAGGAAACAGAATTGTAAATTCATATTAAATTTATTTATGAATGTTATTGATTGGTTATGGAACAATCGTATTTGAAGCTTATTGCTAAATGTTGCTGACGGTGTGGCTATTTGATAAAGTGTGCCAGGATGACACATTGCAGGGAGATCATGTGTGATGGCCTGCAGAAGCCAAACCAGATGGGAAAGCCCCCATGCTTTGGAAATGGGTTTTGGGTGAAACGCCATTGATAATGTCTCAGCCAAACCGCATGACGGTAAACCATGAAGTGAGATGGTAAAGCTATGCCCAGAAGGCATGTGAGACACATCCGCAAAATGAATGAGTATTATGTGACCCTAGATGAGAACATTCATGTCTAAATTATTAGGGTTGATATGCAGAGCATGCTCTATCTTATTTATATCATTGCAGATGGCTTGAGTATGATTAGGGCCTACATGACGCACATCGGAAAGGGGGGTGCACACCTTTTCTGGTGCTGGGTCATGATAGGGTTTTCAATATTGACTACACCCTAAGGGAATGGACGCATTCCTGGTGTTTCAATAGTTGATAGTGAATGATATGAAATATGATTATGATTTTTGAGCAACAATACTGATGAGTCTGCTTATCCTTCTTGTGCTATCAGCTTACACAGATGCAATTTGGTGTTGCACGTAAGAGGCAAAGTGAAGAAAGGCGCTCAAGAGGACTGTATGGGCAGTGGTAACCTTTCTACGCTCACACTAAAGGACACTGGAAGGGATGGATAGGCCCGGGGAGCTGTGTTGCAGAAAAGGGGTATCATCCTTGTGTAGTGTGAGTGGGTATTGTGGGGCCATGCTAGCCTGCAGTCAAGTGAGTCACCTATGGAGTTCCTGGAGGGAACCGCTGGTTGCACAAGGGAAGGAGCCACGTAATCATATTATGTTGTTCATATTGCCTGATAAACCCAGTCGGCGTACTGGCTTGGCATTGGTTATTTGGGAGTTGTGACGAATGGTTGTTGTATGCCTGATAAACCCAGTCGACGTACTGGCTTGGCATTGGCTATTTGGGAGTTGTGACGAATGGTTGTTGGATGCCTGATAAACCCAGTCGGTGTACTGTCTTGGCCTTGGTTACTTGCATGATGTGGAGATATTGGTGAAGGGTGTTATTTCCTGACAAACCCAGTCGGAGAACTGGCTTGGAAATGGTTATTGTATGCTTGATAAACCCAGTTGGCGTACTGGCTTAGCATACTGATTTTTGAAATGCTTGATAAACCCAGTCGGCGTACTGGCTTAGCATACTGATTTTTGAAATGCTTGATAAACCCAGTCGGCGTACTGGCTTAGCATACTGATTTTTGAAATGCTTGATAAACCCAGTCGGCGTACTGGCTTAGCATACTGATTTTTGAAATGCTTGATAAACCCAGTCGGCGTACTAGCTTAGCATACTGATTTTTGAAATGCTTGATAAACCCAGTCGGCGTACTGGCTTAGCATACTGATTTTTGAAATGCTTGATACACCCTGTCGGCGTACTGGCTTAGCATACGGATTTTTGGGATGCCTGATAAACCCAGTCGGTGCACTGGCTTGGCATTGCCTATTCGGATGATGTTGTGGGGCAGCATGTGTGCTGGCCAAGCATCCACCCCACAGGTGATCCAAGGCTTGTAATGCAGAGAAGGAAACCTGTGGAATAGCGAGGAAATGCACAATACAGATAAGTATTTGGTTATCTTGCAACTTCTTGCTTATGAATATACATGTGTATATGATCTAATTATGATTTCTTAAATTCTCATTTGGGAATAAACCCTATGAAAATACACTAAACATGTGAATTGACTCAACGTTTGAGTGTAGGTATTGCTGGAAGCAAGGACTATGAAAGCATCTGGAGGATGCATGTGGACATATGACTGTCCTAAAGAGCTCAGTATGAGCAGTAATGGAAGATGGTGCTAGTGGAACTGTGTGGGTCCTAGCAGCCAAAGGTTCTGTAAGCGACAATGGGGAAGGGTTCCCTAGTTGAAATCCATATGCAGACCTTAGACACTAAGTGTCATAGCCAAAAAGGGCAAGTCGAGCATTCACGTGAAGTGAAAGAGGAAGGGAGCATGAAAACCACAGTGGTGGTGTGGGATTCCGGAACGGAACAAAACTAAAAGGAGAAACTCTTACGGCTCTCTCTCTTTCCTTTTATTGATGCATTTATAGAGTTAGGAAGTTGCTGAATGCATGCATGACTGAAAGTAAAAGTGTGTTATTTGATTAAAGTGGATTGTGAATGCTAATTAATGAATTTCTTGTGAATGGATGAACATGAAGGAATTCATGTGTAGGTTAGGCAAGCATGAAAGGTGTGGAAGTCTCACGAGTAAGGCATGGACTATCCATGTCAACCGGGGAAAAACCATTAAATGATTTTAATGTTTGGGTTATGCTTGGCCTAACGAGAATTGTAATGATGAATTTCACAGGTGGAAATTGAATCAATTGGTTGCAGCCGGTGCAGGCAAGTGTTGCTAGTAAGCAAAGTGTGGTCAATCGTTCCATTGACCATGGCGGCAGACCAAGGGCTATTAGAATTGGCTGGAAGTCTTCTTCAAACAATTGCCAAGACCCAAGAAAATCTTGAAGAGATGCTCAAGATGCAAAAGCAGCAGAACAAGATGAACCACAAGGTCTTGCAGGACTCTATTCGTCTGCAGAAAGAGGTAAAAAGTATTATGAAGGCAATCAGCAAGGGAAAGAAAAGTGGACCAGTGAAGAAGCATTCATCCAATCGTCCAATTAAGAAACGCTCCAGGTGGGAAGACTCAAAGGAAATTGAGCAGATTAAGATGAAGCAACCCGTGAAGTGTTGGAATTGTGAGGGGGATCATTACCTCCGCAACTGCCCAACAAGAGAACCTCAAGAGGGTAGCAGCCATAAAGTTTTCAGACTTATGGATGAGCTAGAAGATCCGAATCAGCAGGAGCAGCTCGTGAAGATCAAAGGACTTGGTCCTGAAAGTTCAATGTAAAGAACAGAATGTAGGGGCAGATCTGCAAAGTTTTTGTGAGTTTTTGGACATATGTAAAGTGGGTATCTATTTTCCGAAGTGTTGGAACACCGAGGACGGTGTTATTCCAAGGGGAGGGGAATGTAACGTCCCCAGCTTAACCCTATTGCATTAATATTGTAAATGATGTAAATATTGTCATTTAGTCATGGTGAGGAGCTCAAGGCCAAGGCCCCGCCACTGACTTATCGTTTTATGTATCGGCAATTAGAATAGATGCATATGGTTCTTGTGTGAGATGGGCACAATGTAAATAAGACCACCATGTAAATATGCAATTTTAATGAAAAAACCCACAACCAGCTACGCAATGCAACAAAAGAGACGGGGGCATGATCTTTACAAGGAAGAGGGAGGGAAAATAACCGAACCCTTGAGCCAATGGTTTTAATCCATGTGTCAATGAGAAAAACCCATAAACCACCAACTACCCATTTTGTCTCATGCACCCAATCATTTAATTCTTCCAAAGATTGGTTGAGACAATAAATGCCTTGGGATGGGAGAGTTATGGCTGTCAATTTTCATGCATGGGCAAGCCATCAACTTGGAAAATGGTGTTTTTTGCTTGTGGGGCAAGAAAACCCCCACGAAATTGGCCCAAAGCCATTCTTCACCCATGGCCATCCTTCCTCTCACGCAGTCTGAGCTCCCTGAAGTTTATCCTCACGTTTTTGGCCATAACCCTGCGTTTTTCCATGCCCAGAAACTCGTTTTGGTATTTTGGAGCAGCTGGGGAAGGAGGGACGCGTTTTTGGACTGAGGGAGGGGTCGTTTTTTCCCTTGGGGCATTTTTCTGGAATGGGTTGCTCTCCCAGTCGATTTTTCCTAGTTGCCATTTCGCTTTGAGTCTACCCACGTTTTTCTGAGTGAGTTGAAACCCCATCTCATGCATCCCACTGTGGAAATCGTTTTCCTCATGCCCAGAAATGGTGGTTTTGTTGTTCAGTGCATCCCGTTTTAGATTTGAACCTGTGAGCAGGAGCTTCAAGAGTGGAAGATGGCAGATTTGGCTTGATGAGCCCAATGGTGTACCCATAGCTCCATGGTAGAGCCACTAACCTAGTAACTCACCTCTGCCCATCTCTTAACAGCCTGAGAAATCCAATTGCTGATTGGCTTGGCTGAGTTTGATATACCTTTGGCTATGCGAGAGCCTGTTTTCCCCTTTTCCTTGTGGAGATCATGCCCGGCTCGGGGGTGGCAGTGGTGCTGAGAGATTGAGGAGCACACTGGCCTACGGTTGGGTGGAACGTTGCAGAAGCGTAGCTGGTTGCTCGGGAACTACTTGGTTCAAGATAAGTATTCTCTTGTGCTATCTTTCAATTGCTTAATTGATGAATATCTTGAATGTATGGTGAATGAGTAGTTGAAATTTCCTCCGCTGTGTATAAACAAATAATTACGCATCCTTATATCTCTGTTGTATTATGTGAATGCTTAGTGGTTTAAAATTTATGGGGCTAGGTGCCCGGTTTAACCTCACGATCCTCTCCATCTAGCTGGTAGAATGGGAGGGGACGTGACATTACACCCTATGGTCGCCACTATCTTTTGTTGAAGGTTCCTTTTGAAACCCCACACCATTTATAAACACAGTAAATACTGAAAACAAGTTACAGTCAACGTATCTCCTCATGCATTAACCCAGAAGTACTCAAAACGATAAAACATAAAACGTAAAGATGCAAGACTATTTGCTAACACCAGGGTTCAACCTTGCTAAACTTGCCGATGCCAAGAATGGCCGGCCGTATATTTTAAACATTTACATCACCTACTCTATCAACAAAAACTCAAAACTGAAGGTTTCCCAAATGCTGCAGGCGAGACAAAAGCCACTGCCGCGAAGGCATGCTACCAGCACTTGCTCATCAAGTCCGATTCCAGGAGAACCACTAAGGAGGGATACCACTGAAGCTTACCGGTGGGTTCGCTTAAGTTCTCTTCCCCTTCAACTATTTAGGCACCCTGCGGATTCGTCGAGGGTTACCTTCCAACAGCCATACAATAAGTTAAGCATCGGATCATGGGAAAGAAAATATATGCAACAAGAATATTATGAAAACTCTCGCATCGTTACTTTACCGGAGTTGTGACAGACGAAGCCAGCATCCATCCACTGCGAAGGAGATGCACCCAGCTCGAAGACCACCCTGTGTGATAACTTCCAAAGACTTACAACCCGATGGAGAAACCTTGACTTGCAAGCTACTACAACGCCCAACCGACGCACTCATCTAAACTATGGATGGACACACTATTTAACTCCTAACTCGGCCTCCATTGACGGCTCTCACATACAGTTTGAGTATTGATACCATTCTCAGGATCGAGCCCGGGGAAGGCTAGAAAAACTAGCAAACCCTAAGTGCCTCTCGGCCGGTTGGCCTCACCTCCCAAACCCTACCACCAAACAATGACAAGAAACGTTACAAGAATCCATAAGTTACGCAAGGGGTTCAAATCATCCCAATACACAACGATCAACGACGGAGATCCATCCTCATCAAGCCACGTTGGAAGGTGGCAGGAGTAGCATTCAATTGCCCATCTACCTCCCAAGCTACGAGGCTGCCATATCGGTGGACAGCAGGGCAGGAGGCTCGTTACAACTCAACATTCCAAACCCTTTCACACGACGGGTCAGCTATCACCACTTACACATAGCAATATCCTTAACACGGTGGCCAGGCACAATAATTGCAAACCAAATCATTTAATACACCCTCGATTTGTATGCAGGCTTTTGCAGGGCCATCATTCCACCTGCCAACCCATACAAATCAACGTTAAAAGCATTAACATGTAATATTATCAATGTATAATGATCACCGATAGCATATAACCAAGGTCTCATACGATCCCATATAATCAATTGCGAAACACATTCATAGCTTATGAATATCCACTAAGGTCGCGAGCAACCATAGGGCATGGTTTGACTCCGCCCATCACATAAAGTCTATTATAATGTTCACTATAGGGATCATTGCAGAGCTCATAAAGCTTGTCCGCACCATAAGTTCTATAAACACACCGATAGGGTATGGTTGCCACCCAAGGACCCATCGCACACATTGCATGGTAGGGTATTAATACTTAAGGCATCACCATTTTAATTGCCCAAACTATAGAGATATAAAACCAACTTATCACTCTTTCCATAGCATGACTTAAGACCATGAGCCCTTGTCCTGAACCTGTCACCATCAATATTTATAAATAGAATTACTTAACAGCCGCAAGACATTTATGGAATGATCATACGCAAAGTCATTAACTTTTAACGGAAGCATTCATGACGAACACACCCTGAGATAGACGTTATCTGCAGTCTTGAGATAGACAGGTTCATCTTACAGAATTGGAAGGAGACCATACCTGTAGCATCGAAATTCATAAGCAGTCTCAATTTAGATCACGGTTATTAAACACTCTGAATTTTTATCGCTATCTCTTACCTGCGAATCTGCGCATGAAGGACGAGTGCAATGCTTTAGCGGAGTAGCTAAGTAATCATCAGGGCACCTCGTGGGACCCCTTTCATCATCATCCAGAAAAGTTAAACTGTCAGCACTTGTCAAAAGAATTTTGTTTTCCAGTGCATCATAATTTTCAATCATTCCAGCATACGAATGAATTACAAATTCATTAATTGATTTTCATGACGTCATTAAAAGACAAAAGACACAAGCATTAAATTGTTCCTACCAAGCGACATTTTTTATTAATTGTTGAATATTGATTATTATTATTTCCGCATTTTACAATATTAGCTCTTTTTATGGCGATTTAATTTTTTTTTAATTTTATGAAAATATCGAGATGTTACAGTTTATCAAGCATACAACAACCATTTTCAAGCCAACGTCTCTACTGGGTTTATTAGGCAATAAAACAACAGAATACGATTACGTGGCTCCTTCTCCTATGCAAACCAGTGGTTCCCTCCAGGAAATCCATAGGTAACTCACTACTGCAGGATAGCATGGCCACACAATACCCACTCACACGACACAAGGATGGTACCCCTTCTTTGCTACACAGTCCCTCAGGCATACCCATCCCTCCAGTGCTCTTCAATGTGAGCATAGAAATGATACCAATGCCAATGCAAGCCTCCTGAGTAGCACATATACAGAATTTTGCAGGGTTTCCAAACCCAAGCCACTCTTGGAATTTCCTTTTCATTTTTTTTCTTTAGCAGCCAGTGAGCAGCCAACATCTTCCCCAATGGAATATTTTCACCATCTCACCTGCATTACACACAAGCATGTAGTTCACATGAGATGTCATCATAATAATTTCAATTAGAGTTTATCAAATACGTTTCATACGGAAAATAGGTTTCTAAAACATGAGGTCATTCTCATGATGTTTATCTCTTGGCATTTCCTTTTTCATTTTTTTTCTTTAGCAACCAACATCTGCCCCAATGGCATATTTTCACCATCTCACCTGCATTACACACAAGCATGCAGTTCACATGAGATGTCATCATAATAATTTCAATTAGAGTTTCTCAAATACGTTTCATGCGGAAAATAAGTTTCCAAAACTAGAGGTCCTTCTCATGATGTTTATCTCTTGCAGACCATAACACATGGTATTCCCGCAATGTGTCCCCCTTACACAATTCACAAACAGTCAACCAATCAATGACATTAATAATCAAATTCAAGTCTGAATTTACAATTTTGTCTCCTACAGAAATTAGATTTATTTAACCATGAGGCCATCCTCATATTGTTTGGCTCTTGTAAGTGGTATCACTCTGTCCATTACGGTTTTACACTTGTTACCATAACATGAACATCCACCTACAACATGTCCTATTGACACAATTCTAGATAAGCCAAACAATCATTAGTAATTATTAGCAAAATCTCAAATCTGAAATTTACAATATGTTATGTACATAAATTAAATTTCACAACCATGAGACCTTTATCTTATTTTTTGGATTTTGCACATGGTAGATTCAAGTCTTTATTATGTACTTACCCCCATTGTCATATCCAAGACAATTCTAGTTGCAATTTGAAATTTTCAATCAGTCAAACACTTTGTAAGTATCCATGCAAATAATCTTTTCATTGTCACATTTACACTGAAGTGATCTCAGAATTATAGCACTCAATAGTTAAAAAACTATCAGTTTTTAACATCTCAAATGCAATGAAATATATTTACTTTATATTCATCATTGTTACAATAAAATTGCATGACACAATCACATTATCTATGCAATTTAAATAGAGCTTCCAATTCTCATGATTACACACTCATATCCATTCAGGAAACTCTATCCTCCCAATGGAGCATTCCTGGTATCCCATAAAAATGACTACCTTCTTCATGCAATCATTTTCTTGCATCCATAGCAGTTCATGAAATGATCTCATAATTGCCAATAATTCTATCATTTCAATTATTAATGAATTGCAATGAAATATATATCACAACCATGCATTCACACAATGCCTCTCAACATATGTACCCACACATATGCATAAACAATCACAAAGTTTACATAATATTTTAATGTATATCCACTCATTGCCGCCTTGCATTGATTCATGATTACCATAATGCTATGTCATGCATTCCACCGTGATGTGTTGGAAGGTCTAGCTAATGCCTTGACACATCACCCAACCATCTCCCCAATCACTTGGTTAATTTATCTCGGTGCCTTCCTTCTCCACCCAAACAACACGTCAGGAGTTTACTCACTCCTTGGTTTCATCCCAAATTAACACCAATAGGGATTTCATGGGATACTTGTGTAGCACCATAGCATTACCATTCCAACCACATTATGGCCTTAACCATTATTATCTCATATGGCATGCACTACCACAACAAGACCATAAGTCCTCACTTTCTTTGGTTATTAATCTCATGACCAACATGCACACATGGCATGATATATTATTTCATATGAATGCATTCAAAATTCTAAACAATTAGATAGTATAAGGCTCATTGTCCTTACTACCCTATACCTCACCATATTCGATGAAATATAAATCACATAGATGCATTCAATATCACATACATACCAATTTACGATTATTAAATATGACTCAAGGGATTCTTACCCAGTCCCCTTTTTGTACTTATGTAATCAACATAAAGGAACCATTACCCACATGGATGCCATCATCGTCTTTGATGTTACCTGATCAATTGGTTTCCTACAAGGATTTCACCATCCTACCACCAACCTCTTGATCATAGATTTGTTGCCCCAACCTTTCTTTATAAGTCTTGTTGGTCACATGCAACAACATCATCAACATAGTTAGCCATGCTTCTGATGTCTTTGGTCCTACAACCAATACCAACACCACTAATTATTAACAACCACAATAATTATCTTAAGTGGCTCATTGCATATGTAAAACTTCACTATCTTTACCAACATGCAACATTGTATACATGCACAAACATTTTCACATGCACTATGCAATGTCTATTAATATGCCCACTGGTGCATATTCACTTCATCTATCTAATCTCTTGCATTTTCAGCATTCCTATGCCATAATTTTCTGTATATAAAACTCATAAAATATAAATATAATAGCAAGAGAGGTGTTAAGGAAGTCCCCCTTTCCAATCCCTCATCATAGCATGGAATTCCTCTTCCACATCAAAGAATCATTAGCTATGATTTTCTCACTAAGCAACAATTCAATACATATACTCATGTATAACATTCCTACTTTCTTTTCCAAGCATACAATTGTTATGCTATAAACATAAATAGTTTAAGGTGAGAAATTTATCTCTTTATCAACATTGCCTTACCGATCCATTTGCTTTCATAAATTATGTCCAAGTTCAACTTGACCTTTCTTAACTTCCTAGTACTAATCAATGCTGCAATTGATTCAATATCAACTTCATAAGGAGTCTTTTCTAGGTCCCTTATATGCCCTTGTACCTCATTCAACTATAATACTTTCTTTCCTTTCTCATGGAAATATTTGCCACAATTCTGAACCACACAATTGATTCACACATGGGAATGTCTCATTCCCCAATTAGTAGCCTTTGCATGGACACCATGTCACTATCATGAACCACATGCCAATTCCACATACTGAGATTCCTTATTCCTATGAGTGACAACTTTTGGGAGAATGAAATTTCCTTACCCATTATCTTTACTTACTCATAAGTTATTGACTCATATCTTGTAACTTCTGCATGCACTTGCCCACAAGGATGATTGATTCATCATCTTTACAAGTTACATTTCCCTTACTTGATAACCTATTTTGTTACTTTGCTCAGCATTCTCTTATGGAATACAATATCCATCTCCAATAATCAAGAGCTCCCATGTCTCTTGCTTGCAATTCAAATTGTATATGTTACTAACAATAGTACATTGGATGCATTCTTATCCAAGGCACCAATGTCCATTATTGGACCCTTTCGTCCTCCAATGATTAGACATGGTCATCACTCCTCCATAAGGAATATTACAACCAATTACTCTTAATAAGGCTTCCACAACCCCTCTATGCAGTTCATATTGCACATTCCGAGCATAGAGAATGCATTTCATACATTTTGGCTAAGGAACATCACTTTTTTTTAGTTCCCTTATTCCATCCCGTGCTTATAAAATACAATTTGCAAGAGTGTATTCTTATCCATTCAACATGTTTTTCCACATGTTAACGTGAATGACCATAATACTCTCAATTGAGTATCCTTGCTCATTAGTGGAACTACCTTGTCACTAAGCATCCAACCAGGCTTGCTTCAATTCTTCACATTGCTAGCTAATCAACAATTTTACCATGATCATGATCCCAAATGTGCCTCCACATTTATTTTGATAGCACCATTACCATGATGTTGATACCATAAAATTTACTCACTTTGAGTTACTTCCATATCTAGTATTTCTGCACGATCATGTAAGGCCTAAATTTTTTTTGGCTACTTTGGAGGTCACCAACAATGAGAATTTCTTGCTCAATCAAGCCTGGAGGATTTCTTCTAACTGCTATTTGAAACAACTAGAAACTTGTTTCAAAATAAGAACATTATGTTGATTCTTCGACATTCTAGCCTCATCACATTCTTAGAAATACACAAACTTAAATTTTTTCATGTATTATGGGGACTTATACCCAAATTGACAATTTCTGCCAAATTACATAACCATCTTAATTACCCCATCAAGGTGCAAAATTTCCATTTCCATTAGTCCTGTCATCACCAAAGAATTTTCTCACAATTAACGATGTCTCAGGAGGACAACGGGGGTCAAGGGGGATTTCCCCCTTGTGGCTTTCTTGTGCCACTGCAGGGCGGGTTGAGGGCAACGCCCTCGTTTTTTTTTTGTAAATATTTCGATTTCACGCAATCTGGCGCATAAGTTCAATGCCATTTCTCAATTTCTGGCATCTGAAAATATCCCTGGGAAACTACTTAAATTCTCTGTTTCGACGGACTTTTGAATTTGCCTCCGATCGACACACTTATCACTTTGTCACCAACCCATTTCGACGGAATTTTCAATTTTCCTCTGAAATCCTTTTCGATGCGATTTTCATTTTGTTACTGATCGACGCACTTTCAGTTTTCCTCCAATCGACGCATTCCCATTTCTCGCCGACCTATTTCTACGCACTTTCCACTTTTCCGCCGATCGACGCACTTTTCAATTTTGTGCCGACCTGTTTCGGCGACTTTTTGAATTTGTCGTCGATCGGCGCAATTTCCACTTTTTCGCTGACATGTTTCGGCGCAATTTTCACTTTGTCGCCAATCGGCGCAATCATTGATTTTTCGTCGACTAGTTTCGACGACTTTTCCAGTTTCTCGCCAATCGACGTACTTTTTACTTTTCCGCAGACCGTTTCGGTGACTTTTCCATTTTACGCTGAAACGTCTTTTTCGACAAATTTTTGATATCTCATGGAAATATATCGACAGCTTTCCCGATTTCTCATTCATAGTTTTGACGCTCATTTAAGTTTTGTGCCGACACATACTTAGGCAGAAAACTCAAAACCTTAGAAATTTTTGAAATATTTTCTTTCCTCTATGATGATCAATGCTCAATAGGAAGTGATATTACATCTACAAACTGTTAGATACAACCCATGCATGCCCAATGTTGTAACCTATGCTCTGATACCACACTGTCACGTCCCCTCCCATCAATCCGACGCAAGGAAGAGAACATAACTGAAAATCTTGGGCTTTTTACAAAAACTCTGCCCCATTCATCATTGATAATTCATAAAACAAGTAAAATGCATATGTGTGCAAATGCATAATCAAATAAACACAATGGAAGTAAAATCTATATCCACACACATTTCACATGCATTCATCATCATAATCATAACATTTGATAATTAAAAACATTGCAGAGTTTAATTCACATGGAGAGTACTTATCTTGATTGTGAAGTTTCCCCAAGCAACTAGCTATGCAGCCGCAGCGTTCCACCAAAACATAGGCCAGTTGTGTTCATCAATCTCTCAACACAATTGCCACCCCAAAGCCGAGCATGATTTCCACAAGGAATGGGAACCCTCAAGCTCATGCAAAACAAAATGAACATCACATCTAAGCCAAGCTAGTCAATAGTTGGGTTTATCAAGCCAAATGTGAACCCTCTTCTATTTTTGGATGCTTGCACTCAAGCTCAAGCCAAAGCAATGGATACCCATAACTCATGCCCCAGCATACTCTTTCTATACACAACAAGCACAATTGTTGGCATAGCAAAGCGTTTTCAACTATGGGTTGTACAAAACAAAATGCCCATGGATTTTCTCCAAATCGTAGCACCCAAATCGAGTTGTGGGAAGGGAAATCAACCAGAGGGAGAAAAACCGATTTCTCCCACAAGTATATTCACAATTAAATGGCAAAAACAACCTCTCAGGACCCCCAAATAGGATTCCTCTTCTTCCCCACTGTTCTATATCAGAAAAATGCCCTTCTCCCAATTGAGAATGAAGGAAACATAGGGAAAAACATGGAGGAAAACGCCCAGCAGGGTCAGAACTCGCGAGAGAAATTATGGGTGAAGAATGGCTTGGAAAGAAAATTCATGGTTCATTTCTTGTCGAAGAATCCAAACACAGATTTCTAAAATGGTGGCTTTCCCATACATGAAAAATGGGACAACCATACCTCACCATTTCCCAAATAATGACTATTTCAACAAACTCTTGGGAGAAATAAATGATTGGATACAAAATTCAACATGGGTTGTTGAAGGTTCATGGGTTCTCTCATTAACACTTGGATTGACTTGATTGGTTCAAGGGTTTGAATATTTCCCTCCCAATTCCTTGTAAATATCATGCCCCCATACTCTTGTTGCATTGCATTGCATATCTAGTTGTGGGTATTTTATTAAAATGCATATTTACATTATATTTACGATTTCTATTGTGCATGGCTAGCACGCAAGCCATGTGCATCAATTTTAACACTAAATCAATGGTGGGGCCTTGGCCTTGAGCTCCTCACCATGATTTTTATAGCGATATTACATCATTTGCATTTTTAATGCAATGGGGTCAAAGTCGGGATATTACACCCCTGCAATTTAAAATATCAAAACCCCATGAGTCAAAACCTTCATTTGGAAGCAATTGTGTCGTGGGCGCTGTTATAGCTTCCCCATACTTTATGAACTCAAGTTGGGGGATTATAACCATGAAGTAGTTTGGGTCCCTTTCAGAGCCATAACCCTTATCAATGATTTTTTAATGTTGTTGTAACAAACAAACTCACAGACTCCATTAAATGTGGAGCATATGTTAGCTGGATTAGCATCTTGGGTTGTGCAATCTGCGAGTTTTCCATTTCTGTCTCTTGTGAATCTTGTGAATGGAACAAGACAGGTTCCTCCATAAATAAGACTGGTTACCTTGGCCCCTGTTATCAAATTATCAAGACGCTCGTTAATGACCTTTAGATCTTCATGGATCTTTCGTTGGCAAGGAACTAACATCTTACCAGAGGAAATTTCCAGTATGGTATGCAAAAGGTTGATGTATGCTCGACTTGATTACTGGTGATTTTACGGATTCAAAATCATAGTTAAAGACACAATCCAATAATGTCCAGATCTGAATTTGAAACTTCAGTCTCCATATCAATCTCAATGTACTTAGTTTTATTAGCTTCAACTGCCAAAAGCATTGTCTCTAGCTTTTGTATGGTGCATTAAGAATAATCACCAATGACCTTCACCATGGCTTCGGGGACGATTTCTTTTCTTCTTGGCTACCACATCTCCAAAACAACAGGAATAAGTCCCTTTCCCATTATTGGCTCTAGAATATCAGAAAGAACTCCCTTGTCATATGCAAACAAATTCTCTCGAAGAACGTGTCGAGCAACTATTAGATATAAAACGAGTGCAAATGATTTTGATCTAAATGCAAACCTGTAAATAGAACCATGCTTGAGAGATAATCTTAAAAAGTATTAAAATCTTAAGTCCATTGATTGAGATGTGTTCCTAATCGATAAGGATGAAGTATAATGGTTTGACCAATTTTTTTAATATAATCTATTGAAATGCTCAAATATCGGTCAATTTAAAGGTAATTTAGAGCGGCCATTGCATATGCTCGGGATGAAGAATAATGGTTTGACCAATTTTTTTAATATAATCTATTGAAATGCTCAAATCTTGGTCAATTTAAAGGTAATTTAAAGCGGTCATTGCCTAGGCTCAATCTCTCGATATGCATGAATAGAAAAACTTTGACTTAAATAAAATGCACGAGGTGATACTGTTCTTATATTGCACTTGCATTAGCTGTTGGTTTGTAGTTGTTAGGAGTTTTAAATTGTATTAAATGTATTACTAATAATTCTAATGCAACCTTCATGTAAAATTGGTCCAAATTCTCAATACATATTAACACCATCATCATTATCATAATAAAATCACAATTTCAAAAAAATATTTAAATAAAATATAATTTTCAATTATAAATTATAAATTCTTGATAAATACAAATCTATTACATTTATAATACTTAATAAAATTAAATATATTACAATTATAAATATGATTAAATATATTTCAATTATAAATACTATACACAATCTATATAACTCAAGACGATTTGAGTAACACAAACAATATATATTTTATGTGTTGTATTAAAAAATGTTTACGCTAATTATATTTATAAATTTTTTTCATGAAATTTCTTCTAGTTTAAGTAAATATTATTCATTTTCAAATAAAAATTAAATAATTTGAAAGTTCGAGTTAAAAATGTATATATATAATAAATTTTAATTTACATTTTATATTTTAATTAATTTTAAGAAATGAAAATAACAACTTCGTAATTTATTCTATGATATTTAATATTTAAAAATAAAATTTGTACTTAATAATTTATATTGATCGTGGCTTTTATCCTTTAATATTTGATTTATAGGAATTGAAAAGGTAACATGTAATGACTTAACCTCCACACTTACTAACTGTCTTACCACTAAAGACTCTAAAATCTTTCTTATATCACACATATTTTATTTTTCTCTATTTTTTAATTTTTACATTAATTTTTAAATTCATATTTACTATAAATAAATATGTTGTACACAAATCTTTGTTCCCATTTCTCATGTTCAACTATTTATATTAAAAAAATTCTTTCCATTGATATTGTTGCCCTTTGCCCTGAGAAAGGCTAACCAACATTTAAAGGCAAAATCTCTTCACATTGACAAAGGCAAAAAGTATACACATCAGTTCTCCAAACAAATGATCTTTAACATTTTACAAACAAAATATTTTGGAGAAAAGAGAACAAAATCTTACACATCCATTCTCCAAACAAAATATTTTTAACATTTTACAAGGGAGTTTGGAGTAAAGAGAACAAAAACCGAAGGCAAAAAGTATACACATTAGTTCTCCAAACAAATGATCTTTAACATTTCACAAATTTGGGAGAAAAGAGAATTCTAGGTTTCAATGATATGTACTAGTTAAAAATAGTTGATTTAGTAAATGTGACTCATTCATTTTGATTTCCAAAAATTGGAAACATTTATTTTCCTTTAAGTAAAATTAGCATGTATCATTTTAACAAAAATAAATGATTAAGATCTAATTCATTCAATAAGATCATAATAAAAGTAATAAACACAAAGTGAATAAAGAATTAAACATAGATCTTTTTAACAAAAATGAAAACTTCGAAGTTTCCTTTACTTAGTAACCAAAGGTATGTGAAATCTCATATAGCAAATAGAAACTAACACTGAAACGAAACTGTCCGATTGTCAAAATGGTTTCACTTGACATTTAGTACGCCAATGCTCCTCGTAAGGATTATCTTAAAATGGGAATTCAATTAAATTCTGCCAGTCATATTAAAAAGACTTTGTGGCGATGAATGGCATTGTGCGCTTTATAGGCCCAACCCTCGGATGTCCTTGTGGTGTCATTGGGCAATGTAATCTCTAAAGCTTCTTTCCAAATGTTGTAAAAAAATCTCTTGTTAGCTGGTGGAAGGGTTTCAGCTACATCAACTATGCTTTCCATCAATTCATCCCGGCGATCAAGTTTTATAAAAACATTATCCCAATTGGAAATAAATAAAACCGAAATGAAGTAGAAGTAATTACCCACCCATTTCCTAGAGCTTTTAGAAATTGATCAATTAGACCAACAACAACTGGATGACTAAAACTTTGACGATCATAACCAAGTTCATATCATATATAACTTAACTTAACTTGCTATCCTTAGTATACATTACAAATTTAATTAACATTTACTTTGTTGCATGACATAAGACAAAAGGTAATGAATATTGATTAAGACACTGGAGCGCCCTAAATTATTTTAGATGCAATGCCATTATTATCACTAGATCTCTCGTGCTACTAAATGAATCCATCTTGTGTACTTGTAGGATTTTGGAGAGAAACAACCTTTCTTGCTTGCACTGTTACCTTGAGCACATGCTCCATGAAGAGAGTGAGCCCAAAGTTGGGCTTCACAGGATGTTTTGGATCAATTCTTACATGATAACGTAGGAGAATATGCACAACCACACACTTCATGTTCACGTAAGCAAAATATATTCCCAAGCATAGCCGAGGTCCGGCATTGAAGATGGGATAGTTGTAATTAGATTCCTTGATACAAATCCCATCTTGATCAATCCAACTCTCTGGCTTAAGCTCTGTCACATCGTTACCCCACACACTCTCCTTTCTGTTGGTAGCATAAATAAAAACCAAAACCTTCGATCCCTTCTTCACAAACGTCCCATTAGGAAAAACGTGGTCCTACAATGCTTCTCTGTAATTGATGGGCACAGTAGGATAGAGCCTCTGAAATTCACACAATGCTGCTTGCAAATACTGCATCAGTTTCAAGTCATCCATAGCAAAACGAACCATATCGACATTAGAGGGCTTAGTAGCATATTTATCTTTCAATATGTGGGATAACTCGGAGAGTATTTTTTCCTCTACATTTGGGTATTGATTTAGTATCCATAAGAGCCATGAAAGTTGTAGAGCAGTAGTATCTTCGTCTGCTAGAATAATGTTGAGGTCCAATTCCTACAAGGATTTATCATAAACACAATGCCCTTCTTCCGCCTCTTATCTGATCCAAGTGGACATGATATCTACACACTCTAGTCGACTTGTTTCATTCATATTTTCTAATTTTTCCCTTCTGGCTTTAACCAATTTTTATGCAAATCCACCCACTGTACCCATGAATCCACTGTGTTTTTTTCTCAAACATTACATTGAAAATTTTCATGAGCTTCCATAAAAGAAGCAAACAGATCAACCTGTTTGTGCACGAGTCAATGGCTTTGCCGAAGGCCCTTACAAAGGGTATCTCTGGAAAACTGAGACTCAAGCATCCGACGTCCTTTCCACATATCAACCGTGACTGTTTGTACCGTGGCGGGTTTGCATAGAAGTAAATGGAGGAAATCGGGGAAATACTATCCAAGCTCCCTTCAAACAGAAAATTCACATGCAACCAAACAATGTAAACAATGGACTACAAAGAAATGGCAAGTTGGCAGAGCAAATCCATGACCATAGGGGAAGAAACTCTAAGTTGACAAGTTTAAGGAGTAACATAATTATCTCTAGAAATTCAGTTTGATCATCATCACCTGTAGGTTATATTATTATTTCTTATTGTATTGAGTAATCCACATAATTTGTCAATTGATTTAGTAAACATGTCGAGATGATTAAGGAGAAAAAAGCGTTACTGCGTATAAAATGGAGGCTGGCCTTTAATGTATATACAGTCTATGATCATCATAATGATGCAGGTGGCGAGGTCGATCAGCAGCCCCCTCATGGGAAGGGAAAATAAAGGACGACGTCAACTGCCTGCAACCAAAAAAAATTAAAAGTAGTATTTTTTAAAATTTTGTTTAATAAAATATGTTTTCAACTATTGAATAAAGGAAAAATTTATAAACTCTAAGACAAATTAATAGAGGGTCAACATTATATATATATATATATCCCATTTTGGAAACATAATAAAAGTAGTGTAAATAATACATGAAAATGAATGAAGATGAAAGGTCCATTATATGTGGAGAATGAAGATATATTAAGGATATTGTTTGTTGATGAAAAGAGCAATGGGTATAAGGTGGCCCTGGGTGTAAACATGGTATGCACTCAATTTTTTACCGCAAATGTCGTTATGCAAACAACCACTCAATAATATAAAAATTATTTAAAAAAATACATATTAACTAAAAAACCATAAACAACTTAAAAAATTACACGACATAGAAAAACTGCAACTGCACTAAAAGTATATGTGTGGGATCGGGACATAATAATATTTCTATCAATATTATGATAGAAAATGAGAAGATTGCATTGAACTCAAAACCATAAAAAAAATACATAAGCATAGACAATAACTTATTAAAGAGCTTGTTGGGTAACATCACATACTTCATCATGGTTATATAAAGCTATCCAAAACCACTCAAAAGTAAGCTATCCACAGGCATATATTTAAAACTAGTCAGAGTTAACATAGCTTGTAGACCACATGGCGTCCAATAGGTACACCATGTTTCTGAAAGTGATTGGGCATCGATCTGTAATGGGAGATTGTCCAGTGTCCACTTGGGCATCGATTCCATTTTTGAATAATACACGGGCATCTGATCAGGTAGGGCACCACTAGGCATTGAAGGAGGATGGAAACAATTTTTCCAGTTCCAAGCTTGGGCATCTGCATCAACCTGTGTAGCAGAAGAACTCATTTCTTCTTCAGTATGTCTTCTTGCCAAATGAAACCACTACGGATATCGTTGTGGATTTCATTTTCAGCCGAGTGTGATGATTTCATAGTAATTTATGTGCTATTCAATTTTCTAATCATAGAGAGCATAAAGTGCACTGGTGTCTATGACAATTTTGTTGGCAGCGATTAATTACTTCACTACCACAAAGTTTGAAAAGTCAATCACCGCCTTGCTGAGTGGCCGCCAAAACTCCGAAGAGTCAACCACCGCCACACCGTTTTGATTTTGTCATGCTGTCAAAGTTTCAAAGGGGCACCGCACCACATTGATTTCTAAAGAAGCAGTTACATCCCATGTCATAGCTGTTCGAATGATTAAAGGGGCAGCGTGATTCTACAGATTGTTGAAGGGGCGTCCATTGTTCCTATTGTAACTCATGAAAGGGCATAGTATCCACAGAAATTCTGAACGGACAATTTTAGTTTAGATGTAGTGAAAGATCAAGCTAATTAAATGACTGACTATATTTCTGATGTATAAACACTGATGTAATCTTGGTTTTGTGATATAGAGAGATATGGTGAGGAATACAAATTTTGAGTTGAATATGAAACAAAGTTTTAGCTCTGTAATCTTGCTGCTATGTTCCTCCCTGTCTTTATGAGTTTGTAAATGCATGGTTGAATGTTTAAGTGATGGTTTTGTTGTAGCATGATAATTTTCTGAGTGTGTATCTTAACTTTGAAGATACTAAATTAGTTTAACTGTTGAAACAGAGTTTTTACTCTGTATTTTTATGATGCTTTGTTTTATGAGTTGTAAACTCATTGTGGAATATTTAGTTTTGTTGTAGCAAGTTAGATTTCAAAGTTTGTTGAAACAGAGTGTGTTGAAATAGTCTAAGTTTTATGCAAGAAGGGGATTTATAAATTTGAGTTAAAGTCATTTCTGAGACTCATTTCCTGTTGAATATTGTTTGCTAAAACAGTTGCAGAACTTTATGTTCTTGCTGAAACTTGTCCTGTAGGTGTCAATGTGGTTTTGTAGTGAGGTGTACGTGTTGTTGTTACTGTGTGCAACACTCCATCGTCTTCCCACAACCGTATTGGAGCAAGAGAGAGGTGTGATAGAGTTGTAGCTTTGTCCATGAGTGTTTGTATGAGCTGAAGCTCACTTCCGCTGTGCCTAAATATCCTTCAATTGGTATCAGAGCTGAGTGTTTCTGATTTATGTTCGTTTTGTGTTCATTTCATGAATGAGCTATATGATTTTATGTTGAACCTTTTGTGTCTTGTTTGGAGATTTTGTTGTTGAGTTTTACTCCAGCGTCCCCTTCTTGCTATGTAGAAAGAGAAGAAGTAAGTTCATTCGAGCTCTACGTTGAAAGAGAGCTCCCGCGCTCCCTCAAATAAAGTTTGAGTCACGATTTAGCAACTGAAGTATGAATCAAGTGTTTCTTATGTCATCCGTTTGTCGGTTAAAATGTTCAAGCCTTATTGTGGCTTGTGTAAATAGAAGAGAGGGTCATAGTTCGTGGAAGAAGTTGATTCTGTGTTTGTATTCCCTCAGATAGAGGTTGATCAGTGGAAAGGAAGACATTCTTCCTGGTTGAGAGCTCCCATATAGTTTAATGGTAGAGTAGTTTGACTTCCATTTTTTTTGGAAGTTTGTTTGGTTTGAGTTGAAGCCCTTATGCGTGAAAGAGGACCAGGAGGTCGTATCCAAGTATTTTTTTTTAAAGTCTATGCAAGTAGTTATTTGAAGACAAAGACATGGGGAAAAGCAAAAGGATTAAATGAATGAAGAAGAATGTTGTTAATGCAAAAGAAGTTGGTTTTGCCATAGCAGAGATATTAGGAGAAGCCATCAAGGAACCTGCTGAAGCGGAGGAAGTTCAAGAGAAGGCAGAGGATACTGAAGAAAATGAAGTTCAAGAGAAGTTAGAAGATGCATGGAGCAACATCTATTATCCACTGCCATATTTTCCAGGTATAACATATGATTCTTGGTCAGTTAATATGAAAAATTTCTTGTACTCTAGAGGTTTATGGGATTTTGTTAAGGATGGAGTTAAGAAACCCTAGGATGAGGAAAAAGATTCATTTTCCTTGTAGTACATCCAACAAGCTCTAGATGATAATAATTTTTATGTAATTTATGAAGCAAACACGGCTAAAGAAGCTTGGGAATGTTTGAAGAGAAAGTTTGATTTAAGGGGGAGATATATGGCTGAGTCACAGCCTGTTAACATTTCAGCAGAAAAATTTGCAGAAGAAGTAAAAGATAGTCAAATTATTTGTGAATCTCACAGTTGTGTTGATATATCAAATGATGAAAATGATGTCGAAACTAAAGGTGAAAATGAGGCTATTGTATCTTGTATAGCATCAACAGAATTTGAAGAAGTTGAAATTGATATTGACAAAGATGTTGATGTAGTTACAAATTTAGATGTCACTGCAGTGAATTCTGAAAATGATGGAATGGTTAACATGCATAATGTTGATAAAGATGATCAATTCCTCAAGTGTGAGGACAACAGAAAAGTATTTGCACAAGAAGAGTCCTTGATGGACACGCCCATGAAGATATTTAAATCATGTATTGAATCTCATGATTATGGACATATAGGTACAATGAATCTAGAAGACAACTTTGAAGATGTTGTAGAAGTCGAAGACCAAGATGAGTTTGAAATAAATTACAGTAGTCATGTTGCAGAAAATGAAGAGTGTTGCACTCATCCATTGGGTGCGCATAAGGAATATGATAAAGCTTCGTGTGAAAAATGCATTCATGAAAATGGTGTATTTGATGATGGAAAAAGTGCTGGTGATATTTTTGAAGAAGAATCTGCAGCGATATTGAATGGTGCAGATAAGGACAAAAGTGAGAATATGAATTTTTCTAATAATTTGTTTGTTAGTGATTGTGCAGGTGCAAAGGAAGAAAATGATAAAGTCTTGGCTTGTAAGTCAAATATTGAAGGTGAAGCAACTGCCAGTGTAGCAGTTTGTTCTTTGAATATTCCAATGATGCATGTTGCTAATGACAACTATGAAGAATGTGCCAATGAAGCAGCCAGTGTCTGTGAAACTTTCCATGGAGAAGTAATGGTCAATGATGATCATGATGATGGAATGAAAACTGCCATATCAACAGTATTTGAGGCAACATCAAAAGCTAAGAAAGATAAAGTGCACTGTGTTGAAGTGCTTGAACTTGTTTGTGAGTTTTTTGAAAATATTGATAATTTTAATTTTGTTGAAGAATGCACAGAAGATGTAGCGATTGAAGCAGGAGGAACCTATAATGATGCTAAAAATAAAAAGGTTGTTGATTTGGTGATTGTAGAAGCAGTGATAGAAAAAGAGTTGCATAATTATAGCACTCAAAATGTTGTATGTTCTATTACAGACGGAGCAATTGAAATAAGGAATGATGTTCTTGATGAACAGTTAAATGTTTTGGAAGAATGGTTTGAAAATCCAAGATATGATGATAAAGATGCAAGTCTTGTTGTAGAAGCAAAGATGGAGAATGTCGATTTCCTTGTTGCAGAAGTAGAGGCATATTTGAATGAAGAGACAGTGACAGCTCTCAGAGAAAAGAAAAATAAAAAGAACTAATATGGTTCACATTATGATAATTTATATAATCTTGACAAAATGTTTGAGTGTGCAGGTGAGAAACCAATCAAAGATGAAGAAGAATCCACTGAAAATGATGTTGTAAATGATGAGTTTGATTTGAATGAAGAAAATTGCACCAAAGATGGACTGGTTGAAGAATCAGTTGAAAATATCTTGACATTATGGAGTCCTGAATAAATCATGCATTATTATCAATTAATGTGTTTACATAATGACATTGAACTAATTACTCTTGGTGAAGTCAAAGATAGCTTGTGGGATTTTTTTATGCCTAGGTTACAATATTTAGAGGAAAATATTTGGGTTGGAGTCCTTGGCATAAAGGACATTGAAAATTTGAATGATAGTAAGCAAATTGAAGAACGTTTTGCAGTTGAAGCTGATCATAATGGATTTGTGGAATCAAAGAAAATACTGAAGGTATAGAAGAAAGTGAAGATGAAGAATCTAATGTATTCTTGGTATAAGGTTTGGCGTTCTAAGCTTAATAATGATGAAGCTAAAGTTGAGAATGATGCAATTGAAATTATGAATCATGATTGGTTTGCAAAGTCCAAGAAGGTTGAAAGCAATGGTCTTAGTGCTAAAGTAAATGATAAAATATTATATTTTGAACAACCAACTGAAGATGAGGAGAACAAATATCGTGGAGTTGCTGAGCAAAAGGAGTCCATATTATTAAGATCCAAATTCAAAATGGAGAGATGGCTGAAGCCACGAATGAAGCAAGAGATAAAGAAGTTCAAGGTAAAGATGAAAATAAAACATAAAACAAAATTTATATGTTTCCAAGTTTGGAGTTGAAAGAAACATAAAAGATGCACTAGTATGTTCCAACAAAGAATGTGAAACAAATTTTTGAGTTGTTTTTTATACTGATAAGACTTAGACCAACATGCATTATAGTTGGAATGTTGTTTTGTAAAACAGTAGTTGTTTGTGTTTTATGTATTTTGAGTGAAGTAATTAAGGGGGAGAATGTTGGCAACGATTAATTATTTCACTGCCACAAAGTTTGAAAAGTCAATCACCGCCCTACTGAGTGGCCGCCAAAATTCTGAAGAGTCAGCCACCGCCACACCGTTTTGATTCTGTCATGCTGTCAAAATTTCAAAGGGGCAACGTACCACATCGATTTCTGAAGAAGCAGTTACATCCCCTGTCACAGCTCTTCGAATGATTAAAGGGGCAACGTGTTTCTGCAAATTGTTGAAGGGGCGTCCATTGTTCCTGTTGCAATTCATGAAAGGGCAGAGTATCCACACAAATTCTGAACAAACAATTTTGGTTTAAATGTAGTGAAATGTCAAGTTAATTAAATGACCGACTATATTTCTGATGTATAAATACTGATGTAATCTTGATTTTGTGATATAGAGAGACATCGTGAAGAATACAAATTCTGAGTTGAATATGAAATAGAGTTTTAGCTCTGTAATCTTGCTGCTATGTTCATCTCTGTCTTTATGAGTTTGTAAACTCATGGTTGAATGTTTAAGTGATGGTTTTGGTGTAGCATGATAATTTTCTGAGTGTGTATCTTAACTGTGAAGAAACTAAATTAGTTTAAATGTTGAAACAGAGTTTTTACTTTGCATTTCTATGATGCTCTTTTTTTTTAGTTGTAAACTCAATGTGGAATATTTAGTTTTGTTGTAGCAAGTTAGATTTCAAAGTTTGCTGAAATAGAGTGTGCTGAAACAGTCTAAATTTATGCAAGAAGGGGAGTTATAAATTTGAGTTAAAGTCATTGCTGAGACTCATTCCGTGTTGAATACTGTTTGCTGAAAGAGTTGCAGAACTTTATGTTCTTGCTGAAACTCGTCCTATAGGTGTCAATGTGGTTTTGCAGTGAGGTGTACGTGCTGCTGTAACTGTGTGCAACACTCCATTGTCTTCCCACAACAGTATTGGAGCAAGGGAGAGGTGCCATAAAGTTGTAGCTCTATCCATGAGTGTTTGTATGAGCTGAAGCTCACTTCGGCTGTGCCTAAATCTCCTTCAAAGTTGTTTGACTTGAAGGTGCCTCATTATTGCTGAAATTAGCTGCCAAAATAATTTGTCTGAGAAGAACGCTGGAATGGGCAAATACTGCGAGAAAACGGCTAGCTAAGACATGGACGCAGGAAGAGGAACGGATGGCCGTCATTGTATATTAATGGTAGTGTACTCACCGGTTGTCACAATCAAACTTATGCCTCAGGGTAGAGGGGCTGGACTGCTGACAATTCGGGCCTGTATGCCGCTGGTGATTTGATTTGTGAGATCGTGTAAGGTGATGATGATGGACGGGGCAATTGTTCGGTTGAGATCTTGGAGATCGTGAGTAAGAGATCATGGAAATCATGGATGCTGCAACTGTTGGATTTACCGCCGATCCAACCGTAGATATCATGTAGATCATGTAAGGTTATGATGATGAATGGGCATCCGGAGGAGGACGATTGAGATGGTACCTATTGAACATGAAGCAAATGCACTGCTGCGCGGTGCTTATTACTTGTCTGAGATCATGTAGATCATGATGATGGATGGACATGCGGAGGAGGACGATTGAGATGGTACCTATCGAACATGAAGCAAACGTCCCATCCTGGACATCGTGGGCATAAGCTTGAGAAAAGGAAAACGCCTTCCATGTAAGTGTAATAATAGTACTCGAACTCCCAATTAGCAACTCTCTACTAGATTAGATATTGACCACTAATACTATAGACTCAACTCTTTGTAGCAGAATGCCAACTCTTAGGACATGCACAGCATGCATTGAAAAATGCATTGCATCATTTCATGCCCATTTGGATTGGAGCCGCACGTCTTTTTTCAAAGTCATGGAAACCAACTCCTCTTCTTGTTTGGTGGGTGACAGTATTCTATTATTCTTTCTTGGTTTTAATTTAGCTGATAGCATGATGCTCGTCTCAATTCAGAATTTTGTAGAATAATAAAATTTGTATTAAATATGCCAAAGCTAATAATTTTAATAGTTGTGGTTTGCCTAAACACAACTCAGATCTTGTTTTAACAGTGCCCATGTAGAAACATAGATGAATTCCCGGATGGTTTGATGTACAATGTACATGTGGGTTATGTTTTTGTTCTACTAACTCTTTTTCTACTGTAATTTGTTCATTGTAGGGGATCCCCACTGATTTTGTGAAAAGAATGCAATGTGGGGTGTGTAAGGATGCAATTCTACAAGGCCCAAGTGGGCATTTGTGGCATGTGAATCTGTGTTGTGCTAACACACTGGCATCGTTCACAGATGGTTGGGAAAGCTTTGTTTCTGACCAGAGTATTGAAGCTGGAGATATTTTAGTTTTTAGACATGTTGAAGATGTACATTTTTCTGTCCAAATCTTTGGGCCGAGTGGTTGTGAGAAACAAAGTACTTTTTCTTTTCAAAATTACACCTCTTGTTGTTTCAGAGAAGAAAACTTAAACCTGTCCACAATTTGCAACAAAAAGAGGTGCGAACACAGACAAAAATCTATATCAGCCTCTGTTTTTTCCATGGGAGAGCCCTACACATGTGAAAATAAAGCTAGCTTGTGTGAAAAAAACTACCCAACTGTATGTGCATCTACACAAGTTGCACCAGTAGGGGAAGACACAATTTCACTGCCACATCTCACACTGTCAGGCAAGCAAATATTTATTAGCGAAAATCTATTAGAACATTTTTTGGTTGTACACCATTATTTATCTGATATGTTTATGTCACTTTTCTGCTGAGGTTCTAGAAGGCATTAATTCTGGCGAGTCTAATTTGCTGAGGAATCTGCCTGAATTTTCTGTGCTTCTGCGGAAGAGTGCAGTGACTCACCCATGCAGGCTTGTAAGTTTCCCTCCAACCGTCATTACATTGCAGATTATGTATACAAATCCTTAAAAAGCACTGTAGTTTGTGTGAAACATGCCTCCAAAAACATAATAGAGTTTTGTTTTCCGTGTTTGTACTATTACGGTGAAAAATAAATGTTTTTGGCGTTTTGTGTATTATGGTGATTAAATCGAACAGTGCTCAAGTATTTGACAATATTCTTTAATCACAATCCCAAAATATATGGATTCTTTGGTTAATTCAAAAGTTATTATATTTGAAGGCACACCAATGCATGACCTCATTTATGAGTATGTATTTAGAGTTCTTTATCGGATCATAAATAAATGAGTTCGTTCTTTATTGGATCATTATGTGGAATACACTATACATTTAGAGTTCTTGATTGGATAATACATATAAATGAGTTTTTTTGGTCTATTGCATTCTTGACACTTGAATTCTTCTAAAATATGTTCATGGAATTAGCATTCATGAGAAGCAACATGATATAATTAAATTTCCATTGTTGATGACTATGAGTTCTATTTCAACTAGATCCATAGTGTTGGATTTAGCTAAAAAAAATTCCGTTGTTCAATTGGCCAAAAAATTTCCATCACCCATGACAACAAATTTTATCTCAATTAGATACTTAATGTTGGATTAGCTAAAAAAAAAAGCTTGGTTCTAACTCAACTGCGTCATCCATGTCATCCATTGATCTTGACCCACTGCTCTTGTTTTTTTGTGAAAATGGTGTAATTCAGAAATTCCAAAGCTATGGGATGTCATTTACCTTCATTAGGTTTCTACATAATAGCTAACATCTCCACCTTCCCTATTATGTGTGCATGAATCTTGACCCACCGCTCTTGTTTTTTTGTGAAAATGGTTTAATTCAGAAATTCCAAAGCTATGGGATATCATTTACCTTCATTAGGTTTCCACATAATAGCTAACATCTCCACCTTCCCTATTATGTGTGCATGTACTATTTAGTAACGAATGAAAATGACTTGGGTAGGCTTGGGATCAAACTACCACCATATTCCCTAGGATATATCATATATACAACAGCCCGCAAGCAAATCTTATTAAATCAAAATTTAAACTAGCATTGATTTATCACTGTACTCCCTAACAGCTCCCCAGGATATATGCAACAACCTACAAGCAAACTTATCTCATACATCAGATCAAACTACCATTGATTTACCACTACACCCCAACAACCTGCAAATCACATATACTAGATACTTGTGACAGCTTAAGGTTGAGATGTCCTTATAACTACAAGGCACTTACCTTTCCAGCCAATCACTTCAGACCACTATACCCCCTAACAGCCTGCAAATCACATATACTAGATACTTGTGAGTCTTTGACTACAAGGTACTTACACAGCCTGCAAATCACATATACTAGATACTTGTGAGTCTTTGACTACAAGGCACTTACCTTTGCAGCCAGTTCACTTTGGGCCAGCCTAAGGTTGAGATGTCCTTATAACTGCAATGCACTTAACTTTCCAGCCGATCCACTTCGGGCCAACATGTTGTGGGGATTGGAACCTGGGTGGGAAGGTTGACAAGCTTCCTCCTGAGCGAGAGCAATCGAGCTATTACATTGAATTTTGCAATATTACTGGAGGTATATCCCTTCACCTTCTTTTCCAATTTTCTATTTTGTGCTCTCATGTTAGGCTTCTCCAGCCTATTCTCACTAGGGCACCTTTCTACGCTCCATCAAAATTATATGGATCTCGATCTTCACACAAAAACTCGCTAATCTTTAGTCAAAGAGTATCACAAATTGCTAAATGCCCTTGCCTTGTGAGTTTCAAAGTATATCTAGAGCATCTCCAAGCAGAGTGTTTTATTTCTAAAATTCTGTCCTGAAAACAAGATATCTTTATACAGCCTTATGGGTGACTGTTTCAACATTGAGTTGCAGCAAACTGAACTTGAAGCACCACAAATGGTTGAGAATTCTTCGTCCAAAAATTGAGGAGATTCACAGTGACGAAGCCATTCAGTCTTGGCTGCCTAGGAGCCTTAGCAACAATAACTTTTATACTCATCCATGAAGTCCTTTGTGCACACAATAAATTTCACATTAGATTTACACAACAGGCAGATGGTTCATATCGTAAATACTTGAAGTTTATTTTTAACTGGGCCTGAGTTTTCCATTTAACATATACCATGCAAAGAATTGGGCTTTAAATCATTTCGTGATTTACAGATAATTTTTCATTTTCTTTTGCCCTACTGGGAATAAGAAAGATACACTAGGTTGATTTCTGTTCTATGCCCTATATTACTGTTGTTGTCTGTATTTCCATAACTATAACTATTTGATGTACCTTTTAGAACAATGCACTAGACAAACACTAGTTAGTGATGTTCCCTTCCCCTCGAAGAACAAGGACAAGATAAAATAGGAAAAATAGTAAAGCACGTGGCAAGACAAATCTATTGGTTTTTCCTACTCAGCACTCTTTGCTCCTTTCTCATCAGTTTCAAATTTTACTTTTTATTGGTTTTCTTTCTCTCTTTCAATTTGAAGTTTATCTTTATAACTTCGAATCAAACACTTTATCTCTTTGTTTACATATTATTGCTGCTCATGCCATACAATTCTAAAATAGCTTAAACCTTTACGTGCAGTCCTATCCTTCGAAAACTCTATTCTCAAAGTTGTTTTTTACGAACTTATCGTTGGAGAATTTTCTTAGAAACTCGAAAGCTTCAAAACTTTTCAAGTTTGAAAAGCCTGGAAATTTCAAACTTGAAAATACAATTAGGCTTTTATGCATATCGTCGGGTGATAGAAATTTTGAAGTTAGCTACTAGTTGACAGATTCTTGAACAGAAGTTGAGAGCTTGAATGATATCATTGATGTTCACCCTGACTTAGAAAATGGATTATACAAACTTTTTTCCTAAAATGATTAAAAGATGAATCAATCTCTTTTTAATAAGAGGGCCAATTTTTTGCTACTATGAATGGACTTCACAATCTGCCATTTTCATTATATGCTTTCAAACTGCATCTACGTGCCTTCCTTAAAATATGGAGGTTGTGTTCTAGTGGAAGCATGACCCAAAGATCCAACTTTTTGTCAAAACCAACTTATCAAGTAAGGTCCTTCCTTACGAAGTTAATAGAACATCGAGCAAAAAATGTTTGGTTTTTCCTTAAGAAGTTGATAGAGTTCAGAGAGGAAAAATATTTTCTTTCAGATGGCAGGTTCCATCCATTCCATTGTTGAAGTCATGGAAGCTTTTACCTAACACGTAGCAGCAGGTGCCATCCTTTCCATTGTTGTCGGGGAAGCTAACACCTAACACTCTAAGCGCTTGTTTCTCCCAACATTAGAAGTATTTATTGTGCAAGGAAAACTTTTTCCAAAACTGTTTAAAGCACACTTTAACATATATACTCCAAAATTTAACATATTGTTGTTAAAATTTGAGTACATGGTGATCGGATTAGCAAACAAAAAAAACCAAAGAATGTTGGAAAATTAAAAGTATTGTTATTGCTAGATCAGGTCACATGCAGGCGAACTGAAAAGTATGAACACCAAACTATGATGGCAAAGAGATTTCCTGAACTTAGCAAACTATTCAAAACTTTTATCTTTCCACGATAAAAGCGGTGTTGCATGTCTTTCTTTCATATACTAGGATTGGAACATATCCAATGAATGTAGACCACCTAGTGGTGCACCTTCTTACATGAGTTCTCTGCCTAGATTAACATTCCTTAGCTGGAGAAGTGTGATACATTGATTTCAACCCTTGAATCATATATGTTAAATCATGTCTTTGATTTCAACCCTTGAATCATATAATTGTTAAATCATGTATTATTCAAATGATGAAGTTATGGGCAGAGTTAAATGACTCCATGTGTAATGCATTGTAAATATTCCTAGATTTAAATGACCCCATGTGTAATATAACTGTATTGTAAATATTCCTAGTGAGGAGTTGAAGGTGAAGGATCAACTAGTGAATGTGGGTGAGCCTTGGTAACAAGTTAGAATTATGGTATGGCTATTATGTTTTCTATGGCGTGTTTACATGTGTAAAAGCATGAATAAAAGGAAAATACATAATATTGTAATATCCACCAATTTTTTTTTTTTTGTAAGCTAGTATCCATGAAGTTCCGAACCGGTGACCTAACACAAGGAGTGCCTTAACAGTACACCCATTCACCGTCTATTCTACGCCTGCTGGGTTATATCCTCCAAAAATGTTACCTTAAAAGCAACAAGGGGATTGTGATATCATAAGAGAGGAAGAGGATGTGGGTGCATTGCTGGTATGATTCGACAATTGTCCTTTGAAGTACAATCTCTTTCCTTGCCTATGATTCTTTACAAACATTTCCCATCTATCTTTGACTTGGGTTGTCCTTAGGATATTTTCCCATCTATCTTTGACATGGGTTGTCCTTAGGATATTTCCCCATGCATATTAGGAAGGGTACACTTGGCTTATGCAAATGCAAACATCTTGGGGGGGGATTATTATTCATCCTCATCCATGGACCAGGGTAATTTTTAGGGGAGAAATTTCACCAATTGGCTATTTTTTAGGTTTTTTTTCAAAAAATAAATTCGCTATTTGGTTATTTTTAGTCTCTAATATCGCCTATATTTACATAAAATATGTTTTTTAATCATAATATTCGCCAAAATTTACATGTTTTAGTAGGAAATTGTATATTTTATATTTAATATTCTCCTACCTATCTATCTATATATATTTTTTTTCAATCCAAAATAATCGCCTAAAATACTATAAGTATAATATTATAATCCTTAAAAAATACCCTGCCAGGGACCATTATAATACTCCATTCGAAATGGGAGCATTCCTCTCCCATGCGAATTCTCCATTTTCCCATTCAAATGTCTTACTCTCCTTGTTCATGGAAGAACTTGTGAGAAACTATTGGCTTTATGACAGACCGGAAGTCCATAAAAAGTGTACAAAACAGGTTCAATGTAGTCAAGTGTGTCAACATATTTAATCTTCTAGAATAAAGGAGATTTCACCCGAGGCATGTATGATAGTTTCCATATGATTAAGGTGCATAGGATTAAATATTTAGTGAAAGTGTGCATTCCATTACATATCCTTCAATCATATTCATTTAAGCTCACTGAATTAATCGCATACATATCAAATATAACAATATCTAGATCATCAAGATATAGTGCAAATACATATCCTTCAATCATATTCATTTAAGCTCACTGAATTAATCGCATACATATCAAGTATAACAATATATAGATCATCAAGATATAGTGCAAATACAAATACATGAGAAGAATAGGTCTCCATTATATTAACGACTTGATTAATACATCATAAATCATGGATAGAAATCCTATCACAACCATTAGCTCATAAATCTCATTTCTTCTCATTACAACCACTAACTATTACAAATAACAAGTACACCTCTCATATATATACGAGATTGAAGTGGTTACATAAGATTCTTGAATATACTGAACGATCTGCTAGCTATAACCCACTCATACAAAAGGGTCTATGCCTTTAGATACATGAATAGAGGGTCGAAAATACTGGGGATAGAGGATGAATAGACGACTTGTTAGCCTTTGTAGATTCAGGATTTTGTGGAACTGCATACACATGATTCTGTAAAATTGCATACTCAGGCCTCTACGGTCTCATGTTTATACAGATTCGCCTTCTACTAAAATCTACGCTATGTCAACCGGAGCCCTTAGTCAAAACTAATCCATAAGAAATCATTGAACACACCTTCCAACTCATTTTAGAGGGTTCGACATCTCATTCTTCAAAAATGGGCTCTAGGCTTGGAAGTTCTCTTATGGTTGTATTTAAATCTATTTGAATTAGTCAAAAGTAGGATTCCAACTTGTGCTTGCTCCTTGGATTTTCTGGGCATGCTTTATTGCTAAAATGTCTATCAAGGATTCCTTAGTTGGTATTACTTATACGAATGCTCCCAACTTAGCTTCTGCATTTTTCTTCATCTTGTTGGTCACTATAAACTAGGATTACGCTTTCCTTGCAAGTTCTCTTGCTAGATTCATTAGCCTTTTTTTCATCCTCTAGAGAATCCTACCTTACTGTATGCATTGTACCTATTACATCTTTCCATCTAGGGTATATGATGGGATGGACTCAACATACACCTCATATTTTCCCCGCAGTAACTCAATGGTGTACCCTCTGTTAAATTTTTAAAATGAAGATCTGATTTGATAGCAGTAACAGTCGTTTTCATTTTTAGCAGCATATTAATCTGAATTTATAAACCATCAGTAGATAACCAACAGTAAATAAAACAACCATCCACAAGAACACAAATATTTTTATCCTAGGGAAACCTTTTCAGGAATAAAACCCCAACAAAGAATAATCTTCCTTAATATGAGATGATTGAGTTTTACATGAGCAGATTTAAGATCAAGCTTTTACATCAGAGATAAAATTGCCTCTAAGGCACACATACCAAGATAAGACTGAAAATGAGATGCTCAAAGAGATAGGCAAAGAACTACCCTATTGATATAGATCTTAGTAGACCCTTCAAATGATGATGTCATCCCTAAAGGATGACTGCTTCTAACTGTTGATTGATCCAAACCCTTGTTTTTGACTAATCAAGCCTTTACAGTCTGTTGTTGACTGATCAATCCCTTTTAGGGTTGTCGTTGACTGAACCAAACCCTTCTAGGGCAACGACTGACTAAACCAAGCCCTTACAGGGATACTGTTGGTTGGAACAAGCCCTAACAGGGCTGCGATTGAGTGGAAGAAGCCGTAACAAGGTTGCTGCTAATTGGAACAATCCCTAACAGGGATGCGGCTGAGTGGAACAAGCCCTTCTAGGATTGCAGCTTCCTTCACCAAGCCATAACAGGGATGCTTCTATCTTGTACAAGCCCTCTAGGGCTGTGGCTGAGTGACAGAGGCCCTTCTAAGGCCTTGGAAGACCCTCGGCAGTCCCTTCTAGGATAGAACATGTACTTGGCAGCCTTGAGAAAAAGAAAACAATCCTGTTGTGTGCCTGCTAGCTGATCCAAACCCTCAAAACAAAAACATAGCTAAGATAAAGAAGATAGTAGCTGAAAATACGCCAACGAATTCTTGGACAGAGATGAGAGATTGATTGAATGGTGCTTGATGTGTATTTTTCATTTGAGAGGATTCCTCATTTATATTCCGTCATTGAGTAATTCAAGGGGTGACTTCCATAAGTCAAGGAGTCAACAAATAATATAAAATACATTGGTTGGGGATTTTTTAATTTCAGTGTGGGATTTTAACACTTTATACATTAGTTGGGGCCCTTTTAATTTCAATGTGGGATTTTTACCCACCCTTCTTGGGTAAGTTACATTTTGACAAATTTTTAGCCCGTTCTCTTGGTCTCAATGGTCCACATGTGCCAATTCAAGTACATCATATATAAGGAATATTATTCTTTGTGTGTCTTGTTCTCCCCACTAACACCAAGGTCCCAGGCTAGTTATTCCAACAAGGGGTGGCTAGTCCCTTGAGGAGGTCCCATATCCCAGTGACCAAGGAGAGGAGTACATCACACATCACTTGCCTAGACCTAGTCTAGGGCTTCTAGTGATTGCCTGGTAATTGGCCAGTTGCCTCAACCCAGGCTAAATCTAGTTGACCAAAGTCAACAACTTGGTAACTGACCAAGTGTCTCAGTCCTAGACTAAATCATGTTCCTGGTAATTGTTATCACACCATAGTAGCTGGGCTACTATTCTTGCTTAGCAGATATCTGCACTTTTCAGAGCTTGGATTTTTCAGAGATTGGCTATGATGAGCTTGTTATTTGTGATCACTCATGGATCAGAGCAGTGTATTGTATCAGATTTTTGTTAGACCTTGTGCCAAGGCTGAGCCTTGAGAGCTTAGATTTGATGATCGATGTGACCCTTTGTTCCATACAGTTTCAGTTCAGTGCCCAGTGATTATATTGCAGTAGTGTTTCAGATGATTATTAATGATTATTTTGATGTGATGTGACCTATGGACTTCTGATTACTGACTTTGGATTATTATCTCGTTGTTTTAGTCATTTTCATAGCTTTGACTTGGTATATGATTCATGATGTGGAAAAACTATTTAAAATGAAATGAACTATCTTGATGATGTTATAAATTATAAAATGGACCTATTACTTGCACACTTAGGTTTTTTGACAAAACTCATTGGTTTCATTACCCTCTTATGAGCATAGATATGGCCTTTCCTGACATCCTTGTCCGCTAGCTTAGGCACTATTTTCACTTGACTCCATTCATCCATGACCTTCCTTATTTGACTTTCACCCTTGACTTGCCTTCTTGACTTCTTGATACTGAGGACTTCCCCATTTCTACTTCTGTGTTGGACCGCATCCATGTTTGTTTTGTGTCTCGGCTCTGAGTTGGTGACAAAACTTGCCTTTGGTGAATTGGATTGCATGCCTAAATCATTCTGGTCGGTTGTCCTGATGTTTGGCACTATGCAGAACCCCCCATAGTCACTTGAGATGTTGTTGGCTAGAACTGAAAGCTCATTTACTACCTATATTGGAAATCTTTATAAATACGTCCATGGAAACTATAAACTCTAGAATGTGTTTTTAAACACACGAGTAAAAGGAAAAGAGCAATGAACTGCTAAAATACTCCTTGAAGAGTATAGAAAAGGTCCAAAAAGAAAATGTTACTCAAAAGTTATATCTATTATTGCTGACTTTATATGTATAAACATGCCCCGGATGCAAGCTGCAATTAGTTGTGCTTCTTAGCACATGTGAAATCCGAGGGGTTATGTAGGCCAAAAAGGCCATGAAATGAAATGAATGATCCTAATGAACCTAGATCAACTTGATGTAGACATGATGCCTAAGTTGAATAAACACTCTCTAAACAACTTATCCATTTGTGAGGCACAACCCTTTCCTTTGTTATTTTGTCCAGCACAGAGTGTAGCTCCCCTTCTCCCCGTCCAAAGTGTCATTTAGTTGAGTTTGGTCAAGTCACCCCTTTTAGCCTAGCCTTGTTCTTAGCCTTCATCCTTAGCTAGCAGTTAGGCCATGTTGAATGGTGAGTCTATCATTAAAGTTGTTGTGCAAGTAAGACATAAATAACATTGAAAATATATACATGACAAATGCCACGGAATGATGTTTATACTTTAAGTTGAGCTATGAATATGATCTAAAGCAACATGTCTTAGTCTTTGTCATAATCTTGTCCTTGGTTATATTTTGACCTGGTCAAACATAGTTTGACCATGGTCATTCTTAGGATCTGTGATGATGTGGACCATATATGCTTATGGATGATGATTGATTGTCCCACATACTCTTATTGATGACTCCGTATGGTGGACATATGATTCAGATGATGGTTTATGCAGTTCAACAATTTTATTATTATTTCCAGATCATCAGATTATACACTATCCAGGTATAATGGACCCTACAGTTGACCCTTTAGGTCAACCCATGGTGTATGAGTACACATTCTTAGTAGATTCGGGTCTTCTGGATCCATTGAGACACTTTTTATTCAGTTCCGGGGACTTCTGACAATGATAGATGCATTTTTCCACCTGTTGACAAGTTTTGGGCATGTTTCCCCAGCCTATCCAATAGAGCCATTGGAGGCCAGTTTCACCTAGGGAGCTGTATGGGAAGGGGTGGTCCAGCCACTTTTTTTTACCATTATACCCCCCTTCCAGACAGCCTGGTGAGCTCAGTTTGACAACGCAGGCACTCTGGGTGTCAGTTTGGGCAACTTCACGGTTTTGGAGGAGGATTAAAAATGGAATAAAAGGGTCACTGAGGAATTCGATTTGGGAAATTGAGGGAAGGTTTTGGAACTTGGTATTCATAGAGGTATTCCAGGGTGAATCCCCCATCTTCTAGTCAGATAGCATCAGTCAGTGGGGTCCACAGTGGCCACATGAGGCCTTTTACTGCACGTCTCTCACAGATTTTGAGGACATGATTTGATCATTTGTATTATTTGGACATATTATTTTATATTATTGTGCCATGGGGATGAGCTAGTAAGGATTGATTCCTCCTAGCCCCACCATGAGCTTCTTGAGTCATGTCCATGTCATATGAGGTGGCCCCATGTATTTTAGCCCCCTCTTAGGGATGACGTTACCCTCCTTAGTGTTTTTGAGGGATGACGTCACCCTTCTTTTGAGTGATCCATGTGATTTTATGTTAGGATCATCTTAGCCATTGATTATGTTGTGAGCTCTTTTAATCTCAACCACTCATTTCAAAAAGTGGTTTTGAGATCTAGGGTTTTGGTCTTTATTATCCTTTATAAAGAGGAGACCCCCCTCATTTTAAATCACCTTTGGAGCTCTTGAATATTGGAATAGAATAATTCTTTTTGGAGATACTTCTCTTGTCTTGTGGATTCTTTTTCACTTTGAATATACAGTATCTCTTCTATGTATCATTGTGGACCTTGGGGCTACACGTTGTTTTCTTGCAGGGAGGCCGAATTGGTGGAGAGGAGGGTGATTTGAAGAGGGTTATTGTTGGAGGGATCCACATATTCTCTCTTGGGTTGATCTTTGTGATAGGGAGTATCATTATTGTATCTTTGTGACATAGTTGATGTTAAAATTCAATATGCTAAGACAGAAAATAGCAGCATCACATTCCATTTCACAATAATAGCATATACAGGATCGCTGAAGAAACAAAAAGCACAACATAAATACAAGAGACACAGATTTATCCTGGGAAACCCTCATGGGGTAGAAAACCCAGCAAAGCTTCCTCAATATAGATGACCAACAATATACAAAGATGAAACCCTGAGACATGATCTCCTCATCCACAATAGCAGACCTCTCCTCCACAAGTGCGCTATCCTCAAGTGAGTGAGTGTGTATCAAATGAGGAATACACCTCCTCTATTTATACACTACTCTGACTTTTCTTTTACACAAGACATGTAGGCTCGTATTTAACCATTGGGTTAAATACCCCACTACAACTAACTGGGCCGACCCCTCTAGGGTGGTCTAATAACCCTTTGACCCACATAACACATACAGGGCCGACCCCCACTAGGGAAGTCTAATAACCCGAGTTACCACATTCCGACGGAGGAATAAACATCTCCGGATATACAATAAGATCTTCACGGAGGAATGAAACATCTCCGGAATAATAAAGTACAATTATAATATTCTTTGAAGTTACAATATCTCAACACTCCCCCTTAACGAGAAGGATATTATAACAGCATTTGCACGAGCAAGGAGTCATCAACATCATACATGATACATCTATAAATCATTGGAAGCTTTCTCAACATCATCAGTAACTCAAGCAGTTACTGGAACATCTTCAATACATCAACATCTTCAGTACTGAGTCTTTATCTTCTGCAGCACTCGAACAACTACAACAACACCAACATTTGGATCCTCACGATCATCAGCATCGTCATCATACGATCATCAGCATCGGGATCATCTCGATCTACAGCATTTGGATCATCACGATCTACAGCATCTGGAACATCTCGATCTATAGCATCTGGATCACCACGATCTACAGCATCTGGATCATCTCGATCTACAGCATCTGGATCATCTCGTTCTACAGCATCTGGATCATCACGATCTACAACATCTGGATCATCTCGATCATCTGTATTAGTATCCACACCAATACATCTATCATCAAAACATGTATTCTTACTAATACATATATCATCAAAAACATGAGAATTAATACATCTATCATCAAAAGCATGTATTCTCACTAATACATCTATCATCAAACGTATGTATTCTCACTAATACATCTATCATCAAAAGCATGTATTCTCACTAATACATCTATCATCAATACATAGTAGCATACCCTGCAACACACACGATCATATTACAGTATGATCAATCCTACTCTCTTTAGGACATAGGTCCATGGATGATACAATCCAGATCAAGTTCCAGGATGATCAATCCTTATCACTTTAAGACAAGTCTTATTTCTAGGGACGATGCAATCCCGATCAAGTTCCAGGATGATCAGTCCTTATCACTTTAAGACAAGTCTCATGTCTAGGGACGATGCAATCCCATCACGTACATTTTGAACCCAGTTCATGGACGATGCAGTCCTCACGTACATTTTGAACCCAGTTCATGGACGATGCAGTCCTCACATACATTTTGAACCCAGTTCATGGCCGATGCAGTCCTCACGTACATTTTGAACCCAGTTCATGGACGATGCAGTCCTCACGTACATTTTGAACCGAGGTCCAGGGACGATGCAGTCCTATCTTCAATTCTCGAAGACCCAGTCTACGGCTCAATTTTGGGACCGAAGTCCGGGGACGATACAATCCCCCACCTGTTCATTCAGGACTTTATTCTCGAAGACATATGTCTACGGCTCAATTCTGGGACCGAAGTCCAGGGATGATCCAATCCTCACATGTCCACCAAGGACTTCATTCTCGAAGACATACGTCTACGGCTCACTTTAGGATTGAAGTCCAGGGATGATCCAATCTTTTTTCTTTCTCGGAGACATCTGTCTACGGCTCACTTTAGAGCTTGAGTTCAAGGATGATGCAATCCTATCATGTCCACCAAGGACTTATTCTCGGAGACATCATGTCTATGGCTCTCTTTAGGATGATGCAATCCTATCATGTCCACTAAGGACTTCATTCTCGGAGACATCATGTCTACGGCTCTCTTAAGGATGATGCAATCCTATCATGTCCACCAAGGACTTCATTCTCGGAGACATCATGTCTATGGCTCCTTTTAGAACATGTGTTTAAGGATGATGCAATCCCCTTGTCACCTTAGACCCTGTCTAAGGACCATCCACCAACCTCTCTGTCGGCATCACCAATATAGGTATCCACATCATTTACCTCACTGTCGATGCAGGAAATCTCATCATAGGTGATCACATCACTCCCCCTTTCGAAGAGGGTCCTTTTAAACTATATTAAGTTTGTCTTGGAAAACTTTACTTGAGGTAGAGGTTTGGTTAGTTCATCGGATCGGTAGAGGTTTGGTTAGTACATTGGTAACTTGTTACAAATTCGAACTTTAATTCCTTTCTGCACCATATCTCGTATATAGAAATGTCAGATCTCTATGTGCTTTTGACTTATCATGGAATACTGGATTCTCTGCCATTTTGGTACAACTCTGTTTGTCACATAGGATCACAGTTGGGTCCATTTTTATGTCAAACAATTCTAAAGCCATACAGCTTCACAACTAGCAGAGCAAGCAGCCATATATTCCTCTTGTGATGAGAGCCACACTAGATTGCTTCCTTCTAAACCATGAGATCATGGCTGATCCCAGACAAGCACATCTTCTCGATGTGCTCTTCCTGTCTGATACACTTTCTGCTCAATCAACATCTAAGTAGCCATCTGAAGTCATGATCTCCAAGATAACATAGATCAAATTCTATTGTATCCTTTAGGTACCTCATCACATGCTTTGCAACTAACAGGTGAACACATCTAGTTTCCATTAGATACTGACTCAAGGTGTTCACAGCAAAGCATATATCTGACCTAGTATTCGTTAGACACATCAATGACTCAATAATTTGTCTGTATAGAGTTATATCCACTAACTCTGATGAGTTATCTGCTAACAACTTCAAGTTGGAATCCATGAGAGTGGACATTCCAACACATCAATTCTTCTCAAGATTTCTCAGCATACTTTCCCTAGTTGAGAAAGATTCCTTACGAGCCTTGCCATACTTCTAGACCTAGGAAGTAATGAATCAATCTGAGATCTTTCATTCTCATTTCTGCAGCCATCTTCTTCTTTCTTTTCATGATCTGTTTCTCATTCCCTATCAGAAGGAGATCATCATCATACAATAATAGTATGATCCATAACCTTAAGGTAAAGGTTAGGAACAACTTTACTTTTGGTAAAGCCTAAGCTTATCAAGAAACTATCAATTCTCCCTTCACACTCGGCATTGAATGATCTTCTGCATATCTATCTGTGCCATCTCTCGTTAGATGGGTCTACTGATATGAGCCTCGATATCATTCGAACTCTGTGGTGAGTTCCTTCTTGCATCCATGTCATATGTGTATAGAAGCCATATTCAACCTTGTAGCAAAGGTTGAGATCCACATCACCCATGGTGATCATTAAGCTCATCAATTGATTATCGATCCTGGGAATCCATACAGAACCTGATTCACACTTCTTTAATTACACCATTAAGAGAATGGTCTTATCTAGCTACTTGGAGCAAACATCTCATCATGATTCTCTTCCTTTTTCTAAGAGAATCTTCTAGCCACAAGCCTTCTATAGTGTGTTTGATTTGTAAATATTTTGTTGAACATCCATCACTTGTTCAGTGTTCATCATTCATCATGATCTTTCCTACAATTCAAAATTAAGTACATGATTAGTAATACTTCATAATCATCAAATCATATTGACATGATAACCTATTATGCATACAGATATTATTTACATAGTTATGCAACTATTTTGACCAATACTTTGGCACAACACTTTCCCATATCTTGTATGCATACAGTGGCTATCTAGATGCCTTCCATCTCTACCAGAACATACTATCGAGAGTGTGCACAACTCTCAGCATGTCAGCAAAGAGGTTTCATTCTAGACAAGCAACAATGGAATGTTTGTCCAACTTACCAATCATATGCATATTAGTAGTATACTATTCAATGCTCTATGAATGTTTACACGCAGCATGATATATTCTAGGAATACAAATATGCATACAAGCAATATCATTTACTATTTCAAATAACAACTCAAATACTTATCTTTTATGTTTGTGTGGTTGCCTCCCGCTTGATCTTCTATATGTCTTTTGAACTTATATTCATTCTGTACCACTGTGCATTCTCTAGTGTGCACTTCATCCTCATGATCTCATACACAAACATACATTCATTAGCATATTCTCAAAACATTCTAATTCTAAATAATCTTGAATATGTATAGTCATGATCATTAGTATTCAGGGTTTCAAGGAAGTCTTCTTTTACTTATGCATATTCTTGTTTGATCATAGTACTCTTCTGGTTAATTAAATCATCAAGATAAGAGACATAATACGCATAAACCCTTGATTACTAACTTTATGAATAAGCATAACCAATCATACCAGGTATACTTATATAAGGGATCCTAACACAAGGTAAGATTCTAACTTGACATAGGAAAACATACCTGGATTAGTATACCTGCTTAGTTATGTACAACATACCTAAACAATCTCTTCAATGATTTAGAGATCCTGAGCTAGAACCTGCATGTCTCATAGGTTAAGCATAATATAACAAAGTCATACATACCTCGTAAGTAGAACAAAGATTGTGGATGAGTCTTTGTCTTCATGTTGTCATGGTCATGGAACTTGATTTGTCTTTTGTGATGTACCTGTATCTTGTTAGCAGACAACATCAACCTCACACAACACCATAATGCATTAGTACAATCATATAGCCCTAATCAATGAATGTGTTCGATCATTCACATGCATTCATACTGTTACTAGGGTGATAAGACAATTCTAACATTAATCAAGATTGTACTAATAAATAATATGAAGACAAACACATCATGAACTTAATTAAGAATCAGATTTCAAGACATACTTGAACCTCCTTAAGTCATACCTGTCGAGACTTCTTGTAGTCTTCTTATGTAAGGCCTTAGCCTCAACTCCCCCTAAAACTTGATCTGGAGCTTGATTAGGGTTTTCTAGAGAAACCCTAAAAATTCAATCTTTGACTTTGACACTTCTGAATGGATGGAAGGATGTGTCTTGCTAGCATACTTCAATTTTTGAAATCTCCAAAATTTGACCCCTTAAAATTGCCTTCGAAACTTCTGGATCTTCTGGACAGGAACCCGAACTAGGGTTTGATGAAGCCCACCCTTCTGTCCAATCAAAAGGTTCGATCCAAGGCTCTAAACTCTTATTTTTCTGAGGAGCTTCCAGCCATGGTTACAGACTTCAAAAATTCCAATTTTTGCTGAAGCCCTAATTTTCCATCTTTCCGATCAAAATCCCGAACTGGGGTTTGATCAAGCCCGGTCTTCTACCCAACCAAAAAATTCAATCTTGGTCTCTAAATTTTGATTTTCCTGAGTATCATTCAGCCGTGGATTCCGATTCCAAAAATTCTAACTTTCTCCGAAACCCTAAATTCCGGAAGCCATGAATGAAGGTGCTCAAAAAATAATTCTGTTTTGACAGAAATATGTACCTGATTGTTTCTGCTGTAACTCCGAAATTTTCGCTCCACAGGGTCTGAAAAGGTTTTCTGTGGTAGCCTGGCCTGTCATCTTTCCATCCCAACAGGTCTGACCTCAATTGGATTCTCTGAGAGAGAGTTATGCCAAATGTCTCAACGTGACATGTTTTGGGATAATACAGGAGAGCGGACTTGTATGGAGTGCCACGTGTCACTGTTTGAACTTCGGCCTCTGAAAACTTTTCCTAAGATATCTCGCCCTTTTATCTTTCCATCCTGACAGGTCTGACCTCAATTGGACTCTCTGAGAGAGAGTTATGCCAAATGTCGCAACGTGACCTGTTTATGGGATAAAACAGGAGAGCGCACTTGTACGGCGTGCCACATGTCACTGGTTCACCTTCGGCCTCTGAAAAAGTTTCCTGAGATAGTACAGTCTGTGTACTACCTGTAACTTTTTGCGAAATTTCATTTGGAGCTTCCTAGCCCAAGTTATGACCTTTTTGCCAAGGTCACCTGATTTTGACTGAGGGGAAGAGGCAGAAACCCTAACTTGTACTGATCATAACTTACAAAGTACAACGAATCTGAGGGTGCCCTTTGGACACAAGATACCTGGAGATGTTATCTACTACCTGTAAAGGTTTCAGATTCTGAACCTTCGCATAAATGGATTTATAGCGAAAGTTCCACGATGACTGGTTTTTGCTATATAAAACCCTAACCTTCAAATTGTCGCAAGAGGAGCAAGTGTCGTAAGTGCCATACCTTGCCTTCCTTCAGGTTAGCTCTGATACCATGTTAAAATTCAATATGCTAAGACAGAAAATAGCAGCATCACATTCCATTTCACAATAATAGCATTTACAGGATCACTGAAGAAACAACAAGCACAACATAAATACAAGAGACACAGATTTATCCTGGGAAACCCTCATGGGGTAGAAAACCCAGCAAAGCTTCCTCAATATAGATGACCTGCAATATACAAAGATGAAACCCTGAGACATGATCTCCTTTTCCACAATAGCAGGCCTCTCCTCCACAAGTGCGTTATCCTCAAGTGAGTGAGTGTGTATCAAATGAGGAATACACCTCCTCTATTTATACACTACTCTGACTTTTCTTTTACACAAGACATGTAGGCTCGTATTTAACCATTGGGTTAAATACCCCACTACAAATAATTGGGCCGACCCCTCTAGGGTGGTCTAATAACCCTTTGACCCACATAACACATACAGGGCCGACCCCCACTAGGGAAGTCTAATAACCCGAGTTACCACATTCCGACGAAGGAATAAACATCTCCGGATATACAATAAGATCTTCACGGAGGAATGAAACATCTCCGGAATAATAAAGTACAATTATAATATTCTTTGAAGTTACAATATCTCAACAGTTGATGCTTTCTATTACATCTCTTCATCATTTTCATAATTTTCTTACTTGGCTTATTTCACTTCATCTTGTCTTGTAGGAGGAGGACGATTTGACATCTTTGGAGGAAGACGTTTTGTCTTGGATCACTAAGATATCACTCTTGAATATACACATAGGGGAATGCTATCAATTTGCAAAGTGGCCACGAGCAATTGAGGTAAGTTCTTCATGATGTGTACCTAGATCCATCCATTCTTCTTCGTTGGTCATCAAACCCTTAAAATTAAAACCCTCATTTTTATATTTTTCTAGATCTACTTGGATCTAGCTTGGATTTGGGGATAATAAAAAGAACCCACCTCTATAGCATTCACGGCAATTCAGATCTATAGTTTGGTGGCATTTAGCCTTCATTTGACACATATTCCAAGGCACATTAGCCTCCTTGAGGGAAGTCGCATTCCTTGAGGGAAGCTAGTGGGGCTAGTTCCAAGACTTGGGTAGGTGAGATCCCACTTGATTTGCACTTGTCTACTTTGATAACCTACCCTAGTGCTTCACCTCTTTGATTTTTTCCTTGTGGGCCCCATTCCTTATTTTGAGGGTTGTGCCTCACTTGGGTGATTGGGTAATGCATTTTTAATCTTAGATCTATGGAGATCTAGCTCAGATTGTGGCATGCCACTTAAAACCCACTTTGATAATTGCCTTAGCTACCCCGATCTACATTTTGGCATTATTTGGACTCCATTTGCCCCCTCATCTAGAGGCGCTAGTCTCCCTTGGTCAATTCACACTCCTTGGGGTTAGTGTCATTTGCTAGATCCCATATGTGGGTGTTTTCTATATCATCCTAGATCCATAGATCTACATCAATTCACACCCCTTAGTTCCATTTCACCCCTAAATTCACCTTGTGGATCCCATTTAGACCATTTCCATATTTTAAGGAAGTGGGTCCCATTTGGACCATTTCCATATTTTAAGGAAGTGGGCCCCACTTGTGTATTTCCACGGTACTAGATATGTCCATTAAGTGGCCCTACTCATTCATTGGTTGAAACACTTGTCACCTTTAAGCCTCTTCAACCATACTTAACTCTTGGGTCCACCTAACCTAATCAACTCATTGTTTTCCGTAACTCATCCTTTACACATTTCCCTAGGAACCTTTGTGTTAGCTAATCTTCATTGATTGGATAGAGTCTCCCACTTGGTCTTGATTCTTCTTGATCTAAAGCGAAGAGTGCCTCGGTTATCGTGACTCCCAGCTTGCATTGGGAATTGTGGCATCTCTTGGGTCACCTCTTTAGTTGTCCATCTCCTTTATTGTCCCGGATGGGATACCTTTAGGGACAACTACAAGTTGTGTGATAACAATAACTAATCAGGTGCCTCAACCCCATGATGAATCAAGTTGACCAATGTTAAAAACTTGGTAACTAACCAAGTTCCTCAGTCCTGGACTGAATGGTATTCCCGATAATTGACCAAGTGCCTCCATTATCTGAACAAATGTACTGAAGTCTCATGGCACCTCTTTGGACCATATCTCCGATGAAGTGATACTTCATATCAATGTGTTTTGATCTGTCATGAAACATTGGATTCTTTGAAAGCTTCATGCAACTCTCGTTATCACAATGGATAATGGTTGGCAAGTTGGCTTAATATTTTCACCAAACAAATTAGAAAGTAGCTTCCTAAGCCACATTGCTTCTCGACAAGCATCACTGACTGCTATATATTCTGCTTGTGCTGTGTTTTGGGATATGGACCCTTGCTTTCTGTTGGACTAGGAGATCACGCTTGAGCCCATGCTGAAGCAATACCTGGATGTGCTTTTCCAGTCCACTGCACTGCCTGCCCAATCAAAGTCAACATAACCAAGTAACATTACTCCACTGCTGGAAGTGTATCTGAGCCCATGAGCAATAGTTCCCCGCAGGTATCTAAGAACATGTTTTGCAGCTACCCAATGTATGTGATTAGTCTTAGACATAAACTGACTCAATGCACTCACTACATAGAATATATTTGGTCCAGTATCTACTAGGTACATCAATGATCAAATAAGCTAACGGTACAAAATAGGATCCACTAACTTTGAACAAGAAGCTGACTCGTGTAGCTTCTTCAAGTTTGACACCATAGGTGTGCTCATGGGCTTGCAGTCTTGTTATCACACAACTTGTAGTTGCCCCTAGTGGTATCCCATCCGGGACGGTAGAGGAGGCAAGCAACTAAAGAGGTGACCCAAGAGATGCCACGGTTCCCAATGCAAGGTGGGAGTCACGTCAACCGAGGCACTCTTCGCTTTAGGTCAAGGTGTAACTAGACCAAGGGGGAGACTCTACACCCAATCACAGTTGATTGGATCCAAACAAAGGTTTCTAAGGGTAAGTAAATGAGGAGTTACGGAAACCAATGCAAGGCTAAAAGGACCTAAGGGTTGAGGTATGGTTGAAGGTGGTGTAATGGATTGTTAGTGTTTCAACCTATGTATGGTTTAGGCCACATTGTTTGGTATGATGTCAAGGTGAGGTACCATGTGTTTACACAAGTGGGTCTTGTTTTCTTGGGAAGTGTGAAATGGTTCTAGGTAGGCCCACAAGGTGAAGCTAGGTGTGAAGTTGGTACTATAGGTTGGATAAAGACTAGATCTATGAATCTAAGTTGATTCTAGGAGTACCCATGTACTAGATCTAGGGTTTGACACAATTCCCAAGGAGTGCGACTTGCTTTAGAGAAGGACTAGTGCCTTGTTGGATGGGCTAATGGAGTCAAGAAGTATGTCAAAGTGTAGATCGGGACACCTAGAAGCCAAATCAAGTGGGTTAAATGGGATCCAATGGTTGGATTTTGCTAGATCTAGGTTTTTCAAGTAATAACCCTAAGTGGACCACAATCCCTTGAAACAAGGAATGCTACCCCTAAGGCGGATCGTGACAAAAAGACAGTCTAGACCTAGGTTTCAAGGTATGGGCATTCCAAATCCATGAAAATCTCAAACACCCACCTCCTTAAGTGGGCAAACTCACTCACCCAAGGGAGTGCGACTTTGCTCAAGGAGGGCTAAAACAAGGGTTAAGTGGACCAAATCAAGTCCAATGGCCACCAAATTGTAGATCCAAGTAGCTAGTACCCCGATCTATGTAAGTTCAAAAAATCAAGTCAATCCAAGGGCTAGATCTTAGTAGATCTGAGTTTTGAGGTGCCAATAGATTCAAAAGGGGGTTTTAGCCCCTTAAAACATGGAGAGATGTCCACAAGGTAGATTTCACCAAAGTAAGAATCTGGGGGTAGGTTATCAAGTGTCTAGATTGCAAATCAAGTGGGATCTCACCTACCCATGTGCTAGATCTAACCAAACAAGCCTCTCACTAGGAAGTGCGATTTGGGTCAAGGAGGGCTTTTTGCCTTGAAAAGTGGGTTAATTTTAAGCCAATCACCACCAAACTATAGATCCAACTAGGGGTGGATGCTATAGAGATGGGTTTTCAATATCTTCCCAAGAGCAAGGCTAGATCTAAGTAGATCTAAGAAATACCAAAATTGGGGTTTTAATGAATTAGGGTTTTATGACCAATGAAGATAGAATGGATGAAAGAGGCACATACCTTGTGGATCTTACCTCAATTGCTTATGGCCACCTTGCAAATTGATAGCATTCTCCTATGTGTATATTCAAGAGTGAGATCCAAGAGCTCCAACCAAAACGTCCTTCTTCAAGATAGCCAAATCGTCCTCCTCCTACAAGACAAGATCAAAGAAACAAGTCAAGCAAGATGATTATGAAAATGGTAGAAAGATGTAATAGAAAGCATCAACTATGTCACAAAGATACAATAATGATATTCCCTGTCACAAGATCAACCCAAGAGAGAATATGTGGATCCCTCCAACAATAACCCTCTTGAAGTCGCCCTCCTCTCCACCAATTCGACTTTCCTATCAAAAGATTAGAAGAAGCACCAAAATCCACAATGATACATAGAAGAGATACTGTATATTCAATATGCAAGAGAATCCACAATGCAAGAGAGATGTGCTCCACAAAAAATCTTCTATTCCAATATTCTAGAGCTCCAAAGGTGAGCTATACAATGGGGGGTCTCCTCCTTATATAGGATAATAAAGACCAAAACCCTATACCACTCCAAAATACTATATCAAATGAGTGGTTGAGATTAAAAGATCTCATCATACAATCAATGGTTAAGATGATCCATAACAATATATCACATGGATCACTCAATATAACAATAGCGCCCCCACTAAATGGTACAATAAGAGGGTGACGTCATCCACTAGAGAAACATAAGTACCAAAATCCACCTCATGGTGACTAGGACATGACCATATAAGCTCATGGTGGGGCTAGGAGGCATCAATCCTTACTAGCTCATCCCCAAGGCACAATAAAATAATAAAATATGTCCAATATAATATAAATGACCAAAACTGTCCTCAGAATCCATGACAGTCAAGCAGTAAATGTCCTCCTGTGATCAATCTGGGCATACCCACATGGTGAAAACTGACTGGAAGATAGTGATGCCACCCTGGAAGACCTCTGTGAAAACCAAATGCCCAAAACTTGCCTCAATTGCCCAAATCGATTTCCTCAGTGACCACTTTATCCCATTTTTTAACTGCCTCGGGAACTGTGAAAGTGCCAAAACTGCCTCCTAGGGTGCTAGCGCTGTCCATCTGAGCCCACCAGGCTCTCCAGAAGGGGGGGTAAATGGTAAAAACAAGTGGCTGGACCACCCCCTCCATCATCAACGCCCTAGGTGAACTGGCCTCTCGGGGCCCCTGCTGCTCAGGCTGGGAAATCAGCCCCAAATCTAGTCAACAAGTGAAAAACTGCATCAATCACTGTCAGAAGTGCCCGGAACTGAAAGATAAGTGTCTCATTGGATCCAGAAGACCCAAATCCACTAGGAATGTGTACTCATTCACCATGGGTTGCCCAAATGGGCCAGCTGTAGGGTCCACCATATATGGACAATGTATAATCTGCTGATCTGAAGTAGTAATAAACCTGCTGAACTAGATCAAACATCATCTGCATCATATGTCCATCATATGATATCATCATCAAGTATGTGGGACCATCAATCATCATCAAATAGGCATATATACATGGCCCACATCATCACAAATCCTCATAATATATACAACCAAGGATAAATCAAATCAGTAGACTAAGACATGCTTCTCTAATCATTTTCACAGCCTAGCTCAAAGTATAAGATCCATTCAATGGCATTAATCAAGTTAACATATTCCGTTGTTATATAAAATTACTTGCACACTAGTTCAAATGACAAACTCACCCATTGGACATGGTCAAACTGCTAGTGAAGGATGAAGGCTAGGAGCAAGGTTGGGCCAAGGGGTTGACTTGTCTAACTTAACTCAAAAATACTTTGGACTGGGAGAAAGGGGAAAGCTACAAACTCTGTGCTGGACAAAAGGACACGGGGGATGGCTGTGTCTCACAAATGGATAAGTTGTTTAGAGAGTGCTTATTCAACTTAGGCATCATGTCTACATCAAGTTGATCCAGGTTCATTAGGATCATTCAATTTTATTTCATGGCCTTTTTGGCCTACATAACCCTTCGGATCTCAGGTGTGCTGATAAGCACAACTAGTTGCAGCTTGCATCTAGGGCATGTTTTTCTAATACATATAAGGTCAGCAATTGTTTAGATATAGCTTTTAAGAACCATTGCTTTTTGGACCTTTCTTATACTCTTCGAGGAGTATTTTTAGCTGTTCATCGCTCTTGCCCTTTTTTTTGTTTCCATAGGCGAATTTTAAGTTTCCATAGGTAGAACATGAGCTTTCAGTTTTAGCCAACAACATCTCAAGTGACTAGGGGGAGTTCGAGCCAATGCGAAACATCGGGACAACCGACCAGAATGATTTAGGCCTACAATCCAACTCACCAAAGGCAAGTTTTGTCACCAACTCAGAGCTGAGACACTGAATAAACAGGGATGCGGTCCAAACACAGAGGTAGAAAAATGGGGAAGTCCTCGATATCAGAAAGTCAAATGAGACAGGTCAAGGTCTAAAGTCAAATAGGAAGGTCATGTATGGATGGAGTCAAGTGAATATGGAGCCTACACTAGCAGACAACTGGTGTCGGGAAAGACCATATCTATGTAAGATGAAAAACCTGTGGGTTTTGTTAAATGACCTAAATGTGCAAGCAATTGTCCATTTTATGTTTTACAGTTCATTTTAAACAGTTTGCCACATCAGGAATAATATACCAAGCACATGCTGTAATCATGACTAAATCAACAAGATAATAATCCACAGTCAGTGATAGCATATCCATAGATCATACAACATCATCGTAATAATAATCATCATGCATCATCTGAAACACTGCTGAAATACATCTCTAGGCACTGAACTGAAACTGTATGGGATAAAGGGTCACATCAGTCATCAAATCTGAACTCTCAAGGCTCAGCCTTGACACAAGGTCATATACAAATCTGAATAATGTACTGCTCTGATCATGAGTGATCCAAAATATATAGGCATGCTCTGGAATAATGGAAGCTCTGGAATGTGCAGATATCTGCTGAACAAGAATAGTAGCCCTGCTACTATAGTGTGATAACAAGTCTTTCATCCCAAATCTTCGTAATATATCAACTGCATACTTCCCTTGTGAAAGGAATATCTCATTTGGATTTTTCCAGCCATATAGACCAAAAAAATAGTGCATAAGACCCAAATTTTTCATCTCAAATTCTGAAGTGAGCTCCCTCTTACACTGAGCTATCAATTTTTCCTCTCCAGTAAGGAATAAGTAATCAACATATAAGACCAAGATCAAGGGATGGTTTTGAACAACCTTGAAATACAGGTTGGAGTCAGAAACACTCTTGGAAAAACCCAAGTTGTGAAGGTAACTGTCAATTCTTGCATACTAGACTCTTGGAGCCTGTTTAAGCCCATACAAGTCTGTCTTCAACTTGCAGACATGGGATTCCTTCCCATGGATCACAAAACCTTTTGGTTGCTCTAAGTAGACTTATTACCCAACTTTTCCATTAATAAAAGTTGTCTTCACATCCATCTGGTGAAGTTTCCATCCTAGAACTATAGCGAGGGAGATAATCATTCTGATGGAGGTGTATCTGGAAACTGGAGCAAAGGTTTCATCATAATCTATACCTGCCTTTTGAGTGAAACTGCAAGCAACAATCCTTGCTTTATATTTTTCAATATTTCCATCAGCAACATGTTTGATTTTGTAAATCCATTTAGAAGTCACTACAGATTTCCCCTTTTGTCTTAGGACCTGTTATCACACAACTTGTAGTTTCCCTTAATGATGATCCTATTTAGGATAGTATAGGGGATAGGCAACTAAAGAGCTGAACTAAGAGGACCTCGATCCCCAAGATGGATTGGTTGTCATGCCAATCGATGCAATCTTCGCTTTATGCTATCCAAGCCCTAGATAGCAATGGGGGAGACCCAGATCTACTCCCGACATGAGAGACCCAACCAAAACACCAAATCAAACCAGGAAGCTAGAGTACGTAAGGTGTAAGGTAAGATAAAAGATATATGGATGAAGTCACAAGGTGGGTTAATTTTGGATCAAGAGGCTTAAAGAATGTAAATTGTGATCCAATGTGAAAGTGCAAGTGACTTATGAATATAGGAACTAGATCTAGGATCAAGACACTAGCCAATGAGTAAGATTTATTTTTCCTTGGGAAACATGTCCAAGGTAGAAGGGTTAAGATCACAATGATTCTTTTCTAGTGTATTTGGGTGAGACTTAATGAAGGATTTGACAATATCTAAGCCCACAAGCCAAAATAAAACTCAAACAACCTGGAAACAAAGGCAAAATCAAGGAGGGTGCAAGAGTAAATGACCAGTTCCTAGGGATTAGGGCTAAATGGAGTCCACCAAGGGTGACTCCCTTGAAAAACCACTTTGGGCTAGGCCTAAAATGAAAAACCTAGAAATATTTTGCCAAGATTCCAAATTAAATGAGCTAGGGAATTTTTATAAGATTTAGCAGTTAGGGTTTGAAAGTAAATGACAGATGGGTAAGTTAAAGGAATATAGTACATACCTTGTGAGCATATGTGGATGATGAGAATGGATGCTAGAATGATGAGGACTACTCCCGCAAATATCAAATGAATATTTGGTTGAATCTCTTGCACCAACGATTTTCCCACGTCCATAAGTGCGCCCCTCTCTTCCTGCAAAACCAAGGAGAAAAGCTCAATCAGTAAGCAACAATGAAGGTAGATGCAAGTAAAGAATAACATGCAGAGAATAATCGGTACAAAGAAAAAAATACTCCCTGAATGAACCGGATCTGAGAGAGAGAGAGAAGGAGAGTCTCCCCAGCCAGTGCGTCCCTCTTCCAAATCATCCTCTTCACCTGCAAATTAAAATGTGGATCCAATATATGCAAGATATCTTCCAAGATATTTCAGTGCAATGGAAAAGCAGTTTCAATCATCATAGCCAATATCCAAACCAAGATCACAAGAATTTTTCGCAAAATGTTTTTCTATGCAAGTAGCCAAGAGCCAAAAGTCATTTCACAATGAGGGGGGTCTCTTCTTTAAATAGGAACGAGAGAGACCAAAACCCTAACCACTTTTTGAATGAGTGTTTGAGATCATAATATACAACAATAATAATCAACGACTAAGATGAGCCGGAACAATAATACATGGATCGCTCTAAGAGAGGGGGACGTGTTTCCTCAATGACACCTTAGGGGGGACATGTGACATAACATGACTATGAAAAACAACATAAAACTTTGTTGGGGGGGTCTAGGAGATATTATATTCACTAGACTAATGCCCCAAATACATCAAAATAATATAACATGAATAAGTGATCAAAATCACTATGACGTTTTGTCCCAATAATACAATATAAAACCCACAAATAATAACCCGGAGGACATGTGGACCCCACTAAAGCTGTAGAATTTGCCGGAATGTGTGGGATGCATCACAATAACTCTCTGATCAAACCGAATGCCATTTCCTTGCCTCATTTTCCCAAATCGATTTCCTTAGTGACCATCTCTTCCATTTTTATTGTCGGAATATCACCTGTAAAATAATAAAATGCCTGTAACTCTATTCCAAGTTCGTCATGAACTAGTCGGACTGCACCAAAATGTATGGGATCATGGTAATATGGTAATAACGAGTGGTTGGACCCCATAGTCCCTCTGTAGTTCCCTAGGAGAACCAAAAATATCTCAAAATGTGCTAATGGACAATTTTATATGGAAAATATGCAATAAAGTGATAAAATGACCATAACCTCATTTGTAAGTGCCTGAAACTAATATCTGAGTGTACCAATGAAATCAGAAGGTCCAAATCTAGTAAGCATGAGTACTCATACAACATGTGACCATCTGGATAATCATATGTAAGCTCAACCATGCCCAAACAATAAAAATAATGGTTTGTAAATAATAATAATAATAATAAAAATCCATCAAACCATCACATGAAACCTATGTCTGATGCATGGAAACATCAAATGGACACCATAAGACAACAAATAATCAATCTTCACCAGTTCAGGTAGTTGACACGGTCCTTCAAAACCGCGATCAGATTCTTCGCATTTTGCGGGACAATCTTCACATGGCACGAAATCGTATGAAGCAACAAGCTGATTAGCACCGTTCTGAGCGCACTTTTCAAGCAGGTGATATGGTTTTTCTTCGTCTCCAGCCTTACAAGCAATCCTCCCTGAAACTCAAAGGGCGCCATAAGATCACTCCAAAGTTCTATGGGCCATATAGGATTCTTCAGAATATTGGGTCGGTTGCTTATAAATTGGAACTTCCTCCTTCTTCCCGCATTCATCCAGTATTTCATGTCTTCTGTCTGAAGAAAGTTCTTGGCACCAACATCAGAGGACAAACTATTTTACCAGAACTAGATAATGAAGGATCCATCCTTTTGGAGTTGGAGGCCGTTCTCAATAGGCGCACTTGTCAGCTTCACTCCCACTCTATCACAGAGGTCTTAATTCAGTGGCACGGAATGCAACCAGAGGATGCTACATGGGAACCACTCCTTCAGATTCAGCAACAATTTCCACATCTAAAGCTTTGAGGACAAGTATTTTTCTAAGGGGGAGGGGATGTTAGGAACCCATGTCAACCCTTCTCTTTACTTTGTTAGTATATTGTTGTTGGACGCATATGCTTTGTAAGTTGTCCCGTAGTATTTGTTGATCCATAGTTATTATTATTGTTGTTGGACACATATGCTTTGTAAATTGTCCCGTAGTATTTGTTGATCCATAGTTTGTATTGGCCCATGGTATTGACCCATAGTATTGGCGCCTAGACTTAGTATATAAGTTTGTGTTGAGGCCAATGAAGGCACCGTGAAGTTATTTGTATTGAGCTTGCTCAAAGGAGGTTGCCCCCTTGAAGTGGCCTGCGATCAATAAAATATTATGTGATCTCATATATTCTGCATTTTATCAATTAATTGTTGTAGGTTCCTCACATTCTTCCTTTACTCTTTCTTTGTATCTGGAATTCAATCTGTCTCTGCTTGATAGGCTTCGCATCCGGATTGAGAGGTATTTTCATAACTCCCAAGTCACCTAAAATGCCTTTCATTTTAGAAAAAATGGTATGAAATAAGTCTTGATATTCGGGCAGTAGGTCTGCAATCTGTTCAACTGTTTCTTCATCCCAGTAATCCCCAATAGAAGCAAACGTTGGTTCTTCACTGGTACCAATATTGACTTTTCGAGTTTTCACAGGATTACTTAATTCTGGAATTTCCAAATCAGGTCCTTCTACATCGCGCTTTCATTCAGATTCTCGTATGTTTACATCGCACGGGTCTTCATCTTCATCTCCATATAGTGCGAAGTTGTAGCATTCCAGTGCATGTTCTAGCTATATTTCCCAATCTGACTATTCATACATAGGTAAGGGTGCATCATTAAATATCTTCTCTTTAATGATTTGCAAAGCCTCATTGATACTTGGACAATCATCCTCAAAGTTGAAAGTTTCTTGGAAGTTCTTTGTCATGCTGGACCATTCTGTTGTTCCTTTGTGGAGTTCTGTTTCCATGTACCAGTTCTTTGGAGTTTGCTCCAATGTGTGCACAAACAAATGAACCCATTATGCTTGTGGTATGTGGGTCCATGCTTTCAAACAAAGTTCTATATTATCTCTAGGATCAGTCTGTCCATTATATTTTACTTATACAATGTCAGTTTGTTCTACAAATCTAATCCCCATCATGTGCTTACAGTCTTCCCATGTGTTCAAGTTTTGTTTATGCGCAGCCCACCATCTAGCAGGTGTAGCGCGCAGTGTTGTATCTAAAGCTGCTAACTTATGTTCATCTGAAACTGTTACAAGATATTCTTGGAGGAATGTGTGGATATTACCTAAGCCATCATAACCAGGGATTAATCTTACCTCTGTTCCAATCCAGCTCAATGACTTTGTTAGCTTCGCACACCGTCTTGCTGATACTTCGTGCATTCGACTCTGCCAGTTCTCAAATCCTGTGTCTGACTCTGATAGGAAAGAACTGTCACATCTCCAAATCAATGTACCATCATCAGAAGGACTGATGTAGTCTACTTGATTTACTGTAATCTTGTAGATGTTTTCAAGATCTTGCGCTATGAATTCTTCTCGTACTAGCTCGACATATCTATGTCCTTGTAAGGGGTCCAAAGGTGCGATGACCCTGATATCTGGTCCTTCAAATATCATCTGTTTCTTCTTCAAGTTGATAATCGCGAGGTTATCAATTTCCCAAACGATCCCCAATAGTGCAGGATACAAATTGCTATCGTCTATGGTTTGGATAACTTCGAAGTCTGCATTACTTCGCAATCCATCAATGTCTACAAGGACATTTGATAATCTTCCAAAAGGTAAAACCTTTTGATGATTAGCTAGTCTCAACTATATCGGTGACCATGAGAAATTCGGTTTTCCCATTTGTTCCCATGTTTGCTTTGTCAAGACATTCACCTCTGAGCCTAAGTCAAGAATGATCTAGTCCATTCAAAATCTCTGATCTACGCGTTTAGTCTCATTTCTCTTCCGTTCCTTCTATGACTTTTGATATGGTGAACTACACTCTTTGCATTATTTACTATATTACGTTGTTCATAATGGCCTAATAGGTTTTGTACTTCTGCTAAGGAATTTTCATGTTTTAACAGCTTGATGCAGCTCTGTAGGAACTGCGTAGTAGAACTTGTATGCTTGGATGAGGTGTGCGATCCATCATATGAAATTGGCATATCGATCACAGGCATTGGTTCACTTCGTAATGGAATTCTTGTAGTCACAGGTTCTGAGTTCTGCAAAAATTTTCTAGCTTCCACTGAGACTTCTTTGTCCTTGTTAAGGTTGAAAGCAGGCATTTTTCCAGTTGCTTTTCTTATCCAAGCCCCTTCAGTAGTATTTTGTATGTCTATATGGTCTTCAGAAGTCAAAGCTTCGCTTCTCTAGTCGTTTCCTGTCTTGGCTCCACTTTGTGTCACAACATGAACGTTGCGATATTTGTTTCGTTTTTCAGCTGCAATCATCTGTATATTTTGATTCTGTCCTTCTGGTCTTCTCTCTTGCATTTTTTCTTGCAAAATGGTACATGCTTCGATGACATGGTCAAATGACTTGCAGTATTTACACGTAGTACAAGGATTCTGACAGTCTCTGGCTAAGTGTCCTGGTTGAGCGTAGTTATAACATACAATTTGACCTCTGCCTCTTCCTTGGCCAATGTTTCGTCCTCTTCCTATGAAACCACCACGTCCTTTATATGTGCCTTGATCATACTGCGCATTTTCATTATTATTTTGCGTTTCTCCTTGTACTATGTAGACATCATGTTTTCTTTCTATCATGAGATCATATGCTCTACATTTTTTTTTGTCATGGCCAACTGAATTACAGAATGTGCAGTACAGATTCTTTGGTGTTTGTACATATTTCTGGAGTAGTTAATAGTCTATGGGCAATGTCTACATCGTAAAATCTCACACCATGGGCCTTGTTGTTGGTTTAATGGATTTGGTGCTCCACTAGCGATGTAATATCTGAATAAAGGGAAGTGTCCCTTGGAATGTCGTTCTCCTTTTTATTTGGTACACCGAACCTCTTCTCGGGTTTCTTTTCCTTTCTTCATATCTTGCAATTGTAACGTCGGGTTTGCTAGCTAGGTCTGTATCTGTACCATTCCTGCTCTGGTTTCTCCTATGGGTGAAGCCTCTAGTTTCATTACAATCTCTAATGTGTCTGTTTGCGAAGCAACCTTTTGTTGCATTAGTGGTAACCTGATATGGGGCAACAACAAAGCTATGAACCATTCTTGGCGCTGTTGCTATACTATATCAAAACTTACTTGATCTAACAGTGCTTTAAATTTCTGATCAAATTCCCATACAGTCTCATTAGGCTTTTGTTTGATCTCTTTTAGCTCCGTAATGCACTGAGATTCTGACTTAGGTTTATTGAATTCTCTGATTAGCGCAGTTCTGATCTCTGCTAATGTTCTATTCTGTCCCACAGAATATTTCATGAACCATGTTAAGGCTCTATCTCTGAATGTAGTAACTAACTGAGCTTGTCTTATGTCATCATCTTGTACTTGCTTAACATTCCAGACCGCTTCACAGAGAAACCAATGTTGCTCTGGGTCTTCTAAACCAGTTCCTTTGAAAATAGGCAGCTTAATGTCGTTTGTCATTCTTATTCTAGGATGTGTAGTGTTTTGTGATGAAGTAGGTATACTACTGCTTGGATGGTTCTAATTATTTGTTCCTTTAGTATTAGTAGTATTAGTGTCCTGCGAACTAATGATATTTCTTTCGTCAACTGGAGGTTTCTGTGGAGTAATAGGCTGATAGCCAATCGGTCTAAGTTCTGTTTCACTATCAGACTCAACCTGATATGATTTTCTTGCACTTCCTAACTCGGTTTCTAGGAATGTGCGAGGTTCGGTTTCACGAGACCTCTTTCTAGTGCTAACTTTATATCTTTTTCCACTTCGCAATATGTGAATATTTTCGTCTGTGTCACTATCTGTGTTACTAAACATTATAAATTCACACCCTAGGATTCTGATTGCATTCTTAAAACACCTTTTTCTGCTAACAACATTTTAATGTAGAAACTGATATTTTTCAGGTACTTACCTATGAATCTTTTGAAGAAATCTCCTTCTGCTGCGCTGTAAGACTTGAGAGTGTCCACAACAAACATTGTAACGTAACCTTCTAGTACGCTATCCAACCAAAATTCTACTGCTCTTGAAATATGGTTATCCACCTCTTTAAGCCTCTGAGTCAAATCTGGAGTCCAGACTGTAGGTTCTCCACCCTGAAAACAATTTTTTCATTCTACGATTCTTGATATCCACTCGTGTAGCTCGTTCGGGAAAAATGCGAAGAAAACCTCGTGTAAGTCAGAAAATAGGTATTTCTGTAGCCATTATTCCGTAGATAAGTGCATATGTTTGTTCTCTTTCCTTGCAAATTCCTTTTCTTTTTGAGTCACCCAGTTCTGTATCTCTATTCTCCCAGGATTCCAATTATCAGAGCACATCACCAGCTCAAGCACGACAACGAAACCATTTGTTGGCTCACTGTTTCTTTCTGAGACTGACCCGGGTTCTACGTAGTTCAAAGACCCAACAAAACCCCTATTCACCGGACCTTTCGGCAACAACCTGCGAGCAGGATGAGGTCTCACCCGAGGCAAAGTTATGGGGTGGCTACAGAAGCAGGTTTGTGTAACCTTGGTGATGCGCAGATATGGAATAGATCCTCCAGTGAAGTCACTCCTACTTCACCTATACTTTGAATACAACAGTGCAAATATGTGACTGCGCACTTCGCGGTTACCACAATACAGACTCTGCTGATTTAGTGTTATCTATGCAACTACACATTCATCACATTCACTATAACTTCGCATGTCCAGATATGTGTGTTTCAGTGCTTAGCATATTATTCTCATTAACATACATATGAAAATACATATAAAAGAATAATCATACATGAACATGAACAACTCATAGATTCAATCACACAACACAGATATTTACGTGGTTCACCCCCCGGATGGGAGCTACGTCCACGTGAACTGTTCTTTATATTAAATGGAAGGGTTAACAGTTCCAGTCTGAGCACACAGTTGCAAACTCTCCTCTATAATGGTTCTTTGAGCACACGGCTGCAGAGCCTCTTTCTCTCTTTGATCTTACAAAACTCAACCAAGACTAATACAGTCTAACCAAAATACAACCCTTCCCTATACAAAATTGCCCCTTTTATAGATTGTGCCTGAAGGTCTCAACTTTACAATAATTATGGGACGAAACCCCATAGTACCCTTAACCCAAAATGGCGCAGTTCTTTCGCTAACTGAGCTTCGCCTTTACTTCATTGTACCTAGGTCGTCCTTTTGCGCCGCTCCTCTAGATCTGACGCTTATTCTGACAGCCACTTCTTCTGACTGCGTGGCTCTGATTGTACCATGGTGCGTCCTTTACACCATTCCGCCTCTTTAACTTTGCCGCTGTAGCTGTCGGTTCGTTGCTTCTTCCTTAATTGCTCCAACTACCCTGGTTGTCCTTAGTACTTTTTCTTTACTAAGGAGGCAGGTCCCTATCCTCCATATTCGCATCGTTCTGTACCCTACTCCCGGGATTTGCGGAGTTACTTCTCCCCACAATTAGCCAATGCTAGGCCTTGCCTAACATGTACTTCTGCCAACAAAAACTGTTGCGCTTGAGCCTCGCTCAGAAAAACTGTTCCAAATTGGGCCTCTCCCAACAATATGCTACTTTATACTTTAAATTCTTGCTATTAGAATGATTAAAATAGCATACCTTATCCATTTTCACTTGCAGCCTCGGTCATGTTTTGATCAGCCTTGACCTGGTCAAACCTAGTTTGACCAAGTCATTCATAGGATCTGAGATGAGTTGGACCAGTGTTGTTTGAGGTTGATTATTTATGGTCCTTTGATGCCCATTATATGGTTTCATGCAGTGGACACAGTTTTCACATGATAGTTTGATGGATTTTTTTTTAGTTATTATTATTTACAAACCATTATTTTTATTTGTCCAAACACGGTTGAGACTATAGATGTTTATACAGGTACCCACAGGGTGTACGATTATTCATCTCTAGTACATGTGGACCTTTTGAGTCCATTGGCATACTCATATTTCAGTTACAGGCACTTCCAGACGTGATTTCGCTTAGGTTGTCACTTTACTGTAGATTTGCCATTATAAAATGGCTAACAACATAGTTGGATTTTTATTTGGTTCACCTAGGGCGTTGCAGAGGTAGAATGGGGTCCATCCCCAGGTGGGTTCTCAAGGGCATCATGCTCTCTGGACTCCATCTTCCCCTTTTCCCTAGGCACTGATGTTCAACCCTTGCGCCCTCCTTGGTTTTCCTGTCTTTTGGGTTGTTAAACCCTTGTCTGTTGAGCTTGTGTGCCTTGATACTATTAGATCTACTTGCAAGTTGTGCTAGAAAGCCCTAACTCTTCAGATATACTGCTTGAGATTTGAGACCATTTTCCTTGTTTTAGGGTTCACGTTTCCCAAGGCAGTTGGATTTGATCATTTTCCCTAGCACTAAAATCCTAGATTCACTCTTAATCTCAAAGTCACTGTGTATAAACACTCAAAGTCTAATCTTATTATTCCTACGCCCTATAGTGATCTTGTTTCCTTAAATCTAGGGTTCTTCATCCCTCACCTTTCGTACCCTATTTATATAGCTTGATCTGGTGATTGGGTTAGATCTATCCTATCGGGAGTATATTAGGGTCTCCCCCTTTGCTATCTATGGCTTGGATAGTATAAAGTGAAGAGTGCCTCGATTGGAGTGACAACCAATCCATCTTGGGGATCGAGGCCCTCTTGTGTCACCTCTTTGGTTTCCCGTCCCCTCTGTTGTCCTATATAGGATCATCTTTTGGGGCAGCTACGAGTTGTGTGATAACAGTATGATCTCCAAGTTCCACCTGAGCAGTAAACTTATCTTTTTGAAGTTTGTAAGATCTCTGTGAAACCTTGTCATATATTTGGAAGCTCCATTGTCCACCAACCAGGGCTTAGCACTATTGGTAATGGATCCGGAGAGAGATGAAACCAAATAGTAATCTCTTCTTGGTTTTTGATCTTTGGAAGACGTGTTGTTTTTATTCTTCTTAGGTTCTTCTTCTTTTGCAATAGATTCCTGAAATTTTCCCTTGAATTTTCTCTTTTCCTTTTTACAATCTCTGGCATAATGTCCCATCTTGTGCAATTGAAACATTCTATTTTTGATAAATCAATGTGCTTACCTTGAGGCCTTCTACCTTTGTTATTTTGATGAAAGAACTTCTTGCCTTTATTTGTCTTGGCAGCAAGGGCAAGATTCCCTTCCTTATGACCATCGTTTATGCTTTTCATTCTTCCTTCCTCTTGTAAGCAATCGTGCCATAGTATTTCAACATCTAGCTAGACTTCACGACCATTTATAACAGATAGGAATGTATCCCATGAACTTGGAAGACCATCAACTCTATTTTGAACAAGATCATCATCATATACTGTAATACCAATAGCCAAGAGTTGATCCCTTACCTGAGAGGTCTTTGTGAATAATTAAGCCACCTTCATCCTTTTCGATCTTCAAAGCACAAAGCTTATTCTTCAGGACCCTCTTTTGACTAGAAACTTTTCTTTCATATAGATTTTTCAAGGTATCAAAGAATTCTTTAGCAGTATTCAACGGGGTTATGACAAGCATCAAATTGTCCTTGATTGAATGATAGATGATTATTATTTCCTTGGCTCGCTTCCTCTTGAATGATGCTCTTTCTGCATTTGTTTTAGGTTCTTCTACAACATTGATGACTAAGTCATCAAGATCATCTTCTTCTAGGATAGCCAAGATCCTAGCTTTCCAAGAGTTGATGTTGGCGGTCCCTTCAAGTCTGTCTTCTGGTTTGAAGGAAATTGAAGCGATTAGAAAAGCCTGCTAAAAACAAATCTGCAATGTTCTTAGCCTTCTCATATCTCTACCAAGATCACGTAGGCAACAATAACCTGCTCAAAAAACTGTGCTCTTCACGTCCTCTGCTATGAAACCATGTTAAATTTTTAAAATGCAGATCTGATTTGATAACAATAATAGTCTTTTTCACTTTTTAGTAGCATATTAATCTTAATTTATAAACCATCAGTGGATAACCAACAGTAAATAAAACAACCATCCACAAGAACACAAATATTTTTACCCTGGATAAACCTTTTCAGGAGTAAAATCCAAACAAATAATAATCATCCTTAATATGAGATGACTGAGTTTTATATGAGCATATTTAAGAGTAGACTTTTACATCAGAGATAAAATTTCCTCGAGGGCACACATACTAAGAGAAGACTGAAAATGAGATGCTTGAAGTGATAGGCAAAGAATTTCCCTGGTGATATAGATCCTTGTAGACCCTTCAAATGATGATGTCATCCCTCAAAGGATGATTGTTGTTAATTGCTGACCGCTAAATGTTGACTAATACAAACCCTTGTTGTTGACTAATCAAGGCTTACAGTCTATTGTTGACTAATCAAGCCCTTTTAGCGCTGCCGTTGATTGAACCAAACCCTTCTAGGGAAGCGATTGACTGCACCAAGTACTTACAAGGTTGTTGTTGGCTGAAACACGCCCTAATAGGGCTTCAGCTGAGTGGAAGTGGTCCTGTTATCACATATATAGTAGCCGGGCTACCATACATTATTTTTCTGTTGCCAGTACACTATTCAGCCAGTTCCCTTACATTTGAGATGCTGAGATGAGCATCTATATTGGATCACTATCAGATTGTGGACAACAATATATATTCCCCATGCCATGACTGAGTCTCAGGACACTCAGAGAGATGACCGATGTAGCCATTATACCATTGGTACAGAGCAGTCTGTAGTGCCCAGAGTTACAGCAGCAGTTTCAGAGGACAGATGATGGTACAGGTTGATGAGCATTCAGGTATATGACTCAGCAGGTATATCATTGTGTTATGGTTATATTGCTTTTATACTTATTCTTATAGCATGTCTTAGCACTTAGTGTCATGATCTGGCGATCATATAGATATGTGGACCTGGTTGATCTTATTATATATATTATATTTGTCCCTACTCAGACTTAGAAGTTCACTATTCATACTCATTGGTTTTACCCTCCTTAGGGAGAATAGAGGTGATCATTCCACCATACCTTGGCTTGCTAGTGTCGGCTCCATTACTCATTGTCTTCATCCATCCATTGCCTACCTTTTAGTTTATCACCCTGACTTACTACTTGACTAGTGACATGGAGGATCTTTTCCCCACTGTAGCCTCTGTATTGGATGAGCTTCCTTGTTTATTGTGTCTCGGCTCTGAGTTGGTGACAAAACTTGCCTATGGTGAGTTGGAGTTCCTTGTGAATTCCCCCTAGTCACTAAAGTTGTGTTGGCTAAACCTGAAACTTTTAGTGCTGCCATGAATACAAAATCTGGAAAAATGAAATGCTATATATTGTATGAAAAGCCCATTCATGCAATGTGTTTCTAAACACACATGAATGAAAGGCATGCCAAATGAAAATGGCCATGAAAATAAAATGTTATATCTTTTGGAAATATAAATACCTAGGTAAACAAGCTGTCCATGACACACCTAGAAGTGCTCAGGTAAACAAGTGTCTTAAAAACACACCTGCAGCAGGAAGCCTAAAATAAATGTAAATCTATGCAATGTGTTTATAAACACACATAGATCAAGGCTATGGAAACTTCAGGCCCAAAAAAGCAATGGAACTTAAATGCTATATCAAAACAATTGCTGGCCTTATTTGTATTATGGATTGTGCGCATCTGTTAAAGGTGAATAAACCCTCTTTGAACAACTCATCAATTTGTGAGACACCGCCATTCCCTGTGTTATTGCTCATTCAGTATATACTATGGTGTGTATTCCCTTTCCCTTGCCAAAGTGTCACAAAGTTAAGTCAGTCAAGTCATCTCTTAGCCTAGCCAGTTATTTTAGCCTTCACCCTTCACTAGCAAATTGATCACAGCTATGAAGTGAGTATGATCTTGAAAGTCTGGTCTGAGTAATAATAATAATTAATGACACTATATATTTGGATTTAGATCGCCAGTAATGATTACTTTGTGTTATAATTGTTATTTGAATAAGTTGTAGAGCATGCATTAACCTTTGACACTTTGCAGCAGCTTATGATGATGGTCTGAGTTATATTGGGTCATGCTGACTTGGTTAGGCCTAGTCTGACCAAGGTCAAACATAGGACATGAGATGGTTGGACCTTATGATGATAAGGACAGATGATATATGCTCTATGTATACATACATGATGATTCCATGCAGCAGCTACAGGGTTATGATGATGATTCTTGGTTTACAACAGTATTTGATCATTTACAGATTATTATTATTGGCCCTGTTCCGGTATATTGGATATATATTTTGATCATGCAGAGACTCATATGGTGTATGAGTACACATCTTGGATGGATTTGGACCTTCTGAGTCCAATGAGACAGTTTGTTTTCAGTTCTGGGCACTTACGGTGATGATTGAGCCTCAGTAGGCTATCCCAGTGCAGTTTTGGTTTGTCGGAGGCCCTGTCAAAGCAGATGTGATTTTTATCCGGTTGACCTAGGGCGCTGATGATGGAGGGGGTGGTCCAGCCACTTGTTTTTACCATATTACCCCCCTCCCGAACACGCTGGTGCCCTCACCTTGACAGCGCAGGCACTCCAGGAGGCAGTTTGGGGCAGTTTCACGTTTCCCGAGGCATTTTAGGATTGGTAGAAATGGCTATTGAGGAAATCGATTTGGGCTACTGAGGCAATGTTATGGCATGGGATGATCAGTGATGATAGATTGGGGTCCTCCACACCTCCTACAGCAGTTTCAGCTTCATCGGGGCCCGCATCCATCACTTATGGCACTTTCTGAGGATTTCTGAGGTCTTTTTGAGGCCTACGATTTGACCATGGAGGCACGAGTTGGTATATTGATGATTATTTATTGATTATTGTGCTATGGGGATTGACCAAGGAGGGATAAAATTACTCCTTGGACCCACCATAAGCCCCTTATTATATTTTGTCATCATGATTTGGTGGGATTCCCCTCTTCTAGGGCGATTTTGTCCACTCACATAATATTTTATTAGTGATCCATGTATTTTATTGTTGAGCTCATCTCAACCATTGATTAGACATTTGTATCTTTTAATCTTAGCCACTGATTCAAAAAGTGGTTAGGGTTTTGGTGCCTCTCCTTCTTATTTAAAGGAGAGAGCTTCTCATTGTAAGGGGTCTTTGGCTCTTGGATTATTGGTATAGAAAAACTTTCTTGTGGAAATTCTTGTGGTCTCCTTTGCATCTGGTGTTCTTAGATGGTGATTGGAAAGTCTATTGCAACCTAGCATTTGGAATTTGTGGTAAGATCTATCTATTTTTGGAAATCATTGTTTGTCTATAGGAGGGCGACTTCAACAAGGGCGATTTTGCAAGGCTTTTTCAAATCGACTTTCTTGGCATTCGCTTGTATCAGGGAGTTATCATTAGCATCATTGTGATCAATGATTTCTTTCTTTTACTTCTCTTGTGGCATTAGTCTTATCTCTTGATTGCATCAAATCTGATGTTGTTGACGTTTGTTGGGCAGGAGAGAGGGCGCATTGGCTTTTTGGACTAAATCGATTGCATAGAAACTACCTCAAAGCTTCTCAAATTGATCGGGTTTGCATAGATCATCATCATCAAGGCATCTACAAGGTTACCCAGGTAAGATCCACAGGTTTGTTTCTCTTACCTTGATCCAATCCATTGACATAGCTCATAAATTGTTAAAACCCTAAATATTTCAAAACCCCCATTTTACATTTTCTCAGATCTACTTAGATCTAAGAAAACCCACCTCTATAGCATCCACGGCATCCCGGATCTATAGTTTGGTGAGGATTGGCTTCCGTTTGACCCCCTTCCCAAGCCAACTTAGCTTCTCCCAAGCAAGGCGCACTTCTTGGTGGTTGTGGGTTGACCTAGATCTAGGTGGTGTGTAGTTGAGATCCCGCTTGATCCATAATCTACACATCAAATAACATACCCCCAGATTGTTACTTTTCTGATTTTCACCTTGTGGGCCCTATTCCACATTTTAAGGGATTTAATCCCCATTTTGGACCACTTGGAATACTTAAACTCAGATCTAGTAAGATCTAGTCGTCGGATTGCCGTAAAATTATAGATCCATACTCCTACTTGACTAACCTACCCGAATCTAAAGTTTGGATGTCATCGGACTTGTCTTGACCCACTTAACCCCACTTTTAGGTCTCCTTGGGTAAAGTCGCACCACCTTGGAGAAGTGAGTTGACTCACTTCTAGGACGTGGGTACCTGAGATTTTTGGAGATTTGGAACTGGAATAATTCAAAACCTAGGTCTAGTGTGTCATCTTGTCAAATCTCGCCTTGGGGATAACATTCCTTATTTTAAGGGATTGTGGTCCACTTTGGTCAAACCTAGATCTAGACCTATTCATCCATCAAGACCTTAATTGTCCACTTGTCTCATGCAATAGGAGTCCTTAACCACAAGTCAACCCTACTTTGACTCCATAATCCCAATTCCCAAGGCACTGGTTTCTCTCCAAGTCAATTCGACTTTCCTAGATTGTTGGATTAACTTGTGGTTTGACCCTTGAATGGTGAACCAAACCCTTGAAGCCATCATGTATCATGGTTAAGCTTGTCACTTGTACTAGTTAGCCCCAATTCAACCCTTAAACTACCCTGCATTGGACACGGTTCCCAAGGCAGTGGATTTTCCAACATTGAACTAGTACTCTCATCCTGGACCTTATCTTTAATTATTGTAAGTCACTCTCACATCAACTATGAACCAAAGCTACACTCTTTGAACCCCCCACTTGTCTTGTGACTCCATCCTATGGTCTAGGATAAACCATACACCTAACTTCACTTAGAAATACCCTGATTTGGTGTCTTGGTTTTGATCTCTCCTGTCGGGAATAGATCGGGTCTCCCCCTTTGTTGTCTGGGCTAGATAACATAAAGTGAAGGTCGCCTCGACTGGCGTGACAACCATATATTGGAGGTCGAGGTGATCGTGGTTGCACCTTTTGAGTTGCCCTTCCCTATTTCCATGCATGACTGGATATATCCATAGGGGTAACTACAACTTAGGTGATAACAGGTCCTAGCATGGTTGCTGCTAATTAAAACAAGCCCTAACAGGGATGCGGCTGAGTGGAACAAACCCTTATAGGGTTGCGGTTTCCTTCACCAAGCCCTAATAGGGTTGCTGCTAGTTTGTACAAGCCCTCTAGGGCTGTCGCTGAGTGAGAGAGGTCATTCTAGGGCTGTGAAAGACCCTCGACAACCCCCTCTAGGCTAGAACAAGTACTTGGAAGCCTTGAGAAAAATAAAATAGCCCTGTTGTTTTCCTGCTAGATGATCCAAACCCTCAAGACAAAAACAAAGCAGAGATAAAGAAGATAGCAGCTGAAAATACCCCAACGAATTCTTGGACAAAGATGAGAGATTGATTGAATGGTTCTTGATGTTTGTTTTTCATTTGAGAGGGTTCCTTATTTATATTCCATTATTGAGGAATTCAAGGGGTGACTTCCATAAGCCAAGGAGTCAACAAATAATATAAAATACATTGGTTGGGGATTTTTAAATCTCATTGTGGGCTTTTAACACTTTATACATTAGTTGGGGCCCTTTTAAGTTCAATGTGGCCTTTTTACCACCCTTCTTGGGTAAGTCACCTTTTGACAAATTGTTAGCTCCTTCTCTTGGTCTCCATGGTCCACACGTGACAACTCAAGTACATTATCATATATAAGGAATATTATTCTTTGGGTGTCTTTTTCTCCCCACTAACACCAAGGTCCCAGGATAGTTATTCCAACAAGGGGTGGTCAGTCCCTTGAGGAGGTCCCATATCCCAGTGACCAATGATAGGAGTACATCACAGATCACTTGCCTAGAATCGGCCTAGGGATTCTATTGATGGCCTGGTAATTGACTAGGTGCCTCAACCTCAGGCTGAATCTAGTTGACCAAAGTCAACAAATTGGTAACTGACCAATTTCCTCAGTCTCAGACTGAATCATGTTCCTGGTAACTAATCAGGTGCCTGTTATCACATATATAGTAGCCGGGCTACCATACATTATTTTTCTCATTCCAGTACACTGTTCAGCCAGTTCCCTTACATTTGAGATGCTGAGATGAGCATCTATATTGGATCACTATCAGATTGTGGACAGCAGTTGTATTCCCCATGCCATGACTGAGTTTCAGGACACTCAGAGAGATGACCGATATAGCCATTATACCATTGGTACAGAGCAGTCAGTAGTGCCCAGAGTTGCAGCAGCAGTTTCAGAGGACAGATGATGGTACAGGTTGATGAGCTTTCAGGTATATGAATCAGCAGGTATATCATGGTGTTATGGTTAGATTGCTTTTATACTTATTCTTATAGCATGTCTTAGCACTTAGTGTCATGATCTGGCGATCATATAGATATATGGACCTGGTTGATCTATTATATATATTATACTGTCCCTACTCAGACTTAGAAATTCACTATTCATACTCATTGGTACATACCCTCCTTAGGGAGAATAGAGGTGATCATTACACCATACTTTGGCTTGCTAGTGTTGGCTCCATCATTTCATTGTCTTCATCCATCCATGGCCTACCTTTTAGATTATCACCCTGACTTACTACTTGACTAGTGGCATGGAGGACTTTTCCCCACTGTAGCCTCTGTATTGGATGAGCCTCCCTGTTTATTGTGTCTCGGCTCTGAGTTGGTGACAAAACTTACCTATGGTGAGTTGGAGTTCCTAGTGAATTCCCCCTAGTCACTAAATTTGTGTTGGCTAAACCTGAAACTTTTAGTGCTGCCATCAATACAAAATCTGGAAAATGAAATGCTATATCTTGTATGAAAAGCCCATTCATGCAATGTGTTTCTAAACACACATGAATGAAAGGCGTGCCAAATGAAAATGGCCATAAAAATAAAATGTTATATCTTGTGGAAAATAAATACCTAGGTAAACAAGCTGTCCATGACACACCTAGAAGTGCTCAGGTAAACAAGTGCCTTAAAAACACACCTGCAGCAGAAAGCCTAAAAGAAAAAATGTAAATCTATGCAATGTGTTTGTAAACACACATAGATCAAGGCTATGGAAACTTCAGGCCCAAAAAGCAATGGAACTTAAATGCTATATCTAAACAATTGCTGGCCTTATTTGTATTATGGATTGTGCGCATCTGTGAAGGTGAATAAACCCTCTTTAAACAACTCATCCATTTGTGAGACACCGCCATTCCCTGTGTTATTGCTCATTCAGTACATACTATGGTGTATTCCCTTTTCCTTGCCAAAGTGTCACAAAGTCAAGACAGCTAAGTCATCCCTTAGCCTAGCCAGTTAATTCAGCCTTCACCCTTCACTAGCAAATTGATCACAACTATGAAGTGAGTATGGTCCTGAAAGTCTAGTCTGAGTAATAATAATAATTAACGACACTATATATTTGGATGTAGATCGCCAGTTATGATCATTATGTGTTATAATTGTTATTTGAATAAGTTGTAAAGCATGTATTAACCTTGATACTTTTCAGCAGCCTTGGATGATGGACTGAGTTATATTTGGTTGACCATGGAGGACCATGGGACATGAGATGTTAGACCTTATGATGATATGGATAGATGATATATGGTCTATGTACACATACAGGATGATTCTATGCAGCAGCTACAGGGTTATGATGATGATTCTGGGTTTACAGCAGTGTTTGTATATGTACAGCGCATTATTATTGGCCTTGTTCCGGTATATTGATATTTACTTTGATCATGCAGAGACTCATATAGTGTATGAGTACACATCTTGGATATATTTGGACCTTCTGAGTCCAATGGGACAGTTTGTTTTCAGTTCCGGGCACTTACAGTGATGATTGAGCCTTAGTAGGCTGTCCCAGTGTAGTTTTGGTCTGTCGGAGGCCCTGTCGGAGCAGAGATGACTTTTATCCGGTTGACCTAGGGCGCTGATGATGAAAGGGGTGGTCCAGCCACTTGTTTTTACCATATTACCCCCCTTTCGGACACATTGGTGCCCTCACCTTGACAGCGCCAGCACTCCAGGAGGCTGTTTGGGGCAGTTTCACGCTTCCCGAGGCATTTCAGGATTGGTAGAAATGGCTATTGAGGAAATCGATTTGGGCTACTGAGGCAAAGTTATGGCATGGGATGATCAGTGATGATAGATCGGGGTCTTCCACACCTTCTCCAGCAGTTTCAGCTTCATCGGGGCCCGCATCCATCACTTATGGCACTTTCTGTGGATTTTTTGAGGTCTTTTGAGGACCACGACTTCACTATGGAGGCACGATTTGGTACATTCAAGATTATTTATTGGTTATTGTGCTATGGGGATTGACCAAGGAGGGATAAAATTACCCCTTGGACCCACCATAAGCCTCTTATGATATTTCATCATCATGATTTGGTGGGATTCCCCTCTTCTAGGGCGATTTTGTCCACTTATATTATATTTTATGTGTGATCCATGTATTATATTGTTGAGCTCATCTCAACCATTGATTAGACATTTGTATCTTCTAATCTTAGCCACTCATTCAAAAAGTGGTTAGGGTTTTGGTGCCTCTCCTTCCTATTTAAAGGAGAGAGCCTCTCATTGTAAAGGGTCTTTGGCTCTTGGATTATTGGTATAGAAAAATATTCTTGTGGAAATTCTTGTGGTCTCCTTTGCATCTGGTGTTCTTAGATGGTGATTGGAAAGTCTATTGCAATCTAGCATTTGGAAATTGTGGTAAGATCTATCTTTTTTTTGTAAATCATTGTTTGTCTACAGGAGGGCGACTTCAACAAGGGCGATTTTGCAAGGCTTCTTCAAATCGACTTTCTTGGCATTCGCTTGTATCAGGGGGTTATCATTAGCTTCATTGTGATCTATGCTATCTTCCTGTTACTTCTTTTGTGGCATTAGTCTTATCTCTTGATGCATCAAATATGATATTGTTGACGTTTGTTGTGCAGGAGAGAGGGCGCATTGGCTTCTTGGACCAAATCGACTTGCATAGAAACTACCTCAAAGCTTCTCAAATTGATCGGGTTTGCATAGATCATCATCATCAAGGCATCTACAAGGTTACCCAGGTAAGATCCACAGGTTTGTTTCTCTTTCCTTTATCCAATCCATTGACATAGCTCATAAATTGTTGAAACCCTAAATATCTTAAAACCCCCATTTTACATTTTCTCAGATCTACTTAGATCTAGTGGGTTGTTGGGCATAATACTGAAAACCCACCTATATAGCATCCAAGGCATCCCGGATCTATAGTTTGGTGAGGATTGGCTTCAATTTGATCCCCTTCCCAGGCCAACTTAGCCTCTCCCAAGCAAGGCGCACTTCACTAGTTGAGCAAGTTGACCTAGATCTAGGTGGTGGGTGTTTGAGATTCCACTTGATTTGACATCTACACATCAAATAACATACACCCAGGTTGTCACTTTTCTGAAATTCACCTTGTGGGCCCTATTCCACATTTCAAGGGATTTAAACCCCACTTTGGACCACTTGGAACACTTAAACTCAGATCTAGTAAGATCTAGCCATCGGATTACCGTGAAACTATAGATCCATACCCCTACTTGACTGATCTACCCGGATCTAAAATTTGGGTGCCATCCGACTTGTCTTGACCCACCTAAACCCCACTTTCAGCCTCCTTGGGTAAAGTCGCACCACCTTGGAGAAGTGAGTTCACTCACTTCTAGGAACTGGGTACTTGAGATTATTGCAGATCTGAAACCGGAATAATTCAAAACCTAGGTCTAGAGTATCACTTTGTCAAATCTCGCCTTGGGGATAGCATTCCTTGTTTTAAGGGATTGTGGTCCACTTGGGTCAAACCTAGATCTAGATCCATTCATTCATCAAGACCTTTATTGCCCACTTGTCCCAAGTACTAGGAGTCCTAAACCACAAGTCAACCCTACTTTGACTCCACTTCCCAATTCCCAAGGCACTGGTTCCTCTCCAAGACAACCCAACTTTCCTAGATTGTTGGATTGACTTGTGGTTTGACTTTTGCATGGTGAACTGTACCCTTAAAGCTATCATGAATCATGGTCAAGCTTGTCTCACGTACTAGTTAGCCCCAATATAACCCTTAAAACTTCCCTGCATTGGACACGGTTTCCAAGGCAGTAGATCTTCCAACATTGAACTAATACACTCATCCTAGATCTCACTTCAAACATTATAAGTCACTCTCACATCAACTATGAACCAAAGCTATACCTATTGAACCCCCACTTGGCTTGTGACTTCATCTTTAGGTCTAGGATAAACCATACACCTAACTTCACTTGGAAATACCCTGATTTGGTGTCTTGGTTTTGATCTCTCCTGTCGGGAGTAGATCGGGTCGCCCCCTTTGTTGTCTGGGCTAGATAACATAAAGCGAAGGTTGCCTCGACTGGCATGACAACCATATATTGGAGGTCGAGGTGATCGTGGTTCACCTTGTGAGTTGCCCTTCCCTATTGCCATCCATGACTGGATCCATCCATAGGGGTAACTACAGTTTAGGTGATAACATTTTGGCACCGTTGCCGGGGAAGGCATAGGCTTACCCTGGTCCGACATACTTTTCTTAAAAGCCCTTCCATTCTCTTTGCCCAACATTTTGGTATTGAAAACATAGGGCTAGTAGTCTTTACTCACTCTCTCCTGCATATACAACGACACATATCTTGGTAGAGGAGTTTAAATCTACCTGGCGACTCCCAATTGTGACTCCGCTGAGGAGCGAGCTCATTTACATCCTTACAACATCTAGAACCGATGGGGTGCATCATTTTGTTTTCAGGTTTTTGAATTTAAAAATAAATATAAAAATATAAAAAAAAATAAAAAATAAAAAATTATTATCCATGGCTGCTGCTGAGCGACCTAGGACTTTTGGTCGATTGAAAGTTTTTGACTTTTCCAAAATTGCTGGGTATCCTCATCATATTCCTCATCAAGCCTATGAAAGGTTGCCTACTTTCAATGGAAGTTATGAAATCTCTGCTAGAAGGCACCTTGAAAGATTTCGGGAAGTTCTTAACGAGTTATCCATAACCCATGAGGATGTGTGTATGAAACTATTGGCTTCATCTTTCAAAGAAAGAGCTGGGCTCTGGCTTTCGAATTTGAAACCCAATAGCATTTCCGGATATGAGATGTTTGAAAATAAATTCTTAAAAGAATGGGGAAGTGAATTCGATGATATGTCTCTTTCAAATCAAATCCAAGATCAAAACCTTCCCCTTTCCGATCCTATTGTGGAATCATTTAACAATCAAATATCAAGTGATTTGTCAACATCTGGAGATGACCTTTCCTGCCCAATTTCTTCTGATGATAAGTCTTCTACTTTTGAGTCAATTGAAAGTCAAATCTTTAATCATTGTACAAACCATAAGTTTTCAAATTGCTTTTTAGGTAGCCCTAGTCCTGATCCTGAGGGAATTTTTGAGGATGAGCTTTTAGTTAACAGGTCTACTGAAGTTCCTCCCTCAGAGAGATTCATTAGTCATCCTAGTTTTATTGATCATTCAATTCCTTATCAGCTTATTGAAGAAGAAGAAAGTAGGGACATAGATCAAGATCCTTTAGTGGTGATTTCAGGTGATCATTGTGCAAATAATCAGGACATTTTAAATGAAATTATTAATTTCACCCCTGATCAATTAAATGAAAATGATCACTTATCCTCTTATAATTTTAATGATGAATTAATAAAAGATCAATATCAAGATGAGGAAGAATTAATAAATCACACTATGTGTTCTAATCTTTGTTCCACTTCTTACAATGAATCTTTAAATTTTCCTTTCTTCATCTTTAATCAAGATAATTTAGAGTTAGATAGTCATGGTCAATCTTGTCCTCAGGTTGTAAGTATCAAATTTGATCAAAAGCTTGAAATTATTCCTAGAATAAAAAATATTTTCTATTATCAAAATCCAAGGTCAAACTTGTTTATCCATTGGGGAGAATTTTCATATTTGCAATCCACCCTCCTTTCCCAACTCTTTCAATCATCTTTGGGTTGGTGCTCTTGTCAATATTTTGCCTTGGAAATTTTTAATAGGAAGTATAAGCATGATTACATGTTTGGAGAAAAAGCACTTCATTTCCCTTTTCAGTCACTTTGGAACCATCATGCTTGCTGTCAACATATCAATCATTCTTGGTGGCTAGAAAAGGTGTTTAAAGATCAATTCCATCTTTTCTCCATTTTTGAGCATCAAGTGGGTTTGACTTTGATTTTCTGTCTTTTAAGCTTTAATTTATCCCCACTTGGTTTTTTGATCATCAGTCCCAAGGAGAATCAAATTCAATATGTAAGAGAAGTAAATGAACAAGTTAATCTGTGTGAAAATGAATCGAATCACATGTCTTATGTCCTTCCTCTATCCATCTCTGAGTTTAACTTGCATAAATTTTATGATCCTATCAGTTCTTTGATGGAGGATGTTTGCATCAGTCAATCTTCTCCTTGGCATAATTTCATATTGCATCATTCAAACCATTCTTCAATTTATGAACAAATCAAGAAGACTGTGCCCTTAAATTTGTTGATCTTTAGCCCAATCTTGACTTGTTCTATTATCAAAAATCAAATAAGAATCATTAACCTATTTGATGAATGGCTGCACTGGATTTATGATTTTACCTAACATTTGCCATGACTAGTTAGAGTAGAGTAGGTAGGAAACCAAATAAGCCTACTTGGGCAGTAGTTAGTCTTTTCAGCCAATGAGTCTGGCACCTTCTTTGTCTCTAAGCTCCTTTGTAAGCTCCTAGTTTAATTGAGTACCTGTCACTTTTCTTTTTCTGCACAATAAATTTCAAATTTTGCAAATTATGTTAGTAGTTTAATTTACTTTCTGCATTTATATATACTTCATGCATTTATATTTCTGACATAGAATAGATTTTATTTCAGTTGGTTTTATATTTTTCCCACACATGCGGCATGAGGTATTTTTGATGTTTGTGAATGCAAAAAATAGGTTGCAAAAATAAAAGCTGGAAACAAAATGGTAGAGTGTTGGATTGTGGATTCGAGTAGCAGAGTTCGAGGACCAGAGATTCTGAGGTTCTCAAGCGCTCATTTCAGCAGAGCACTTGTCCCAGCCGGAGCCAGATGTTATCACATATATAGTAGCCGGGCTACCATACATTATTTTTCTCATTCCAGTACACTGTTCAGCCAGTTCCCTTACATTTGAGATGCTGAGATGAGCATCTATATTGGATCACTATCAGATTGTGGACAGCAATTGTATTCCCCATGCCATGACTGAGTTTCAGGACACTCAGAGAGATGACCGATATAGCCATTATACCATTGGTACAGAGCAGTCAGTAGTGCCCAGAGTTGCAGCAGCAGTTTCAGAGGACAGATGATGGTACAGGTTGATGAGCTTTCAGGTATATGACTCAGCAGGTATATCATGGTGTTATGGTTAGATTGCTTTTATACTTATTCTTATAGCATGTCTTAGCACTTAGTGTCATGATCTGGCGATCATATAGATATATGGACCTGGTTGATCTATTATATATATTATACTGTCCCTACTCAGACTTAGAAATTCACTATTCATACTCATTGGTACATACCCTCCTTAGAGAGAATAGAGGTGATCATTACACCATACTTTGGCTTGCTAGTGTTGGCTCCATCATTTCATTGTCTTCATCCATCCATGGCCTACCTTTTAGATTATCACCCTGACTTACTACTTGACTAGTGGCATGGAGGACTTTTCCCCACTGTAGCCTCTGTATTGGATGAGCCTCCCTGTTTATTGTGTCTCGGCTCTGAGTTGGTGACAAAACTTACCTATGGTGAGTTGGAGTTCCTAGTGAATTCCCCCTAGTCACTAAAGTTGTGTTGGCTAAACCTGAAACTTTTAGTGCTGCCATCAATACAAAATCTGGAAAATGAAATGCTATATCTTGTATGAAAAGCCCATTCATGCAATGTGTTTCTAAACACACATGAATGAAAGGCGTGCCAAATGAAAATGGCCATAAAAATAAAATGTTATATCTTGTGGAAAATAAATACCTAGGTAAACAAGCTGTCCATGACACACCTAGAAGTGCTCAGGTAAACAAGTGCCTTAAAAACACACCTGCAGCAGAAAGCCTAAAAGAAAAAATGTAAATCTATGCAATGTGTTTGTAAACACACATAGATCAAGGCTATGGAAACTTCAGGCCCAAAAAGCAATGGAACTTAAATGCTATATCTAAACAATTGCTGGCCTTATTTGTATTATGGATTGTGTGCATCTGTGAAGGTGAATAAACCCTCTTTAAACAACTCATCCATTTGTGAGACACCGCCATTCCCTGTGTTATTGCTCATTCAATACATACTATGGTGTATTCCCTTTCCCTTGCCAAAGTGTCACAAAGTCAAGACAGCTAAGTCATCCCTTAGCCTAGCCAGTTAATTCAGCCTTCACCCTTCACTAGCAAATTGATCACAACTATGAAGTGAGTATGGTCCTGAAAGTCTAGTCTGAGTAATAATAATAATTAACGACACTATATATTTGGATGTAGATCGCCAGTTATGATCATTATGTGTTATAATTGTTATTTGAATAAGTTGTAAAGCATGTATTAACCTTGATACTTTTCAGCAGCCTTGGATGATGGACTGAGTTATATTTGGTTGACCATGGAGGACCATGGGACATGAGATGTTAGACCTTATGATGATATGGATAGATGATATATGGTCTATGTACACATACAGGATGATTCTATGCAGTAGCTACAGGGTTATGATGATGATTCTGGGTTTACAGCAGTGTTTGTATATGTACAGCGCATTATTATTGGCCTTGTTCCGGTATATTGATATTTACTTTGATCATGCAGAGACTCATATAGTGTATGAGTACACATCTTGGATAGATTTGGACCTTCTGAGTCCAATGGGACAGTTTGTTTTCAGTTCCGGGCAATTACAGTGATGATTGAGCCTTAGTAGGCTGTCCCAGCGTAGTTTTGGTCTGTCGGAGGCCCTGTCGAAGCAGAGATGACTTTTATCCGGTTGACCTAGGGCGCTGATGATGAAGGGGGTGGTCCAGCCACTTGTTTTTACCATATTACCCCCCTTCCGGACACATTGGTGCCCTCACCTTGACAGTGCCAGCACTCCAGGAGGCTGTTTGGGGCAGTTTCACGCTTCCCGAGGCATTTCAGGATTGGTAGAAATGGCTATTGAGGAAATCGATTTGGGCTACTGAGGCAAAGTTATGGCATGGGATGATCAGTGATGATAGATCGGGGTCTTCCACACCTTCTCCAGCAGTTTCAGCTTCATCGGGGCCCGCATCCATCACTTATGGCACTTTCTGTGGATTTTTTGAGGTCTTTTGAGGACCACGACTTCACTATGGAGGCACGATTTGGTACATTCATGATTATTTATTGGTTATTGTGCTATGGGGATTGACCAAGGAGGGATAAAATTACCCCTTGGACCCACCATAAGCCTCTTATGATATTTCATCATCATGATTTGGTGGGATTCCCCTCTTCTAGTGCGATTTTGTCCACTTATATTATATTTTATGTGTGATCCATGTATTATATTGTTGAGCTCATCTCAACAATTGATTAAACATTTGTATCTTCTAATCTTAGCCACTCATTCAAAAAGTGGTTAGGGTTTTGGTGCCTCTCCTTCCTATTTAAAGGAGAGAGCCTCTCATTGTAAAGGGTCTTTGGCTCTTGGATTATTGGTATAGAAAAATATTCTTGTGGAAATTCTTGTGGTCTCCTTTGCATCTGGTGTTCTTAGATGGTGATTGGAAAGTCTATTGCAATCTAGCATTTGGAAATTGTGGTAAGATCTATCTTTTTTTTGGAAATCATTGTTTGTCTACAGGAGGGCGACTTCAACAAGGGCGATTTTGCAAGGCTTCTTCAAATCGACTTTCTTGGCATTCGCTTGTATCAGGGGGTTATCATTAGCTTCATTGTGATCTATGCTATCTTCCTGTTACTTCTTTTGTGGCATTAGTCTTATCTCTTGATGCATCAAATATGATATTGTTGACGTTTGTTGTGCAGGAGAGAGGGCGCATTGGCTTCTTGGACCAAATCGACTTGCATAGAAACTACCTCAAAGCTTCTCAAATTGATCGGGTTTGCATAGATCATCATCATCAAGGCATCTACAAGGTTACCCAGGTAAGATCCACAGGTTTGTTTCTCTTTCCTTTATCCAATCCATTGACATAGCTCATAAATTGTTGAAACCCTAAATATCTTAAAACCCCCATTTTACATTTTCTCAGATCTACTTAGATCTAGTGGGTTGTTGGGCATAATACTGAAAACCCACCTCTATAGCATCCAAGGCATCCCGGATCTATAGTTTGGTGAGGATTGGCTTCAATTTGATCCCCTTCCCAGGCCAACTTAGCCTCTCCCAAGCAAGGCGCACTTCACTAGTTGAGCAAGTTGACCTAGATCTAGGTGGTGGGTGTTTGAGATTCCACTTGATTTGACATCTACACATCAAATAACATACACCCAGGTTGTCACTTTTCTGAAATTCACCTTGTGGGCCCTATTCCACATTTCAAGGGATTTAAACCCCACTTTGGACCACTTGGAACACTTAAACTCAGATCTAGTAAGATCTAGCCATCGGATTACCGTGAAACTATAGATCCATACCCCTACTTGACTGATCTACCCGGATCTAAAATTTGGGTGCCATCCGACTTGTCTTGACCCACCTAAACCCCACTTTCAGCCTCCTTGGGTAAAGTCGCACCACCTTGGAGAAGTGAGTTCACTCACTTCTAGGAACTGGGTACTTGAGATTATTGCAGATCTGAAACCGGAATAATTCAAAACCTAGGTCTAGAGTATCACTTTGTCAAATCTCGCCTTGGGGATAGCATTCCTTGTTTTAAGGGATTGTGGTCCACTTGGGTCAAACCTAGATCTAGATCCATTCATTCATCAAGACCTCTATTGCCCACTTGTCCCAAGTACTAGGAGTCCTAAACCACAAGTCAACCCTACTTTGACTCCACTTCCCAATTCCCAAGGCACTGGTTCCTCTCCAAGACAACCCAACTTTCCTAGATTGTTGGATTGACTTGTGGTTTGACTTTTGCATGGTGAACTGTACCCTTAAAGCTATCATGAATCATGGTCAAGCTTGTCTCACGTACTAGTTAGCCCCAATATAACCCTTAAAACTTCCCTGCATTGGACACGGTTTCCAAGGCAGTAGATCTTCCAACATTGAACTAATACACTCATCCTAGATCTCACTTCAAACATTATAAGTCACTCTCACATCAACTATGAACCAAAGCTATACCTATTGAACCCCCACTTGGCTTGTGACTTCATCTTTAGGTCTAGGATAAACCATACACCTAACTTCACTTGGAAATACCCTGATTTGGTGTCTTGGTTTTGATCTCTCCTGTCGGGAGTAGATCGGGTCGCCCCCTTTGTTGTCTGGGCTAGATAACATAAAGCGAAGGTTGCCTCGACTGGCGTGACAACCATATATTGGAGGTCGAGGTGATCGTGGTTGCACCTTGTGAGTTGCCCTTCCCTATTGCCATCCATGACTGGATCCATCCATAGGGGTAACTACAGTTTAGGTGATAACAGTGCCTCAGCCCCTGACTGAATCAAGTTGACCAATGTCAACAACTTGGTAACTCACCAAGTTCCTTAGTCCTAAAATGAATGGTATTCCTCGTAACTGACCAGGTCCATCCATTCTCCTAGAGAATGGCTCTCGATGTTGCTAAAAAATAAACACCCTCTTCCCTTACCACTCCCATTTTCTTCCTGACCTTAATCCAAATTCGTTGTTCTCCCATACCTCCTCCCTCTATGATATCCTAGAGAATCCCCTTATCAAGGTTACCTCTGCCCCCTCTTCATGCTTCTTATTCACTCCACATGACATTCATGAGGATGTCTGGGTCATGAGTTCTACCAAAGCAGCTGATGAGGAGGGATTCTAGGTTGAGCTCTTCAAGCATGGCCTCCATGTACTAGACTGTTACTTGGTCGATCTGTAAACATGTGTTATGTATAGGATTCCCACAACCTTGGTCATACCATATTATTCACCTAATCCACAAATCAGACCTAGTGTATATCTCAATAACTACAGAATGATCATGGTTGGCCACACTTTCTCCCAACTCTATGCTACAACCCTACATATGAAGCTCTTCAGGGATCTGGAGAGGAGACTGTTATCACACAACTTGTAGTTGCCCCTAGTGGTATCCCATCCGGGACGGTAGAGGAGTCAGGCAACTAAAGAGGTGACCCAAGAGATGCCACGGTTCCCAATGCAGGTGGGAGTCACGTCAACCGAGGCACTCTTCGCTTTAGGTCAAGGTGTAACTAGACCAAGGGGGAGACCCTATACCCCAATCACAGTTGATTGGACCTAAGCAAGGTTTCTATGGGTAGGTAAGTAATGAGTTACGGAAACCAATGCAAGGCTAAGTGGACCTAAGGGTTAAGGTATGGTTGAGGGAGGTGTCAATGTTTCAACCTATGTATGGTTTAGGCCACATAATGGGGTATGATGATTAGGTATAGTACCATGTGTTTACACAAGTGGGTCTAGTTTTCTTGGGAAGTGTGAAGTGATTCTAGGTAGGCCCACAAGGTGAAGTTAGGTGTGAGGTAGGTACTATAAGTTATATGTAGGCTAGATCTATGAGTTGAAGTTGATTTCAAGGATACCCATGTGCTAGATCTAGGATTTGACACCAATCCCAAGGAGTGCGACTTGCTTGGTGATGGACTAGTGCCTTGTTAAGTGGGCTAATGGGGTCAAAAAGTATGTCAATTAGTAGATCGGGACACCTAGAAGCCAAGTCAAGTGGATTGGATGAGATCCAATGGTTGGATCTTACTAGATCTAGGTTTTTTAAAAGACCACCAAAAGTGGACCAAAATCCCTTAAAACAAGGAATGCAATCCCCAAGGCGGATCTTGACGAAAGGACAGTATAGACCTAGGTTTCAAGGCATGGGCATTCCAAATCCACGAAAATCTCCAACACCCACTTCCTAGAAGTGGACCAACTCAAAAAATCAAGGGGGTGCGACTTGCTCAAGGAGGGTCCAAAAATGGGTTTTGGTGGACCAAACCAAGTCCAATGGCCACCAAAATGTAGATCCGGGATGTTAGTACCCCGATCTATCTTCCTTCAAAGTTTCAAGTGAATCCAATGGCTAGATCTTAGTAGATCTAGGTTTTAAGATACCAAGAAGGTCAAAAGGGGGTTTCAACCCCTTAAAACATGGAGAGATGTCCACAAGGTAGTTTTCACCAAAGTAAAGATATGGGTATAGGTTATCAAATGTCTAGATGTCAAATCAAGTGGGATCTCACCTACCCATGTGCTAGATCTAACCCAACAAGCTTCTCTTAGGAAAATCGATTTAGGTTCAAGAAGGCTTTTTGCATTGAAAAGTGTGTCAATTTTTAGCCAATCACCACCAAACTATAGATCCAACTAGGGGTGGATCCTATAGAGATGGGTTTTTAATATCTTTTCAAATGCAAGGCTAGATCTAAGTAGATCTAAGAAATACCAAAATTGGGGTTTTGATTTAATTAGGGTTTTATGACCAATGAAGATAGAATGGATGAAAGAGGCACATACCTTGTAGATCTTACCTCAATTGCTTATGGCCACCTTGCAAGTTGATAGCATTCTCCTATGTGTATATTCAAGAGTGAGATCCAAGTGCTCCAACCAAATCGCCCTTCTCCAAGATAGCCAAATCGTCCTCCTCCTACAAGACAAGATCAAAGAAACAAGTCAAGCAAGATGATTATGAAAATGGTAGAAAGATGTAATAGAAAGCATCGACTATGTCACGAAGATACAATAATGATACTCCCTGTCACAAGATCAACCCAAGAGAGAATATGTGGATCCCTCCAACAATAACCCTCATGAAGTCGCCCTCCTCTCTCCAATTCGACTTTCCTGTCAAAGGTTAGCAAAAACACCAAAATCCACAATGATACATAGAAGAGATACTGTATATTCAATATGCAAGAGAATCCACAATGCAAAAGAGATGTGCTCCACAAAAAATCTTCTATTCCAATATTCCAGAGCTCCAAAGGTCAGCTTTACAATCGGGGGTCTCTTCCTTATATAGGATAATAAAGACCAAAACCCTATACCACTCTACAATACTACATCAAATGAGTGGTTGAGATTATAAGATCTCATCATACGATCAATGGCTAGGATGAACCATAACATAATATCACTTGGATCACCCAATATAACAAAAGCGCCCTCACTAAATGGTACAATGGAGGGTGACGTCATCCCACTAGAGGGGTAAAAAGTACAATGATCCTCCTCATGATGACTAGGACATGATAAAATAAGCACATGGTGGGGCTAGGAGGCATCAGTCCTTACTAGCTCATCCCCAAGGCACAATAAAATAATAAAATATGTCCAATATAATAGAAATGACCAAAACTGTCCTCAGAATCCATGACAGTCAAGCAGTAAATGTCCTCCTGTGATCAATCCGGGCATACCCACGTGGTGAAAACTGACTGGAAGATAGTGATGCCACCCTGGAAGACCTCTGTGAAGACCAAATGCCAAAACCTTGCCTCAATTGCCCAAATCGATTTCCTCAGTGACCACTTTATCCCATTTTTTAACTGCCTCGGGAACTGTGAAAGTGCCAAAACTGCCTCCTAGGGTGCTAGCGCTGTCAATCTGAGCCCACCAGGCTCTTCGGAAGGGGGGATAAATGGTAATAACAAGTGGCTGGACCACCCCCTCCATCATCAGCGCCCTAGGTGAACTGGCCTCTCGGGGCCCCTGCTGCTCAGGCTGGGAAATCAGCCCCAAATCTGGTCAACAAGTGTAAAACTGCATCAATCACTGTCAGAAGTGCCCGGAACTGAAAGATAAGTGTCTCAATGGATCCAGAAGACCCAAATCCACTAGGAATGAGTACTCATACACCCTGGGTTGCCCTAATGGGCCTGCTGTAGGGTCCACCATATATGGACAATGTATAATCTGCTGATCTAAAGTAGTAATAAACCTGCTGAACTGGATCAAAACATCATCTGTATCATATGTCCATCATATGATATCATCATCAAACATGTGGGGCCATAAATCATCATCAATAATCATCCATACATGGTCCACATCATCACGGATCCCAAGAATATATAATCAAGGATAAATCACATCAGTAGACTAAGACAATGCTTCTCTAATCATTCTCACCGCTAAGCTCAAAGTATAAATTCCATTCAGTGGCATTAATCAAGTTAACATATTCCGTTGTTATATAAAATTACTTGCACAATAGTTCAAATGACAAACTTACCCATTGGACATGGTCAAACTGCTAGTGAAGGATGAAGGCTAGGAGCAAGGTTGGGCCAAGGGTTTGACTTGTCTAACTTAACTCAAAAATACTTTGAACTGGGAGAAGGGGGAAGCTACAAACTCTGTGCTGGACAAAAGAACACGGGGGATGGCTGTGCCTCACAAATGGATAAGTTGTTTAGAGAGTGCTTATTCAACTTAGGCATCATGTCTACATCAAGTTGATCCAGGTTCATTAGGATCATTCAATTTTATTCCATGGCCTTTTTGGCCTACATAACCCTTCGGATTTCAGATGTGCTGAGAAGCACAACTAGTTGCAGCTTGCATCCAGGGCATGTTTTTCACATATTTATAAGGTCAGCAATTGTTTAGATATAACTTTTAAGAACCATTGCTTTTTGGACCTTTCTTATACTCTTCGAAGAGTATTTTTAGCTTTTCATTGCTCTTGCCCTTTTTTTGTTTCCATGGGCGAATTTTTTTAGTTTCCATAGGTAGAACATGAGCTTTCAGTTTTAGCCAACAACATCTCAAGTGACTAGAGGGAGTTCGAGCCAATGCCAAACATCGGGACAACCGACCAGAATGATTGAGGCCTACAATCCAACTCACCAAAGGTAAGTTCTGTCACCAACTCAGAGCCGAGACACTGAACAAACAGGGATGCGGTCCAAACACAGAGGTAGAAAAATGGGGAAGTCCTCGGTATCAGAAAGTCAAATGAGACAAGTCAGGGCTTAAAGTCAAATAGGAAGGTCATGTATGGATGGAGACAAGTGAATATGGAGCCTATACTAGCAGACAACTGGTGTCGGGAAAGACCATATCTATGTAAGGTGAAAAACCAGTAAGTTTGTTAAATGACTTACATGTGCAAGCAATTGTCCATTTTATGATTTATAGTTCATTTTAAATAATTTGCCACATCAGGAATAATATACCAAGCACATGCTATGATCATGACTAACTCAACAAGATAATAATCCACAGTCAGTGAGAACATATCCATAGATCATACAACATCATCATAATAATAATCATCCAATATCATCTGAAACACTGCTGTAATACATCTCTAGGCACTGAACTGAAACTGTATTGAGATAAGTGGTCACATCAGTCATCAAATATGAACTCTCAAGGCTCAGCCTTGACACAAGGTCATATACAAATCTGAATAATGTACTGCTCTGATCATGAGTGATCCAAAATATGTAGCCATGCTCTGGAATAATGGAAGCTCTGGAATGTGCAGATATCTGCTGTACAAGAATAGTAGCCCTGCTACTATGGTGTGATAACATCTGGCTCCAGCTGGGACAAGTGCTCTAAGGGAGAGAGCGCTTGAGAACCTCAGAATCTCTGGTCTCGAACTGCTCTGCATCAATCTTCAATCCAGTACTGCACCATCCTTGCTTTCAGCTTTTATCTTGCACCTGTTCCTGCTCTCACAAACACTAGAATACCATCATGGAGCATGTATGGGACAAATATAAAATAAAACTGAACTGAAATCTAATCTAAAGCATAAACTGAAATGCGCCAAAATATAAATATAAACTAACATGGCATATATCATTTTTATTACTGTGCAGGAGGAAAAGAGCACTTTCTTCAAGCAGGCAATATCAACTTGCACAGGCAGCCAAATAATAGAAATGCTAACTACAATTTCTTAAATGCAATGCAGGAGAAGAGACAAGCTTAGGAAGGAGTGAGGCTCAACCCAATAAAAAAGAAAAATAAGCAGACACTCCAAGCAAAAGAAAGAAAAAGGGGCAATACTCGTCGCACAGAAAAGGAAAAAGCACACAAATCCTATTGCTCAAGTGAGCTTATTCAAGACCTACCTACCCTACTCTAATCAATTAGCACAAATGTTAGGTAAAATCATAAATCCAGTGCAACCATTCATCAAATAGGTTAATGATTCTTATTTGATTTTTGATGATAGGACAAGTCAAGATCGGGCTAAAGATTACTAAATTTGAGGGCACAATCTTCCTGACTTGTTCAAACATTGAAGAATGGTTTAAATGATGCAATATGAAATTATGCCAAGGAGAAGACTGTCTGATGTAAACATCCTCCATCAAAGAACTGATAGGATCATAAAATTTATGCAAGTTGAACTCATGGATAGATGGAGGGATGACATAAGACATGTGATTCGATTCATTTTCACACAAATTAACTTCTTCATTTACTTCACTTTCATATTCAATTCGTTTCCCCTTGGGACTGATGATCAAATAAAAACCAAGTGGGGATAGATCAAGGCTTAAAAGGCGAAAAATCAAAAGTAGACCCACTTGATGCTCAAAAATGGAGAAAAGATGAAATTGATCCTTAAACACCTTTTCTAGCCACCAAAAATGATTGATAATTTGACAACAAGCATTATTGTTCCAAGGTGACTGAAAAGGGAAATGAAGTGCTTTTTCTCCAATTATGTAATCGTGCATATACTTCCTATTGAAAAAATCCAAGGCAAAAATTTGACTAGAGCACCAACCCAAATATGATTGAAAAAGTTGGGAAGGGAGGGTGGATTGCAAATATGAAATTTCCCCCAAATGAATAAATAAGTTTGACTTTGGATTTTGACAAAAGAAAGCACTCTTTACTGTAGGAATGATTTTAATCTTTTGATCAAGTTTAATATTTGCAATCTGAGGACAAGATTGACCATAGCTACCTAACTCTAAGTTGTTTTGATTAAGGATGGAAAAATTTAAAGACTCATTATAAGAAGTGGAACACAGATTGGAGCATCTAGTGTGATTCACTAATTCATCCTCATCTTGAGATTGACCTTCTATTGATTCGTCATTAAAATTATAAGAGGATAGGTGATCATTTTCATTTAATTGATCAGGGGGGAAATTAACAAGCTCATTTAAAATATCCTGATTATTTGCACAATGATCACGAGAGATCACCACTAAAGGATCTTGGTCTATGCTTTCACTTTCGTCTTCTTCAATAAGGTGATAAGGAATCGAATGATCATTAGATATGAAATGATTAATGATTTTCTCTGAGGGAGGAACTTCAATAGACTGACTGACTAAAGGCTCATCCTCAAAAATTTCCTCAGGATCAAGACTAGGGCTACCTAAAAGAAATTTTGAAAACTTATGATTTATACAATGATTATGGATTTGACTATCAATCGACTCAAAAGTGGAAGACTTATCCTCAAAAGAAATTGAGTAGGAGGGGTCATCTTCGGATGTTGACAATTCACTTGATGTTTGATTATTAACAGATTCAACAATAGGATCAAAAAGGGGAAGGTTTTGATTTGAAAAATATATATCATCGGATTCACTTCCCCATCTTTCTAAGAAACTTCGCTCAAATATGTCATACCCGGAAATGCTATTAGACTCCAAATTTAAGAACCAGATCTCAGCTCTTCCTTTGAAGGACGAAGCCAATAGTTTCATACACACATCCTCATGGGTTATGGATAAATCTTTAATAATTTCCCTAAAAAGTTCAAGGTGTCTTTTAGCAGATACTTCATGACTTCCATCAAATTTAGACAACCTTTCACGGGCTTGATGAGGGATGTGATGAGGATACCCAACAATTTTTGAGAAGTCAAAAACTTTCAAACGAACAAAAGTCCTAGGCCGCTCAGAAGCAGCCATGGATGGCAAAAAATTATTTTTTTAATTTTTTATATTTAATTTTTTATTTTTTTATTATTAAATCAAGAACCTAAATACAAAAAGATGCACCCCATGGGCTCTAGATAATGATAGGATCGATCACCAGTGGAGTCGCTTATGTGGAGTCGCCAGGTAGACTTTAAAACTCTTCTACCAAGATGTATGTCGTTTAAAGTGCAGGGATAGAGTGAGACAAAACAGGTATGATGAACCAAGGTAGGCCTCTACCTCCCCGGCAACGGCGCCAAAAATGTTAATGTTGGCAAAGAGAACGGGAGGAGAGGTTTAAAAAAATATATGTCGAACCAAGGTAGGCCTCTACCTTCCCCGGCAACGGCGCCAAAAATGTTATCACACAACTTGTAGTTGCCCCTAGAGGTATCCCATCCGGGACGGTAGAGGAGCTAGGCAACAAAAGAGGTGACCCACGAGATGCCACGGTTCCCAATGCAGGTGGGAGTCACGTCAACCGAGGCACTCTTCGCTTTATGGTGGGAAGTTTCCAGAGTTGTCACCAGAGACACTTTGGATCATGACAGGGGAATCCTTAATTTCTGCAGAAGCTTTCTTAGGAGCTTGCTTCCTTGTTTGAATCCCGAGATGAGTAGTAGCTCTTTTGTGGAACGAAGGGATCTTGAAAATTTCACAAAATGGAATAGGCATGTTTATCTTTTCTAGGAAGCTTGTAATATCTATGTTTAGGTTGTGGGGGTTTTCCTTATCTCTTTCATTCGTACCTAAACCTAGGAACTTCATAATGTCATGTTTAACAGACGGGATCTTGATTAGGTCTTTTAGGGAAACCGAAGCAGATGAATTGGCTAGCTTACTCGGAATGTTTGTTCTAGGGAGCTCCTTATTAGGTTTTAGAATCGTGGGAGGTTTTGGTTGCTTTCTCCAAAGGGTTGCTTTGGGAATGTTAGTTTTAGGGGGAGGATCAATTTTTACCGCTTGATCTGTCTTTTTGTTTGCAGGAGGAGATTGGCTAGTGTTGGTCACAGCTTTTCCCTTTGAGATGACCTCAGGAGAAGGCTTTGGAGCTTTTGGCAAGATTCTTCGAACAGGTTGATGCACTGCCTTGCTAGGCTGTGGGTCAGTCGTTTTAAGTTGCTGAGTCTTGGGAGGACTAGCCTTTGGAGGGATTGAATTGCTACAGATGGATTTTAACATTTCTTTGGTTTGTTGATCACGTCTTTTGAAATCCTCATCTTGATTCTTGAGATATGTAGCAATGTTGGTGACCACTTCACACATGTTTGTCATAAATTCCATGGTCATTTCGGGAGAGATGTTATTTTGAGTAGACATCTCTTTATGGGTTCTCTTCTCAGCGGAGTCACAATTAGGAGTCGCCAGGTAGATTTTTAAGCTCTACTACCAAGAGATATGTCGTTTAAAGTGCAGAGAGATAGTGAGACACAAAGGTGTGTTGAACCAAGGTAGGCCCCTACCTCCCCGGCAACGGCGCCAAAAATGTTATCACACAACTTGTAGTTGCCCCTAGTGGTATCCCATCCGGGACGGTAGAGGAGTCAGGCAACTAAAGAGGTGACCCAAGAGATGCCACGGTTCCCAATGCAGGTGGGAGTCACGTCAACCGAGGCACTCTTCGCTTTAGGTCAAGGTGTAACTAGACCAAGGGGGAGACCCTATACCCCAATCACAGTTGATTGGACCTAAGCAAGGTTTCTAAGGGTAGGTAAGTAATGAGTTACGGAAACCAATGCAAGGCTAAGTGGACCTAAGGGTTAAGGTATGGTTGAGGGAGGTGTCAATGTTTCAACCTATGTATGGTTTAGGCCACATAATGGGGTATGATGATTAGGTATAGTACCATGTGTTTACACAAGTGGGTCTAGTTTTCTTGGGAAGTGTGAAGTGATTCTAGGTAGGCCCACAAGGTGAAGTTAGGTGTGAGGTAGGTACTATAAGTTATATGTAGGCTAGATCTATGAGTTGAAGTTGATTTCAAGGATACCCATGTGCTAGATCTAGGATTTGACACCAATCCCAAGGAGTGCGACTTGCTTGGTGATGGACTAGTGCCTTGTTAAGTGGGCTAATGGGGTCAAAAAGTATGTCAATTAGTAGATCGGGACACCTAGAAGCCAAGTCAAGTGGATTGGATGAGATCCAATGGTTGGATCTTACTAGATCTAGGTTTTTTAAAAGACCACCAAAAGTGGACCAAAATCCCTTAAAACAAGGAATGCAATCCCCAAGGAGGATCTTGACGAAAGGACAGTATAGACCTAGGTTTCAAGGCATGGGCATTCCAAATCCACGAAAATCTCCAACACCCACTTCCTAGAAGTGGACCAACTCAAAAAATCAAGGGGGTGCGACTTGCTCAAGGAGGGTCCAAAAATGGGTTTTGGTGGACCAAACCAAGTCCAATGGCCACCAAAATGTAGATCCGGGATGTTAGTACCCCGATCTATCTTCCTTCAAAGTTTCAAGTGAATCCAATGGCTAGATCTTAGTAGATCTAAGTTTTAAGATGCCAAGAAGGTCAAAAGGGGGTTTCAACCCCTTAAAACATGGAGAGATGTCCACAAGGTAGTTTTCACCAAAGTAAAGATATGGGTATAGGTTATCAAATGTCTAGATGTCAAATCAAGTGGGATCTCACCTACCCATGTGCTAGATCTAACCCAACAAGCTTCTCTTAGGAAAATCGATTTAGGTTCAAGAAGGCTTTTTGCATTGAAAAGTGTGTCAATTTTTAGCCAATCACCACCAAACTATAGATCCAACTAGGGGTGGATCCTATAGAGATGGGTTTTTAATATCTTTTCAAATGCAAGGCTAGATCTAAGTAGATCTAAGAAATACCAAAATTGGGGTTTTGATTTAATTAGGGTTTTATGACCAATGAAGATAGAATGGATGAAAGAGGCACATACCTTGTAGATCTTACCTCAATTGCTTATGGCCACCTTGCAAGTTGATAGCATTCTCCTATGTGTATATTCAAGAGTGAGATCCAAGTGCTCCAACCAAATCGCCCTTCTCCAAGATAGCCAAATCGTCCTCCTCCTACAAGACAAGATCAAAGAAACAAGTCAAGCAAGATGATTATGAAAATGGTAGAAAGATGTAATAGAAAGCATCAACTATGTCACGAAGATACAATAATGATACTCCCTGTCACAAGATCAACCCAAGAGAGAATATGTGGATCCCTCCAACAATAACCCTCATGAAGTCGCCCTCCTCTCTCCAATTCGACTTTCCTGTCAAAGGTTAGCAAAAACACCAAAATCCACAATGATACATAGAAGAGATACTGTATATTCAATATGCAAGAGAATCCACAATGCAAGAGAGATGTGCTCCACAAAAAATCTTCTATTCCAATATTCCAGAGCTCCAAAGGTCAACTTTACAATGGGGGGTCTCTTCCTTATATAGGATAATAAAGACCAAAACCCTATACCACTCTACAATACTACATGAAATGAGTGGTTGAGATTATAAGATCTCATCATACGATCAATGGCTAGGATGAACCATAACATAATATCACTTGGATCACCCAATATAACAAAAGCGCCCTCACTAAATGGTACAATGGAGGGTGACGTCATCCCACTAGAGGGGTAAAAAGTACAATGATCCTCCTCATGATGACTAGGACATGATAAAATAAGCACATGGTGGGGCTAGGAGGCATCAATCCTTACTAGCTCATCCCCAAGGCACAATAAAATAATAAAATATGTCCAATATAATAGAAATGACCAAAACTGTCCTCAGAATCCATGACAGTCAAGCAGTAAATGTCCTCCTGTGATCAATCCGGGCATACCCACGTGGTGAAAACTGACTGGAAGATAGTGATGCCACCCTGGAAGACCTCTGTGAAGACCAAATGCCAAAACCTTGCCTCAATTGCCCAAATCGATTTCCTCAGTGACCACTTTATCCCATTTTTTAACTGCCTCGGGAACTGTGAAAGTGCCAAAACTGCCTCCTAGGGTGCTAGCGCTGTCAATCTGAGCCCACCAGGCTCTTCGGAAGGGGGGATAAATGGTAATAACAAGTGGCTGGACCACCCCCTCCATCATCAGCGCCCTAGGTGAACTGGCCTCTCGGGGCCCCTGCTGCTCAGGCTGGGAAATCAGCCCCAAATCTGGTCAACAAGTGTAAAACTGCATCAATCACTGTCAGAAGTGCCCGGAACTGAAAGATAAGTGTCTCAATGGATCCAGAAGACCCAAATCCACTAGGAATGAGTACTCATACACCCTGGGTTGCCCTAATGGGCCTGCTGTAGGGTCCACCATATATGGACAATGTATAATCTGCTGATCTAAAGTAGTAATAAACCTGCTGAACTGGATCAAAACATCATCTGTATCATATGTCCATCATATGATATCATCATCAAACATGTGGGGCCATAAATCATCATCAATAATCATCCATACATGGTCCACATCATCACGGATCCCAAGAATATATAATCAAGGATAAATCACATCAGTAGACTAAGACAATGCTTCTCTAATCATTCTCACCGCTAAGCTCAAAGTATAAATTCCATTCAGTGGCATTAATCAAGTTAACATATTCCGTTGTTATATAAAATTACTTGCACAATAGTTCAAATGACAAACTTACCCATTGGACATGGTCAAACTGCTAGTGAAGGATGAAGGCTAGGAGCAAGGTTGGGCCAAGGGTTTGACTTGTCTAACTTAACTCAAAAATACTTTGAACTGGGAGAAGGGGGAAGCTACAAACTCTGTGCTGGACAAAAGAACACGGGGGATGGCTGTGCCTCACAAATGGATAAGTTGTTTAGAGAGTGCTTATTCAACTTAGGCATCATGTCTACATCAAGTTGATCCAGGTTCATTAGGATCATTCAATTTTATTCCATGGCCTTTTTGGCCTACATAACCCTTCGGATTTCAGATGTGCTGAGAAGCACAACTAGTTGCAGCTTGCATCCAGGGCATGTTTTTCACATATTTATAAGGTCAGCAATTGTTTAGATATAACTTTTAAGAACCATTGCTTTTTGGACCTTTCTTATACTCTTCGAAGAGTATTTTTAGCTTTTCATTGCTCTTGCCCTTTTTTTGTTTCCATGGGCGAATTTTTTTAGTTTCCATAGGTAGAACATGAGCTTTCAGTTTTAGCCAACAACATCTCAAGTGACTAGAGGGAGTTCGAGCCAATGCCAAACATCGGGACAACCGACCAGAATGATTGAGGCCTACAATCCAACTCACCAAAGGTAAGTTCTGTCACCAACTCAGAGCCGAGACACTGAACAAACAGGGATGCGGTCCAAACACAGAGGTAGAAAAATGGGGAAGTCCTCGGTATCAGAAAGTCAAATGAGACAAGTCAGGGCTTAAAGTCAAATAGGAAGGTCATGTATGGATGGAGACAAGTGAATATGGAGCCTATACTAGCAGACAACTGGTGTCGGGAAAGACCATATCTATGTAAGGTGAAAAACCAGTAAGTTTGTTAAATGACTTACATGTGCAAGCAATTGTCCATTTTATGATTTATAGTTCATTTTAAATAATTTGCCACATCAGGAATAATATACCAAGCACATGCTATGATCATGACTAACTCAACAAGATAATAATCCACAGTCAGTGAGAACATATCCATAGATCATACAACATCATCATAATAATAATCATCCAATATCATCTGAAACACTGCTGTAATACATCTCTAGGCACTGAACTGAAACTGTAATGAGATAAGTGGTCACATCAGTCATCAAATATGAACTCTCAAGGCTCAGCCTTGACACAAGGTCATATACAAATCTGAATAATGTACTGCTCTGATCATGAGTGATCCAAAATATGTAGCCATGCTCTGGAATAATGGAAGCTCTGGAATGTGCAGATATCTGCTGTACAAGAATAGTAGCCCTGCTACTATGGTGTGATAACATCTGGCTCCAGCTGGGACAAGTGCTCTAAGGGAGAGAGCGCTTGAGAACCTCAGAATCTCTGGTCTCGAACTGCTCTGCATCAATCTTCAATCCAGTACTGCACCATCCTTGCTTTCAGCTTTTATCTTGCACCTGTTCCTGCTCTCACAAACACTAGAATACCATCATGGAGCATGTATGGGACAAATATAAAATAAAACTGAACTGAAATCTAATCTAAAGCATAAACTGAAATGCGCCAAAATATAAATATAAACTAACATGGCATATATCATTTTTATTACTGTGCAGGAGGAAAAGAGCACTTTCTTCAAGCAGGCAATATCAACTTGCACAGGCAGCCAAATAATAGAAATGCTAACTACAATTTCTTAAATGCAATGCAGGAGAAGAGACAAGCTTAGGAAGGAGTGAGGCTCAACCCAATAAAAAAGAAAAATAAGCCGACACTCCAAGCAAAAGAAAGAAAAAGGGGCAATACTCGTCGCACAGAAAAGGAAAAAGCACACAAATCCTATTGCTCAAGTGAGCTTATTCAAGACCTACCTACCCTACTCTAATCAATTAGCACAAATGTTAGGTAAAATCATAAATCCAGTGCAACCATTCATCAAATAGGTTAATGATTCTTATTTGATTTTTGATGATAGGACAAGTCAAGATCGGGCTAAAGATTACTAAATTTGAGGGCACAATCTTCCTGACTTGTTCAAACATTGAAGAATGGTTTAAATGATGCAATATGAAATTATGCCAAGGAGAAGACTGTCTGATGTAAACATCCTCCATCAAAGAACTGATAGGATCATAAAATTTATGCAAGTTGAACTCATGGATAGATGGAGGGATGACATAAGACATGTGATTCGATTCATTTTCACACAAATTAACTTCTTCATTTACTTCACTTTCATATTCAATTCGTTTCCCCTTGGGACTGATGATCAAATAAAAACCAAGTGGGGATAGATCAAGGCTTAAAAGGCGAAAAATCAAAAGTAGACCCACTTGATGCTCAAAAATGGAGAAAAGATGAAATTGATCCTTAAACACCTTTTCTAGCCACCAAAAATGATTGATAATTCGACAACAAGCATTATTGTTCCAAGGTGACTGAAAAGGGAAATGAAGTGCTTTTTCTCCAATTATGTAATCGTGCATATACTTCCTATTGAAAAAATCCAAGGCAAAAATTTGACTAGAGCACCAACCCAAATATGATTGAAAAAGTTGGGAAGGGAGGGTGGATTGCAAATATGAAATTTCCCCCAAATGAATAAATAAGTTTGACTTTGGATTTTGACAAAAGAAAGCACTCTTTACTGTAGGAATGATTTTAATCTTTTGATCAAGTTTAATATTTGCAATCTGAGGACAAGATTGACCATAGCTACCTAACTCTAAGTTGTTTTGATTAAGGATGGAAAAATTTAAAGACTCATTATAAGAAGTGGAACACAGATTGGAGCATCTAGTGTGATTCACTAATTCATCCTCATCTTGAGATTGACCTTCTATTGATTCGTCATTAAAATTATAAGAGGATAGGTGATCATTTTCATTTAATTGATCAGGGGGGAAATTAACAAGCTCATTTAAAATATCCTGATTATTTGCACAATGATCACGAGAGATCACCACTAAAGGATCTTGGTCTATGCTTTCACTTTCGTCTTCTTCAATAAGGTGATAAGGAATCGAATGATCATTAGATATGAAATGATTAATGATTTTCTCTGAGGGAGGAACTTCAATAGACTGACTGACTAAAGGCTCATCCTCAAAAATTTCCTCAGGATCAAGACTAGGGCTACCTAAAAGAAATTTTGAAAACTTATGATTTATACAATGATTATGGATTTGACTATCAATCGACTCAAAAGTGGAAGACTTATCCTCAAAAGAAATTGAGTAGGAGGGGTCATCTTCGGATGTTGACAATTCACTTGATGTTTGATTATTAACAGATTCAACAATAGGATCAAAAAGGGGAAGGTTTTGATTTGAAAAATATATATCATCGGATTCACTTCCCCATCTTTCTAAGAAACTTCGCTCAAATATGTCATACCCGGAAATGCTATTAGACTCCAAATTTAAGAACCAGATCTCAGCTCTTCCTTTGAAGGACGAAGCCAATAGTTTCATACACACATCCTCATGGGTTATGGATAAATCTTTAATAATTTCCCTAAAAAGTTCAAGGTGTCTTTTAGCAGATACTTCATGACTTCCATCAAATTTAGACAACCTTTCACGGGCTTGATGAGGGATGTGATGAGGATACCCAACAATTTTTGAGAAGTCAAAAACTTTCAAACGAACAAAAGTCCTAGGCCGCTCAGAAGCAGCCATGGATGGCAAAAAATTATTTTTTTAATTTTTTATATTTAATTTTTTATTTTTTTATTATTAAATCAAGAACCTAAATACAAAAAGATGCACCCCATGGGCTCTAGATAATGATAGGATCGATCACCAGTGGAGTCGCTTATGTGGAGTCGCCAGGTAGACTTTAAAACTCTTCTACCAAGATGTATGTCGTTTAAAGTGCAGGGATAGAGTGAGACAAAACAGGTATGATGAACCAAGGTAGGCCTCTACCTCCCCGGCAACGGCGCCAAAAATGTTAATGTTGGCAAAGAGAACGGGAGGAGAGGTTTAAAAAAATATATGTCGAACCAAGGTAGGCCTCTACCTTCCCCGGCAACGGCGCCAAAAATGTTATCACACAACTTGTAGTTGCCCCTAGAGGTATCCCATCCGGGACGGTAGAGGAGCTAGGCAACAAAAGAGGTGACCCACGAGATGCCACGGTTCCCAATGCAGGTGGGAGTCACGTCAACCGAGGCACTCTTCGCTTTATGGTGGGAAGTTTCCAGAGTTGTCACCAGAGACACTTTGGATCATGACAGGGGAATCCTTAATTTCTGCAGAAGCTTTCTTAGGAGCTTGCTTCCTTGTTTGAATCCCGAGATGAGTAGTAGCTCTTTTGTGGAACGAAGGGATCTTGAAAATTTCACAAAATGGAATAGGCATGTTTATCTTTTCTAGGAAGCTTGTAATATCTATGTTTAGGTTGTGGGGGTTTTCCTTATCTCTTTCATTCGTACCTAAACCTAGGAACTTCATAATGTCATGTTTAACAGACGGGATCTTGATTAGGTCTTTTAGGGAAACCGAAGCAGATGAATTGGCTAGCTTACTCGGAATGTTTGTTCTAGGGAGCTCCTTATTAGGTTTTAGAATCGTGGGAGGTTTTGGTTGCTTTCTCCAAAGGGTTGCTTTGGGAATGTTAGTTTTAGGGGGAGGATCAATTTTTTACCGCTTGATCTGTCTTTTTGTTTGCAGGAGGAGATTGGCTAGTGTTGGTCACAGCTTTTCCCTTTGAGATGACCTCAGGAGAAGGCTTTGGAGCTTTTGGCAAGATTCTTCGAACAGGTTGATGCACTGCCTTGCTAGGCTGTGGGTCAGTCGTTTTAAGTTGCTGAGTCTTGGGAGGACTAGCCTTTGGAGGGATTGAATTGCTACAGATGGATTTTAACATTTCTTTGGTTTGTTGATCACGTCTTTTGAAATCCTCATCTTGATTCTTGAGATATGTAGCAATGTTGGTGACCACTTCACACATGTTTGTCATAAATTCCATGGTCATTTCGGGAGAGATGTTATTTTGAGTAGACATCTCTTTATGGGTTCTCTTCTCAGCGGAGTCACAATTAGGAGTCGCCAGGTAGATTTTTAAGCTCTACTACCAAGAGATATGTCGTTTAAAGTGCAGAGAGATAGTGAGACACAAAGGTGTGTTGAACCAAGGTAGGCCCCTACCTCCCCGGCAACGGCGCCAAAAATGTTATCACACAACTTGTAGTTGCCCCTAGTGGTATCCCATCCGGGACGGTAGAGGAGTCAGGCAACTAAAGAGGTGACCCAAGAGATGCCACGGTTCCCAATGCAGGTGGGAGTCATGTCAACCGAGGCACTCTTCGCTTTAGGTCAAGGTGTAACTAGACCAAGGGGGAGACCCTATACCCCAATCACAGTTGATTGGACCTAAGCAAGGTTTCTAAGGGTAGGTAAGTAATGAGTTACGGAAACCAATGCAAGGCTAAGTGGACCTAAGGGTTAAGGTATGGTTGAGGGAGGTGTCAATGTTTCAACCTATGTATGGTTTAGGCCACATAATGGGGTATGATGATTAGGTATAGTACCATGTGTTTACACAAGTGGGTCTAGTTTTCTTGGGAAGTGTGAAGTGATTCTAGGTAGGCCCACAAGGTGAAGTTAGGTGTGAGGTAGGTACTATAAGTTATATGTAGGCTAGATCTATGAGTTGAAGTTGATTTCAAGGATACCCATGTGCTAGATCTAGGATTTGACACCAATCCCAAGGAGTGCGACTTGCTTGGTGATGGACTAGTGCCTTGTTAAGTGGGCTAATGGGGTCAAAAAGTATGTCAATTAGTAGATCGGGACACCTAGAAGCCAAGTCAAGTGGATTGGATGAGATCCAATGGTTGGATCTTACTAGATCTAGGTTTTTTAAAAGACCACCAAAAGTGGACCAAAATCCCTTAAAACAAGGAATGCAATCCCCAAGGAGGATCTTGACGAAAGGACAGTATAGACCTAGGTTTCAAGGCATGGGCATTCCAAATCCACGAAAATCTCCAACACCCACTTCCTAGAAGTGGACCAACTCAAAAAATCAAGGGGGTGCGACTTGCTCAAGGAGGGTCCAAAAATGGGTTTTGGTGGACCAAACCAAGTCCAATGGCCACCAAAATGTAGATCCGGGATGTTAGTACCCCGATCTATCTTCCTTCAAAGTTTCAAGTGAATCCAATGGCTAGATCTTAGTAGATCTAAGTTTTAAGATGCCAAGAAGGTCAAAAGGGGGTTTCAACCCCTTAAAACATGGAGAGATGTCCACAAGGTAGTTTTCACCAAAGTAAAGATATGGGTATAGGTTATCAAATGTCTAGATGTCAAATCAAGTGGGATCTCACCTACCCATGTGCTAGATCTAACCCAACAAGCTTCTCTTAGGAAAATCGATTTAGGTTCAAGAAGGCTTTTTGCATTGAAAAGTGTGTCAATTTTTAGCCAATCACCACCAAACTATAGATCCAACTAGGGGTGGATCCTATAGAGATGGGTTTTTAATATCTTTTCAAATGCAAGGCTAGATCTAAGTAGATCTAAGAAATACCAAAATTGGGGTTTTGATTTAATTAGGGTTTTATGACCAATGAAGATAGAATGGATGAAAGAGGCACATACCTTGTAGATCTTACCTCAATTGCTTATGGCCACCTTGCAAGTTGATAGCATTCTCCTATGTGTATATTCAAGAGTGAGATCCAAGTGCTCCAACCAAATCGCCCTTCTCCAAGATAGCCAAATCGTCCTCCTCCTACAAGACAAGATCAAAGAAACAAGTCAAGCAAGATGATTATGAAAATGGTAGAAAGATGTAATAGAAAGCATCAACTATGTCACGAAGATACAATAATGATACTCCCTGTCACAAGATCAACCCAAGAGAGAATATGTGGATCCCTCCAACAATAACCCTCATGAAGTCGCCCTCCTCTCTCCAATTCGACTTTCCTGTCAAAGGTTAGCAAAAACACCAAAATCCACAATGATACATAGAAGAGATACTGTATATTCAATATGCAAGAGAATCCACAATGCAAGAGAGATGTGCTCCACAAAAAATCTTCTATTCCAATATTCCAGAGCTCCAAAGGTCAACTTTACAATGGGGGGTCTCTTCCTTATATAGGATAATAAAGACCAAAACCCTATACCACTCTACAATACTACATGAAATGAGTGGTTGAGATTATAAGATCTCATCATACGATCAATGGCTAGGATGAACCATAACATAATATCACTTGGATCACCCAATATAACAAAAGCGCCCTCACTAAATGGTACAATGGAGGGTGACGTCATCCCACTAGAGGGGTAAAAAGTACAATGATCCACCTCATGATGACTAGGACATGATAAAATAAGCACATGGTGGGGCTAGGAGGCATCAATCCTTACTAGCTCATCCCCAAGGCACAATAAAATAATAAAATATGTCCAATATAATAGAAATGACCAAAACTGTCCTCAGAATCCATGACAGTCAAGCAGTAAATGTCCTCCTGTGATCAATCCGGGCATACTCACGTGGTGAAAACTGACTGGAAGATAGTGATGCCACCCTGGAAGACCTCTGTGAAGACCAAATGCCAAAACCTTGCCTCAATTGCCCAAATCGATTTCCTCAGTGACCACTTTATCCCATTTTTTAACTGCCTCGGGAACTGTGAAAGTGCCAAAACTGCCTCCTAGGGTGCTAGCGCTGTCAATCTGAGCCCACCAGGCTCTCCGGAAGGGGGGATAAATGGTAATAACAAGTGGCTGGACCACCCCCTCCATCATCAGCGCCCTAGGTGAACTGGCCTCTCGGGGCCCCTGCTGCTCAGGCTGGGAAATCAGCCCCAAATCTGGTCAACAAGTGTAAAACTGCATCAATCACTGTCAGAAGTGCCCGGAACTGAAAGATAAGTGTCTCAATGGATCCAGAAGACCCAAATCCACTAGGAATGAGTACTCATACACCCTGGGTTGCCCTAATGGGCCTGCTGTAGGGTCCACCATATATGGACAATGTATAATCTGCTGATCTAAAGTAGTAATAAACCTGCTGAACTGGATCAAAACATCATCTGTATCATATGTCCATCATATGATATCATCATCAAACATGTGGGGCCATAAATCATCATCAATAATCATCCATACATGGTCCACATCATCACGGATCCCAAGAATATATAATCAAGGATAAATCACATCAGTAGACTAAGACAATGCTTCTCTAATCATTCTCACCGCTAAGCTCAAAGTATAAATTCCATTCAGTGGCATTAATCAAGTTAACATATTCCGTTGTTATATAAAATTACTTGCACAATAGTTCAAATGACAAACTTACCCATTGGACATGGTCAAACTGCTAGTGAAGGATGAAGGCTAGGAGCAAGGTTGGGCCAAGGGTTTGACTTGTCTAACTTAACTCAAAAATACTTTGAACTGGGAGAAGGGGGAAGCTACAAACTCTGTGCTGGACAAAAGAACACGGGGGATGGCTGTGCCTCACAAATGGATAAGTTGTTTAGAGAGTGCTTATTCAACTTAGGCATCATGTCTACATCAAGTTGATCCAGGTTCATTAGGATCATTCAATTTTATTCCATGGCCTTTTTGGCCTACATAACCCTTCGGATTTCAGATGTGCTGAGAAGCACAACTAGTTGCAGCTTGCATCCAGGGCATGTTTTTCACATATTTATAAGGTCAGCAATTGTTTAGATATAACTTTTAAGAACCATTGCTTTTTGGACCTTTCTTATACTCTTCGAAGAGTATTTTTAGCTTTTCATTGCTCTTGCCCTTTTTTTGTTTCCATGGGCGAATTTTTTTAGTTTCCATAGGTAGAACATGAGCTTTCAGTTTTAGCCAACAACATCTCAAGTGACTAGAGGGAGTTCGAGCCAATGCCAAACATCGGGACAACCGACCAGAATGATTGAGGCCTACAATCCAACTCACCAAAGGTAAGTTCTGTCACCAACTCAGAGCCGAGACACTGAACAAACAGGGATGCGGTCCAAACACAGAGGTAGAAAAATGGGGAAGTCCTCGGTATCAGAAAGTCAAATGAGACAAGTCAGGGCTTAAAGTCAAATAGGAAGGTCATGTATGGATGGAGACAAGTGAATATGGAGCCTATACTAGCAGACAACTGGTGTCGGGAAAGACCATATCTATGTAAGGTGAAAAACCAGTAAGTTTGTTAAATGACTTACATGTGCAAGCAATTGTCCATTTTATGATTTATAGTTCATTTTAAATAATTTGCCACATCAGGAATAATATACCAAGCACATGCTATGATCATGACTAACTCAACAAGATAATAATCCACAGTCAGTGAGAACATATCCATAGATCATACAACATCATCATAATAATAATCATCCAATATCATCTGAAACACTGCTGTAATACATCTCTAGGCACTGAACTGAAACTGTAATGAGATAAGTGGTCACATCAGTCATCAAATATGAACTCTCAAGGCTCAGCCTTGACACAAGGTCATATACAAATCTGAATAATGTACTGCTCTGATCATGAGTGATCCAAAATATGTAGCCATGCTCTGGAATAATGGAAGCTCTGGAATGTGCAGATATCTGCTGTACAAGAATAGTAGCCCTGCTACTATGGTGTGATAACATCTGGCTCCAGCTGGGACAAGTGCTCTAAGGGAGAGAGCGCTTGAGAACCTCAGAATCTCTGGTCTCGAACTGCTCTGCATCAATCTTCAATCCAGTACTGCACCATCCTTGCTTTCAGCTTTTATCTTGCACCTGTTCCTGCTCTCACAAACACTAGAATACCATCATGGAGCATGTATGGGACAAATATAAAATAAAACTGAACTGAAATCTAATCTAAAGCATAAACTGAAATGCGCCAAAATATAAATATAAACTAACATGGCATATATCATTTTTATTACTGTGCAGGAGGAAAAGAGCACTTTCTTCAAGCAGGCAATATCAACTTGCACAGGCAGCCAAATAATAGAAATGCTAACTACAATTTCTTAAATGCAATGCAGGAGAAGAGACAAGCTTAGGAAGGAGTGAGGCTCAACCCAATAAAAAAGAAAAATAAGCCGACACTCCAAGCAAAAGAAAGAAAAAGGGGCAATACTCGTCGCACAGAAAAGGAAAAAGCACACAAATCCTATTGCTCAAGTGAGCTTATTCAAGACCTACCTACCCTACTCTAATCAATTAGCACAAATGTTAGGTAAAATCATAAATCCAGTGCAACCATTCATCAAATAGGTTAATGATTCTTATTTGATTTTTGATGATAGGACAAGTCAAGATCGGGCTAAAGATTACTAAATTTGAGGGCACAATCTTCCTGACTTGTTCAAACATTGAAGAATGGTTTAAATGATGCAATATGAAATTATGCCAAGGAGAAGACTGTCTGATGTAAACATCCTCCATCAAAGAACTGATAGGATCATAAAATTTATGCAAGTTGAACTCATGGATAGATGGAGGGATGACATAAGACATGTGATTCGATTCATTTTCACACAAATTAACTTCTTCATTTACTTCACTTTCATATTCAATTCGTTTCCCCTTGGGACTGATGATCAAATAAAAACCAAGTGGGGATAGATCAAGGCTTAAAAGGCGAAAAATCAAAAGTAGACCCACTTGATGCTCAAAAATGGAGAAAAGATGAAATTGATCCTTAAACACCTTTTCTAGCCACCAAAAATGATTGATAATTCGACAACAAGCATTATTGTTCCAAGGTGACTGAAAAGGGAAATGAAGTGCTTTTTCTCCAATTATGTAATCGTGCATATACTTCCTATTGAAAAAATCCAAGGCAAAAATTTGACTAGAGCACCAACCCAAATATGATTGAAAAAGTTGGGAAGGGAGGGTGGATTGCAAATATGAAATTTCCCCCAAATGAATAAATAAGTTTGACTTTGGATTTTGACAAAAGAAAGCACTCTTTACTGTAGGAATGATTTTAATCTTTTGATCAAGTTTAATATTTGCAATCTGAGGACAAGATTGACCATAGCTACCTAACTCTAAGTTGTTTTGATTAAGGATGGAAAAATTTAAAGACTCATTATAAGAAGTGGAACACAGATTGGAGCATCTAGTGTGATTCACTAATTCATCCTCATCTTGAGATTGACCTTCTATTGATTCGTCATTAAAATTATAAGAGGATAGGTGATCATTTTCATTTAATTGATCAGGGGGGAAATTAACAAGCTCATTTAAAATATCCTGATTATTTGCACAATGATCACGAGAGATCACCACTAAAGGATCTTGGTCTATGCTTTCACTTTCGTCTTCTTCAATAAGGTGATAAGGAATCGAATGATCATTAGATATGAAATGATTAATGATTTTCTCTGAGGGAGGAACTTCAATAGACTGACTGACTAAAGGCTCATCCTCAAAAATTTCCTCAGGATCAAGACTAGGGCTACCTAAAAGAAATTTTGAAAACTTATGATTTATACAATGATTATGGATTTGACTATCAATCGACTCAAAAGTGGAAGACTTATCCTCAAAAGAAATTGAGTAGGAGGGGTCATCTTCGGATGTTGACAATTCACTTGATGTTTGATTATTAACAGATTCAACAATAGGATCAAAAAGGGGAAGGTTTTGATTTGAAAAATATATATCATCAGATTCACTTCCCCATCTTTCTAAGAAACTTCGCTCAAATATGTCATACCCGGAAATGCTATTAGACTCCAAATTTAAGAACCAGATCTCAGCTCTTCCTTTGAAGGACGAAGCCAATAGTTTCATACACACATCCTCATGGGTTATGGATAAATCTTTAATAATTTCCCTAAAAAGTTCAAGGTGTCTTTTAGCAGATACTTCATGACTTCCATCAAATTTAGACAACCTTTCACGGGCTTGATGAGGGATGTGATGAGGATACCCAACAATTTTTGAGAAGTCAAAAACTTTCAAACGAACAAAAGTCCTAGGCCGCTCAGAAGCAGCCATGGATGGCAAAAAATTATTTTTTTAATTTTTTATATTTAATTTTTTATTTTTTTATTATTAAATCAAGAACCTAAATACAAAAAGATGCACCCCATGGGCTCTAGATAATGATAGGATCGATCACCAGTGGAGTCGCTTATGTGGAGTCGCCAGGTAGACTTTAAAACTCTTCTACCAAGATGTATGTCGTTTAAAGTGCAGGGATAGAGTGAGACAAAACAGGTATGATGAACCAAGGTAGGCCTCTACCTCCCCGGCAACGGCGCCAAAAATGTTAATGTTGGCAAAGAGAACGGGAGGAGAGGTTTAAAAAAATATATGTCGAACCAAGGTAGGCCTCTACCTTCCCCGGCAACGGCGCCAAAAATGTTATCACACAACTTGTAGTTGCCCCTAGAGGTATCCCATCCGGGACGGTAGAGGAGCTAGGCAACAAAAGAGGTGACCCACGAGATGCCACGGTTCCCAATGCAGGTGGGAGTCACGTCAACCGAGGCACTCTTCGCTTTATGGTGGGAAGTTTCCAGAGTTGTCACCAGAGACACTTTGGATCATGACAGGGGAATCCTTAATTTCTGCAGAAGCTTTCTTAGGAGCTTGCTTCCTTGTTTGAATCCCGAGATGAGTAGTAGCTCTTTTGTGGAACGAAGGGATCTTGAAAATTTCACAAAATGGAATAGGCATGTTTATCTTTTCTAGGAAGCTTGTAATATCTATGTTTAGGTTGTGGGGGTTTTCCTTATCTCTTTCATTCGTACCTAAACCTAGGAACTTCATAATGTCATGTTTAACAGACGGGATCTTGATTAGGTCTTTTAGGGAAACCGAAGCAGATGAATTGGCTAGCTTACTCGGAATGTTTGTTCTAGGGAGCTCCTTATTAGGTTTTAGAATCGTGGGAGGTTTTGGTTGCTTTCTCCAAAGGGTTGCTTTGGGAATGTTAGTTTTAGGGGGAGGATCAATTTTTACCACTTGATCTGTCTTTTTGTTTGCAGGAGGAGATTGGCTAGTGTTGGTCACAGCTTTTCCCTTTGAGATGACCTCAGGAGAAGGCTTTGGAGCTTTTGGCAAGATTCTTCGAACAGGTTGATGCACTGCCTTGCTAGGCTGTGGGTCAGTCGTTTTAAGTTGCTGAGTCTTGGGAGGACTAGCCTTTGGAGGGATTGAATTGCTATAGATGGATTTTAACATTTCTTTGGTTTGTTGATCACGTCTTTTGAAATCCTCATCTTGATTCTTGAGATATGTAGCAATGTTGGTGACCACTTCACACATGTTTGTCATAAATTCCATGGTCATTTCGGGAGAGATGTTATTTTGAGTAGACATCTCTTTATGGGTTCTCTTCTCAGCGGAGTCACAATTAGGAGTCGCCAGGTAGATTTTTAAGCTCTACTACCAAGAGATATGTCGTTTAAAGTGCAGAGAGATAGTGAGACACAAAGGTGTGTTGAACCAAGGTAGGCCCCTACCTCCCCGGCAACGGCGCCAAAAATGTTATCACACAACTTGTAGTTGCCCCTAGTGGTATCCCATCCGGGACGGTAGAGGAGTCAGGCAACTAAAGAGGTGACCCAAGAGATGCCACGGTTCCCAATGCAGGTGGGAGTCATGTCAACCGAGGCACTCTTCGCTTTAGGTCAAGGTGTAACTAGACCAAGGGGGAGACCCTATACCCCAATCACAGTTGATTGGACCTAAGCAAGGTTTCTAAGGGTAGGTAAGTAATGAGTTACGGAAACCAATGCAAGGCTAAGTGGACCTAAGGGTTAAGGTATGGTTGAGGGAGGTGTCAATGTTTCAACCTATGTATGGTTTAGGCCACATAATGGGGTATGATGATTAGGTATAGTACCATGTGTTTACACAAGTGGGTCTAGTTTTCTTGGGAAGTGTGAAGTGATTCTAGGTAGGCCCACAAGGTGAAGTTAGGTGTGAGGTAGGTACTATAAGTTATATGTAGGCTAGATCTATGAGTTGAAGTTGATTTCAAGGATACCCATGTGCTAGATCTAGGATTTGACACCAATCCCAAGGAGTGCGACTTGCTTGGTGATGGACTAGTGCCTTGTTAAGTGGGCTAATGGGGTCAAAAAGTATGTCAATTAGTAGATCGGGACACCTAGAAGCCAAGTCAAGTGGATTGGATGAGATCCAATGGTTGGATCTTACTAGATCTAGGTTTTTTAAAAGACCACCAAAAGTGGACCAAAATCCCTTAAAACAAGGAATGCAATCCCCAAGGAGGATCTTGACGAAAGGACAGTATAGACCTAGGTTTCAAGGCATGGGCATTCCAAATCCACGAAAATCTCCAACACCCACTTCCTAGAAGTGGACCAACTCAAAAAATCAAGGGGGTGCGACTTGCTCAAGGAGGGTCCAAAAATGGGTTTTGGTGGACCAAACCAAGTCCAATGGCCACCAAAATGTAGATCCGGGATGTTAGTACCCCGATCTATCTTCCTTCAAAGTTTCAAGTGAATCCAATGGCTAGATCTTAGTAGATCTAAGTTTTAAGATGCCAAGAAGGTCAAAAGGGGGTTTCAACCCCTTAAAACATGGAGAGATGTCCACAAGGTAGTTTTCACCAAAGTAAAGATATGGGTATAGGTTATCAAATGTCTAGATGTCAAATCAAGTGGGATCTCACCTACCCATGTGCTAGATCTAACCCAACAAGCTTCTCTTAGGAAAATCGATTTAGGTTCAAGAAGGCTTTTTGCATTGAAAAGTGTGTCAATTTTTAGCCAATCACCACCAAACTATAGATCCAACTAGGGGTGGATCCTATAGAGATGGGTTTTTAATATCTTTTCAAATGCAAGGCTAGATCTAAGTAGATCTAAGAAATACCAAAATTGGGGTTTTGATTTAATTAGGGTTTTATGACCAATGAAGATAGAATGGATGAAAGAGGCACATACCTTGTAGATCTTACCTCAATTGCTTATGGCCACCTTGCAAGTTGATAGCATTCTCCTATGTGTATATTCAAGAGTGAGATCCAAGTGCTCCAACCAAATCGCCCTTCTCCAAGATAGCCAAATCGTCCTCCTCCTACAAGACAAGATCAAAGAAACAAGTCAAGCAAGATGATTATGAAAATGGTAGAAAGATGTAATAGAAAGCATCAACTATGTCACGAAGATACAATAATGATACTCCCTGTCACAAGATCAACCCAAGAGAGAATATGTGGATCCCTCCAACAATAACCCTCATGAAGTCGCCCTCCTCTCTCCAATTCGACTTTCCTGTCAAAGGTTAGCAAAAACACCAAAATCCACAATGATACATAGAAGAGATACTGTATATTCAATATGCAAGAGAATCCACAATGCAAGAGAGATGTGCTCCACAAAAAATCTTCTATTCCAATATTCCAGAGCTCCAAAGGTCAACTTTACAATGGGGGGTCTCTTCCTTATATAGGATAATAAAGACCAAAACCCTATACCACTCTACAATACTACATGAAATGAGTGGTTGAGATTATAAGATCTCATCATACGATCAATGGCTAGGATGAACCATAACATAATATCACTTGGATCACCCAATATAACAAAAGCGCCCTCACTAAATGGTACAATGGAGGGTGACGTCATCCCACTAGAGGGGTAAAAAGTACAATGATCCACCTCATGATGACTAGGACATGATAAAATAAGCACATGGTGGGGCTAGGAGGCATCAATCCTTACTAGCTCATCCCCAAGGCACAATAAAATAATAAAATATGTCCAATATAATAGAAATGACCAAAACTGTCCTCAGAATCCATGACAGTCAAGCAGTAAATGTCCTCCTGTGATCAATCCGGGCATACTCACGTGGTGAAAACTGACTGGAAGATAGTGATGCCACCCTGGAAGACCTCTGTGAAGACCAAATGCCAAAACCTTGCCTCAATTGCCCAAATCGATTTCCTCAGTGACCACTTTATCCCATTTTTTAACTGCCTCGGGAACTGTGAAAGTGCCAAAACTGCCTCCTAGGGTGCTAGCGCTGTCAATCTGAGCCCACCAGGCTCTCCGGAAGGGGGGATAAATGGTAATAACAAGTGGCTGGACCACCCCCTCCATCATCAGCGCCCTAGGTGAACTGGCCTCTCGGGGCCCCTGCTGCTCAGGCTGGGAAATCAGCCCCAAATCTGGTCAACAAGTGTAAAACTGCATCAATCACTGTCAGAAGTGCCCGGAACTGAAAGATAAGTGTCTCAATGGATCCAGAAGACCCAAATCCACTAGGAATGAGTACTCATACACCCTGGGTTGCCCTAATGGGCCTGCTGTAGGGTCCACCATATATGGACAATGTATAATCTGCTGATCTAAAGTAGTAATAAACCTGCTGAACTGGATCAAAACATCATCTGTATCATATGTCCATCATATGATATCATCATCAAACATGTGGGGCCATAAATCATCATCAATAATCATCCATACATGGTCCACATCATCACGGATCCCAAGAATATATAATCAAGGATAAATCACATCAGTAGACTAAGACAATGCTTCTCTAATCATTCTCACCGCTAAGCTCAAAGTATAAATTCCATTCAGTGGCATTAATCAAGTTAACATATTCCGTTGTTATATAAAATTACTTGCACAATAGTTCAAATGACAAACTTACCCATTGGACATGGTCAAACTGCTAGTGAAGGATGAAGGCTAGGAGCAAGGTTGGGCCAAGGGTTTGACTTGTCTAACTTAACTCAAAAATACTTTGAACTGGGAGAAGGGGGAAGCTACAAACTCTGTGCTGGACAAAAGAACACGGGGGATGGCTGTGCCTCACAAATGGATAAGTTGTTTAGAGAGTGCTTATTCAACTTAGGCATCATGTCTACATCAAGTTGATCCAGGTTCATTAGGATCATTCAATTTTATTCCATGGCCTTTTTGGCCTACATAACCCTTCGGATTTCAGATGTGCTGAGAAGCACAACTAGTTGCAGCTTGCATCCAGGGCATGTTTTTCACATATTTATAAGGTCAGCAATTGTTTAGATATAACTTTTAAGAACCATTGCTTTTTGGACCTTTCTTATACTCTTCGAAGAGTATTTTTAGCTTTTCATTGCTCTTGCCCTTTTTTTGTTTCCATGGGCGAATTTTTTTAGTTTCCATAGGTAGAACATGAGCTTTCAGTTTTAGCCAACAACATCTCAAGTGACTAGAGGGAGTTCGAGCCAATGCCAAACATCGGGACAACCGACCAGAATGATTGAGGCCTACAATCCAACTCACCAAAGGTAAGTTCTGTCACCAACTCAGAGCCGAGACACTGAACAAACAGGGATGCGGTCCAAACACAGAGGTAGAAAAATGGGGAAGTCCTCGGTATCAGAAAGTCAAATGAGACAAGTCAGGGCTTAAAGTCAAATAGGAAGGTCATGTATGGATGGAGACAAGTGAATATGGAGCCTATACTAGCAGACAACTGGTGTCGGGAAAGACCATATCTATGTAAGGTGAAAAACCAGTAAGTTTGTTAAATGACCTACATGTGCAAGCAATTGTCCATTTTATGATTTATAGTTCATTTTAAATAATTTGCCACATCAGGAATAATATACCAAGCACATGCTATGATCATGACTAAATCAACAAGATAATAATCCACAGTCAGTGAGAACATATCCATAGATCATACAACATCATCATAATAATAATCATCCAATATCATCTGAAACACTGCTGTAATACATCTCTAGGCACTGAACTGAAACTGTAATGAGATAAGTGGTCACATCAGTCATCAAATATGAACTCTCAAGGCTCAGCCTTGACACAAGGTCATATACAAATCTGAATAATGTACTGCTCTGATCATGAGTGATCCAAAATATGTAGCCATGCTCTGGAATAATGGAAGCTCTGGAATGTGCAGATATCTGCTGTACAAGAATAGTAGCCCTGCTACTATGGTGTGATAACAGAGACGCCTGATAGATAGAGGATAGGCGAGATTCATACCGACATGATACCAGGACATTGATTACACTCACACTCTGGGCCATCATTGAGGAGGCACGCCATCACTCTTCAAAATTTTACTGTTACTTTGTATAATTTTGGAAAGCATTCAACTATGTCTCCTGAGTGGAATTGTTCCAAAGGCTCAAAGAAATTGGCATATCTAAGACCCTTTTGATCACCATTATGAGATTATATGAGTCGGCCCTTGGTTTCCTTCGCACAAACCACGAGATATTAGACTTTATCATGAACACCATTAGGTTCAAGCATGGTTGTCCCCTATCCCCTACTTTATTTGGGATATACATTGACAAGCTAGAGTCTTTCATACAGGAGCACATTCGAGAGAAGGATGGGTTCCTTCTCCATCAGGGCTTGATCTCAATCCTACTTTTCTTCGATGATGTGGTCCTCCTAGACCCCTCATCAGAGGGGTTGTAGCGATAGCTAGATTTCTTATCCCTCTTTTTTGATCTTCATTAGTGGATGGTCAACCTAGGTAAAACCAAGGTCATGATATTCAACGAATCGATGAAACTCCTCACAGATCTTCATTTATTTTTTTGAGGTAAAGAGATTGAGATCACTAGCACCTATACATATTTGGAGGTACAATTAACATGACCTTGTTTTAGTTTACATCATGCCCTTTATCCCCGAGTCAACAAAGGATACAGATCCTTATCCCTTCTCGAGAGAGAGAATGCTTCAGACACCATTTTCAGGACATCTCGTCCAATATGTCTCTCATGAACACTCTTATTCGACTCACAATCCTCTATGGTTTAGAGATTTGGGGGCCTTGTCTACTAGAAAATGAATGGACCTCAGTAGAGAGAGTGTAGACCCTCCTCTTTCATTGCATCATCAGATGCAATTAGGAAGTTCCTTAGCCCATCATACTTACAAAGTTCAGTTCCCGCCCCTTTCGACTTGAGGCAGTATTCCGTCTTGTCTCACTATTGCACCGCCTTCTAACCTTCACTGACTCAATGATAGGGAAATATCAGTACTTGTACTTGGCTTATTTCTCATCACGGTCCATTTCCTTATCTATCCCTTCGGGCCATACTAGACCCTAGTACACAGGGTTTATGTATTTTTTGGCTTCAATTGGCATTGCAATGTATTGAATTCCTCCATTTTAGTATTCCTTGAATGTGCTTGGCTTCCTCCACCTACCAGACAGGATTTGAACAAAATAACCTGAGACAATGTCTATAGAGAGTTCATATAGGTCACTTGGATCAACCCTCAAGGAAGGTTATTGTTATCACAAAGATTATAGCTTCCACTAAAGGGTATCTTATCTGGGACGGTAGAGGTGGGGTAGCTAGACCTGTGACACTACAAGGGCCTCATTTACCACTTGATTGAGTAGTTGTCACACCGAACAAGATCTTGTCTCTTTATATCGAGTCAAGGGAATGATCAAGGGGGAGACCCTATGCATCCAATGAAGGCTAGTGAACCAACACAAGACACACCCAATGATACAGAGGAGATTGAACAATGAAGAATTGAGTTGATTAATCTAGATCTATGAAAATAATGTGGGATAGAGGAGTTAAGGATCGGTTGAGAGGATTTATAGGTAAGGGAAATGTTCAACCATAAATAATTATCACCACAATGAAATTTAAGGACTAGATCTAGATAGATCAAGTTCCACTCAAAGATATCGAAATTGCTCCACCTAGGGTTTAAGCAATAAAATGTAATGTGGATACAAATGGCGAATTTAGAGGGTAAATGGCACTTAGATTGGTTTCTTGGGGTTAGATCTAAGCTTTGAAAGAGAAACAAGCAACACCCAAATTGTAGATCAAGGAAAATTGCCCCAAAGAGGACCAGTGCTAGATCAAGGGAAAATGGAGTCAGTTTAAGCTCTAACTTGGTCTCTAAGGGTTTATGAGGATTTCCAACTTGGGTTTTGAATGAAAAGCTCAAATAATCAACCGATCTACTTGTTGTCATATCCATAGCAGTCGAGGCTACCATGATTGCAGATCAGTTTTTAGCATATTTCTGAGCCAGTCCTTTGCTTGCTATGCATGAGATCAGTAGTCGATGAGCAATTTGATGATGACCACCCTTATATTCAGTGGACCCAGAGCATGTACATTTTTAGTTTCATGTCAGGATTGAGCCTCATGATCCCAGTTCGATGACTAATTTAGCCATTCTTCTACTTACAAATCATATATGATGACATTGCCCTTGGTATATACAATAGTAGTGTTCCAGTGATATTTAGGTGTTATAGGTTACAGATGCAGATATATGGTTTGTGCACTTGGATGCTTATTGTGCTCATTTACTTATCTTAGTAGCTTGACTTGGTGTATGGTGGTTATGCATTAGTGATATTCTATGTTGATCTTATTTGTTGGCTTAGAGTAGAAGTGATTAGTTGCTTTAATTGAGAGGTTCTTGTGTATACTTGTTGGTCATGCCCTTATCATATTATGGACTTTGTCATTCCCCATAGGGTCTTTGCTTGTCATGGCATCATGTTTTCACTTTTCCCATCCATCTGTTATCTTCCATTCTTGATATGATCCCGACTTACACCTTAACTAGTGATATCGAGGACTTCTCCCACTTATGCCTCTGTGTTGGATAGACTCCATGTTTATCTTGTGTATCGGCTCTGGAGTGTGTGATTTTAGTCACAGAGATGTTCTCCTTTAGTCCTCGAAAGCAAGTAATCCTAACAAAAAAGTGTCTTTAGACACTAACGCATCAAAAATTAAATGCTATATCTGATGGATGCAAAAGGAGAGCAAAAATAGTGTTTATAAACACTACTAAATAAAATGTCTTCCACAGCTAGTCAGTTTCCAAGGGACGAGAAATCATCCTTTGTATGATGTAAGGTCATTTGCCTCTACAGGGAAATAGGGTGGTCACTCCATTGCAACTATGGACGGTTCCGGGAAATGGAGGTCATACCGAGTCATTATTTGAGGCCCACAAGGCTACTCATGGCACTTGCTCTTAGAGGATGGCTAGTGAAAGTTGATCAAAAGTTAAATGCTTAATGTAAATCTTAAAGTGTGTAAATTTGACTACGAATTAACTGAAATAAAGTTTGCTTGTCTAGAGTCTACTAGAAACCCTCATCACTCTACCCGTTCGTGAGGCACCACCATTCCTTAGTGTTTCTCTATCCGACATATGTATAGGTGGTTTTCCCTTTATCCTTTATCTGAGAGGTTGTTGGTTGTGGAGCCAGATCTTGCAGTCTCATAGATGATATTGTTTTAGCCGTGCACCCCGAAGGATTGTACACCCATTCTGCATTTTTAGGGGTTCGGGGCTGTTTTCGCCAGCTGTTTTGCAGGCCCATGGTTTTGGGTATCCCGTGGTATTTTCCCATTGTATTTCCCCTATAAAAGAAAGACATTGTAATACGGCTAGGGAAATGATGTATTAGGTTTTATGCATTGTAAAGATCTCTGAGATCTGTGAAGAGAGACTATGAGACAGTGAAGAGGAAGTGCAGCAGCTATGCTACAGGTTGTATCCCTTCACCTTGCTGGACGGTAATAATAATAAGGATTGGTAACTTCAGTGTGGACGTAGCCCAAGTTGGGGTGAACCACGATATATCTGTGCCTCTCTTGTAATGTGTGTGTGATTATATTTGAATTTCTGTTTATTGTTATTGCTCTGCGATCCTGTTTTTCTAACAATTGGTATCAGAGCCAAAGGTCTATTTGGCAAATAAACCCGCAGGAAGCTAGGGTTTCTGGTTCGAGTGGGAGCAATGGCGGAAGAAGGAAAGTTTAAGGTCGAGAAGTTTAACGGCCAAAACTTCCAGTTATGGAAGATGCAAACGGAGGACTATCTATACTAGAAGGATCTATTCCTACCGTTGGGAGGAAGAGCAAAGCAGCCGGCGGCCATGAAGGACGAAGAATGGGAGGTTCTTGATAGAAAGGCTCTGGGAACAATACAGCTGAGCCTAGCTTTGTCAGTGGCTTTCAATATCTCAAAAGAAACGACAACGGAGGGTTTGATGAGCGCACTGGGTAAGCTGTATGAAAAACCCTCGACCTCCAATAAGGTATTTCTAATGAAGCGTTTATTTAATATCAAGATGTCTGAAGGTGGATCTGTTACTGATCATTTAAATGAGTTTGATACGGTTACAAATTAGATAAGTTTTGTAAGTGTGAACTTTGATGATGAGGTTAGGGTTATTCTAATCTTGTGTTCATTGCCAGAAAGTTGGAATAGCTTGATCATGGCTGTAAGTAACTCTATCACTGGTTCAAACACCTTGAAATTTGATGATGTTATTGGTGTTATTTTTAGTGAGGAAATGCGAAGAAAAAACAAAATGAGACATCAGGTAATGCGTTGACAAAGGAGAGCAGGGGAAGACAAAAGGAGAGAGGAAAGAGCCAAGGTAATCGTGGCAAGTCTAAAACAGGAAGATCCAAGTCCAGACTGGGAAAAATAGAGTGCTGGAACTGTGGAAAGAAAGGACATCTAAAGAAAGACTGCAGATCTCTAAAGAAGAAAGGAGATGCATAGAAGGAAACTACCCAGGAAGCAAATGTAGCAGGTCATGTGTTACAAGATACTTTGATTCTTGCATTAGATAATACTAGTGATTATTGGGTAGTAGATTTAGGAGCTTCATGTCATGCTACACCCCATAGGAAATACTTTCATGAGTATGTTCCTGGCGATTTTGGACATGTTTTATTGGGTGATGATGAGCCATGTAAAATTGTTGTAATGGGTAAGGTATGGATAAAAGTTAAGAATGGAATTGACTGGTTGTTGAAAGATGTTAGGCATATTTCTGCTATGAAAAGAAATCTGATCTCAACAGGGCAGTTGGGAGATGGCGGTTGTCTATCTACATTTGGAGAAAAGTGGTGGAAGATCACTAAAGGATCAATGGTGATAGCAAAAGGAGACAGGATAGGTACGTTGTATTTATGTCCTCATAGTACTGACCATTCTATCTCTTTAGCTTCCACAGGATACAGCATTGTGGCATCATAGGCTTGGCCACATGAGTGAGAAGGGGATGCAGATTCTCCACTCAAGGAAGTTGCTACCAGATTTGAAGCAGGTAAGTTTGGAGTTCTGTGAGAACTGTGTTTATGGAAAACAGAAGAGAGTCAGATTTCTCAGGGTTGGGAAACAAAAGAAAAATAAAAAGTTAGAGCTAGTGCATACAGATGTATGGGGACCGGCTCAGGTACAATCTCTTGGTGGCTCTCATTATTATGTTACATTTATTGATGATGCAACTAATAAAACTTGGGTTTATTGCATTAGACAGAAATCTGATGTGTTTGCTACTTTTAAGAAGTGGAAAGCTTTGGTTGAGAATGAGACAGAGAAAAGGTTGAAGTGTCTCAGAAATGATAATGGAGGTGAGTACTGCGGCAAGGAGTTTGATAGTTACTGTTCATACCATGGGATTCGTAGAGAGAAGACAGTCCCAGGAACACCACAAGAAAATGGTGTGTCAGAAAGGATGAACAGAACGATCATGGAGTGTGCAAGGTGTATGAGACTGCATGCAGGGTTGCCCTTACAGTTTTGGGCGGATGCTGTAAATACTGTTGTTTATTTAATAAACAGAGGACCTTCAAGTGCTTTGGATGGTGGTATTCCAGAGGAGGCATGGACAGATAAAAAGGTAAACTACTCATTTCTGAGAACGTTTGGTTGTGAAGCATTTGTCCATATTGATAAAGAAAATAGAACAAAGCTTGAAGCTAAATCCAAGAAAATGTACCTTTATTGGATATGGGGTTGATGATTTTGGTTATCGTTTATGGGATTATGAAAATCACAAAATCATTAGAAGTAGAGATGTCATATTCAATGAAAAGGTCATGTATAAAGATCAGTTGCAGGGAAAGAAACAGGAAAATGAAAACACAGAGTACACAGTACTTGATGAAATTACAGAAAATGAAGTTCCAAAGGTGCCAGAAAATCAAGAACAGCAGCAAGTGCCTGAAACTCCTGCAACTGTAAGAAGATCTACCAGGTTAAGTAGACTCCCTGAACGATACTCTCCTTCAATGTATTATTTGTTGATGACTGATGCTGGTGAACCAGAATGTCATGAAGAAGCAATGCAGGTGGAAACTAGAAAGAAGTGGGAGTAAGGCATGAATGAGGAGATGGACTCATTGGTAGGAAACCAGACTTGGGATTTGGTTCAGTTGCCTGCTGGTAAAAGAGCATTGCAGAACAAATGGATTTATAGGTTGAAGGAAGAAGAAGGAGGCAAGAAGCGGTACAAGGCCAGACTTGTTGTAAAGGGGTTTGCACAGAAGAAAGGTATAGATTTTGATGAAATATTTTCTCCTGTTGTTAAGATGACTTCAATTAGGACTATCTTAAGTCTAGTGGCGGTAGAAGATTTGCATCTTGAACAGTTAGATGTAAAAACAGCCTTTCTCCATGGGGATCTGGAGGAAGAGATATATATGCAGCAGCCACAAGGGTATGAGGTCAAAGGTAAAGAGAACTTGGTATGCAGGTTGAAAAAGAGTTTGTATGGCTTGAAACAAGCTCCAAGGCAGTGGTATTTAAAATTTGACATGTTTATGACAGAACAAGGTTATAGTAGATGTCATTCTGACCACTGTGTTTATTTCAAGAAGCTAGACAATGAAAGATACATTATCTTTCATTGTCGACCTTTTGTCCTGAGGATGGATCCTGTTTTGGATTCGAAATGTCGACATACGAATATGGATACTGTGGTCTCTCCGATTCTTTCAGCAAACAACCACCACAGAAGTCTCGCTACAGAAATATATTATCTTGTTATTGTATGTGGATGACATGCTTGTTGCAGGGTCTAAAATGCAGGATATAAATGTACTCAAAAGGAAGCTAGCTAATTCATTTGCGATGAAGGATTTGGTTGCTACAAAGCAAATCCTTGGTATGAGAATAACGAGAGACAGTTAAAATCGCAAATTGACATTGTCTCAGAGTGAGTACATACAAAAGGTGTTGGAGAGGTTCAGAATGCAGAATGAAAAACCAGTTAGTACACCTTTGGCCAGCCATTTCAATCTAAGTAAGGAGATGTGTCCCAAGACACAGGAAGAGACAGATTAAATGTCCAAGATTCCCTATCAATCAGTAGTTGGCAACTTGATGTATGCCATGGTGTGCACAAGACCAGATATTGCACATGTAGTGGGAGTTGTGAGCAGATATATGAACAATCCAGATAAAGAACATTGGAGGGCAGTATAGTGGATTCTCAGGTTTTTGAGAGGTACTACCACTCAGGCATTATGTTTTGGAGGTTTAGACACTGTTCTATAGGGATATGTTAATGCAGATATGGCAGGTGATAAGGATAGTAGGAGGAGCACCACAGGGTATGTGTTTACTGTAGGTGGAACAGTAGTAAGTTGGATTTCGAAACTGCAGAAGGTTGTTGCACTTTCAACAACAGAAGCAGAGTATGCTGCTGTTACAAAGGCTAGTAAATAAATAATTTGGTTGCAGAGGTTTATGGAGGATAAGAAACAGAAAGATAGCAGGTTGTATAGTGATAGCTAGAGTGCCATTCATCTTGCAAAGAACTCAGGATTCCATTCTAGGACTAAACATATACAGCTCAAGTACCATTTCATACGCTCTGTTCTTGAAGATGAACTGTAGAAGCTGGAAAAGATACATACTAGCCATAATCCTGTAGACAAGTTCACAAAGGTAGTGACTAGAGAGAAACTGAGTTCTTGCTCGGTTTCAGTTGGCCTTTTAGCATGAAGGTGAAGAGGAGAAATTTTCCAAGTCCAGCAAGTCTAGCAGCGGTGGAGTTGCTGTGATCAGTCTCCAAGTGGGAGATTGTTGGTTGTGGAGCCAGATCTTGCAGTCTCATAGATGATATTGTTTTAGCTGTGCACCCCGGAGGATTGTATAGCCATTCTGCATTTTTAGGGGTTTGGGGCAACACCCCCAAGTCACGTGGGTGCGAGGGCGGAGCTTTTGTGAACAGGGGTTTGGGGGCAGCGCCCCCGAGAAAAAATTTTGGAGTTGTTTTCGCCAGCTGTTTTGCGAGCCCATGGTTTTGGGTATCCCGTGGTATTTTCCCATTGTATTTCCCCTATAATAGAAAGACATTGCAATATGGCTAGGGCAATGATGTATTAGGTTTTATGCATTGTAAAGATCTCTGAGATCTGTGAAGAGAGACTATGAGACACTGAAGAGGAAGTGCAGCGGCTGTGCTGTAGGTTGTATCCCTTCACCTTGCTGGACGGTAATAATAATAAGGGCTGGCAACTTCAGTGTGGATGTAGCCCAAGTTGGGGTGAACCACGATATATCTGTGTCTCTCTTGTAATGTGTGTGTGATTATATTTGCATTTCTGTTTATTGTTATTGCTCTGCGATCCTGTTTTTCTAACAGAGGTCATAATGTTGAGGTTGTCAAGTCAAACTTGTTATCACTCAAAGTGTAGCTCCCACCAAAGGTATCCTATCCGGAACAATAAAGGTAGGGTAGCTAACCAAGTGACACCTCAAGGGCCTCATCCACTACAGTAAAGGGGTATTTGTAACACCAGATGGGCTCTTGTCGCTTTAGATCGGGCTAACGGGAGATCAAGGGGGAGACTCTTACTAGCCTATGAGGGCTAGAGAGCCAACACAAGGTACTCTAAAGGTAAAGAATGAAGCACAAGAGTAGATCTTGGTGGAGAAATCTAGATCTAGGGAAACATAGTGGTTTATGAGAGTTAGGAACTGGTTGAGGAGGCTTAGGCAAGATAGATATTCTCAACCATAGAAAAAATGTACCACAATGAGGTTAGGCTAGTAGATGTAGATAGATCTAGTTCATATGATGAATACCCAAATTGGATCTACCTAGGGTTTAATAAAATGAGAGCAAAGTGGACCCAAAATAGTATATCCAGGTGTTTAAAGACTAGATCTAGGTGCTTAAAGAGTAGATATATGAATATTGGAAGGGTTCAAACACACCTAACTGATAGATCTGAAAAATTGACCAAAGACCCAAGGAGGGCATCCCGCCTAGAGATGACTAGTGCTAGATCCAGGGGTAAATGGAGTTGGTTTGAGTTGAAACATTATATCTAGTGTTTTTATATTTTCTCTTAAGTGGGTTTTTGAGGCCGTACTCAAATAAGTACCCGATTTATCAGATCTAGAAAATGAGGGTTTTAACAATGAGGGTTTTAATGGTGACAATTGGAATAGATCATGTAACAAAAAAAGTAATTTGACACACACCTGGAAATGCTTGTGGCTGCCTTGCAAATTGATGATCTTCCCAAATCGAAGCAATCTAGAGTGAGATCCAACCTCTCCAAGTGAAATTGCTGTGCTCCAAGATGACCAATGCAACGCTCCCTGCCAAAACAATCTACGTTATAATCAGATCAAACAAGAAGTAGACTATATGGCAAGAAAGATGAATCAAAGAGAATCAATATGATCACAAGATACAATAAAAAATACTCCTTTATGCAAGACGTTTTGAGGAGGAGAGATGGATTGTCCCCACAATAACTCCCTCTTCAAAACATCCTCCTTATCTACCACGCGCCCCTAAAAAAATGGTTATGGAAAGAGCTATATCCACAATGATGTGGAAGAGAAAATAATTTACAATCACTTGCAAGAACATTCACAAAGCTTCCAAGATTTTTTGCAAAAATATTTTTATTATGCGGGAAATCCAAGAGACAAAAGTCCTTTTACAATGAGGGGGGTCTCTTCCTTAAATAAGAATGAGAGAGACAAAAACTTGACCACTTTTCAAATGAGTGTTTGAGATCATAAGACACAAACATAACAATCAAGTCTAAGATGAGCCGGAATAAGTTATACATGGATCACTCAAAAATAGAGGGGGTACACTCACTACTTCGCCCAAGGGGGACAAACCACGTGATAAATGACTAGGACACATGAAACTAACACATGGTGGGGCTAGGAGGTGTATCATATCCTTCACTAGCATGACCCCATGGAACAATATAAAATAATATATCAATATAATATCATAATGTGACCAAATGACCAAATCGTGGCCCCTAAATGACACAAATAAAGTGCCCAAAATGAAGAATGTTAAGACGTGTGGACTCTAATGATGCCAGAACAAGTGCTGGAAGGTGTGGAGATGATCATCAAACTATCCCGAACCAATATCATGCCATTTACTTTCCCCACTAAGCCAAATTGATTTCCTCAAAGAGTCATTCTACTGTCTGAAAACCACCTCTGAAAACACAAAAATGCTTGTAACTCCCTACCAAGTGTCCCAGACACAAATTTGACTACACCAAAATGTCCAGGGATGGGGTAATATAGGAATAATGATTGGTTGGTTCCCCATCTCCCTCTGTAGCACCTTAGGAGAACGTGCATGCTCAATGGAAGTGCTGGACAGACCATTTATGCATGGAAAACTGGAAAAAAGTGGTAATCTAACCATATCATCATCTACAAATTACCAAAACTAATAACTGAGTGCAACAATGAGCTCAAAATTCTCAATTCCACTAGGAATGAGTACTCATACACCATGTGATCATCAAAATATACCTCTGTAAGCTCATCCATGCTCACAATAATAACAAAATTGATCCGTAAATAATAATAATCATAGAAAATACACCAAACCATCATCTGAAAAGGCTGTCTGAAGCATGGAACCATTGAATGGACACATATGGGCCATGAATAAACCATCTCGATCACTATCTTCCCATACTCATCCTGGACCCTATGGTTGACTTGGTCAAACTAGGTTGACCAGGTCAAGAATGACCAAAATGATGATACAGATCACAAATGACTCTTGCTACAAGTACAAAAGGTTATGATATGCTACTTCAATTATATTAGTAGCTAGATTAAGGCATATAATGATGTTTCATTGGCGTAAGCATGTACATAATTATAAATAATACAAGTCTAGATCAAAGTAACTAGCTACTATAAACATGATTTTCAAGTGTATACTCGTTTACTGACTTGAACAATTTGCTAACCATGGGTGAGGGTGGAAAACAAAGGCTATGCTAGGGGAAGGACTCATCAACCTCAACACTATAATCTCTCGGATGAAGGAACCAGGGAGACCACCTATACATATACTGGATAGAAAATAACACGAGGAATGACAATGTTTCACAAATGGTTAGAGTGATGAGAATGATTCCAATAGACTCTAGAGAAGCAACCTTTTAGCAATTTATTTATTTGTCAGATTTTATATTTCTATTTAACATTTATTCCACTTTATAGATTTTCACTAGTCATCCTCCAGGAGAAGGTACCCTGAATAGCTTGGCAGGCCTCAGATAATGACTCATTATGACCTGCATTTCCCGCCACCGTCCATAGGTGCGATGGAGTGACCACCTCGTTGCCCTGTAGGGGAAAATGAACTTACATCATACAAAAGATGAGGGCACGTCCTGTTGTCACCTAAACTGTAGTTACCCCTATGGATGGATCCAGTCATGGATGGCAATAGGGAAGGGCAACTTCAAAAGGTGCAACCACGATCACCTCGACCTCCAATATATGGTTGTCACGCCAGTCGAGGCAACCTTCGCTTTATGTTATCTAGCCCAGACAACAAAGGGGGAGACCCGATCTACTCCCGACAGGAGAGATCAAAACCAAGACACCAAATCAGGGTATTTCTAAGTGTGTGGTTTATCCTAGACCTAAAGATGAAGTCACAAGCCAAGTGGGGGGTTCAATAGGTATAGCTTTGGTTCATAGTTGATGTGAGAGTGACTTACAATGTTTGAAGTGAGATCTAGGATGAGTGTACTAGTTCAATGTTGGAAGACCCACTGCCTTGGGAACTGTGTCCAATGCAGGGTAGTTTAAGGGTTGAATTGGGGCTAACTAGTACAAGTGACAAGCTTGACCATGATACATGATAGCTTCAAGGGTTTAGTTCACCATGCAAAAGTCAAACCACAAGTCAATCCAACAATCTAGGAAAGTTGAATTAACTTGGAGAGAGACCAGTGCCTTGGGAATTGGGAAGTGGAGTCAAAGTAGGGTTGACTTGTGGTTTAGGACTCCTAGTACTTGGGACAAATGGGCAATAGAGGTCTTGATGGATGAATGTGTCTAGATCTAGGTTTGACCCAAGTGGACCACAATCCCTTAAAACAAGGAATGCTGTCCCCAAGGCAATATTTGACAAAGTGACACTCTAGACCTAGGTTTTGAATTATTCCCGTTCCAAATCCGCAAGAATCTCAAGTACCCACGTCCTAGAAGTGGACAAACTCACTTCTCCAAGGTGGTGCGACTTTACCCAAGGAGGCTGAAAAGGTGGGTTAGGTGGGTCAAGACAAGTCCGATGGCATCCAAACTTTAGATCCGGGTAGGTTGGTCAGGTAGGAGTGTGGATCTATAATTTCACGGCAATCCGACGGTTAGATCTTTCTAGATCTGAGTTTAAGTACACCTAATGGTCCAAAATGGGGATTAAATCCCTTAAAATGTGGAATAGGGCCCACAAGGTGAATTTCAGAAAAGTGACAATCTGGGTGTATGTTATTTGATGTGTAGATTATGGATCAAGCGGGATCTCAAACACCCACCACCTAGATCTAGGTCAACTCACAACCACTAGGAAGTGAGCCTTGCTTGGGAGAAGCTAAGTTGGCTTGGGAAGGGGATCAAACGGAAGCCAATCCCCACCAAACTATAGATCCGGGATGCCATGGATACTATAGAGGTGGGTTTTCAATATTATGCCCAACAACCCACTAGATCTAAGTAGATCTGAGAAAATGTAAAATGGGGGTTTTAAGATATTTAGGGTTTTAACAATTTATGAGCTATGTCAATGGATTGGATAAAGGAAAGAGAAACAAACCTGTGGATCTTACTTGGGTAACCTTGTAGATGCCTTGATGATGATGATCTATGCAAACCCGATCAATTTGAGAAGCTTTGTGGTAGTACTCTATGCAAGTCGATTTGGTCCAAGAAGCCAATGTGCCCTCTCTCCTGCACAACAAACGTCAACAATATCAGATTTGATGCATCAAGAGATAAGACTAATGCCACAAGAGAAGTAACAGAAAGATAGCATAGATCACAATGAAGCTAATGATAACTCCCTGATACAAGCGAATGCCAAGAAAGTCGATTTGAAGAAGCCTTGCAAAATCGCCTTTGTTGAAGTCGCCCTCCTGTAGACAAACAATGATTTCCAAAAAAGATAGATCTTACCACAATTTCCAAATGCTAGGTTGCAATAGACTTTCCAATCACCATCTAAGAACACCAGATGCAAAGGAGACCACAAGAATTTCCACAAGAATATTTTTCTATACCAATAATCCAAGAGCCAAAGACCCCTTACAATGAGAAGCTCTCTCCTTTAAATAGGAAGGAGAGGCACCAAAACCCTAACCACTTTTTGAATGAGTTGCTAAGATTAAAAGATACAAATGTCTAATCAATGGTTGAGATGAGCTCAACAATATAATACATGGATCACAAATAAAATATAATGTAAGTGGACAAAATCGCCCTAGAAGAGGGGAATCCCACCAAATCATGATGATAAAATATCATAAGAGGCTTATGGTGGGTCCAAGGGGTAATTTTATCCCTCCTTGGTCAATCCCCATAGCACAATAACCAATAAATAATCATGAATGTACCAAATCGTGTCTCCATAGTCAAGTCGTGGTCCTCAAAAGACCTCAGAAATCCACAGAAAGTGCCATAAGTGATGGATGCGGGCCCCGATGAAGCTGAAACTGCTGGAGAAGGTGTGGAAGACCCCGATCTATCATCACTGATCATCAAATGCCATAACATTGCCTCAGTAGCCCAAATCGATTTCCTCAATAGCCATTTCTACCAATCCTGAAATGCCTCGGGAAGCGTGAAACTGCCTCAAACAGCCTCCTGGAGTGCTAGCGCTGTCAAGGTGAGGGCACCAGTGTGTTCGGGAGGGGGGTAATATGGTAAAAACAAGTGGCTGGACCACCCCCTCCATCATCAGCGCCCTAGGTCAACCGGATAAAAATCACATCTGCTCCGACAGGGCCTCCGACAGACCAAAACTGCACTGGGACAGCCTACTGAGGCTCAATCATCACTGTAAGTGCCCGAAACTGAAAACAAACTGTCCCATTGGACTCAGAAGGTCCAAATCTATCCAAGATGTGTACTCATACACCATATGAGTCTCTGCATGATCAAAATAAATATCCAATGTACCGGAACAAGGCCAATAATAATGATCTGTAAATGACCAAACACTGCTGTACCCCAAGAATCATCATCATAACCCTGTAGCTGCTTCATAGAATCATCATGTATGTGTACATAGACCATATATCATCTATCCATATCATCATAAGGTCTAACATCTCATGTCCCATGGTCCTCCATGGTCAAACTAGGTCTAACCAAGACCAAATATAACTCAGACCATCATCCAAGGCTGCTGCAAAGTGTCAAGGTTAATACATGCTCTACAACTTATTCAAATAGCAATTATAACACATAATGATCATAACTGGCGATCTACATCCATATATATAGTGTCGTTAATTATTATTATTACTGAGACTAGACTTTCAGGATCATACTCACTTCATAGTTGTGATCAATTTGCTAGTGAAGGGTGAAGGCTAAATTAACTGGCTAGGCTAAGGGATGACTTGACTGACTTGACTTTGTGACACTTTGGCAAGGGAAAGGGAATGCACACCATAGTATATACTGAATGAGCAATAACACAGGGAATGGCGGTGTCTCACAAATGGATGAGTTGTTTAAAGAGGGTTTATTCACCTTCACAGATGCGCACAATCCATAATACAAATAAGGCCAGCAATTGTTTAGATATATCATTTAAGTTCCATTGCTTTTTGGGCCTGAGGTTTCCATAGCCTTGATCTATGTGTGTTTACAAACACATTGCATAGATTTACATTTATTTTAGGCTTTTTGCTGCAGGTGTGTTTTTAAGGCACTTGTTTACCTGAGCACTTCTAGGTGTGTCATGGACAGCTTGTTTACCTAGGTATTTATTTTCCAAAAGATATAACATTTTATTTTCATAGCCATTTTCATTTGGCATGCCTCTCATTCATGTGTGTTTAGAAACATATTGCATGAATGGGCTTTTCATACAAGATATAGCATTTCATTTTTTCCAGATTTTGTATTCATGGCAACACCAAAAGTTTCAGGTTTAGCCAACATAACTTAAGTGATTAGGGGGAATTCCAAGGAACTCCAACTCACCATAGGTAAGTTTTGTCACCAACTCAGAGCCGAGACACAATAAACAGGGAAGCTCATCCAATACAGAGGCTACAGTGGGGAGAAGTCCTCCATGTCACTAGTCAAGTAGTAAGTCAGGGTGATAATCTAAAAAGGTAGGCCATGGACGGATGAAGACAATGAAATGATGGAGCCAACACTAGCAAGCCAAGGTATGGTGGAATGATCACCTCTATTCTCCCTAAGGAGGGTACATACCAATGAGTATGAATAGTGAACTTCTAAGTCTGAGTAGGGACAATATAATATATATATAGATCAACCAGGTCCAAATATCTATATGATCGTCAGATCATGACACTAAGTGCTAAGACATGCTATAAGAATAAGTATAAAAGCAATCTAACCATAACACCATGATATACCTGCTGAGTCATATACCTGAAAGCTCATCAACCTGTACCATCATCTGTCCTCTGAAACTGCTGCTGCAACTCTGGGCACTACTGACTGCTCTGTACCAATGGTATAATGGCTATATCGGTCATCTCTCTGAGTGTCCTGAAACTCAGTCATGGCATGGGGAATACAACTGCTGTCCACAATCTGATAGTGATCCAATATAGATGCTCATCTCAGCATCTCAAATGTAGGGGAATTGGCTGAATAGTGTACTGGCATCAGAAAAATAATGTATGGTAGCCCGGCTACTATAAATGTGAAAACATCTAGCTCCGGCTGGGACAAGTGCTCTGCTGAAATGAGCGCTTGAGAACCTCAGAATCTCTGGTCCTCGAACTCTGCTACTCGAATCCACGATCCAGCACTCTACCATTTTATTTCCAGCTTTTATTCTTGCAACCTATTTTCTGCATTCACAAACATCAAAAAATACCTCATGCCGCATGTGTGGGAAAAATATAAATTCAACTGAAATAAAAAAACTATTCTATGTCAGAAATAATAAAAGCATGACATATAAATGCAGACATAAATCAAACTACTAACATAATTTGCAAAATTTGAAATTTATTGTGCAGGAAAAGAAAAGAGACAGGTACTCGGTTAAACTAGGAGCTTACAAAGGAGCTTAGAGATAAAAAAGGTGCCAGACTCAATGGCTGAAAAAACTAACTACTGCCCAAATAGGCTTATTTGGTTTCCGATCTACCCTAATCTACAAGGCGATGCAAGCGGAGAAATCCCAACTACGTGGGATCAGGGAAGTGATCCCTTAAGTCCCTCTGATGGACAGGATATAAAATACGTCGTCCACTACCAGTGGTCAGAAAGCACATGCCATCAATGCATCGCTCTACCGTGAAAGGCCCAACCCATAAGTCATCAGCTTGTCCCGATCTTATATGCAATAAATGGTTGGGAATGATGACTTGAATTCCTATAGGAAACCTGTTTCTATTGACTAACTCAGGAATAACTCCAATGTTACGAACAGGCATGGGATGGATTTCAGCAGGGTTTTGCGTTTGAGGTGTGACAATCCTCGAGTTCCTCCTAGAAGGAACTGCATCAACTCTGGGTGGACCACCATCTAAGGAAATAGCAATTCTGCCAACAAGGAATTCCCTAACTTCCCTTCTTGTTTCTTGGACTACCTCATTTGACTCTTCCTCATGGGGAGATACAACTCCTTTAATCACTTCTCCTATAGTCCAGAAATCTCTATGTTCTTCCAAGGAGGGTGGTTCGTGAGATATGACAGTATTATGACTAGAGCCTTCCCTTGAGGGAACAGGAATAACCATGTTTTCCAATCTGGTATAAACTAACTCAGGATGAAATGTAGAGGAACTAGGAATGTGAGAAAGATCATGCGTATGATGACTAGATGACTCAGATGGTAGGAGAAAACTAGGGACATGTGGATATGTAGATAAAGCATGGTTTTGAAGTTCTGAAGGAGTTTGAAAAATAGCAAGGTTATTTAGATTATAGTCTCCTTCAGGTGCATCATTAATCAAGGCATCTTCTTCCCAACTTAGAGAGTTATCATGGACTTGAATTAGGCTACCATCTTCTAGAGATAAATGAGATAGAGAATCTTCTATATCAGAATAATAAGAGGCTTCAGACTCTTCATTTGTTTCAACCCTAGCAGATGTTGCAAGATTGTTTTCCCATGGGTAAATAGGTGCAAGCCCCAGGTTTTCTCTTTCTCTATTGTGATCAGTCAAGGCAAACCACTCCCTAACAGTAAAAGGAATTCTTTCTCCCCTCCTAATATCATCAAATTCATCTTCATGTATTGGATTCTCAACATCTTCTTCACCATTTGTTTGACCATGAAGGTTTTCTATTGGGGGAGTTTGTTCCATGCTTTGATCATTAAGCAAACTCTCATCTCCTCCTATATTTCTTATGCCATCATCAACCTCCACAAGTGTGTGATTTCCTATAGAGGGTTCTTGAATGATTTCATTGTTTTGTTCATGACCTTGAGGTTGATTTTCATATCTTCCTAATTCATCTATTTCCTCAACAAATTCACTTCTGATTGTTCTTGTCATTTCAACTATTTGCTTGTCTTCCCAAGAGGAATCAGAATCTTCCATGACCATACACATATTTTGTTCAACTTCATATAATTCATCCTCATCTTCAACAAGGTTAGTTTTGGCATTATTTAACAATTCATCCCCATATGTGTTTTTTAACCCTTCATCAAATGATTCAACATGCTCATTATAACAAGGCTCTCTGTTTACACGAATCAAAGCTCCATCCGGGTTAGGAACACAAATAAATGATAAATCCATCATAAGGTATCCACCTAGACCAGCTGCCCACTTTCTAGATAACAACATTCCATATGCTGGGGGTAAATCAATGACAACTACATCCATCATAGTAGAAATGTCTGAACATGCGAAAAGATCAGCTCTAAGGTTTTTAATCAAACCATAAGATGGCACTTGTCGGGAATCTATACCACAGACATTTCCATAAGGCCTAGTCACCTCAAGTCCCATTTCCTTCATAACTTGTAGAGGCATAACATTCATTGCTGCTCCAGAATCTAACATACAATTGTGAAGGAGCATGTTTTGAATGTGCAAGGTAAGGTAAAAGGGAGAGTGACCACCGCTCTTTCTTTCATAAATGGCTGAATGGATGTTTATTGGAGGATCCTTCTCTGTTTCACTAGGTTGTGTTCCACTAAGCTTTTGGATGTGACATGACTCTAGGACCGGTTCAAGAGTTTTCTCTTGGCCAATACCATCGAAAAATTCTTCTACTTGGCATCTAACAGAAGGCACCTTCATTAACTCAGTGACAGGGATATTACACATTATCTTGCTTAACTCTTTCTTCATATCAATTTTAAGATCATAATCATCCATAGCAAGATCTTCTTCTTCCTTTTTATCTTCATCAATCTTTTTATGTTTATCAAGGAAAGAAGGCTGGGAAGTACTTCCTCGTTTATAGATTTGATACTTTGGTTGCTCTTTAGGTTCTGGGAGTTCTAAGGCACAACATGAGGAGATAGGTTCTGTTATCACCTAAACTGTAGTTACCCCTATGGATGGATCCAGTCATGGATGGCAATAGGGAAGGGCAACTCAAAAGGTGCAACCACGATCACCTCGACCTCCAATATATGGTTGTCACGCCAGTCGAGGCAACCTTCACTTTATGTTATCTAGCCCAGACAACAAAGGGGGAGACCCGATCTACTCCCGACAGGAGAGATCAAAACCAAGACACCAAATCAGGGTATTTCCAAGTGAAGTTAGGTGTATGGTTTATCCTAGACCTAAGGATGAAGTCACAAGTCAAGTGAGGGGTTCAATAGATGTAGCTTTGGTTCATAGTTGATGTGAGAGTGACTTACAATGTTTAAAGTGAGATCTAGGGCTAGTGTACTAGGTCAATGTCAAAAGATCCACTACCTTGGGAACCGTGTCCAATGCAGGGTTGTTTAGGGGTCAGATTGGGGCTAACTAGTACATGAGACAATCTTGACCATGGTTCATGATGTCTTCAAAGGTATAGTTCACCATGCAAAAGTCAAACCACAAGTCAATCCAACAATCTAGGAGAGTGGGTTGTCTTGGAGATAAACCAGTGCCTTGGGAATTGGGAAGTGGAGTCAAAGTAGGGTTGACTTTATGGTTTAGGACTCCTACAACATGAGATAAGTGGACAGTATAGGCCTTGATGGTTAAATGTGTCTAGATCTAGGTTTGACCCAAGTGGACCACAATCCCTTAAAACAAGGAATGCAGTCCCCAAGGCAAGATTTGACAGAGTGACAGTCTAGACCTAGGTTTTGAATTATTCTGATTCCGGATCTGCAAAAATCTCAAGTACCCAGTTCCTCGAAGTGAGTGAACTCACTTCTCCAAGGTGGTGCGACTTTCCCTAAGGAGGCTTCAATTTGGGTTTAGGTAGGTCAAATCATGTCGGATGGCATCCAAACTTTAGATCCGGGTAGATCAGTCAAGTAGGGGTATGGATCTATAATTTCGTGGCAATCCACCGGTTGGATCTTTGTAGATCTGAGTTTAAGTATTCCAAGTGGTCCAAAATGGGGATTAAATCCCTTAAAATGTGGAATGGGACCCACAAGGTGAATTTCAAGAAAGGGACAACCTGGGTGTATGTTATTTGATGTGTAGATGTCAAATCAAGTGAAAACTCAAACACCCATCAACCAGATCTAGGTCAACTTGCTCAAATGGTGAAGTGCGCCTTCCTTGGGAGAAGCTAAGTTGGCTTGGGAGAGGGGTCAAATGGAAGCCAATCCACACCAAACTATAGATCCGGGATGCCGTGGATGCTATAGAGGTGGGTTTTCAATATCATGCCCAACAACCCACTAGATCTAAGTAGATCTGAGAAAATGTAAAATGAGGGTTTTGAAATATTTAGGGTTTTAACAATTTATGAGTTATGTCAATGGATTGGATAAAGGAAAGAGAAACAAACCTGTGGATCTTACCTGGATAACCTTGTAGATGCCTTGATGATGATGATCTATGCAATCCCGATCAATTTGGAAGCTTTGAGGTAGTTTCTATGCAAATCGATTTTGTCCAAGAAGCCAATGCGCCCTCTCTCCTGCACAACAAACGTCAACAATATCAGATTTGATGCATCAAGAGATAAGACTAATGCCACAAAAGAAGTAACAGAAAGATAGCATAGATCACAATGATACTAATGATAACCCCCTGATACAAGCGAATGCCAAGAAAGTCGATTTGAAGAAGCCTTGCAAAATCGCCCTTGTTGAAGTCGCCCTCCTGTAGACAAACAATGATTTCCAAAAAGATAGATCTTACCACAATTTCCAAATGCTAGGTTGCAATAGACTTTCCAATCACCATCTAAGAACACCAGATGCAAAGGAGACCACAAGAATTTCCACAAGAATATTTTTCTATACCAATAATCCAAGAGCCAAAGACCCTTTACAATGAGAGGCTCTCTCCTTTAAATAGGAAGGAGAGGCACCAAAACCCTAACCACTTTTTGAATGAGTGGCTAAGATTAAAAGATACAAATGTCTAATCAATGGTTGAGATGAGCTCAACAACATAATACATGGATCACACATAAAATATAACATAAGTGGACAAAGTCGCCCTAGGAGAGGGGAATCCCACCAAATCATGATGACAAAATATCATAAGAGGCTCATGGTGGGTCCAAGGGGTAATTTTATCCCTCCTTGGTCAATCCCCATAGCACAATAACCAATAAATAATCATGAAAGTACCAAATCGTGCCTCCAAGGTGAAGTCGTGGTCCTCCAAGGTGAAGTCGTGGTCCTCAAAAGACCCAAAAGATCCACAGAAAGTGCCATAAGTGATGGATGCGGGCCCCGATGAAGCTGAAACTGCAGGAGGAGGTGTGGAAGGTCCCGATCTATCATCACTGATCATCCCATGCCATAACTTTGCCTCAGTAGCCCAAATCGATTTCCTCAATAGCCATTTCTACCAATCCTGAACTGCCTCGGGAAACGTGAAACTGCCCAAACTGCCTCCTGGAGTGATGGCGCTGTCAAGGTGAGGGTACCAATGTGTCCGGGAGGGGGGTAATATGGTAAAAACAAGTGGCTGGACCACCCCCTCCATCATCAGCGCCCTAGGTCAACCAGATAAAAGTCATCTCTGCTCCGACAGGGCCTCCAACAGACCAAAACTGCACTAGGACAGCCTACTGAGGCTAAATCATCACTGTAAGTGCCTGGAACTGAAAACAAACTGTCCCATTGGACTCAGAAGGTCCAAATCCATCCAAGATGTGTACTCATACACCATATGAATCTCTGCATGATCAAGATAAATATCCAATGTACCGGAACAAGGCCTATAATAATGATCTGTAAATGACCAAACACTGCTGTATCCCAAGAATCATCATCATAACCCTGTAGCTGCTGCATAGAATCATCCTGTATGTGTACATGGACCATATATCATCTATCCATATCATCATAAGGTCCAACATCTCATGTCCCATGGTCCTCCATGGTCAAACTAGGTCTAACCAAGACCAAATACAACTCAGACTATCATCCATAGCTGCTGCAAGGTGTCAAGGTCAATACATGCTTTACAATTTATTCAAATAGCTTCTATAACACAGAGTAATCATGACTGGCGATCTAAATCCAAATATATAGTGTCGTTAGTTATTATTATTACTCAGACTAGACTTTCAGGATCATACTCACTTCATAGTTGTGATCAATTTGCTAGTGAAGGGTGAAGGCTGAAATAAATGGCTAGGCTAAGGGATGACTTGACTAACTTGACTTTGTGACACTTTGGCAAGGGAAAGGGGATACACACCATAGTATATACTGAATGAGCAATAACACAGGGAATGGCGGTGTCTCACAAATGGATGAGTTGTTTAAAGAGGGTTTATTCACCTTCACAGATGCGCACAATCCATAATACAAGCAAGGCCAGCAATTGTTTAGATATAACATTTAAGTTCCATTGCTTTTTGGGCCTGAGTTTTCCATAGCCTTGATCTATGTGTGTTTACAAACACATTGCATAGATTTACATTTATTTTTAGGCTTTCTGCTGCAGGTGTGTTTTTAAGGCACTTGTTTACCTGAGCACTTCTAGGTGTGTCATGGACAGCTTGTTTACCTAGGTATTTATTTTTCCAAAAGATATAACATTTTATTTTTCATGGCCATTTTCATTTGGCATTTCTTTCATATACAAGATATAGCATTTGATTTTTTCCAGATTTTGTATTGATGGCAGCACTAAAAGTTTCAGGTTTAGCCAACACAACTTTAGTGACTAGGGGGAATTCTCAAGGAACTCCAACTCACCATAGGTAAGTTTTGTCACCAACTCAGAGCCGAGACACAATAAACAGGGAAGCTCATCCAGTACAGAGGCTACAGTGGGGAAAGATCCTCCATGTCACTAGTCAAGTAGCAAATCAAGGTAATAATCTAAAAGGTAGGCCACGGATGGATGAAGACAATGAAAAGATGAAATGATGGAGCCAACACTAGCAAGCCAGAGTATGGTGTAATGATCACCTCTATTCTCCCTAAGGAGGGTATGTACCAATGAGTATGAATAGTGAACTTCTAAGTCTGAGTAGGGACAATATAATATAAATAATAGGTCAATCAGGTCCATGTATCTATATGATCGCCAGATCATGACACTAAGTGCTAAGACATGCTATAAGAATAAGTATAAAAGCAATCTAACCATAACACAATAATATACCTGCTGAGTCATATACCTGAATGCACATCAACCTGTACCATCATCTGTCCTCTGGAACTGCTGCTGTAACTCTGGGCACTACTGACTGCTCTGTACCAATGGTATAATGGCTATATCGGGCATCTCTCTGAGTGTCCTGAAACTCAGTCATGGCATGGGGAATATAACTGCTGTCCACAATCTGATAGTGATCCAATATAGATGCTCATCTCAGCATCTCAAATGCAAGGGAACTGGCTGAATAGTGTACTGGAATGAGAAAAATAATGTATGGTAGCCCGGCTACTATATATGTGATAACATCTGGCTCCGGCTGGGACAAGTGCTCGGCTGAAGTGAGCGCTTGAGAACCTCAGAATCTCTGGTCCTCGAACTCTGCTACTCGAATCCACGATCCAGCACTCTACCATTTTATTTCCAGCTTTATTCTTGCAACCTATTTTCTGCATTCACAACATCTAAAGAAAATACCTCATGCCGCATGTGTGGGAAAAATAATAAAATCAACTGAAATGAAATCTATTCTATGTCAGAAATATAAACGCATAAAATATAAATGTAGAAAGTAAATTAAACTACTAACATAATTTGCAAAATTTGAGTTTTATTGTGCAGGAAAAGAAAAAGGTGACAGGTACTCAGTTAAACTAGGAGCTTACAAAAGAGCTTAGAGACTAAGAAGGTGCCAGACTCAATGGCTGAAAAGACTAACTACTGCCCAAGTAGGCTTATTCGGTTTCCTACCTACCCTAATCTAACCAGTCACCACAAATGTTAGGTAAAATCATAAATCCAGTGCAACCATTCATCAAATAAGTTAATAATTCTTCTTTGATTTTTGCTTAAAGAACGAGTCAAGACTAGATTAAAGATTAATGAAATAGATAGCACAACTTTCCTGACTTGTTCAAAAATTGAGAAAGGAGTTGGATGGTGCAAAATGAAATCATGCAAAGGGAAAGACTGATTACTGCAAACATCCTCCATCCAAGAATTGATAGGGTCATAAAAATTGTGCAAGTTATTATTCAAAATATATGGAGGAAAAAGATGTGATAACAAATTTAACTCCCCTTGTTTCAAAATGCTTTCCTCATCTACCTGACCAGGATATTCAATTCTGAGAGTTCTAGGAATGATGCATAAACTAAGTAGGGATAAATTGTGGAATAAAATTAAGATTGAGATTAGCCCCACTTGTTGTTTAAGGATGGAAAATCGATGAAATTGATCTTTATATACCCCTTCCAGCCACCAAGAAGATTTAAAAATGTTATTTGTTAAAGATAACTGAAAGGGAAAATAAAACTCTGTATCTCCATTTATGCGACAATACCTAGACTCTGGTTTGAAAATTTCAACATTCAAAGAGTTACCAGACCACAAATTCAAAGTAGACTTAGAAAAATTAGATGGGGGGGCGGATTGAAAATTGATTGACCCAATTTTTTTAGAAAAAGGACAGAACTTATTGCGAGCACCCCACCCCAACAATTGAAAAAGACAATCCTGAATAAAAATTGAATTGAAAAAATTATAACCATTGGATGAGTTAAGTGAAGGATTATTTCCGAGCTTCCCATAAACATTAAGATATTGATTTGAGGATTTGATTAAGGAAAACTCTTGATTAGTTTGATTCACCAACCCATCATCATGAGACTTCTCTTCAATTGATTCATCACTACATTCATATGACGATAATTTATCAGGAATAGCATTGACCAATTGATTAACAACCATTTGAACATTTTCATAAAATTGATCTCTAAAAACAGGATGATCATTGGCTTCTAAAGAAACTTGGTTGTTGTCCCTACTTTCTTCTTGAGTGTCATGGTAAGAAAAATCATCAATTACACCAGGATTATGAACAGGGATCTCAAACATATTCTCAAAAGATTCACTAATGGAAGACTCAACCATGGATGCTTCTTGATGGAAATCATTGGAATCACCCTCTTCATCTGAAACTTCTTCAGGTAATGATGATAAAATTCTCATAAGTTTCCCTCTCATGTCAATATTAAGGCAATAATCCTGAGGGGTTGAAATTTGCTCAGTGTCATACATTACCTCATCATGGGACTCAATTGGTTCAGGAGAAGAGTAATTACTTTGATAAGAACAATCGTTAGTTAACTCATTATCGTAATATTCATCATCTTCATCAAGTTGATTTTCATCAATACATTCATCGTCTGATTGCCCTTCCATAGATTCACCAATTGTTTCTTTCCATTGACTTACTAGCAATTGTTGGAACATGTCATACCCGGTGATGGATCCTGGTGCTAGATAATCAAACCATATCCGAGCATTTCCCTCTAGAGATGAACCCAGAGCCCTCATTAGAACATCCTCCTCGGTTGTTCCCAAACTATCCATATAATACCAGAGATCATACAAATGATTTATAATTGAAACACCATCGCTTCCATTGAAACGAGGTAATCTTTGCTTAAAATTGTTTGGCATAGGATGAGGTGCCCCATAAATTTTAGAGAAGTCAAAGGCTTTTAAACGACCGAAAGTTCTAGGTCGCTCAGAAGCAGCCATGGATAATAATTTTATTTTTTATTTTTTTATATTTTTATATTTATTTTTAAATTTAAGAACTTGAAAACAAAATGATACACCCCATGGGTTCTAGATAACGATAAGATCTATTTATAGGGATGTAAATGAGCTCGCTCCTCAGCGGAGTCACTATTGGGAGTCGCCAGGTAGATTTAACTCTTCTACCAAGATATGTGTCGTTTGTATATGCGGGAAGGACTAGGGCAAGCTATTGCCTCCCCGGCAGCGGCGCCAAAATGTTTGGCAAAGAGAAAGGGGAGGAGAGCTTTTAAAAAATAATATGTCGGACCAAGGTAAGCCTATTGCGTCCCCGGCAACGGCGCCAAAATGTTATCACCTAAACTGTAGTTACCCCTATGGATGGATCCAGTCATGGATGGCAATAGGGAAGGGCAACTCAAAAGGTGCAACCACGATCACCTCGACCTCCAATATATGGTTGTCACGCCAGTCGAGGCAACCTTCACTTTATGTTATCTAGCCCAGACAACAAAGGGGGAGACCCGATCTACTCCCGACAGGAGAGATCAAAACCAAGACACCAAATCAGGGTATTTCCAAGTGAAGTTAGGTGTATGGTTTATCCTAGACCTAAGGATGAAGTCACAAGTCAAGTGAGGGGTTCAATAGATGTAGCTTTGGTTCATAGTTGATGTGAGAGTGACTTACAATGTTTAAAGTGAGATCTAGGGCTAGTGTACTAGGTCAATGTCAAAAGATCCACTACCTTGGGAACCGTGTCCAATGCAGGGTTGTTTAGGGGTCAGATTGGGGCTAACTAGTACATGAGACAATCTTGACCATGGTTCATGATGTCTTCAAAGGTATAGTTCACCATGCAAAAGTCAAACCACAAGTCAATCCAACAATCTAGGAGAGTGGGTTGTCTTGGAGATAAACCAGTGCCTTGGGAATTGGGAAGTGGAGTCAAAGTAGGGTTGACTTTATGGTTTAGGACTCCTACAACATGAGATAAGTGGACAGTATAGGCCTTGATGGTTAAATGTGTCTAGATCTAGGTTTGACCCAAGTGGACCACAATCCCTTAAAACAAGGAATGCAGTCCCCAAGGCAAGATTTGACAGAGTGACAGTCTAGACCTAGGTTTTGAATTATTCTGATTCCGGATCTGCAAAAATCTCAAGTACCCAGTTCCTCGAAGTGAGTGAACTCACTTCTCCAAGGTGGTGCGACTTTCCCTAAGGAGGCTTCAATTTGGGTTTAGGTAGGTCAAATCATGTCGGATGGCATCCAAACTTTAGATCCGGGTAGATCAGTCAAGTAGGGGTATGGATCTATAATTTCGTGGCAATCCACCGGTTGGATCTTTGTAGATCTGAGTTTAAGTATTCCAAGTGGTCCAAAATGGGGATTAAATCCCTTAAAATGTGGAATGGGACCCACAAGGTGAATTTCAAGAAAGGGACAACCTGGGTGTATGTTATTTGATGTGTAGATGTCAAATCAAGTGAAAACTCAAACACCCATCAACCAGATCTAGGTCAACTTGCTCAAATGGTGAAGTGCGCCTTCCTTGGGAGAAGCTAAGTTGGCTTGGGAGAGGGGTCAAATGGAAGCCAATCCACACCAAACTATAGATCCGGGATGCCGTGGATGCTATAGAGGTGGGTTTTCAATATCATGCCCAACAACCCACTAGATCTAAGTAGATCTGAGAAAATGTAAAATGAGGGTTTTGAAATATTTAGGGTTTTAACAATTTATGAGTTATGTCAATGGATTGGATAAAGGAAAGAGAAACAAACCTGTGGATCTTACCTGGATAACCTTGTAGATGCCTTGATGATGATGATCTATGCAATCCCGATCAATTTGGAAGCTTTGAGGTAGTTTCTATGCAAATCGATTTTGTCCAAGAAGCCAATGCGCCCTCTCTCCTGCACAACAAATGTCAACAATATCAGATTTGATGCATCAAGAGATAAGACTAATGCCACAAAAGAAGTAACAGAAAGATAGCATAGATCACAATGATACTAATGATAACCCCCTGATACAAGCGAATGCCAAGAAAGTCGATTTGAAGAAGCCTTGCAAAATCGCCCTTGTTGAAGTCGCCCTCCTGTAGACAAACAATGATTTCCAAAAAGATAGATCTTACCACAATTTCCAAATGCTAGGTTGCAATAGACTTTCCAATCACCATCTAAGAACACCAGATGCAAAGGAGACCACAAGAATTTCCACAAGAATATTTTTCTATACCAATAATCCAAGAGCCAAAGACCCTTTACAATGAGAGGCTCTCTCCTTTAAATAGGAAGGAGAGGCACCAAAACCCTAACCACTTTTTGAATGAGTGGCTAAGATTAAAAGATACAAATGTCTAATCAATGGTTGAGATGAGCTCAACAACATAATACATGGATCACACATAAAATATAACATAAGTGGACAAAGTCGCCCTAGGAGAGGGGAATCCCACCAAATCATGATGACAAAATATCATAAGAGGCTCATGGTGGGTCCAAGGGGTAATTTTATCCCTCCTTGGTCAATCCCCATAGCACAATAACCAATAAATAATCATGAAAGTACCAAATCGTGCCTCCAAGGTGAAGTCGTGGTCCTCCAAGGTGAAGTCGTGGTCCTCAAAAGACCCAAAAGATCCACAGAAAGTGCCATAAGTGATGGATGCGGGCCCCGATGAAGCTGAAACTGCAGGAGGAGGTGTGGAAGGTCCTGATCTATCATCACTGATCATCCCATGCCATAACTTTGCCTCAGTAGCCCAAATCGATTTCCTCAATAGCCATTTCTACCAATCCTGAACTGCCTCGGGAAACGTGAAACTGCCCAAACTGCCTCCTGGAGTGATGGCGCTGTCAAGGTGAGGGTACCAATGTGTCCGGGAGGGGGGTAATATGGTAAAAACAAGTGGCTGGACCACCCCCTCCATCATCAGCGCCCTAGGTCAACCAGATAAAAGTCATCTCTGCTCCGACAGGGCCTCCAACAGACCAAAACTGCACTAGGACAGCCTACTGAGGCTAAATCATCACTGTAAGTGCCTGGAACTGAAAACAAACTGTCCCATTGGACTCAGAAGGTCCAAATCCATCCAAGATGTGTACTCATACACCATATGAATCTCTGCATGATCAAGATAAATATCCAATGTACCGGAACAAGGCCTATAATAATGATCTGTAAATGACCAAACACTGCTGTATCCCAAGAATCATCATCATAACCCTGTAGCTGCTGCATAGAATCATCTTGTATGTGTACATGGACCATATATCATCTATCCATATCATCATAAGGTCCAACATCTCATGTCCCATGGTCCTCCATGGTCAAACTAGGTCTAACCAAGACCAAATACAACTCAGACTATCATCCATAGCTGCTGCAAGGTGTCAAGGTCAATACATGCTTTACAATTTATTCAAATAGCTTCTATAACACAGAGTAATCATGACTGGCGATCTAAATCCAAATATATAGTGTCGTTAGTTATTATTATTACTCAGACTAGACTTTCAGGATCATACTCACTTCATAGTTGTGATCAATTTGCTAGTGAAGGGTGAAGGCTGAAATAAATGGCTAGGCTAAGGGATGACTTGACTAACTTGACTTTGTGACACTTTGGCAAGGGAAAGGGGATACACACCATAGTATATACTGAATGAGCAATAACACAGGGAATGGCGGTGTCTCACAAATGGATGAGTTGTTTAAAGAGGGTTTATTCACCTTCACAGATGCGCACAATCCATAATACAAGCAAGGCCAGCAATTGTTTAGATATAACATTTAAGTTCCATTGCTTTTTGGGCCTGAGTTTTCCATAGCCTTGATCTATGTGTGTTTACAAACACATTGCATAGATTTACATTTATTTTTAGGCTTTCTGCTGCAGGTGTGTTTTTAAGGCACTTGTTTACCTGAGCACTTCTAGGTGTGTCATGGACAGCTTGTTTACCTAGGTATTTATTTTTCCAAAAGATATAACATTTTATTTTTCATGGCCATTTTCATTTGGCATTTCTTTCATATACAAGATATAGCATTTGATTTTTTCCAGATTTTGTATTGATGGCAGCACTAAAAGTTTCAGGTTTAGCCAACACAACTTTAGTGACTAGGGGGAATTCTCAAGGAACTCCAACTCACCATAGGTAAGTTTTGTCACCAACTCAGAGCCGAGACACAATAAACAGGGAAGCTCATCCAGTACAGAGGCTACAGTGGGGAAAGATCCTCCATGTCACTAGTCAAGTAGCAAATCAAGGTAATAATCTAAAAGGTAGGCCACGGATGGATGAAGACAATGAAAAGATGAAATGATGGAGCCAACACTAGCAAGCCAGAGTATGGTGTAATGATCACCTCTATTCTCCCTAAGGAGGGTATGTACCAATGAGTATGAATAGTGAACTTCTAAGTCTGAGTAGGGACAATATAATATAAATAATAGGTCAATCAGGTCCATGTATCTATATGATCGCCAGATCATGACACTAAGTGCTAATACATGCTATAAGAATAAGTATAAAAGCAATCTAACCATAACACAATAATATACCTGCTGAGTCATATACCTGAATGCACATCAACCTGTACCATCATCTGTCCTCTGGAACTGCTGCTGTAACTCTGGGCACTACTGACTGCTCTGTACCAATGGTATAATGGCTATATCGGGCATCTCTCTGAGTGTCCTGAAACTCAGTCATGGCATGGGGAATATAACTGCTGTCCACAATCTGATAGTGATCCAATATAGATGCTCATATCAGCATCTCAAATGCAAGGGAACTGGCTGAATAGTGTACTGGAATGAGAAAAATAATGTATTGTAGCCCGGCTACTATATATGTGATAACAGGTTCTTCAACTATATCATCTTCTTGCTCCCATGGCTCTTCTTCTAAAAGGATTCTTCCAAAGTCTTCATCATAAGATAAGTCATTTATAAAATTGATGTTTTCTGGTTGGTCATCATGGTCAATGGTGTCAGAGGGTTCTTCTTCTTCTTCATCACACCAATTGACTTCCTTCTTCTCAGAGTTTTCTGGATACTCAGGTCGTCGCCTATCCCTATCCCCATCAGGCCTTCTATTACTATTCCAATAAGGTTTAGGGCCATAAGGATTTCTATGTCTTTCAGGGTCATTCAAACTTGCCACATTCTTTGTTAGGACAGTTAATTGTTTCATCATTTCTTGCATGACTTCTAAAGTGTCCTTGGATTCCTTTGGCACACTCACAGGTTCCTTTGGTTTTCGGAGTCTAGGGTCAGATCTGGAAGTGGATGGGGTAAATTGATCAAAAAAGTTTTGTTTCCCCATGGATGCTACATTTTGCTCAGCCATCTTAGCATTTGATTGAGCGGTCTTTAAGTCATTTGGGCTTTTATCCTTTAGCTGATAACCAACCCATCCCTCAAAAGCATTCAAGTAGTGAATCACAACTGCTTGATCTTTTGGTCTAATTTCTTCAGGGATAACAACTACAGTCTTGTCAAATCTTATGTTAAACTCATGGACTGTTTCATTTTCTCTCTTCTTAATGTCAAACAGTTGATGTAAGAGAAATTTCCCATCTAACTTTCGGGACCACTCACTATTTAGCTTGTTGACAAAGTTGTCATACCCATCAATGGATGAAGCAGGCAACCTGTCAAACCACTTCCTAACATCTCCTTCCAAGGACGCCAGGAGACCCCTCATGAACACATCTTCGTCAGATGCTCCATATGCTTCCATGTGTTCCCATACTTTATCAATGTGGTCTTCAATTGATATAGCAGATATTCCATCAAATCTGGGAACCTTTTCAAAATTCTTTTCAGGCATGTCGTGGGGTGCACCCTGGATTTGGGAAAAGTCTAAAGGAGATGGTTTTGCCTTTCTTCCAAAGATCCTAGGAGCTTGTGGTGGAGGAACATTCTGGTTTCCCGGGTTTGTTCCGGCCATTGGATTTGGTAAGTTTGTGTTTAAGTTTGAACTAGGAGATGAGGGAGGAACCGAATTAATCAAAGGGGATCCTGAAGCTCTGTTTGGAGAATCGTTAACCAATTTCCAAAGGAAGTTAGATGGTTGTGCTTTAGGATCTCTTTTACGATATGTAATTGGGGTTCCTTCAACTTGATTTAAGTTTACTTTACTTCTTGTGTTGTAAGGATGTAAATGAGCTCGCTCCTCAGCGGAGTCACGATTGGGAGTCGCCAGGTAGATTTAAACTCTTCTACCAAGATATGTGTCGTTGTATATGCAGGAGAGAGTGAGTAACGACTACTAGCCCTATGTTTTCAATACCAAAATGTTGGGCAAAGAGAATGGAAGGGCTTTTAAGAAAAGTATGTCAGACCAGGGTAAGCCTATGCCCTCCCTGGCAACGGCGCCAAAATGTTTGACAAAGGGAAAGGGGAGGAGAGCTTTAACAAAAATAATATATCGAACCAGGGTAAGCCTATGCCTTCCTCGGCAACGGCGCCAAAATGTTGTCACCTAAACTGTAGTTACCCCTATGGATGGATCCAGTCATGGATGGCAATAGGGAAGGGCAACTTCAAAAGGTGCAACCACGATCACCTCGACCTCCAATATATGGTTGTCACGCCAGTCGAGGCAACCTTCGCTTTATGTTATCTAGCCCAGACAACAAAGGGGGAGACCCGATCTACTCCCGACAGGAGAGATCAAAACCAAGACACCAAATCAGGGTATTTCTAAGTGTGTGGTTTATCCTAGACCTAAAGATGAAGTCACAAGCCAAGTGGGGGGTTCAATAGGTATAGCTTTGGTTCATAGTTGATGTGAGAGTGACTTACAATGTTTGAAGTGAGATCTAGGATGAGTGTACTAGTTCAATGTTGGAAGACCCACTGCCTTGGGAACTGTGTCCAATGCAGGGTAGTTTAAGGGTTGAATTGGGGCTAACTAGTACAAGTGACAAGCTTGACCATGATACATGATAGCTTCAAGGGTTTAGTTCACCATGCAAAAGTCAAACCACAAGTCAATCCAACAATCTAGGAAAGTTGAATTAACTTGGAGAGAGACCAGTGCCTTGGGAATTGGGAAGTGGAGTCAAAGTAGGGTTGACTTGTGGTTTAGGACTCCTAGTACTTGGGACAAATGGGCAATAGAGGTCTTGATGGATGAATGTGTCTAGATCTAGGTTTGACCCAAGTGGACCACAATCCCTTAAAACAAGGAATGCTGTCCCCAAGGCAAGATTTGACAAAGTGACACTCTAGACCTAGGTTTTGAATTATTCCCGTTCCAAATCCGCAAGAATCTCAAGTACCCACGTCCTAGAAGTGGACAAACTCACTTCTCCAAGGTGGTGCGACTTTACCCAAGGAGGCTGAAAAGGTGGGTTAGGTGGGTCAAGACAAGTCCGATGGCATCCAAACTTTAGATCCGGGTAGGTTGGTCAGGTAGGAGTGTGGATCTATAATTTCACGGCAATCCGACGGTTAGATCTTTCTATATCTGAGTTTAAGTACACCTAATGGTCCAAAATGGGGATTAAATCCCTTAAAATGTGGAATAGGGCCCACAAGGTGAATTTCAGAAAAGTGAAAATCTGGGTGTATGTTATTTGATGTGTAGATTATGGATCAAGCGGGATCTCAAACAACCACCACCTAGATCTAGGTCAACTCACAACCACCAGGAAGTGCGCCTTGCTTGGGAGAAGCTAAGTTGGCTTGGGAAGGGGATCAAACGGAAGCCAATCCTCACCAAACTATAGATCCGGGATGCCATGGATACTATAGAGGTGGGTTTTCAATATTATGCCCAACAACCCACTAGATCTAAGTAGATCTGAGAAAATGTAAAATGGGGGTTTTAAGATATTTAGGGTTTTAACAATTTATGAGCTATGTCAATGGATTGGATAAAGGAAAGAGAAACAAACCTGTGGATCTTACTTGGGTAACCTTGTAGATGCCTTGATGATGATGATCTATGCAAACCCGATCAATTTGAGAAGCTTTGTGGTAGTACTCTATGCAAGTCGATTTGGTCCAAGAAGCCAATGCGCCCTCTCTCCTGCACAACAAACGTCAACAATATCAGATTTGATGCATCAAGAGATAAGACTAATGCCACAAGAGAAGTAACAGAAAGATAGCATAGATCACAATGAAGCTAATGATAACTCCCTGATACAAGCGAATGCCAAGAAAGTCGATTTGAAGAAGCCTTGCAAAATCGCCTTTGTTGAAGTCGCCCTCCTGTAGACAAACAATGATTTCCAAAAAAGATAGATCTTACCACAATTTCCAAATGCTAGGTTGCAGTAGACTTTCCAATCACCATCTAAGAACACCAGATGCAAAGGAGACCACAAGAATTTCCACAAGAATATTTTTCTATACCAATAATCCAAGAGCCAAAGACCCCTTACAATGAGAAGCTCTCTCCTTTAAATAGGAAGGAGAGGCACCAAAACCCTAACCACTTTTTGAATGAGTGGCTAAGATTAAAAGATACAAATGTCTAATCAATGGTTGAGATGAGCTCAACAATATAATACATGGATCACAAATAAAATATAATGTAAGTGGACAAAATCGCCCTAGAAGAGGGGAATCCCACCAAATCATGATGATAAAATATCATAAGAGGCTTATGGTGGGTCCAAGGGGTAATTTTATCCCTCCTTGGTCAATCCCCATAGCACAATAACCAATAAATAATCATGAATGTACCAAATCGTGCCTCCATAGTCAAGTCGTGGTCCTCAAAAGACCTCAGAAATCCACAAAAAGTGCCATAAGTGGTGGATGCGGGCCCCGATGAAGCTGAAACTGCTGGAGAAGGTGTGGAAGACCCCGATTTATCATCACTGATCATCCCATGCCATAACATTGCCTCAGTAGCCCAAATCGATTTCCTCAATAGCCATTTCTACCAATCCTGAAATGCCTCGGGAAGCGTGAAACTGCCCCAAACAGCCTCCTGGAGTGCTGGCGCTGTCAAGGTGAGGGCACCAGTGTGTCCGGGAGGGGGGTAATATGGTAAAAACAAGTGGCTGGACCACCCCCTCCATCATGAGCGCCCTAGGTCAACCGGATAAAAATCACATCTGCTCCGACAGGGCCTTCGACAGACCAAAACTGCACTGGGACAGCCTACTGAGGCTCAATCATCACTGTAGGTGCCCGAAACTGAAAACAAACTATCCCATTGGACTCAGAAGGTCCAAATCTATCCAAGATGTGTACTCATACACCATATGAGTCTCTGCATGATCAAAATAAATATCCAATGTACCGGAACAAGGCCAATAATAATGATCTGTAAATGACCAAACACTGCTGTACCCCAAGAATCATCATCATAACCCTGTAGCTGCTGCATAGAATCATCATGTATGTGTACATAGACCATATATCATCTATCCATATCATCATAAGGTCTAACATCTCATGTCCCATGGTCCTCCATGGTCAAACTAGGTCTAACCAAGACCAAATATAACTCAGACCATCATCCAAGGCTGCTGCAAAGTGTCAAGGTTAATACATGCTCTACAACTTATTCAAATAGCAATTATAACACATAATGATCATAACTGGCGATCTACATCCAAATATATAGTGTCGTTAATTATTATTATTACTCAGACTAGACTTTCAGGATCATACTCACTTCATAGTTGTGATCAATTTGCTAGTGAAGGGTGAAGGCTAAATTAACTGGCTAGGCTAAGGGATGACTTGACTGACTTGACTTTGTGACACTTTGGCATGGGAAAGGGAATGCACACCATAGTATATACTGAATGAGCAATAACACAGGGAATGGCGGTGTCTCACAAATGGATGAGTTGTTTAAAGAGGGTTTATTCACCTTCACAGATGCGCACAATCCATAATACAAATAAGGCCAGCAATTGTTTAGATATAGCATTTAAGTTCCATTGCTTTTTGGGCCTGAGGTTTCCATAGCCTTGATCTATGTGTGTTTACAAACACATTGCATAGATTTACATTTATTTTAGGCTTTTTGCTGCAGGTGTGTTTTTAAGGCACTTGTTTACCTGAGCACTTCTAGGTGTGTCATGGACAGCTTGTTTACCTAGGTATTTATTTTCCAAAAGATATAACATTTTATTTTCATAGCCATTTTCATTTGGCATGCCTCTCATTCATGTGTGTTTAGAAACACATTGCATGAATGGGCTTTTCATACAAGATATAGCATTTCATTTTTTCCAGATTTTGTATTCATGGCAGCACCAAAAGTTTCAGGTTTAGCCAACATAACTTAAGTGATTAGGGGGAATTCCAAGGAACTCCAACTCACCATAGGTAAGTTTTGTCACCAACTCAGAGCCGAGACACAATAAACAGGGAAGCTCATCCAATACAGAGGCTACAGTGGGGAGAAGTCCTCCATGTCACTAGTCAAGTAGTAAGTCAAGGTGATAATCTAAAAAGGTAGGCCATGGACGGATGAAGACAATGAAATGATGGAGCCAACACTAGCAAGCCAAGGTATGGTGGAATGATCACCTCTATTCTCCCTAAGGAGGGTACTGTTATCACCTAAACTGTAGTTACCCCTATGGATGGATCCAGTCATGGATGGCAATAGGGAAGGGCAACTGGAAAGGTGCAACCACGATCACCTCGACCTCCAATATGTATATGGTTGTCACGCCAGTCGAGGCAACCTTCGCTTTATGTTATCTAGCCCAGACAACAAAGGGGGAGACCCGATCTACTCCCGACAGGAGAGATCAAAACCAAGACACCAAATCAAGGTATTTCTAAATGAAGTTAGGTGTATGGTTTATCCTAGACCTAAGGACGAAGTCACAAGCCAAATGAGGGGTTTAATAGGTGTAGCTTTGGTTCATAATTAAATGTAAGAGTGACTTATAATGTTTGTAGTGAGATCTAGGGCTAGTGTACTAGTTCAATATCAAAGGATCCACTGCCTTGGGAACCGTGTCCAATGCAGGGTAGTTTATGGATTTAATTGGGGCTAACTAGTACAAGTGACAAGTTTGACCATATTTCATGATAGCTTCAAGGGTATAGTTCACCATGCAAAAGTCAAACCACAAGTCAATCCAACATTCTAGGAAAGTTGAGTTAACTTGGAGAGAGGCCAGTGCCTTGGGAATTGGGAAGTGGAGTCAGAGTAGGGTTGACTTGAGGTTTAGGACTCCTAGTACTTGGGACAAGTGGACAATACAGTTCTTGATGGATGAATGTGTCTAGATCTAGGTTTGACCCAAGTGGACCACAATCCCTAAAAACAAGGAATGCAATCCCCAAGGCAAGATTTGACAAAGTGACAGTCTAGACCTAGGTTTTGAATTATTCTGATTCCGGATCTGCAAGAATCTCAAGTACCCAGTTCCTTGAAGTGAGTGAACTCACTTCTCCAAGGTGGTGCGACTTTCCCTAAGGAGGCTTCAATCGGGGTTTAGGTGGGTCAAATCATGTCGGATGGCATCCAAACTTTAGATCCAGGTAGATCAGTCAAGTAGGGGTATGGATCTATAATTTCGTGGCAATCCACCGGTTAGATCTTTGTAGATCTGAGTTTAAGTGTTCCAAGTGGTCCAAAATGGGGATTAAATCCCTTAAAATGTGGAATGGGGCCCACAAGGTGAATTTCAAGAAAGGGACAACCTGGGTGTATGTTATTTGAAGTGTAGATGTCAAATCAAGTGGAATCTCAAACACCCATCGACTAGATCTAGGTCAACCAGCTCAAATGGTGAAGTGCGCCTTCCTTGGGAGAAGCTAGGTTGGCTTGGGAGAGGGGTCAAACGGAAGCCAATCCACACCAAACTATAGATCCGGGATGCCGTGGATGCTATAGAGGTGGGTTTTCAATATCATGCCCAACAACCTAATAGATCTAAGTAGATCTGAGAAAATGTAAAATGAGGGTTTTAAGATATTTAGGGTTTTAACAATTTATGTATTATGTCAATGGATTGGATAAAGGAAAGAGAAACAAACCTGTGGATCTTACCTGGATAACCTTGTAGATGCCTTGATGATGATGATCTATGCAAACCCGATCAATTTGGAAGCTTTGAGGTAGTCTCTATGCAAATCGATTTTGTCCAAGAAGCCAATGCGCCCTCTCTCCTGCACAACAAACGTCAACAATATCAGATTTGATGCATCAAGAGATAAGACTAATGCCACAAAAGAAATAACAGAAAGATAGCATAGATCACAATGATACTAATGATAACCCCCTGATACAAGCGAATGCCAAAAAAGTCGATTTGAAGAAGCCTTGCAAAATCGCCCTTGTTGAAGTCGCCCTCCTGTAGACAAACAATGATTTCCAAAAAAGATAGATCTTGCCACAAATTTCCAAATGCTAGGTTGCAATAGACTTTCCAATCACCATCTAAGAACACCAGATGCAAAGGAGACCACAAGAATTTCCACAAGAATATTTTTCTATACCAATAATCCAAGAGCCAAAGACCCTTTACAATGAGAGGCTCTCTCCTTTAAATAGGAAGGAGAGGCACCAAAACCCTAACCACTTTTTGAATGAGTGGCTAAGATTAAAAGATACAAATGTCTAATCAATGGTTGAGATGAGCTCAACAACATAATACATGGATCACACATAAAATATAACATAAGTGGACAAAGTCGCCCTAGGAGAGGGGAATCCCACCAAATCATGATGACAAAATATCATAAGAGGCTCATGGTGGGTCCAAGGGGTAATTTTATCCCTCCTTGGTCAATCCCCATGGCACAATAACCAATAAATAATCATGAAAGTACCAAATCGTGCCTCCAAGGTGAAGTCGTGGTCCTCCAAGGTGAAGTCGTGGTCCTCAAAAGACCCCTAAAATCCACAGAAAGTGCCATAAGTGATGGATGCGGGCCCCGATGAAGCTGAAACTGCAGGAGGAGGTGTGGAAGGTCCCGATCTATCATCACTGATCATCCCATGCCATAACTTTGCCTCAGTAGCCCAAATCGATTTCCTCAATAGCCATTTCTACCAATCCTGAAATGCCTCGGGAAACGTGAAACTGCCCAAACTGCCTCCTGGAGTGATGGCGCTGTCAAGGTGAGGGTGCCAATGTGTCCGGGAGGGGGGTAATATGGTAAAAACAAGTGGCTGGACCACCCCCTCCATCATCAGCGCCCTAGGTCATCCGGATAAAAGTCATCTCTGCTCCGACAGGGCCTCCAATAGACCAAAACTGCACTAGGACAGCCTACTAAGGCTAAATCATCACTGTAAGTGCCCGGAACTGAAAACAAACTGTCCCATTGGACTCAGAAGGTCCAAATCCATCCAAGATGTGTACTCATACACCATATGAATCTCTGCATGATCAAAATAAATATCCAATGTACCGGAACAAGGCCAATAATAATGATCTGTAAATGACCAAACACTGCTGTATCCCAAGAATCATCATCATAACCCCATAGCTGCTGCATAGAATCATCCTGTATGTGTACATGGACCATATATCATCTATCCATATCATCATAAGATCCAACATCTCATGTCCCATGGTCCTCCATGGCCAAACTAGGTCTAACCAAGACCAAATACAACTCAGACTATCATCCATAGCTGCTGCAAGGTGTCAAGGTTAATACATGCTTTACAATTTATTCAAATAGCTTCTATAACACAGAGTAATCATGACTGGCGATCTAAATCCAAATATATAGTGTCGTTAGTTATTCTTATTACTCAGACTAGACTTTCAGGATCATATTCACTTCATAGTTGTGATCAATTTGCTAGTGAAGGGTGAAGGCTGAAATAAATGGCTAGGCTAAGGGTTGACTTGACTAACTTGACTTTGTGACACTTTGGCAAGGGAAAGGGAATACACACCATAGTATATACTGAATGAGCAATAACACAGGGAATGGCGGTGTCTCACAAATGGATGAGTTGTTTAAAGAGGGTTTATTCACCTTCACAGATGCGCACAATCCATAATACAAGCAAGGCCAGCAATTATTTAGATATAACATTTAAGTTCCATTGCTTTTTGGGCCTGAGGTTTCCATAGCCTTGATCTATGTGTGTTTACAAACACATTGCATAGATTTACATTTATTTTTAGGCTTTCTGCTGCAGGTGTGTTTTTAAGGCACTTGTTTACCTGAGCACTTCTAGGTGTGTCATGGACAGCTTGTTTACCTAGGTATTTATTTTTCCAAAAGATATAACATTTTATTTTTCATGGCCATTTTCATTTGGCATTTCTTTCATATACAAGATATAGCATTTGATTTTTCCAGATTTTGTATTGATGGCAGCACTAAAAGTTTCAGGTTTAGTCAACACAACTTTAGTGACTAGGGGGAATTCTCAAGGAACTCCAACTCACCATAGGTAAGTTTTGTCACCAACTCAGAGCCGAGACACAATAAACAGGGAGGCTCATCCAATACAGAGGCTATAGTGGGGAAAGGTCCTCCATGTCACTAGTCAAGTAGCAAATCAGGGTAATAATCTAAAAGGTAGGCCACGGATGGATGAAGACAATGAAATGATGGAGCCAACACTAGCAAGCCAGAGTATGGTGTAATGATCACCTCTATTCTCCCTAAGGAGGGTATGTACCAATGAGTATGAATAGTGAACTTCTAAGTCTGAGTAGGGACAATATGATATAAATAATAGGTCAACCAGGTCCATGTATCTATATGATCGCCAGATCATGACACTAAGTGCTAAGACATGCTATAAGAATAAGTATAAAAGCAATCTAACCATAACACAATAATATACCTGCTGAGTCATATACCTGAATGCACATCAACCTGTACCATCATCTGTCCTCTGGAACTGCCGCTGTAACTCTGGGCACTACGGTCTGCTCTGTACCAATGGCATAATGGCTATATCGGGCATCTCTCTGAGTGTCCTGAAACTCAGTCATGGCATGGGAAATATAACTGCTGTCCACAATCTAATAGTGATCCAATATAGATGCTCATCTCAGCATCTCAAATGTAAGGGAACTGGCTGAATAGTGTACTGGAATGAGAAAAATAATGTATGGTAGCCCGGCTACTATATATGTGATAACAGGTACATACCAATGAGTATTAATAGTGAACTTCTAAGTCTGAGTAGGGACAATATAATATATATATAGATCAACCAGGTCCAAATATCTATATGATCGCCAGATCATGACACTAAGTGCTAAGACATGCTATAAGAATAAGTATAAAAGCAATCTAACCATAACACCATGATATATCTGCTGAGTCATATACCTGAAAGCTCATCAACCTGTACCATCATCTGTCCTCTGAAACTGCTGCTGCAACTCTGGGCACTACTGACTACTCTGTACCAATGGTATAATGGCTATATCGGTCATCTCTCTGAGTGTCCTGAAACTCAGTCATGGCATGGGGAATACAACTGCTGTCCACAATCTGATAGTGATCCAATATAGATGCTCATCTCAGCATCTCAAATGTAGGGGAACTGGCTGAATAGTGTAGTGGCATCAGAAAAATAATGTATGGTAGCCCGGCTACTATAAATGTGATAACACGTCCCTTGGCCACTGACTAACTAAGATAGATATGCAAGGTAATGTTTAGCAACACCATTTTTGTTGACTAAGCATCCTTTAGATATAACATTTAAGATTTGATGCTATAGTGTTTAGAAATACTGTTTGTAGGAATACTTGGTTTCGAGGACTAGAGGAGAACAATAGTTGTGACTAAAATCACACACTCTAGAGACGAGACATAATGCAAACTTGGAATCTATCCAACATAGAGGTCTAGGTGGGGGATACCTCGAGATCACTAGCTAAGGTGTAAGTCGAGATAAAACCAAAACTGGAATATAAAGGATGGATGGAGAAATGAATGATGATTCCATGGATAGCAAAAGGACCTAAAATAAGGGAATAAACAAATTAGTACTTCATAGAATAACGGTATGACCAACGAGTATACACAAGAACCTCCTACCAATAATAACTAACTACTTCTACTCTAAACAACAAGTAAGCATCAAATACGATAGAGTCAGTAACCCTCATAATATACCCAGTCATAAACTACCTAGATAAGAGGAAGAGCACATCAACAACTCATATGTATAAAAATATACATGTTGGATCATATACCCGAGTCCCTGATCTGAACTTCCTGAAACACACTGAAGCACTGCATCTGGGTATAACATGGGCTCTAAAAATCAACCTGCGCTGAGTGATGGTAGAATGGCTATCTCAGTTAGGGACCTGGGGTCATGGGGCTGAGTCCTGGCATGATACTGTAACTGTGCAAACTCTGGATCCAGTGAATGTATACAAGTGATCGTCATAATGCTGCTCATCATCAGCTGATATCCTCACAGTGTGCAAAAAGGACTGGCTAAAAAATATACTAAAAACTGATTTGCAATCATGGTAGCCCGGATACTATGGATGCGACAACATCTAGCTCTAGCTGGGATAAGTACTCTAAGGGAGAGATTGCTTGAGAACCTTAGAAATATCTGGTCCACAACACTCATTGCATCAATCATCAATGCTATACTCGAGTTCTGCATCATCATCAAAATATGTACCTAGTATATGCAAAATGCAAAGATTTCTACCAATCTCACAGATAGGTCGTCACTAACATCATATAAATATAAACTAAGCATAAATAAAGATGTTGAAAATAAAAGATACTTAATGTAAAATACTGAAATAAAATGATGATCGAATATCTAACAAGTTTTATTTTGCTGCAGGAAATAAAGAAAACTAGGAAAGCAAAAGGACAAAACGGACCAGACTCAATGGTGAATAAAATAAAAACAAGGTGCCAGACTCAATGGCACATGTAACTAACTACTGCTCAAGTGAGCTTATTCGGATTCCTACCTACCCTATGCTAAACATGCAAGGGAAGTCTCTATCCCGAAGAGACAAGCAGGTAGTAATGTTTCAATAAAAACCCGTTTACTGGAAACTCCAATTCATCGCCATCCAAGGTTTCTAACCATACTGAACATTTTCCTGCTATAATGGTAACTCAATAAGGACCCATCCACAGTTTCTCAATCTTTCCATGATTTCCTGGTTTTTATTTATTTGCATCCCAGAGCAAGACTATATCACCTACCCCAAATTTCACATTTCTAGTCCTTTTATCAAAAGTTTCTTTAATCCTTTCTTTCTCTATGACCATTCTATTCCAAGCTTCTCTTCTAGTTCCATCCAATTCCACTAATTTGTCAATCCTTTCTTGCACGGCTTCTTGTTCTGAGGAACATTGTTGTAATAATTCATAAACCAGAATCTAGAGATTTATAGGAAGTCTGTAGTTTTGGCCCTATACTAATTCAAATAGAGCTTTTCCAGTTATCCTCTTAACAGTTGTCCTATCTTCCCAAAGAGCATACTTAAGCTTATTATCCCAACTTCTCTTATTCTCGCCAACCATTCGTTTCAAAATCCATATTAGATTCTTATTGCTTGATTCTTCTAGACCATTTCCTTGGGGGATGATAATTAGAGGAATGAGACAAGGTGATTCCATGATTCAAACAGAAAGTGGACAATTCAATCTTACTAAAATCCTTCACATTGTCTGTGGTGATTTTCAAAGGGAACCCATACCTAGACACTATGTTTTCTTCTAAGAAATTAACTACCACCTCCGCATTTTCCTTTTTGGTAGGAATTGCTTCGACCCAGCAGGTGAAATAATCAATACATGTCAATATATTTTTATAACCATTGGATGAACTTGGATCAAAAGGTCCAACAAAATCCATTCCCCAATGCTGAAAAGGGGCCTCAATAATAACTGGAGACAAAGGAAGGGATAGTAATATGGGATTTCCTGAGAAAATTTGACATTCTTGGCAGACCCTAACAAAAGCATGCACATCCTTAAACAGTGTGGGCCAATAATACCCATCTTGCATGATCTTTGCAGCTGTGGTTCTGGGTGCATAATGACCACCACACACTCCTGCATGCATTTTTGTGATAATATTTTGAGATTCATCAAGATTTACACATTTCAAGATAATTCCATCTAGTTTTCTCCATCCTATCCCGTATTTTGTTAACACATACTTGGAGTCCTTCAATCTCAGGGCTCCTCTTTGATGATCTAGTAAATGATTGAGACAAGTCAATTTCTTGAGATAGAAAATAATGTCTTTATACCATTCATGTTCTTCATCTATATAGAAAATTAGTGCATTATCACCTCCCATTACTTCATTTTACGATTTGGATTTGGTTAAGAGTTGTGCTAACCCTTGCCCCTTTATTATCTTGATTGGTTTTATCTCAATGTCATATTCTTGAATTCGAGATATCCAGTTTCCTCTAACCTCAATACCATCACGTTGATATAAAAGATCTTTAACTTCTTGGTAAGGGACATAAGCCAATATCTTTGAATATCCAATCTATGTCCTGGAATTTTTCAAGGATTTGACCAAGGCACAATCTTGCTTTTCAGTGGTTGTGTAATTTAGCTCAACATCCCTAAGAGTTTTTCTCATAAAGGAAACATTATGCTCATGATTCTCTTCATTCTTTTGCATCAAGACACCAGCTATAGTGTCCTCTGACGCATATGAGTAAATTAGGAATTCCTTATTATAATTAGGACACACTAACACATTGTTGAATATTGTAACTTCTAAGAATATTATATTTGTATATTATTTATTCCGGAGATGTTCCATACCTCCGATGTGATTATACTATGAATCCGGAGATGTTTATTCCTCCGAATTGGTTGTGGTAACTACGGTTATTAGACCCACCATGTGGGGGTCGGCCCAGTCAGTTATAATAGGGTATTAAACCTAATGGTTAAATACGAGCCTACATGTACTTGTGTAAAATACATGTCAGTGTAGTGTATAAATAGAGGAGGTATGTTCCTCATTTAATACACACACACACTTGAGAGAGGCGCACTTGTGGAGGAGAGGTCTGCTATGGTGGAGAAGGAGATTATGTCTTTGGTTTGCATCTTTGTATATTGCTGGTCATCTATATTGAGGAAGCTTTACTGGGTTTTCTACCCCATGAGGGTTTCCCAGGATAAATCTGTGTCTCTTGTGTTTATGCTATGCTTGTTGTTTCTTCAGTGATCCTGTATATGCTATTATTGTGAAATGGAATGTAATGCTTCTATTTTCTGTCTTAGCATATTAAATTTTAACATGGTATCAGAGCTAACCTGAAGGAAGACAAGGTATGGCACTTATGACACTTGCTTTACTTACGACAATTTGAAGGTTAGGGTTTTACATAGCAAAAACCAGTCATCGTGGAACTTTCGCTATAAATCTATTTCTGCGAAGGGTCAGGGTCTGAAAAGTTTACAGGTCGAAGATAATATCCCCAGGTACCTTGTGTCCAAAGGGTACCCTCAGATTCGTTGTACTTTATAAGTTATGATCAGTACAAGTTAGGGTTTCTGCCTCTTCCAGATCTCAGTCAAAATCAGGTCACCTTGGCAAAAAGGTCATAACTTGGGCTAGGAAGCTCCAAATGAAATTTCGTAAAAAGTGAAAGGTAGTACAGAGACTGTACTATCTCAGGAAACTTTTTCAGAGGCCGAAGGTGAACCAGTGACACGTGGCACGCTGTACAAGTTCGCTCTCCTGTTTTATCCCATAAACAGGTCACGTTGCGACACTTGGCATAACTCTCTCTCAGAGAGTCCAATTGAGGTCAGACCTGTCAAGATGGAAAGATAACAGGGCGAGCTATCTCAGGAAAAGTTTTCAGAGGCCGAAGTTAAAACAGTGACACGTGGCACGCCGTACAAGTTCGCTCTCCTGTTTTATCCAATAAACAGGTCACGTTGCGACACTTGGCATAACTCTCTCTCAGAAAATCCAATTGAGGTCAAACCTGTCAGGATGGAAAGATGACAGGTCAGGCTACTGCAAAAAAAAGTTTTCAGACCCTGTGGAGAAGAAATTTCAGAGTTATAGCAGAAACAATCAGGTGCATATTTCTGTCAAAACAGAATTATTTTTGGAGCACCTTTATTCATGGCTTCCGGAATTTAGGGTTTCGGAGAAAGTTAGAATTTTTGGAATCGGAGTCCACAGCTGAATGCTACTCAGGAAAATTGAAATTTAGAGACCAAGATCGAATTTTTGGTTGGGTAGAAGACCGGGCTTCATCAAACCCTAGTTCGGGTTCCTTTCCAGAAGATCCAGAAGTTTCGAAGGCAATTTTGAGGGTTCAAATTTTGGAGATTTCAAAATTGAAGAATGCTAGGTTGATCAGCTCAGCAAGACACATTCTTCCATCCATTCAGAAGTGTGAAAGTCAAAGATTGAATTTTTAGGGTTTCTCTAGCAAACCCTAATCAAGCTCCAGATCAAGTTTCAGGGGGAGTTGAGGCTAAGGCCTTACATAAGAAGACTACAAAAGGTCTCGACAGGTATGACTTAAGGAGGTTCAGGTATGCCTTGAAATCTGATTCTTGATTAAGTTCATAATGTGTTTGTCTTCATGTTATTTATTTGTACAATCTTGATTAATGTTATTAATTGTCTTATCACCCTAGTAACAATATGAATGCATGTGAATGATCGAAGACATTCATTGATTAGGGCTATATGATTGTACTTATGCATTATGGTGTTGTGTAAGGTTGATGTTGTCTGCTAACAAGACACAGGTACATCACAAAAGACAAATCAAGTTCCATGACCATGACAACATGAAGACAAAGACTCACGAGGTATGTATGACCTTGTTATATTATGTTTAACCTACGAGACATGCAGGTTCTAGCTCAGGATCTCTAAATCATTGAAGAGATTGTTTAGGTATTGTTATCACCTAAACTGTAGTTACCCCTATGGATGGATCCAGTCATGGATGGCAATAGGGAAGGGCAACTCAAAAGGTGCAACCATGATCACCTCGACCTCCAAAATATGGTTGTCACGCCAGTCGAGGCAACCTTCACTTTATGTTATCTAGCCCAGACAACAAAGGGGGAGACCCGATCTACTCCCGATAGGAGAGATCAAAACCAAAACACCAAATCAGGGTATTTCTAAGTGAAGTTAGGTGTATGGTTTATCCTAGACCTTATAGGTTGAAGTCACAAGCCAAGTGAGGGGTTCAATGGGTATAGCTTTGGTTCATGGTTGATGTAAGAGTGACTTATAATGTTTGAAGTGAGATCTAGGGCTAGTGTACTAGTTCAATGTCAGAAGACCCACTGCCTTGGGAACCGTGTCCAGTGCAGGGTAGTTTAAGGGTTGTATTGGGGCTAACTAGTACAGATGACAAGCTTGACCATGATACATGATAGCTTCAAGGGTTTAGTTCACCATGCATAGATCAAACCACAAGTCAATCCAACAATCTAGGAAAGTTGAATTAACTTGGAGAGAAACCAGTGCCTTGGGAATTGGGAAGTGGAGTCAAAGTAGGGTTGACTTGTGGTTTAAGACTCCTAGTACATGGGACAAGTGGGCAATAGAGGTTTTAATGGATAAATGTGTCTAGATCTAGGTTTGACCCAAGTGGACCACAATCCCTTAAAACAAGGAATGCTATCCCCAAGGCAAGATTTGACAAAGTGATAGTCTAGACCTAGGTTTTGAATTATTCCGGTTTCAAATCTCCAAAAATCTCAAGTACCCAGTTCCTAGAAGTGAGTAAACTCACTTCTCCAAGGTGGTGCGACTTTGCCCAAGGAGGCTTAAAAGTGGGGTTAGGTGGGTCAAAACAAGTCGGATGGCATCCAAACTTTAGATCCGGGTAGATCGGTCAGGTAGGAGTATGGATCTGTATTTTCGTGGTAATCCAACGGTTAGATCTTAGTAGATCTGATTTTAAGGGTTCCAAGTGGTCCAAAATGGGGATTAAATCCCTTAAAATGTGGAATGGGGCCCACAAGGTGAATTTCAGGAAAGGGACAACCTGGGTGTATGTTATTGGATGTGTAGATGTCAAATCAAGTGGAATCTCAAACACCCACCACTTAGATCTAGGTCAACCAGCTCAATCAGTGAAGTGCGCCTTGCTTGGGAGAAGCCAAGTTGGTATGGGAGGGGGGTCAAACGGAAGCCAATCCTCACCAAACTATAGATCCGGGATGCCGTGGATGCTATAGAGGTGGGTTTTCAATATTATACCCAACAACCCACTAGATCTAAGTAGATCTGAGAAAAAGTAAAAATGGGGTTTTGATTAATTTAGGGTTTTAAAATGTTTTAGACAATTGGATAGATCATGGAGATAGAACTTACCTTGAGATCATACCTGAGTGATGTGATGAGATGCCTTGATGTTGAGGAAGATTCCCGCAGAGATCAAATGAGAGATTGTTGATTTGCTTGCCGCTTTGATGCCCTAGCCCACAAGTGCGCCTTCCTCTACCTGTCAAACCAAGGAATGAAGATTCAATCAGTAAGATCAAGTATGGAAGAAATACAAGAGAAATGCAAATAGTAACATGAAATAGAAGGTCTTGGGGCAGTAATACTACCTGTTACCAACGAAGAGCTCCAAAGAAGAAGTAGGGAGAGTCTTCCCCTACCAATACCTCCTCCTCCAAGCAAATCGGCCTCCACCTGTAGATGCAAAAATCGTGGTACAAAGATATGGCAAACAAGATCTCCAATAACTCAGTGCAAAGGAAGAACCAACGAACGAACACCAAAAACATTCACCACAACACTGGAGATAGATGCAATAATAATTTTCTATTCCAATAATCTAGAGCCAAAAGTCCCTTTACAATGAGAGGCTCTCTCCTTTAAATAGGAAGGAGAGGCACCAAAACCCTAACCACTTTTTGAATGAGTGGCTAAGATTAAAAGATACAAATGTCTAATCAATGGTTGAGATGAGCTCAACAATATAATACATGGATCACACATAAAATATAATATAAGTGGACAAAATCGCCCTAGAAGAGGGGAATCCCACCAAATCATGATGATGAAATATCATAAGAGGCTTATGGTGGGTCCAAGGGGTAATTTTATCCCTCCTTAGTCAATCCCCATAGCACAATAAGCAAAACATAATCATGAATGTACCAAATCGTGCCTCCATAGTGAAGTCGTGGTCCTCAAAAGACCTCAAAAAATCCACAGAAAGTGTCATAAGTGATGGATGCGGGCCCCGATGAAGCTGAAACTGCTGGAGAAGGTGTGTAAGGTCCCGATCTATCATCACTGATCATCCCATGCCATAACTTTGCCTCAGTAGCCCAAATCGATTTCCTCAATAGCCATTTCTACCAATCCTAAAATGCCTCGGGAAGCGTGAAACTGCCCCAAACAGCCTCCTGGAGTGCTGGCGCTGTCAAGGTGAGGGCACCAGTGTGTCCGGGAGGGGGGTAATATGGTAAAAACAAGTGGCTGGACCACCCCCTCCATCATCAGCGCCCTAGGTCATCCGGATAAAAATCACATCTGCTCCGACAGGGCCTCCAGCAGACCAAAACTGCACTGGGACAGCCTACTGAGGCTCAATCATCACTGTAAGTGCCCGGAACTGAAAACAAACTGTCCCATTGGACTCAGAAGGTCCAAATCTATCCAAGATGTGTACTCATACACCATATGAGTCTCTGCATGATCAAAATAAATATCCAATATACCGGAACAAGGCCAATAATAATGCTCTGTAAATGATCAAACACTGCTGTATCCCAAGAATCATCATCATAACCCTGTAGCTGCTGCATAGAATCATCCTGTATGTGTACATAGACCATATATCATCTATCCATATCATCATAAGGTCTATCATCTCATGTCCCATGGTCCTCCATGGTCAAACTAGGTCCAACCAAGACCAAATATAACTCAGTCCATCATCCAAGGCTGCTGTAAAGTATCAAGGTTAATACATGCTTTACAAATTATTCAAATAGCAATTATAACACATAATGATCATAACTGGCGATCTAAATCCAAATGTATAGTGTCGTTAATTATTATTATTACTCAGACTAGACTTTCAAAATCATACTCACTTCATAGTTGTGATCAATTTGCTAGTGAAGGGTGAAGGCTAAATTAACTGGCTAGGCTAAGGGATGACTTGACTGTCTTGACTTGGTGACACTTTGGCAAGGGAAAGGGAATACACCATAGTATATACTGAATGAGCAATAACACAGGAAATGGCGGTGTCTCACAAATGGATGAGTTGTTTAAAGAGGGTTTATTCACCTTCACAGATGCGCACAATCCATAATACAAATAAGGCCAGCAATTGTTTAGATATAGCATTTAAGTTCCATTGCTTTTTGGGCCTGAGGTTTCCATAGCCTTGATCTATGTGTGTTTACAAACACATTGCATAGATTTACATTTTTTCTTTAGGCTTTCTGCTGTAGGTGTGTTTTTAAGGCACTTGTTTACCTGAGCACTTCTAGGTGTGTCATGGACAGCTTGTTTAGCTAGGTATTTATTTTTCAAAAGATATAACATTTTATTTTCATGGCCATTTTCATTTGGCATGCCTTTCATTCATGTGTGTTTAGAAACACATTGCATGAATGGGCTTTTCATACAAGATATAACATTTCATTTTCCAGATTTTGTATTGATGGCAGCACTAAAAGTTTCAGGTTTAGCCAACACAACTTTAGTGACTAGGGGGAATTCACTAGGAACTCCAACTCACCATAGGTAAGTTTTGTCACCAACTCAGAGCCGAGACACAATAAACAGGGAAGCTCATCCAATACAGAGGCTACAGTGGGGAAAAGATCCTCCATGTCACTAGTCAAGTAGTAAGTCAGGGTGATAAACTAAAAGGTAGGTCATGGATGGATGAAGACAATGAATAATGGAGCCAACACTAGCAAGCCAAAGTATGGTGGAATGATCACCTCTATTCTCCCTAAGGAGGGTATGTACCAATGAGTATGAATAGTGAACTTCTAAGTCTGAGTAGGGACAGTATAATATATATAATAGGTCAACCAGGTCCATATATCTATATGATCGCCAGATCATGACACTAAGTGCTAAGACATGCTATAAGAATAAGTATAAAAGCAATCTAACCATAACACCGTAATATACCTGCTGAGTCATATACCTGAATGCACATCAACCTGTACCATCATCTGTCCTCTGGAACTGCTGCTGTAACTCTGGGCACTACTGGCTGCTCTGTACCAATGGCATAATGGCTATATCGGGCATCTCTCTGAGTGTCCTGAAACTCAGTAATGGCATGGGGAATGCAACTGCTGTCCACAATCTGATAGTGATCCAATATAGATGCTCATCTCGGCATCTCAAATGCAAGGGAACTGGCTGAATAGTGTACTGGAATGAGAAAAATAATGTATGGTAGCCCGGCTACTATATATGTGATAACATGTATGTTGTACATAACTAAGCAGGTATACTAATCCAGGTATGTTTTCCTATGTCATGTTAGAATCTTACCTTGTGTAAGTATACTTGGTATGATTGGTTAGTAATCAAGGGTTTATGCATACTAGATCAAACAAGAATATGCATGAGTAAAAGAAGACTTCCTTGAAACCCTGAATACTAATAATCATGACTGTACATATTCAAGATTATTTAGAATTAGAATGTTTTGATAATATTGAGAATATACTAATGAATGTATGTTTGTGTATGAGATCATAAGGATGACACTAGTGCACACTTGAGCATGCACAGTGGTACAGAATGAATAGATGTTCAAAAGACATATAGAAGATCAAGCGGGAGGCAACCACACAAACATAAAAGATAAGTATTTGAGTTGTTATTTGAAATAGTAAATGATATTGCTTGTATGCATATTTGTATTCCTAGAATATATCATGCTGAATGTAAACATTCATAGAGCATTGAACAGTATACTACTAATATGCATATGATTGGTAAGTTGGACAAACATTCCATTGTTGCTTGTCTAGAATGAAACCTCTTTGCTGACATGCTGAGAGCTGTGCACACTCTCAATAGTATGTTTTGGTAGAGATGGAAGGCATCTAGATAGCCACTGTATGCATACAGGATATGGGAAAGTGTTGTGCCAAAGTATTGGTCAAAATAGTTACATAATTATGTAAATGATATCTGTATGCATAATAGGTTATCATGTCAATATGATTTGATGATTATGAAGTATTACTAATCATGTACTTAATTTTGATTTGTAAGAAAGATCATGATGAATGATGAACTCTGAACAAGCGATGGATGTTCAACAAAAGATTTACAAATCAAACACACTATAGAAAGCTTGTGGTTAAGAGATTCTCTTAGAAAGAGGAAGAGAATCATGATGAGATGTTTTGCTCCAAGGGACTAGATAAGACCATTCTCTTAATAATGTAATCAGGTTCTATATGGGTTCCCAGGATCGGTAGTCAATTGATGAGATTAATGATCATCATGGGTGATGTGGATCTCAACCTTTTCTACAAGGTTGAATATGGGTTCTATACACATATGACATGGATGCAAGAAGGAACTCACCACAGAGTTCGAATGATTTTGAGGCTCATATTAGTAGACCCATCTGACGAGAGATGGCACAGATAGATATGCAGAAGATCACTCAATGCTGAGTGTGAATAATGGACAATTGACAGCTTCATGAAAAAGCTTGGGCTTTACCAGAAGTAAAACTGTTCCTAACCTTTACCTTAAGGTTGTGGATGATGAACCTATCATACCATTATTGTATGACGATGATCTCTTTCTGACAAGGAATGAGAAACAGGTCATGAAAATGGCTGCAGAAATGAAAATGAAAGATTTCGGATTAATGCACTACTTCTTAGGTCTAGAAGAATGGCAAGATCCAAAAGGAATCTTTTAAATCAAGGTAAGTATGTTGTGAAGTTTCTAAAAAGATTTGATATGTTGGAGTATAAAGCCATGGCCACTCCCATGGACTCCAAATTGAAGTTGTTAGTTAATGACTCATCGTATTTAGTGGACCTAACCCTATATAGACAAATCATTGGGTCATTGATGTATTTAACAAATACTAGGCCAGATATATGCTTTGCTGTAAATACCCTAAGTCAGTATCTAGTAGAACCTAGAAAGGTTCACTTAATAGCTACAAAGCATGTAGTAAGGTACCTAAAAGGTACATTAGATTTTTGATCTATATTATCTTGGAGGTCATGAACTTCGTTTACATGGTTACTCAGATTCTGATTGGGCAGGAAGTGTCTCAGACAGAAAGAGTACATCAGGTGGATGTTATAATCTTGAATCTGCCATGATCTCATGGTTCAGCAAGAAACATTCTAGAGTGGCTCTCAGTACTGCTGAAGTAGAATATATGGCTGTCTGCTCTGCCAGCTGTGAAGCAGTATGGCTTCAGAAGCTTTTATATGGAGTGTTTGACTTAGAAATGGATCCCACTATGATTATGTGTGATAATCAAAGCTGCATTAAGATGACTGAAAATCCTGTGTTCCATGATAAGTCAAAACACATTGAGATCCGTTACTTCTATATACGAGACATGGTGTAGAGAGGAGCTATCAAGCTCGAGTATATAAGCACCGAGGATCAGATTGCCGATATCCTGACTAAACCTTTGTCTCGAGTAAAGTTTGAATACTTCCGAGACAAGCTTGGTATAGTCCAGAAGGACCCTCCTCGAAAGGGGGAGTAGTATAGTATTTGATAACAATTCTGTCCCTTAAATTTTATTTTGTTGTACTTAGCTACTTACAATTATTTAGATTTAGAACTCTTATATATCTTTTATTTTAGATGTATACATGTTTTGATGTTAGATGTATTAGTGAGAATACATGCTAGATGTATACATGTTTTGAGGTGATGTATACATGCTTTGATGTTAGATGTATTAGTGAGAATACATGCTAGATGTATACATGTTTTGATGTGATGTATACATGTTTTGATGTTAGATGTATTAGTGAGAATACATGCTAGATGTATACATGTTTTGATGTTATATGTATTAGTGAGAATACATGCTAGATGTATACATGTTTTGATGTGATACATGCTCTTGGACATTTGTACCTGTATAGATGTGAATACAGATGAGGATTGGATCATCCTTGAACTTAAGTTCTAAAGTGAGCCGTAGACGTGAGGTCTCCGAGAATGAAGTCATTAGTGGACAGTTGAGGGGATTGGATCATCCCTGGACTTTCAGTCCTAAAGAGAGCCGTAGACGTGAGGTCTCCGAAAATGAAGTCCTTAGTGGACAGCTGAGGGGATTGGATCATCCCTGGACTTTCAGTCCTAAAGAGAGCCGTAGACGTGAGGTCTCCGAAAATGAAGTCCTTAGTGGACAGTTGAGGGGATTGGATCATCCCTGGACTTTCAGTCCTAAAGAGAGCCGTAGACGTGAGGTCTCCGAAAATGAAGTCCTTAGTGGACAGCTGAGGGGATTGGATCATCCCTGGACTTTCAGTCCTAAAGAGAGCCGTAGACGTGAGGTCTCCGAAAATGAAGTCCTTAGTGGACAGCTGAGGGGATTGGATCATCCCTGGACTTTCAGTCCTAAAGAGAGCCGTAGACGTGAGGTCTCCGAAAATGAAGTCCTTAGTGGACAGCTGAGGGGATTGGATCATCCCTGGACTTTCAGTCCTAAAGAGAGCCGTAGAGGTGAGGTCTCCGAAAATGAAGTCCTTAGTGGACAGCTGAGGGGATTGGATCATCCCTGGACTTTCAGTCCTAAAGAGAGCCGTAGACGTGAGGTCTCCGAGAATGAAGTCCTTGGTGGACTTGAGGGGATTGGATCATCCCTGGACTTTCAGTCCTAAAGAGAGCCGTAGACGTGAGGTCTCCGAGAATGAAGTCCTTGGTGGACTTGAGGGGATTGGATCATCCCTGGACTTTCAGTCCTAAAGAGAGCCGTAGACGTGAGGTCTCCGAGAATGAAGTCCTTGGTGGACTTGAGGGGATTGGATCATCCCTGGACTTTCAGTCCTAAAGAGAGCCGTAGACGTGAGGTCTCCGAGAATGAAGTCCTTGGTGGACTTGAGAGGATTGGATCATCCTTGAACTCAAGTTCTAAAGTGAGCCGTAGACAGGTGTCTCCGAGAATAGAGGATAGGACTGCATCGTCCCTGGACCTTGGTTCAAAATGCACGTGATTGGATTAATCATCCTTAGACAGTAAATCCAGGAAGGATAGTCTTAAATGTGATTGTGATTGGATTAATCATCCTTAGACAGTAAATCCAGGAAGGATAGTCTTAAATGCGATTGTGGTTGGATTAATCATCCTTAGACAGTAAATCCAAGAAGGATAGTCTTAAATGCGATTGTGGTTGGATTAATCATCCTTAGACAGTAAATCCAGGAAGCATAGTCTTAAATGCGATTGTGGTTGGATTAATCATCCTTAGACAGTAAATCCAGGAAGGATAGTCTTAAATGCGATTGTGGTTGGATTGATCATCCTTAGACAGTAAATCCAGGAAGGATAGTCTTAAATGCGATTGTGGTTGGATTGATCATCCTTAGACAGTAAATCCAGGAAGGATAGTCTTAAATGCGATTGTGGTTGGATTGATCATCCTTAGACAGTAAATCCAGTAATTCCAAAAGGAAGGATAGTCTTAAATATGATTGTGGTTGGACTAATCATCCTTAGACAGTAAATCCAGTAATTCCGAAAGGAAGGATAGTCTTAAATATGATTGTGATGAGATTGATCCAGTAATTCCGAAAGGAAGGATCATGTATATAGATGACGATGTTGCTGATCGTGTGATGACGATGCTGCTGATCGTGTGATGGCGATGCTGCTGATCGTGTGATGACGATGCTGCTAATCGTGATATGACGATGCTGATGATCGTGTGATGACGATGCTGCTGATCGTGTGATGACGATGCTGCTGATCGTGTGATGACGATGCTGATGATTGTGAGATGACGATGCTGATGATCGTGTGATGACGATGCTGATGATCGTGAGATGACGATGCTGATGATCGTGAGATGACGATGCTGATGATCGTGTAATGACGATGCTGATGATCGTATGATGACGATGATGCTGATCGTGATGGTCTAGATGACGATGTTGATGATCGTGAGGATCCAGACGTTGATGTTGCTATAGTTGTTCGAGTGCTGCAGAAGATAAAGATTCAATACTGAAGATGTTGATGTTCCAGTAACTGGTTGAGTTACTGATGATGTTAAGAAAGCTTCCAATGATTTATAGATGTATCATGTATGATGTATGACTCGTTGCTCCTGCAGATGTTGTTATAATATCCTTCTCGTTAAGGGGGAGTGTTGAATATTGTAACTTCTAAGAATATTATATTTGTATATTATTTATTCCGGAGATGTTCCATACCTCCGATGTGATTATACTATGAATCCGGAGATGTTTATTCCTCCGAATTGGTTGTGGTAACTAGGGTTATTAGACCCACCATGTGGGGGTCGGCCCAGTCAGTTATAATAGGGTATTTAACCTAATGGTTAAATACGAGCCTACATGTACTTGTGTAAAATACATGTCAGTGTAGTGTATAAATAGAGGAGGTATGTTCCTCATTTGATACACACACACACTTGAGAGAGGCGCACTTGTGGAGGAGAGGTCTGCTATGGTGGAGAAGGAGATCATGTCTTTGGTTTGCATCTTTGTATATTGCTGGTCATCTATATTGAGGAAGCTTTACTGGGTTTTCTACCCCATGAGGGTTTCCCAGGATAAATCTGTGTCTCTTGTGTTTATGCTATGCTTGTTGTTTCTTCAGTGATCCTGTATATGCTATTATTGTGAAATGGAATGTAATGCTTCTATTTTCTGTCTTAGCATGTTAAATTTTAACACACATGAGCAGTGGAAATGGCCTTCTTTAGCGACTCAAAAGATGTTGCACATTTATTATCGCAAAGAAACTTCACATCTTTCTTCAGTAAGGCATTCAATGGCTTTACTAACTCTGCCAAGTTATGGATAAATCTTCTCACAAAGTTAATTTTTCCGAAAAAGGACCGTAGTGAGGTCACATAACAAGGGGAAAGAATGGCTTGAATGGCTTGCACTTGTTCAAGATCTATTTGAATACCATCTCTAGAGACTATATGACCTAAGAGTTTTCCTTCATCAACACCAAAAGTGGATTTCTTAGGATTTAGGGAGATTCCAATTTTCGACATCTATCAAATATTTTCCTTAAATGATTTACATGATCACCTCTCTTTAGAAAACACGGTTAAGTCGTCTCGATAGATCACAATAATTTTTCCAATTAGATCACTAAATGCTTAGTCCATTTCTCTCTGAAAGGTTGAACCGACATTTAACAAGCAAAATGGCATGCAAATATACTCATATGTTCCCCAAGGTGTGGTAAATGTGTTTTTTCCCCTATATTCCTTTTTAATATGAACTTGATTATAGCCCGAGAAGCCATCAAGCATTGATAACATTCCAACACTAGTTACACTTTGCAATAAATTTTCCATGTTCGGGAGAGGGTAATTGTCCTTTAATGAAGCTTGATTCAAATTTCTGAAGTCTATACAAATTCTGATCTCACCACTCTTATTTCTCACAACCACGGGATTTGAGGCCCACATTGTATGCCTAATAGGTCTAATGATCCCTGCTGCTGGCATATTTTTGAACTCCTTCTTGACCAATGGATCCAATTTTGGATTGACATTACAGAGCTTTTGACGGTAAGGTTTGGATCCTTGTTTAATAGGAATGGTATGTTCAATAACAGATTGATCATAAGTTTTCAAATCATCGTATATCCATGCAAAGACATCCTTGTGATCTCTAATCAACTCCTCAATTTTCCTTCTTTCTTCTTTAGAGGCATTTTTCCCTATTTTTATCATTTTGGGGAACAAGAGGAACCAATATTAAATTCAATAACCTCATCCAACGGTTCAGATCATCTTCATTTATATTCATCATGTTTATTAAAATTTTTCTCCAAAGGAAAATCAAATTCTAATATGTCCATGCCTTCCATAGAACCTCCCTTCAATTGAACCTCAAAGTTAATCATGGGGCTTTGAGAAGCAGTCACGAATTGGATGATCTGAGCATCATCATCAAAGAATTTCCAATACTCTTGGTTATTAGGAACAAAGGCTCTAAACAAGACTTCAACTTTACAATTTATTTGAGATAAGGATTCAGGGGCTTGGAGGGTACTGGCTGTAACTGATAATGAATCATCCAAAGTGTTCTTTTCTCGTGGGATAAAAGGCATCAAAACATTCAATGGTGTCCCAAACCGCATTTTTGTAATCCCTAAGTCTGTTATTCTTAGCAGCAAATTGATTCTTAACTTGCGATACAATGAGGTCGGAATCACCTATGACTGTTATAGATTTGATATTCTTCTCTCGGGAAATTTCCAAACCTAAGAGAAAAGCTTCATATTAAACTACGTTATTTGTACAATTAAATTCCAGATGGAAGGAATACAAGTTTTCTTCACCAGACGGTGAGGTTAGGAAAATACCGACACCTACACCATGTCGAGATCGAACCTCGTCAAAGTGCATATTCCACACTTGATATGGTGGGAATGGATGTTGTTTTATATCCTCCCAATAATTGGCCAACACCATAAATTTCCCAATTTCATCGCTTGAATACATGGCCTCATTAAATAAGCATTTGGGTGTTTCTACATGTTCTTGCATATGTGGTTCGTTAAATAGAGTGATAGATTAATCATTTCCAATTGGAATTGTGGCATATGTAAGATCCATTTGAACACTTCCTCCTCGTCTGGATGACCATTCCCTAGATAAGAATATTCCCCAAACATCAAGTACATTGAGAACCAGGACATTCATAGTGAGTTCGATACTTGAACACGCAGATAATCTAACAGGCAAATTTTCAATTACCCCAATGGATTTTACTGTTCTAGAATCCATGCCACACACATTGCTAAAAGGCCTTGCGGGGACCAGCTCAAGTTGTTTCATGACTCTGAGTTGCGTAAAATTCACCTCAGCACCAAATTCGATCATACAATTATGCAATATTAATCCATTGACTTCAAGTGCTATATAAAAGGGAAGACATCCCCCAAAGTTGTCACTAGATACACTTTGAATCATAATAGGGGCGTCTTTAGGTTCAACCAAAACATGTTTTGATATCCATTTCTCTGGTTGAATTCCCAAATGGTCGGTGTCCCTTTTGTAAAATGAGGGAATTTTGAAGATTTCACTAAAAGGAACATGCATATTCAATTTAGTTAGAAACCCTGATATATCAATGTTTAAGTTGTACGGATTTTCCTTATCTTTCTCATCAGTAGTTAGTCCCAAAAATTTCATAACATCATATTTGATTGATGGGATTTTAATTAGATCCTTTAATGAGACTAAATCAGATGAACTAGCAAGCTTGCTAGGAACATTCGTCCTGGGTTGGTCTCGGGGATAGGGTTTTGCGATAGATGATTTTTTTACTTTCACAGGTCCAGGGTGCTTCCTCCAAAGTGTTTCCTGAGGCACATTAGTTTTTCGAGGAAGTTCAGAAATAGGAACATTCTTTTGATTTGCCTGAGGCTTTCGATCAATATTTTTCTTTACTAAGAAAGGGGAACTGTTCTGAGATTCATTACCACCTTTCGAAGATACTTCAGAGGAAGTATTTTGAGAAGAATATGGTTTGGAAATTATCCTCCGCACAGGTTGACTACTAGGTCGGGCAGATTTCCTGGGTTGCACATCAACTGGTTTGTGATGTTGTGGCTTAGCAGTAATAGCATTAGGATGAGTAGTGTTGTTGTAAATATTGGTCATCATTGTTTTCATTTGTTCATCACGATCTCGATGGTCTTCTTCCTGATTCTTAAGTATTACAACCATGTTGGTGACTAATTCACAAAGGTTTGACATGAATTCCATGGTAATACTGGACACATTGCTTTCTTGAGAAGACATGTTTTCAAGATTACAAGAAAGAAAATAAGGTCATTCCTTAGCAGAGTCATGTTTAGGAGTCTCCAGGTAAACTATAAGTCTTGTCTACCGAAATATATGTCGTATAATAGCGGGGAGAGATGAGTGAAATGAGATGGCTACGCATAATTTAATAAAGTAAATGGTAACCATCCATAAATAAAATCGGATGCGATAAGATAAGAAATCAATGCACAGACACTTGCATACACCTGCGGTAAGCCTCTACCTCCCCGAAAACGGTGCCAAAAGATGTTATCACTCAAAGTGTAGCTACCACCAAAGGTATCCTATCTGGGATGGTAGAGGTAGGGTAGCTAACCAAGTGACACCTCAAGGGCCTCATCCACTATAGTAAAGGGGTAGTTGTCACACCAGTCGGGCTCTTATAGCTTTAGATTGGGCTAATGCAAGATCAAGGGGGAGAACCTTACTAGCTTATGAGGGCTAGAGAGCCAACATAAGGTACTCTAAAGGTAAATAATGAAGCACAAGAGTAGATCTTGGTGGAGAAATCTAGATCTAGGGAATCGTAGTGGCTTATGAGAGTTAGGAACCGATTGAGGAGGCTTAGGCAAGATAGAGATTCTCGAACATAGAAAAAATGTACCACAATGAGGTTAGGCTAGTAGATCTAAATAGATCTAGTTCATATGGTGAATACCCAAATTGTATCTACCTACGGTTTAAGCAAATGAGACCAAAGTGGACCCAAAATAGTAGATCTAGGTGTTTAAAGATTAGATCTAGGTGCTTGAAGAGTAGATTTGTGAATATTGGAAGGGTTCAAGCATACCCAACTAATAGATCTGAAAAATTGACCAAAGACCCAAGGAGGGTGTCCCACCTAGAGATGACTAATGCTAGATCCAGTGGTAAATGGAGTCGGTTTGATTTGAAAATTTAGATCTAGTGTTTTTATATTTATTCTTAAGTGAGTTTTTGTGGCCATGCTCAAATAAGTACCCGATCTATCAGATCTAGAAAATGAGGGTTTTAACAATGAGGGTTTTAATGGTGACAATTGGAATAGATCCCGTAACAACAAAAATAATTTGAAACACACCTGGAAATGTTTGTGTCCACCTTGCAAATTGATGATATTCCCAAATTGAAGCAATATAGAGTGAGATCCAACCTCTTCAAGTGAAATCGCTATGCTCCAAGGTGACCAATGCACCACTTCTTGCCAAAACGATCTAAGTTAGAATTAGATCAAACAAGAAGTAAACTATATGAAAAGAAATATGAATCAAAGAGCTTCAATATGATCACAAGATACAATAAAAAATACTTCCTGATGCAAGACGTTTTGAGGAGGAGAGATGGAGTCTCCCCACAATAGCACCCCCTTCAAAACCTCCTCCTTCTCTACCACATGACCTCTAAAAAAATGGTTATGGAAAGTGCTAGATCCACAATGATGTCGAAGAGAAAAGAATTTACAATGACTTGCAAGAATATTCACAAAGATTCCAAGATTTTTTGCAAAAATATTTTTATTATGCCAGAAATCCAAGAGCCAAAAGTCCTTTGACAATGAGGGGGGGTCTCTTCCTTAAATAGTAATGAGAGAGACCAAAATCCTAACCAAATTTCAAATGAGTGGTTGATATCATACCATACAAACATAACAATCAATGTCTAATATGAGCTGGAATAAGATATACATGGGTCACTACAAAATAGAGGGGGTGCACTCGGTAATTCGCCCAAGGGGGATGCACCACATGACAAATGACTAGGACACATGAAACTAGCACATGGTGGGGATAGGAGGCATATAATATCCTTCACTATCATGACCCCATGGAACAAATTTAAAATAATATATCAAGATAATATCCTAATGTGACCAAATGACCAAATCATGGCTCCTCAATGACACCAATAAAGTGCCCAAAATGATAAAGGCTAAGATGTGTGGACCCCATTGATGCTGGAACAAGTGTTGGAAGGTGTGGAGATGATAATAAAACTATCCTGGACCAATATCATGCCATTTCCTTGCCCCACTAAGACAAATAGATTTCCTCAAAGAGCCATTCTATTGCCAAAAAACCACCTCTAAAAACAGAAAAATGCATGTAGCTCCCTGGCAAGTGTCCCAAACACAAATCTGACTACACCAAAATGTCTGGGGATGGGGTAATATAGCAATAACATTTGGATATACCCCCATATCCCTCTGTATCTCCCTAGGAGAACGTGCATGCTCAATGGAAGTGCTGGAGAGGCCATTTATGCATGGCAAACTGGAGAAAAGTGGTAATCTGACCATATCATCATCTACAAATTCCCAGAACTGATAAATGAGTGCACCAATGATTTCATAATGCTTAGATCCACTTGGAATGAGTACTCATGCACCATGTGACCATCAAAAGATACCTCTGTAAGCTCATCCATGCTCAGAATAATAAAAATAATGGTCCATCAATAATAATAATCATAAAAAATCCACCAAACCATCATCTGCAAAGTCTATCTGAAGAATGGAACCATCTAATGGACACATATGGGCCATGAATAAACCATCTCGAGCACTGCTTTTCCAAACTCATCTCGGACCTTGTGGTTGATTTGGTCAAACTAGGTTGACCAGGTCAAGAATGACCAAAATGATGATCCAGATCACAAATGATTGTTGCTGCAAGTACAAAAGGTTATGGTATGCTCCTTCAATTATATTAGTAGCTAGATTAAAGCATAGAATGATGTTTCACTGGCGCAAGCATGTAAATAATTATAAATAATACAAGTCTAAATCAAAGTAACTAGCTACTATAAACATGATTTTCAAGTGTATACTCATTTACTGACTTGAATAATTTGCTAACCATGGGTGAGGGTGGAAAACAAATGCTAGGATAGGTGAAGGACTCAACAACCTCAACACTGCAATCTCTCGGATGAAGGATCCGGGGAGACCACCTACACATATACTGGATAGAAAATAACACGAGGAATGGCGGTGTTTCACAAATGGGTAGAGTGATGAGAATGCTTCCAATAGACTTGTTATCACACTATAGTAGCAGGGCTACTATTCTTGTTCAGCAGATATCTGCACATTCCAGAGCTTCCATTATTCCAGAGCATGGCTATATATTTTGGATCACTCATGATCAGAGCAGTACATTATTCAGATTTGTATATGACCTTGTGTCAAGGCTGAGCCTTGAGAGTTCAGATTTGATGACTGATGTGACCCTTTATCCCATACAGTTTCAGTTCAGTGCCTAGAGATATATTTCAGCAGTGTTTCAGATGATGCATGATGATTATTATTACGCTGATGTTGTATGATCTATGGATTTGTTCTCACTGACTGTGGATTATTATCTTGTTGATTTAGTCATGATCATAGCATGTGCTTGGTATATTACTCCTGATGTGGCAAACTATTTAAAATGAACTGTAAATCATAAAATGGACAATTGCTTGCACATTTAGGTCATTTAACAAAACTCACTGGTTTTTCACCTTACATAGATATGGTCTTTCCTGACACCAGTTGTCTGCTAGTGTAGGCTCCATATTCACTTGTCTCCATCCATACATGACCTTCCTGTTTGACTTTAAACCCTGACTTGTCTCATTTGACTTTCTGATACCAAGGAATTCCCCATTTTTCTACCTCTGTGTTTGGACCGCATCCCTGTTTATTCAGTGTCTCGGCTCTGAGTTGGTGACAAAACTTGCCTTTGGTGAGTTGGATTGAAGGCCTAAATCATTCTAGTCGGTTGTCCCGATGTTTGGCATTGGCTCGAACTCCCCCTAGTCACTTGAGAGGTTGTTGGCTAAAACTGAAAGCTCATGTTCTACCTATGGAAACTTGAAAAATTCGCCCATGGAAACAAAAAAAAGGGCAAGAGCGATGAACAGCTAAAAATACTCCTCGAAGAGTATAAGAAAAGGTCCAAAAAGCAATGGCTCTTAAAAGTTATATCTAAACAATTGCTGACCTTATATATATTTGAAAAAACATGCCCTGGATGCAAGCTGCAACTAGTTGTGCTTCTCAGCACATTTCAAATCCGAAGGGATATGTAGGCCAAAAAGGCCATGGAATAAAATGGATTGATCCTAGTGAACCTGGATCAACTTGATGTAGACATGATGCCTAAGTTGAATAAACACTCTCTAAACAACTTATCCATTTGTGAGGCACAGCCATCCCCCGTGTTATTTTGTCCAACACAGAGTTTGTAGCTTCCCCCCTTCTCCCAGTCCAAAGTATTTTTGAGTTAAGTTAGACAGGTCAACCCCTTTGCCCAACCTTGTTCCTAGCCTTCATCCTTCACTAGCAGTTTGACCATGTCCAATGGGTGAATTTGTCATTTGAACTATTGTGCAAGTAATTTTATATAACAACGGAATATGCTAACTTAATTAATGCCACTGAATGGATGTTATACTTTGAGCTTAGCTGTGAGAATGATTAGAGAAGCATTGTCTTAGTCTACTGATGTGATTTATCCTTGGTTGTATATTCTTGGGATCCGTGATGATGTGGACCATGTATGGATGATTATTGATGATGATTGATGGGCCCACATGTTTGATGATGATATCATATGATGGACATATGATGCAGATGATGTTTGATCCAGTTCAGCAGGTTTATTACTACTTCAGATCAGCAGATTATACATTGTCCATATATGGTGGACCCTACAGCTGGCCCATTAGGGCAACCCATGGTGTATGAGTACACATTTCTCTTGGATTTGGGTCATCTGGATCCATTGAGACACTTATCTTTCAGTTCCGGGCACTTCTGACAGTGATTGATGCAGTTTTACACTTGTTGACCAGATTTGGGGCTGATTTCCCAGCCTGAACAACAGGGGCCCATTTAAGGCCATTTCACACTTCCCAAGAAAAGAAGACCCACTTGTGTAAACATATGGTACTATACCTAGTCATCATACCCCATCATGTGGCCTAAACCATACATAGGTTGAAACACTAACAATCTCTTGTACACCTTCAACCATACTTCAACCTCTAGGTCCACTTAACCTTGCATTGGTTTCCGCAACTCTACATTTACTTACCCTTAGAAACCTCTGTTTGGGTCCAATCAACTGTGATTGGTTATAGGGTCTCCCCCTTGGTCTTGTTACACCCTGACCTAAAGCGAAGAGTGCCTCGGTTGACGTGACTCCCACCTTGCATTGGGAACCGTGGCATCTCTTGGGTCACCTCTTTAGTTGCCTGCCTCCTCTACCGTCCCGGATGGGATACCACTAGGGGCAACTACAAGTTGTGTGATAACATTTTTGGCGCCGTTGCCGGGGAAGGTAGAGGCCTACCCTGGTTCGACATATTTTTTTCAAACCTCTACTCCCGTTCTCTTTGCCAACATTAACATTTTTGGCGCCGTTGCCGGGGAGGTAGAGGCCTACCTTGGTTCATCATACCTGTTTTGTCTCACTCTATCCCTGCACTTTAAACGACATACATCTTGGTAGAAGAATTTTAAAATCTACCTGGCGACTCCACATAAGCGACTCCACTGGTGATCGATCCTATCATTATCTAGAACCCATGGGGTGCATTTTTTTGTATTTAGGTTCTTGATTTAATAATAAAAAAATAAAAATTTAAAAAAATAAATTTTTGCCATCCATGGCTGCTTCTGAGCGGCCTAGGGCTTTTGGTCGTTTGAAAGTTTTTGACTTCTCAAAAATTGTTTGGTATCCTCATCACATCCCTCATCAAGCCCGTGAAAGGTTGTCTAAATTTGATGGAAGTCATGAAGTATCTGCTAAAAGACACCTTGAACTTTTTAGGGAAATTATTAAAGATTTATCCATAACCCATGAGGATGTGTGTATGAAACTATTGGCTTCGTCCCTAAAAGAAAGAGCTGAGATCTGGTTCGTAAATTTGAAGTCCAATAGCATTTCCGGGTATGACATGTTTGAGAAAAGTTTCTTAGAAAGATGGGGAAGTGAATCCGATGATATATATTTTTCAAATCAAAACCTTCCCCTTTTTGATCCTATTGTTGAATCTGTTAATAATCAAACATCAAGTGAATTGTCAACATCAGAAGATGACCCCTCCTGCTCAATTTCTTTTGAGGATAAGTCTTCCACTTTTGAGTCGATTGATAGTCAAACCCATAATCATTGTATAAATCATAAGTTTTCAAAATTCTTTTTAGGTAGCCCTAGTCTTGATCCTGAGGAAATTTCTGAGGATGAGCCTGTTATCACCTAAGCTGTAGTTACCCCTATGGATGGATCCAGTCATGGATGGAAATAGGGAAGGGCAACTCAAAAGGTGCAACCACGATCACCTCGACCTCCAATATATTTGGTTGTCACGCCAGTCGAGGCAACCTTCACTTTATGTTATCTAGCCCAGACAACAAAGGGGGAGACCCGATCTACTCCCGACAGGAGAGATCAAAACCAAAACACCAAATCAGGGTATTTTTAGTTGAAGTTAGGTGTATGGTTTATCCTAGACCTAAGGATGAAGTCACAAGCCAAGTGAGGGGTTTAATAGGTATAGCTTTGGTTCATAGTTGATGTGAGAGTGACTTATAATGTTTGAAGTGAGATCTGGGATGAGTGTACTAGTTCAATGTTGGAAAATCCACTGCCTTGGGAACTATGTCCAATGCAGGGTTGTTTAGGGGTCAGAATGGGGCTCACTAGTACATGAGACAAGCTTGACCATGGTTCATGATGTCTTCAAAGGTATAGTTTACCATGCATAGGTCAAACCACAAGTCAATCCAACAATCTAGGAAAGTTGAATTATCTTGGAGAGAAACCAGTGCCTTGGGAATTGGGAAGTGGAGTCAAAGTGGGGTTGACTTATGGTTTAGGACTCCTACAACATGAGACAAGTGGGCAATAGAGGTCTTGATGGTTGAATGTGTCTAGATCTAGGTTTGACCCAAGTGGACCACAATCCCTTAAAACAAGGAATGCTATCCCCAAGGCAAGATTTGACAAAGTGATAGTCTAGACCTAGGTTTTGAATTATTCCGGTTTCAGATCTGCAATAATCTCAAGTACCCAGTTCCTAGAAGTGAGTGAACTCACTTCTCCAAGGTGGTGCGACTTTAACCAAGGAGGCTGAAAGTGGGGTTTAGGTGGGTCAAGACAAGTCGGATGGCACCCAAATTTTAGATCCGGGTAGATCAGTCAAGTAGGGGTATGGATCTATAGTTTCACGGTAATCCGATGGCTAGATCTTACTAGATCTGAGTTTAAGTGTTCCAAGTGGTCCAAAGTGGGGTTTAAATCCCTTGAAATGTGGAATAGGGCCCACAAGGTGAATTTCAGAAAAGTGACAACCTGGGTGTATGTTATTTGATGTGTAGATGTCAAATCAAGTGGAATCTCAAACACCCACCAGCTAGATCTAGGTCAACTTGCTCAACTAGTGAAGTGCGCCTTGCTTGGGAGAGGCTAAGTTGGCCTGGGAAGGGGATCAAATGGAAGCCAATCCTCACCAAACTATAGATCCGGGATGCCTTGGATGCTATAGAGGTGGGTTTTCAGTATTATGCCCAACAACCCACTAGATCTAAGTAGATCTGAGAAAATGTAAAATGGGGGTTTTAAGATATTTAGGGTTTCAACAATTTATGAGCTATTGTCAATGGATTGGATAAAGGAAAGAGAAACAAACCTGTGGATCTTACCTGGGTAACCTTGTAGATGCCTTGATGATGATGATCTATGCAAACCCGATCAATTTGAGAAGCTTTGAGGTAGTTTCTATGCAAGTCGATTTGGTCCAAGAAGCCAATGCGCCCTCTCTCCTGCACAACAAACGTCAACAATATCAGATTTGATGCATCAAGAGATAAGACTAATGCCACAAAAGAAGTAACAGAAAGATAACATAGATCACAATGATGCTAATGATAACCCCCTGATACAAGCGAATGCCAAGAAAGTCGATTTGAAGAAGCCTTGCAAAATCGCCCTTGTTGAAGTCGCCCTCCTGTAGACAAACAATGATTTCCAAAAAAAAGATAGATCTTGCCACAATTTCCAAATGCTAGGTTGCAATAGACTTTCCAATCACCATCTAAGAACACCAGATGCAAAGGAGACCACAAGAATTTCCACAAGAATATTTTTCTATACCAATAATCCGAAAGCCAAAGACCCTTTACAATGAGAGGCTCTCTCCTTTAAATAGGAAGGAGAGGCACCAAAACCCTAACCACTTTTTGAATGAGTGGCTAAGATTAAAAGATACAAATGTCTAATCAATGGTTGAGATGAGCTCAACAATATAATACATGGATCACACATAAAATATAACATAAGTGGACAAAGTCGCCCTAGGAGAGGGGAGTCCCACCAAATCATGATGACAAAATATCATAAGAGGCTCATGGTGGGTCCAAGGGGTAATTTTATCCCTCCTTGGTCAATCCCCATGGCACAATAACCAATAAATAATCATGAAAGTACCAAATCGTGCCTCCAAGGTGAAGTCGTGGTCCTCAAAAGACCTCAAAAATCCACAGAAAGTGCCATAAGTGATGGATGCGGGCCCCGATGAAGCTGAAACTGCTGGAGGAGGTGTGGAAGGTCCCGATCTATCATCACTGATCATCCCATGCCATAACTTTGCCTCAGTAGCCCAAATCGATTTCCTCAATAGCCATTTCTACCAATCCTGAACTGCCTCGGGAAACGTGAAACTGCCCAAACTGCCTCCTGGAGTGATGGCGCTGTCAAGGTGAGGGTACCAATGTGTCCGGGAGGGGGGTAATATGGTAAAAACAAGTGGCTGGACCACCCCCTCCATCATCAGCGCCCTAGGTCAACCGGATAAAAGTCATCTCTACTCCGACAGGGCCTCCAACAGACCAAAACTGCACTAGGACAGCCTACTGAGGCTAAATCATCACTGTAAGTGCCCGGAACTGAAAACAAACTGTCCCATTGGACTCAGAAGGTCCAAATTCATCCAAGATGTGTACTCATACACCATATGAATCTCTGCATGATCATAATAAATATCCAATGTACCGGAACAAGGCCAATAATAATGATCTGTAAATGACCAAACACTGCTGTATCCCAAGAATCATCATCATAACCCTGTAGCTGCTGCATAGAATCATCCTGTATGTGTACATAGACCATATATCATCTATCCATATGATCATAAGGTCCAACATCTCATGTCTCATGGCCCTCCATGGTCAAACTAGGTCTAACCAAGGCCAAATACAACTCAGACTATCATCCATAGCTGCTGCAAAGTGTCAAGGTTAATACATGCTTTACAATTTATTCAAATAGCTACTAAAACACAGAGTAATCATGACTGGCGATCTAAATCCCAATATATAGTGTCGTTAATTATTATTATTACTCAGACTAGACTTTCAGGACCATACTCACTTCATAGTTGTGATCAATTTGCTAGTGAAGGCTGAAGGCTGAAATAACTGGCTAGGCTAAGGGATGACTTGACTGACTTGACTTTGTGACACTTCGGCAAGGGAAAGGGGATGTACACCATAGTATATACTGAATGAGCGATAACACAGGGAATGGCGGTGTCTCACAAATGGATGAGTTGTTTAAAGAGGGTTTATTCACCTTCACAGATGCGCACAATCCATAATACAAATAAGGCCAGCAATTGTTTAGATATAACATTTAAGTTCCATTGCTTTTTGGGCCTGAGGTTTCCATAGCCTTGATCTATGTGTGTTTACAAACACATTGCATAGATTTACATTTATTTTTAGGCTTTCTGCTGCAGGTGTGTTTTTAAGGCACTTGTTTACCTGAGCACTTCTAGGTGTGTCATGGACAGCTTGTTTACCTAGGTATTTATTTTCCACAAGATATAACATTTTATTTTTATGGCCATTTTCATTTGGCACGCCTTTCATTCATGTGTGTTTAGAAACACATTGCATGAATGGGCTTTTCATACAAGATATAGCATTTCATTTTCCAGATTTTGTATTGATGGCAGCATTAAAAGTTTCAGGTTTAGCCAACACAACTTTAGTGACTAGGGGGAATTCACAAGGAACTCCAACTCACCATAAGTAAGTTTTGTCACCAACTCAGAGCCGAGACACAATAAACAGGGAAGCTCATCCAATACAGAGGCTACAATGGGGAAAAGTCCTCCATGCCACTAGTCAAGTAGTAAGTCAGGGTGATAATCTAAAAGGTAGGCCATGGATGGATGAAGACAATGAAATGATGGAGCCAACACTAGCAAGCCAGAGTATGGTGTAATGATCACCTCTATTCTCCCTAAGGAGGGTAGGTACCAAGAGTATGAATAGTGAACTTCTAAGTATGAGTAGGGACAGTATAATATATATAATAGATCAACCAGGTCCATATATCTATATGATCGCCAGATCGTGACACTAAGTGCTAAGACATGCTATAAGAATAAGTATAAAAGCAATCTAACCATAACACCATGATATACCTGCTGAGTCATATACCTGCAAGCTCATCAACCTGTACCATCATCTGTCCTCTGAGACTGCTGCTGTAACTCTGGGCACTACTGTCTGCTCTGTACCAATGATATAATGGCTACATCGGTCATCTCTCTGAGTGTCCTGAAACTCAGTCATGGCATGGGGAATGCAACTGCTGTCCACAATCTGATAGTGATCCAATATAGATGCTCATCTCGGCATCTCAAATGCAAGGGAACTGGCTGAATAGTGTACTGGAATGAGAAAAAAAATGTATGGTAGCCCGGCTACTATATATGTGATAACATAGCCTTTAGTCAGTCAGTCTATTGAAGTTCCTCCCTCAGAGAAACTCATTAATCATTCCATATTTAATGATCATTCAATTCCTTATCACCTTATTGAAGAAGAAGAAAGTGAAAGCATTGACCAAGATCCTTTAGTGGTGATCTCTCGTGATCATTGTGCAATTAATCAAGATATTATAAATGAAATTGTTAATTCCCCCCCTGATCAATTAAATGAAAATGATCACTCATCCTCTTATAATTTTAATGATGAATCAATAGAAGGTCAATCTCAAGATGAGGATGAATTAGTGGATCACACTAGATGCTCTAATCTGTGTTCCACTTTTTATAATGAGTCTTTAGATTTTTATTTTTCTGTCCTTAGTCAAGACAGTTTTTTCTAAGAGTTAGAATCTTGTCCTCAAATTAGATTTAATCAAAAGTTTGAAGTCATTCCTAGTGCTATTTTGAAAGACCTTTCATTTTGTCAAATTTCAAGGCCAAATCTTTCTATCCAGCTAGGAGACTGTTCATATTTGCAATCCGCCTTCCCTTCCCAACTCTTTCAATCATCTTTGGGTTGGTGGTCTAGTCAGTCTTTTGCTTTTAAAATTTTCAATAAGAAGTATAAGCATGATTACATGTTTGGAGAAAATGCACTTCATTTCCCTTTTGAGTCACTTCGGAACCATAATGCTTGTTGTCAATTTATCAATCATTCTAGGTGGCTAGAAAAGGTGTTTAAAGATCATTTCCATCTTTTCTCCATTTTTGAGCATCAAGAGGGTCTGACTTTGATTTTTCGTCTTCTAAGCTTTGAGTTGTCTCCACTTGGTTTCTATTTGATCATCAGTGCCAAGGAGAATCAAATTGAATATGTGAGAGAAGTAAATGAAGAAGTTAATTTGTGTGAAAATGAATCGAATCACATGTCTTATGTCTTCCCTCCATCCATCCCTGAGTTTAACTTGCATAAATTTTATGATCCTATCAGTTCTTTGATGGAGGATGTTTGCATCAGACAGTCTTCTCCTTGGCATAGTTTCATATTGCATCATTTAAACCATTCTTCAATGTTTGAAAAAGTCAGGAAGATTGTGCTCTCAAATTTGTTAATCTTTAGCCCGATCTTGACTTGTTCTATTATCAAAAATCAAATAAGAATCATTAACCTGTTTGATGAATGGTTACACTGGATTTATGATTTTACCTAACATTTGTGCTAATTGGTTAGAGTAGGGTAGGTAGGTCTTGAATAAGCTCACTTGAGCAGTAGGATTTGTGTGATTTTTCTTTTTCCTGTGTGATGAGTATTGTCCCTTTTTCTTTTTCTGCCTGGAGTGTCTGCTTCTTTTATTTTTTTATTTGAGTTGAGCCTTGCTCCTTCCTAAGCTTGTCTCTTCTCCTGCATGCATTTAAGAAATTGTAGTTGGCATTTCTATTTTTGGCTGCCTGTGCAAGTTGAGATTGCCTGCTTGAAGAAGTTCTCTTTTTCTCCTGCACAGTAATAAAAATAATGAATGATGAATGAATAATATATGCCATGTTAGTTTAAAACTTTTCTTTTACGTATTTCAGTTTATGCTTTAGATTAGATTTCAGTTTCAATTTATATATTTGTCCCATACATGCTCCATGATGGTATTCTAGTGTTTGTGAGAGCAGGAACAGGTGCAAGATAAAAGCTGAAAGCAAGGATGGTGCAGTGCTGGATTGAAGATTGATGCAGAGCAGATCGAGGCCAGAGTTTCTGAGGTTCTCAAGCGCTCTCTCCCTTAGAGCACTTGTCCCAGCTGGAGCCAGTTGTTATCACACTATAATAGCAGGGCTACTATTCTTGTTCAGCAGATATATGCACATTCCATAGCTTCCATTATTCCAGAGTGTTGTCCGCCAAACTGCACACCAGCAGCAAAAACCTTTTGAAAGCTGTCTCCCTCACTGGAAAGTGGGGAGAGGTGTGGCCTTGGGGGCAAGCAATGAGCCAGGTGCTGTCACCTGAATCCCAGCTCCTCCGTTTAGGCAAAACTCCTAACGAAGCCAAGGGGGGTAGTCCCTATTAAAGAGTTGTCTAAGGCTCTTTGTATGTTTTAAATGTGTTTTTGGTGTAGTGATGCGGATGGGTGTTGTTTAGGAGTTTTTTGAATGATGATTAGAACAGAATTAAACACGCAATCCACGTTGCAAAATTCACAAGATACAGATCGAAAAATGACAATGTACTTTGACTTAGAAATTAAAGTAAAGCATCCACAAGATAGATATTAAGCAAATGACAAGGACATATGGTCCAGATTTCAAAGATGTATAAATATTACAGACCAGTGCTAAATGGAGTCAAATAAAACTTGTGATGCTAAAATAAAATAAGTCAAAAGTAAATGTTTGTGAGGACGTTTTGCAATTGTTCTTGGTAAATTTTACGTGTTTTAGATGTTCTTGATTATTAGGCTAAGACCAAAGGTATCAAAAGATGGTGGAACCTTACCCAAGGAAAGTACTGACAACCCTAAGTGATCTGTCGGGAGCACTCAGATTGCAAAGAGGGCAAGTGTGCTTACGGCTTGACCGCCCTCGAGTCTGACAGTGATTTCCCGGCACCACCTCTCGTGGGGAAGAACAATAATTTGCCTTGGTTGAGGTTTTGGGTAAAAATTTTAATTAAGTTATCGATCGTAAATTATCAAGTCTTCCACCTTTCTGAGTACTAGCCCAACCTTTTCAGGTTGGTAGAGCATACGGGTGTAGGACAGAAACCAAGATAAATTAATTAAAGGGTGTGTGAGTGAAATTTTTTATTATTAAGAAACCTTGTTCAACTCTCCGACAGAGAGCGCTCTTGACTCGGTCTTATGACCACAGTTCAAGAGACTTGCTAGATTAACAATGCCTAATGCAGGGAAATGCAAGAAACTAAAATTCCCTCCGATAGAGGGTGCTCTTGACTTGGATTATGGCCAAGTTCAAGAGACTTTGGTTTATTTTAAAGAAACAGAAATTGTAATAGCAGTATATTTAACTTGAAGCAGATTTGAACAATAATGTTGATCTACAAGATAAAAATTACTACTAACAATAATGCTTGTAAGATAAAGAAATCTAGTGTTCTACCACACAAGTTCTAAACTACTAGGTGGGATTGATCCCCGAAACAGGATCAACCACTAGAACCGCCTGCACTTGAGAACTTCCAGCTAGCTGAAAGCTCTGCCAAGGAAACCGACGGGGATGGAAGAGTAACCACAAATTATGTGGTCCTGCCCTTGAGACGAAATCTCAAGGATACAACTTCCGGCTGAAGGCTTTGGAAGAGAAGCAAGATAAAATGCAAAAATATAAAACTAAACTACCCAAAAATCTCTTTCAGGTCGAAGACCCTACTCGGGAAAGCATGGGAGTAAGTAGATATGGAATATAAACAAGATGACTTACTTGAAGCAAATTTTAAACTAAGAGCATGAAAATGTAAATCTAAGCTAAATCCAACCACAAGACCCAACACCCTTCCCCAAATGGGGAAGAAGACCAAAAAGTGGAGGTCACCTCCACTTAAAATTTTTTTATTAAACAATTACAAGTGCCTCAAGGGAAAATCCTTGAAAGGTCTTTTAATGACTACTTAGAAACAACTTATAAAAATTTAAAGGATCGAAGCCCTTAATGGCCTTTACAAAGGATAAGAAGAAATATCTTGGAATATGTCTTATGATGCTTGAGTTCTTCTTCTCTCTTCGATTTGATATTTTGATTTAAGAGATCTTTCTCTTCCCACAATCCTACCACAAGGATAAGCCAATAACTCATGCACCCATTAGCGTTAGAAATCTAATCAAACTTTGAACAATCAAGTCTAAGTTTGCAAAATAGGACTAAAACATGAAAAAGCATGAGATTTTGTCTTTGAAATATTTAATATGGTAAAACGGACCAGCAAGCTAAAATGCCCCAAAATATGGTGGGAATGAGAATGCAACCATAAAATTTTACCTTACTTGATATGCCAATGGGTTTGTCTTTGAAATAAAACTAAGAACTTTTAATGAGAGATACTAGATGCAAGTTATAATACTATTTCTAAAGCATATACTAGGAGCTACTTAAGCAAAATGATTGAGATCTAATCTATTTCAAACAAAGGACAAGATCTATGCTCATAAAATAAATCTAATAAACCAAACTTCTAACTTGTTTAATGTTTTGTATTTTGTTGTGTTTTTGTAGGTGGACGAGAGGGCACCTAAGGGAGGAATGAGGGAGACGAGAGGCTTGGAAAGATGGGTAGGACGAAAGGAAGAGGAGATGGAAGCTAGGAAGGGTGAATGCTAGGAGAGGGAGACCAAAAATGAAGTGGGACGAAATCTAGGATGAAAATAATGACAAACTTGAAGTGGGACGAAAGGGAGAAGATGAAGACAAAACTGAGGAAAAGTAGATCTAGGGCAAAGGCTTCAAGTGGAACATTTGAGATGGTAAAAACACCGCCTTGGAAATCCTCCGGTTAACCGGTGATACGTCGACAACGAGTGTTGAAGAGAGCACAAGGGAACAAATCCCAAGTTATTCCTCAAGGTTGAAGGAACTTCAACCTTATGGCAAACTAGTCTATGGCTTGAAAACAAGAACAATCCTGGATCAAGGCTAGAGGGGCTAGAAATGGCTTAGCAAGTCAAAACAAAAATTCAAGGAGCAAAGTAGAAGGCTAGAAGAGATGTAAGCCTATAGTAACAAGTAACCAAAATTGTATTTTAGAAGTTTGATGGAGAAGATCTAACTCTCTTTGTTTCTCAAATCAAAAAGTTAAAGCTCCTTTGGTCTCGTTTATGGAGTGAAGATATACCTGCAATAACCTTAAGCATGAATAATATAATTGAAACAAAACATTCAAGTGAAAAGATTTAGATACATGCTACTTGTGCTAGATTGTTAGCCATCATGAACATGTTCTACAACTTAAGAGCCTCAAATGAAATGTAAAACAATATCACCTCAATATCAAGTGAAGCAAGCACATCAATAGCCTCCACGTTTTTGACCTCCAAAGTCTCAACTTTATTCTCAATTAAAAGCGTTTACAATTTTATCAGAGCTTCGATGCACAAAAATCCATGAGATAATAACCCAACATGGGCCTCTCTTTATAGTAGAAGACTCTGTAAACCTAAGCCTAAACCCTAAATCGAATTGGCAATGGGAGATAGGTCGAATTCCAATCATGAGAGAGCTTGGAGAGGTGATTAACAATCAAAATCGAGTTGTTGGTTGGTGAAAGGGCATGAGGTGGCAAGGACTCGACTTTGGGAGGTAGGAACCAGCGAATAGGCAAGCTACAGCAAAGGAATGCGAGCTAGTAGAGCAAAGGCGTGAGCTGATGTGGGAGATGCGAGTTAGATGTGGTAGGTTGAGTGTTAGTCCATTGGGTGACAAGTGGAAAGGTAGGTAGAACTCGAGTCTTTGAGTGGGAGCCCAACCAATCACGAATTCAATCAATGGAATGGCGTGGATCTAATGGGGATTGACGTGAGGAATAGGCAAATGCATGAGCTTGGTAGGAAGGGCATGAGCCATGTGGAGTGCGAGTAGGTTGTAAGCCAGTTGAAGGGATGGCAAGTGGCAAAGGGAGGTAATCACTCGAGTTTAGATGAGAGCCAAGTCGATTTGTGATTTCAACTAACCAATCCACAAATTCCAACAAGCAAACACGAGTCAAATGGAGATTGACGTGAGGGTTTGAGGGAGATACGATTTAGTTTAGTGGAGACACACGTAGATTGGTAGGTACAAACTCGAAATTATGAAGGGAGCCAAGCTTAGGACTAGGGTGAGTCATGAGGGCGTCCACTTCAAGTTTTAATGCAAACTACCACCCAATCATCAAGTGACACATCATAAAATCGATTTTTTATGAAGGAGGGCGAATTTGTTTGAAAGGATAATGATTTGGTGACTAGATGGATGACTGGATGGGCTTGGGGTTGATTGGAATCTTCCTAAATGCTCATTGCCATGTCATTTAGCCCTTTATTTTAATCAAATTGATTAATTTTGGAGAGATTTGGATTATCTCCAAAATAATCAATTTTATTATTTTAATTAATAATTTCTCTGTAAATGACTTTTCAGAGAAAATATTAATTACGGGGCTGAATTGACATCCGAAAGTTGGGTTTAGCTGCTCCACGGGTCATGTGTGATTTTTGGCTTATGAAACGAGCCATCAAACACTAAGTTCGGACCCCGGATGACTGACATATTACAAATTATTATTTCTCTATTTAAACTATAGAGAAATTTATTAAATTTAAAAAATAATTAAAACCCAAATTTCGACGGACCCGGTAAAATTTTTTTCGAAATTTTTTTTTGAGGGTTTTATGGACCTAGGACATGACCGACACCTATTCTAACAGTGTCTAGTAGGCTTATATACATTAGTTGGCCTCTAATAACCCCACATGGCCAAATTTTCAAAATCGGGCATTCCAGCTTTGGAGGAGCGGGAGAAAACCTCATCGATTATACCTCGCCTTAAGCAAAGTATAATTGACAAGGGAAAAAACTCCTTGGAATACCTTAGTTGCTTAATCCAGTCATGAGAAACCGAGGCACTCAGATCCTACTAGCACACTTTTATTACAAACCCCCATGGGGCCATGGTCATGTCGACTCAAAAAACAAAACAAGCTAACCATAACTGGCTAGCTACAAAATGCTGGATCATTTGATACACTGGAAACAAACATTCATCATGTTTGTCAAATGGCGGCTCTCCAGAAAATCCAACTATGGTACAAAAAGTTGGTAACACAGAGCATGGCTATATATTTTGGATCACTCATGATCAGAGCAGTACATTATTCAGATTTGTATATGACCTTGTGTCAAGGCTAAGCCTTGAGAGTTCAGATTTGATGACTGATGTGACCCTTTATCCCAAACAGTTTCAGTTCAGTGCCTAGAGATGTATTTCAGCAGTGTTTCAGATGATGCATGATGATTATTATTACGATGATGTTGTATGATCTATGGATTTGTTCTCACTGACTGTGGATTATTATCTTGTTGATTTAGTCATGATCATAGCATGTGCTTGGTATATTACTCTTGATGTGGCAAACTATTTAAAGTGAACTGTAAATCATAAAATGGACAATTGCTTGCACATTTAGGTCATTTAACAAAACTCACTGGTTTTTCACCTTACATAGATATGGTCTTTCCCGACACCAGTTGTCTGCTAGTGTAGGCTCCATATTCACTTGTCTCCATCCATACATGACCTTCCTGTTTGACTTTAAACCCTGACTTGTCTCATTTGACTTTTTGATACCAAGGAATTCCCCATTTTTCTACCTCTGTGTTTGGACCGCATCCCTGTTTATTTAGTGTCTCGGCTCTGAGTTGGTGACAAAACTTGCCTTTGGTGAGTTGGATTGTAGCCCTAAATCATTCTGGTCGGTTGTCTCGATGTTTGGCATTGGCTCGAACTCCCCCTAGTCACTTGAGAGGTTGTTGGCTAAAACTGAAAGCTCATGTTCTACCTATGGAAACTTGAAAAATTCGCCCATGGAAACAAAAAAAAAGGGCAAGAGCGATGAACAGCTAAAAATACTCCTCGAAGAGTATAAGAAAAGGTCCAAAAAGCAATGGCTCTTAAAAGTTATATCTAAACAATTGCTGACCTTATATATATTTGAAAAAACATGCCCTGGATGCAAGCTGCAACTAGTTGTGCTTCTCAGCACATCTGAAATCCGAAGGGATATGTAGGCCAAAAAGGCCATGGAATAAAATGGAATGACCCTAGTGAACCTGGATCAACTTGATGTAGACATGATGCCTAAGTTGAATAAACACTCTCTAAACAACTTATCCATTTGTGAGGCACAGCCATCCCCCGTGTTATTTTGTCCAACACAGAGTTTGTAGCTTCCCCCCTTCTCCCAGTCCAAAGTATTTTTGAGTTAAGTTAGACAGGTCAACCCCTTTGCCCAACCTTGTTCCTAGCCTTCATCCTTCACTAGCAGTTTGACCATGTCCAATGGGTGAATTTGTCATTTGAACTATTGTGCAAGTAATTTTATATAACAACGGAATATGCTAACTTAATTAATGCCACTGAATGGATGTTATACTTTGAGCTTAGCTGTGAGAATGATTAGAGAAGCATTGTCTTAGTCTACTGATGTGATTTATCCTTGGTTGTATATTCTTGGGATCCGTGATGATGTGGACCATGTATGGATGATTATTGATGATGATTGATGGGCCCACATGTTTGATGATGATATCATATGATGGACATATGATGCAGATGATGTTTGATCCAGTTCAGCAGGTTTATTACTACTTCAGATCAGCAGATTATACATTGTCCATATATGGTGGACCCTACAGCTGGCCCATTAGGGCAACCCATGGTGTATGAGTACACATTTCTAGTGGATTTGGGTCTTCTGGATCCATTGAGACACTTATCTTTCAGTTCCGGGCACTTCTGACAGTGATTGATGCAGTTTTACACTTGTTGACCAGATTTGGGGCTGATTTCCCAGCCTGAGCAACAGGGGCCCCGAGAGGACAGTTCACCTAGGGCGCTGATGATGGAGGGGGTGGTCCAGCCACTTGTTTTTACCATTTACCCCCCCTTCTGGAGAGCCTGGTGGGCTCAGATGGACAGCGCTAGCACCCTAGGAGGCAGTTTTGGCACTTTCACAGTTCCCGAGGCAGTTAAAAAATGGGATAAAGTGGTCACTGAGGAAATCGATTTGGGCAATTGAGGCAAGGTTTTGGCATTTGGTTTTCACAGAGGTCTTCCAGGATGGCATCACTATCTTCCAGTCAGTTTTCACCATGTGGGTATGCCCAGTTTGATCACAGGAGGACATTTACTGCTTGACTGTCATGGATTCTGAGGACAGTTTTGGTCATTTACATTATATTGGACATATTTTATTATTTTATTGTGCCTTGGGGATGAGCTAGTAAGGATTGATGCCTCCTAGCCCCACCATGAGCTTATATTGTCATGTCCTAGTCACCATGAGGTGGATTTTGGATACTTGTGTCTCTCTAGTGGATGACGTCACCCTCTTATTGTACCATTTAGTGGGGGCGCTATTGTTATATTGAGTGATCCATGTGATATATTGTTATGGGTCATCTTAGCCATTGATTGTATGATGAGATCTTTTAATCTCAACCACTCATTTGATGTAGTATTGTAGAGTGGTATAGGGTTTTGGTCTTTATTATCCTATATAAGGAGGAGACCCCCCATTGTAAAGCTGACCTTTGGAGCTCTGGAATATTGGAATAGAAAAATTCTTTGTGGAGCATATCTCTCTTGTATTGTGGATTCTCTTGCATATTGAATATACAGTATCTCTTCTATGTATCATTGTGGATTTTGGTGCTTCTACTAATCTTTTTACAGGAAAGTCGAATTGGTGGAGAGGCGGGCGACTTCTTGAGGGTTATTGTTGGAGGGATCCACATAGTCTCTCTTGGGTTGATCTTGTGACAGGGAGTATCATTATTGTATCTTTGTGACATAGTTGATGCTTTCTATTACATCTTTCTACCATTTTCATAATCATCTTGCTTGACTTGTTTCTTTGATCTTGTCTTGTAGGAGGAGGATGATTTGGCTATCTTGGAGGACGACGTTTTGGTTGGAGCTCTTGGATCTCACTCTTGAATATACACATAGGAGAATGCTATCAATTTGCAAGGTGGCCACAAGCAATTGAGGTAAGATCTACAAGGTATGTGCCTCTTTCATCCATTCTATCTTCATTGGTCATAAAACCCTAATTCATTAAAACCCCAAATTTTGGTATTTTTTTAGATCTACTTAGATCTAGCCTTGCTTTTGAGAAGATTTTGAAAACCCACCTCTATAGCATCCACCCCTAGTTGGATCTATAGTTTGGTGGTGATTGGCTTAAAATTGACCCACTTTTCAAGGCAAAAAGCCCTCCTTGACCCAAATCGCACTTCCTAGTGAGAGGCTTGTTTGGTTAGATCTAGCACATGGGTAGGTGAGATCCCACTTGATTTGCAATCTAGACACTTGATAACCTACCCCCAGATTCTTACTTTGGTGAAATCTACCTTGTGGACATCTCTCCATGTTTTAAGGGGTTAAAACCCCCTTTTGAGTTTATTTGCACCTCAAAACTCAGATCTACTAAGATCTAGCCCTTGGATTGACTTGATTTTTTGGACATGCATAGATCGGGGTACTAGCATTTTGGATCTAAAGTTTGGAGGCCATTGGACTTGATTTGGTCCACCAAACCCTCATTTTAGCCCTCCTTGAGCAAAGTCGCACTCCCTTGGGTGAGTAAGTTTGCCCACTTTGAGGAGGTGGGTGTTTGAGATTCTTGGAGATTTGGAACGGCCATACCTTGAAACCTAGGTCTAGACTATCTTTTTGTCACCATCCGCCTTGGGGGCAGCATTCCTTGTTTCAAGGGATTGTGGTCCACTTAAGGTTATTACTTGAAAACCTAGATCTAGCAAGATCCAACCATTAGATCTTATTTAGCCCACTTGACTTGGCTTCTAGGTGTCCCAATCTACTCTTTGACATACTTTTTGACCCCATTAGCCCATCAAACAAGGCACTAGTCCTCCTCTAAGCAAATCGCACTCCTTGGGAATTGTGTCAAACCCTAGATCTAGTATGTGGGTACTCCTAGAATCAACTTAGATCCATAGATCTAGTCTTTACCTAACCTCTAGTACCAATATTACACCTAACTTCACCTTGTGGGCCCATTTAAGGCCATTTCACACTTCCCAAGAAAAGAAGACCCACTTGTGTAAACATATGGAACTATACCTAGTCATCATACCCCATCATGTGGCCTAAACCATACATAGGTTGAAACACTAACAATCTCTTGTACACCTTCAACCATACTTCAACCTCTAGGTCCACTTAACCTTGCATTGGTTTCCGTAACTCCACATTTACTTACCCTTAGAAACCTCTGTTTGGGTCCAATCGACTGTGATTGGTTATAGGGTCTTGTTATCACATATATAGTAGCCGGGCTACCATACATTATTTTTCAGATTCCAGAGCACATTTCAGCCAGTTCCTTTACTTTGAGATGATGAGATGAGCAGCTATCTTTGGATCACTATCAGATTGTGGATAGCAGTTGTATTCCCCATGCCATGACTGAGTCTCAGGACACTCAGAGAGATGACCGATGTAGCCATTATACCATTGGTACAGAGCAGTCAGTAGTGCCCAGAGTTACAGCAGCAGTTTCGGAGGACAGATGATGGTACAGGTTGATGAGCATTCAGGTATATGACTCAGCAGGTATATCATGGTGTTATGGTTAGAGTGCTTTTATACTTATTCTTATAGCATGTCTTAGCACTCAGTGTCATGATCTGGCGATCATATAGATATTTGGACCTGGTTGATCTATTATACATATTATATTGTCCCTACCCAGACTTAGAAGTTCACTATTCATACTCATTGGTATGTACCCTCCTTAGGGAGAATAGAGGTGATCATTCCACCATATCTTGGCTTGCTAGTGTTGGCTCCATTATTCATTGTCTTCATCCATCCATGGCCTACCTTCTAGTTTATCACCCCGACTTACTACTTGACTAGTGACATGGAGGACTTTTCCCCACTGTAGCCTCTGTATTGGATGAGCTTCCCTGTTTATTGTGTCTCGGCTCTGAGTTGGTGACAAAACTTACCTATGGTGAGTTGGAGTTCCTTGGAATTCCCCCTAGTCACTTAAGTTGTGTTGGCTAAACCTGAAACTTTTAGTGCTTCCATGAATACAAAATCTGGAAAAATGAAATGCTATATCTTGTATGAAAAGCCCATTCATGCAATGTGTTTTTAAACACACATGAATGAAAGGCGTGCCAAATGAAAATGGCCATAAAAATAAAATGTTATATCTTGTGGAAAATAAATACCTAGGTAAACAAGCTGTCCATGACACACCTAGAAGTGCTCAGGTAAACAAGTGCCTTAAAAACACACCTGCAGCAGAAAGCCTAAAAGAAAAATGTAAATCTATGCAATGTGTTTGTAAACACACATAGATCAAGGCTATGGAAACTTCAGGCCCAAAAAGCAATGGAACTTAAAAGCTACATCTAAACAATTGCTGGCCTTATTTGTATTATGGATTGTGCGCATCTGTGAAGGTGAATAAACCCTCTTTAAACAACTCATCCATTTGTGAGACACCGCCATTCCCTGTGTTATTGCTCATTCAGTATATACTATGGTGTATTCCCTTTCCCTTGCCAAAGTGTCACAAAGTCAAGACAGTTAAGTCATCCCTTAGCCTAGCCAGTTAATTTAAGCCTTCACCCTTCACTAGCAAATTGATCACAACTATGAAGTGAGTATGATCCTGAAAGTCTAGTCTGAGTAATAATAATAATTAACGACACTATATATTTGGATTTAGATCGCCAGTCATGATTACTCTGTGTTATAATTGTTATTTGAATAAGTTGTAGAGCATATATTAACCTTGACACTTTGCAGCAGCTATTAATGATGATCTGAGTTATATTTGGTCTTGGTTAGACCTAGTTTGACCATGGAGGACCATGGGACATGAGATGTTGGACCTTATGACGATATGGATAGATGATATATGGTCTATGTATACATACATGATGACTCTATGCAGCAGCTACAGGGTTATGATGATGATTCTGGGGTTGCAGCAGTGTTTGTATATGTACAGCGCATTATTATTGGCCTTGATCCGGTATATTGGATATTTATTTTGATCATGCAGAGATTCATATGGTGTATGAGTACACATCTTGGATAGATTTGGACCTTCTGAGTCCAATGGGACAGTTTGTTTTCAGTTCCGGGCACTTACGGTGATGATTTAGCCTCAGTAGGCTGTCCTAGTGCAGTTTTGGTCTGTCGGAGGCCCTGTCGGAGCAGATGTGATTTTTATCCGGTTGACCTAGGGCGCTGATGGTGGAGGGGGTGGTCCAGCCACTTGTTTTTACCATATTACCCCCCTCCCGGACACACTGGTGCCCTCACCTTGACAACGCAGGCACTCCAGGAGGCTGTTTGGGGCAGTTTCACACTTCCCGAGGCATTTCAGGATTGGTAGAAATGGCTATTGAGGAAATCGATTTGGGCTACTGAGGCAAAGTTATGGCATGGGATGATCAGTGATGATAGATCGGGACCTTCCACACCTTCTCCAGCAGTTTCAGTTTCATTGGGGCCCGCATCCATCACTTATGGCACTTTCTGTGGATTTTTGAGGTCTTTTGAGGACCACGACTTCACTATGGAGGCACGATTTGGTACATTCATGATTATTTTTTTTGGTTATTGTGCTATGGGGATTGACCAAGGAGGGATAAAATTACCCCTTGGACCCACCATAAGCCTCTTATGATATTTGGTCATCATGATTTGGTGGGATTCCCCTCTTGTAGGGCGATTTTGTCCACTTACATTATATTTTATTAGTGATCCATGTATTTTATTGTTGAGCTCATCTCAACCATTGATTAGATCTTATGATCTTTTAATCTTAGCCACTCATGTAAAAAGTGGTTATGATTGTACTCTCTCCCCATCCTATTTAAGGAGGGAGCCTCTCATTGTAAAATTCATCTAGAGATTTTTGGCTCTTGGCTCTTGGAATAAAATTTCTATCTTTTCGAGTACATGCTTGGATTGGAGTGAATGTTGGTTGTTTCGATTGTAAATTCTATTGTCCATTGCACTGGAGGATCTATGGTAGCTATCTTGCATATTTGCCATATTTTATTTGCAGGTTAAGAGGGCGATTTTGACAAGTGCGAATTGGTGGGGAGGCTTGCCCTTCAAGCTTGGAAGAAGTCGTTTTGGGTTTGACAGGGAGTAGTTTTTCCTTTGTGTCAACTATTCTATGTTTCTCTCTCTCTTGCTTGTATCTACCTTCAATTTGTTAAACTGATTGATGCTTTGCTCCTTGGCTTGACAGGTTAGAAGGAATCACATGTGGCTTGGAAAAATCGATTTGGCAAGAGGGCTTCAACAATTCTCCATTTGATCTTTGGCAAAGTAATCCTCGTCTCAACTAGCATTCATCTCTTCATCCAGGTATGTTCCAAGAGGTATGATCTTCTCTTCCTTGAATCTTCCATAATTTCTAGATCATAAAAACCCTAATCAAATTAAAACCCTTATTTTTGGTATTTTTCAGATCTACTTAGATCTAGCCTTGCAATTGAAAAGATATCAAAAACCCACCTCTATAGGATCCACCCCTAGTTGGATCTATAGTTTGGTGGTGATTGGCTAAAAATTGACACACTTTTCAATGCAAAAAGCCTTCTTGAGCCTAAATCGATTTTCCTAAGAGAAGCTTGTTGGGTTAGATCTAGCACATGGGTAGGTGAGATCCCACTTGATTTGAAATCTAGACACTTAATAACCTATATCCACGTCGTTACTTTGGTGAAAACTACCTTGTGGACATCTCTCCATGTTTTAAGGGGTTGAAACCCCCTTTTGATTCTCTTGGTATCTTAAAACTTAGATCTACTAAGATCTAGCCATTGGGTTCTCTTGAAATTTTGAACATACATAGATCGGGGTACAAGCCACTTGGATCTACAGTTTGGTGGCCATTGGACTTGATTTGGTCCACCAAACCCATCTTTTGCCCTTCCTTGAGCAAGTCGCACCCCCTTGAAGTTTTGAGTTGGTCCACTTCTAGGAAGTGGGTGTTTGAGATTTTCGTGGATTTGGAATGCCCATGCCTTGAAACCTAGGTCCATACTGTCTTTTTGTCACGATCCGCTTTGGGGGTTGCATTCCTTGTTTCAAGGGATTGTGGTCCACTTAGGGAAATCACATAAAAACCTAGATCTAATAAGATCCAACCATTGGAACTCCTTCAATCAACTTGACTTGGCTTCTAGCTGTCCTGATCTACACTTTGACATATTTCTTGACCCCATTAGCCCATCCAATAAGGCACTAGTCCTTCTCCAAGCAAGTCGCACTCCTTGGGATTTGTGTCAAACCCTAGATCTAGTACATGGGTACTCCTATAACCAACTCAAACTCATAGATCTAGCCTACATCTAACCTATAGTACCAACCTCACACCTAACTTCACCTTGTGGGCCTACCTAGAACCATTTCACACTTTCCAAGAACATTGAACCCACTTGTGTAAACACATGGTACTACACCTAGTTATCATACCCCATCATGTGGCCTAAACCATACATAGGTTGAAACACTAACAATCTCTTACATCACCCTCAACCATACCTTAACCCTTAGGTCCACTTAGCCTTGCATTGGTTTCCGTAACTCATTACTTATCTACCCTTAGAAACCTTTGTTTGGACCCAATCAACTGTGATTGGGGTATAGGGTCTCCCCCTTGGTCTAGTTACACCTTGACCTAAAGCGAAGAGTGCCTCGGTTGACGTGACTCCCACATTGCATTGGGAACCGTGGCATCTCTTGGGTCACCTCTTTAGTTGCCTATCTCCTCTACCGTCCCGGATGGGATACCTCTAGGGGCAACTACAAGTTGCGTGATAACAGGTCTCCCCCTTGGTCTTGTTACACCCTGACCTAAAGCGAAGAGTGCCTCGGTTGACGTGACTCCCACCTTGCATTGGGAACCATGGCATCTCTTGGGTCACCTCTTTAGTTGCCTGCCTCCTCTACCGTCCCGGATGGGATACCACTAGGGGAAACTACAAGTTGTGTGATAACAAGACTCTAGAAAAGAAAACTTTTAGCAATTTATTTATTTGTCAGCTTTTATAATTAATATTTAACATTTATTTCACTTTATAGATTTTCACTAGCTAGCCTCCAAGAGCAGCTGCCCTGAATAGCCTAGCGGGGCCTTAAATAATGAATCGGTATGACCTCCATTTCCCACCACCGTCCATAGGAGTGATGGAGTGACCACCCTATTGCGCTGTAGGGGTAAACAACATTACATCATACAAAGGATGAGTGCGTGTCCCTTGGCCACTGAATAGCTAATATAGATATGCAAGGTAGTGTTTAGCAACATTGTTTTTGCCGACTAAGCATCCTTTATATATAACGTTTAATATTCAATGCTCTAGGTTTTAGCAACATTGTTTGTAAGAATAATTGGTTTTGAGGACTAGAGGAAAACAATCACTATGACGAAAATCACAAACTCCAGAGTCGAGACACAATGCAAACTGGGAATCTATCCAACACATAGGTCTAGGTGGGGGAAGTCCTCGAGATCTCTATCTAAGGTGTAAGTCGGGATAAAACCAAAACTAGAAGATAACAGATTGATGGAGAAATTACTGATGATTCCATGGATAGAAAAAGGCCCTAAAATAAGGGAATGAACAAGTCAGTACTTCATAGAGTAAGGGTATGACCAACGAGTATACACAAGAACCTCCTACCAATAGTAACTATCCACTTCTACTCTAAACAACACGTAAGCATCAGATAAGATAGAGCCAATAACCATCATAATATACCCAGTAATAAACTACCTAGATAAGAAAAAGAGCACATGAACAACCCATATGTACCAAAATATACCTGCTAAATCATATGCTCGAGTCCCTGATTTGAACTTCTTGAAAGACACTGAAGCATTGCATCTAGGTATAACATGGGATCTAAAAATAAACCTGCTATGAGTGATGGTAGAATGGATATCTCAGTCACTGACCTGGGGTCATGAGGCTCAGTTCCAGCATGACACTGTAACTATTCAAACTCTGGATCCACCAGATGTAGATGAGTAATCATCATAATGCTACTCATCATCAGCTGATCTCATCACAATGTGCAACATAAAAATGAGTACCTTATGGAATGAAAACAATGAAGCATAAAAATTATTGAAAGAGATGGAGGAGTCACTACTACATTTTTGGCCTTTAGGGGGGGTTGTCTTCCGCCCTCAAAAGTGACCTACGGGGGGGGTTGGCTTGGGGGGTGGTTTTGGCAAAATCGCCCCTAAAGGCACCGATGTTAAAATTTTTTCCCTTTAAGGGCGGTTTTTGACGAGATTGGAACCGCCCCCAAAAGTGACTTGACGAGGTCTACGGAGGTGGTTTTAAACCCCCCTTGTAGACCCCTTCATAGAGACCTACGGGGGCGGTTTTGAACCCCCTTCATAGAGACTATGAAGGTGGTTTTAAAACCCCCTCATAAGCCCCCTCATACAAACCTACAGAGGCGGTTTGGAACCCCCCCTCGTAGAGGACTATAGGGGCGGTTTCAAACCCCCTCGTAGATTCCTATAGGGGTGGTTGTGAACCCCCTCATATATTCCTATAGAGGCGGTTTGGAACCCCCCTTGTAGAGGCCTATAGGGGCAGTTTAGAACCCTCCTCGTAGAGGCTTATAGGGGCGGTTTTGAACCCCCCTCGTAGAGGCCTATAGAGGCAGTTTGAAAACCCCCTCGTCGAGGCCTATAGGGGCGGTTTGGAACCCCCCTTGTAGAGGTCTATAGGGGCGGTTTGGAAGCCCCCTCGTAGATGCCTATAGGGGCAGTTTGTAACCCCCCTCGTAGATTCCTATAGGGGCGGTTTGGAACCCCCCTCGTAGATTCCTATAGGGGCGGTTTAGAACCCCCCTCGTAGATGCCTATAGGGGCGGTTTGGTAACCCCCTCGTATATGCCTATAGGGGCGGTTTGGAACCCCCTTCTTAGAGGCCTACAGAGGCGGTTTGAAACCCCCCTTGTAGAGACCTACAGGGGGGGTTCTGAACTCCCCTCATCGTAAGCTATGGGGGGAAGTTAACAACCCCCCTCATAACCACCTACAAGGTCAATTTAAAACCCCCCTCATAGACACCTATAGTGGTTGTTAATAACCCCCATCATAGCAAGCTACGGGGGCAGTTTAAAACCCCCCTCATAGTTTTCTAGAAGGTCAATTTAGAACTGCCCTCATAGCCACCTACAATATCAATTTAGAACCCCCCCTATAGCTACGTAGAAGATCAATTTAGAACCCCCTTCGTAGCAACATACGAGGACACTTTAGAACCCCCCCTCATAGCAACTTGTAGAGGAGGTGTGGCACCGAATTGTAACAGTATACAGGGAAGTTCAAAAACCATCCTTAAGACTTCTGGAGGCGATTGCAAACCTCCATTATAGAAACTTATGGGCCTGGTTTGAAATGTCGTTATAGAAACCTACGTGGGTAGTTTTAAACTTCCCTTATAGAAACTTTTAGAGGTTAATAACCACAATTAAATGCATAGGTAGGGACGGATTGCAAATGCTCTTAAATCCACCTACTAGGGTGGTTATTTACCATCCCTTAAGAACAACTAGCTATCAACACATAAAAAATCATTTCTAATATTCTATACAAAGCTGCCATTATCTCCCACAAAATGGTAAAAATCAGAATAGTTTAAGATAGCCAATTATACTGTGATTTGAAGAAATAATTTAAAGCTGAAGGAGCTATATAACAAACATAAAACAGTAGCATATAATAATTCATTTTACCATAATGAGAACAAAAACAAAACCACGACATGACTTCCTTTGAACAACTTCAACAATGCTTGTCATCTAAGCAACTTTAACAATGGCATTCAAGTAAACAATATATTCAATTAATTGATACAGGTACATTCAAAACAATGAAGAGTGAAAATGTAATTTTATTCTTCATAGATATAAAGTCAATGAGAACGGATAAATAAATCATGAATAGTACTCATTTATCAACTTCCAACCATGTGCCTTGACAATCTTTTCGAACATAAGCCATGTCACCATCACCTATAGCTTCATCATCTTTGCATTTTGTCCCGTCAAAGTCTCCAACGCTTGATAAATCTGCATACTCCAATTCATATGTGTTACTATTTCTCAATCCCTTTAGAGGGAATGTCAGAACTACATACCAATCATTCTCTACAGGATCTTGTACATAGAACACTTGTTTCGTTTGTGATGCCAGAATAAATGGATCATCTTGCACTTTGTCCTTACTTAAGCATCTCTTCAAATTCACCAATGTAAAACCAATTTCATCAACTTTCAATCCACTCTTCTTGTGTACATCTATCCAATCACATTTGAACAATGGATACTGCACACAATAGTAGTCCAATATGATTATTTCGTGGGTCACTCCAAAATATGTTGTTGTTTGACATATAGGATTTTTGTCTTTTGCACTTGATCTCATTAATGTTTTTGCATCTATGCACACACCACTATTTTGGGTGGCCCTAGCATTCTCTATGCTTTTAATGTGAAATCTACACCCATTGATTAAATGGTCCTCATACTTAGTTGCATATTTTCTTGGGCCACGTGCTAACAATTTAAGGTTATGAGATATATTCTCTTTTCCTTCCACCTGTAAATTAGTAAATGTCCTTAGAAAATCATGCAATTCCAAACCATATAAAAATAATCTTAGTTTCATACATCATAATAGTCTTGTTCAAATAATTTTAAATAATTATAATATAAAGAACATATCATTACCTTCCTTCTTAACCAATCACTAAATTGTTGGCTATGGAGCTTTTGTAACAAGGCTTCATTTTTTTGGGCTTGGATGTTTCTATTTGCGATTTGAGTCAAGTGCATCCTAATTTCCAATAATGCCAATGAACAATTTTTCAAGATATTTTGATATATTCTAATAAAAAATTCTAATAAAAAAAGAGTTTATAAGGTCTTTCTTATTACTTACTCTATCCAAGGTTGAACTTCATCCATGTTCTGCAAGACCCATCTGTGTGCTTGTTACAAACTAGTATCATCTAATTCAATAGAAGTTCCACTAGATAAGGCCTTCCCATAGTCACCAACCTCTCATTCTTCATCATCCCAAGCATCATTTATACTACGCATTCTTCCAATATATTCCATACGTTCAACACATCCAGCACAAATGGATTCCTCCGCAGTGTAGTTTTTAGCTATGCACCCTTCCGACCTATTCCTGTTCTTCACATAACTTTTGAAATCTTTCATGTTCCTATAAAAATAGAACAGAAAACTTGCATTCAAATCTAAAGTATGAATAAAGATTTGTTAGTGATGTACTAAATGAACATAATATGTTGGAATCTTGTTGAAATAAGTAGCAAAGGAAATTATTTACATAATTCTTAATAGACTACCTAGCAATTTTAGTTTAGAAACCATGTACATACAATTAAATAATAGAAACCAAAAGTGGGTTAGCCTTGTGCCAAGTGTCACCTTGAGATGAGGAGGTGCATTATATGGTGGTGGAGAAGAGAGGCAACCTAGCTTCTTAGAGGCGGTGGAGAAGAGAGGCAACCTAGCTGCTTAGAGGCGGTGGAGAAGGCAACAACCTTCCAAGTGTCAAGCACACATCAAGAGGTGGAAAGGGGCAGCAGTTTGAGGTGGTGAAGGAGAGGGCTACTTAAGCCTATAAAAGGCAAGCAGACCCTCCCCATTAGTATTATCTGAGTGATAAGAACTTCAGTCTGATATGTTATGAATAATTCAGCTGGGTAAGAAGCTAGAGAGAAAAGAAAAGACTGCTGGTTGATTGGAAGGAATCTACAGTGCATACTTCATCTCTGCTAGAAGAAGCAAAATATCTACAAGCCTACAAATCTATTATCACAGTCAGCTAACTGGTAAATGTCTATCATCATTCAGTTGAAGTTATAGTCAGTCAGGAAATGTGTAAAAGCTGAAAACATATTCATTGTTTTCATCTAATTTTAGTCTGTTACTCTTAAGTATATGCTTTGATATTGTACTTGTTGAAAGAATCCCAAAAGAAGTTTTGTTGGGTTTTATACCCCAAGAGGGTTTCCCAGGGTATCTTTGTTTTATCTATGATATTTATATTTCTGCAAGTGTCTTAACTTCAGGCAGATCCTCATATGTGCATGTTTATCTATTCATATGTTGAAATTTTTAATCTATCTACATGCATATAAAATCAACAAATTTGATGTGGAGTTGTACACACAGTAAAATTTCACTTACCTTTCAAAAGGGTACATCCATCTGTATGCGACTGGGCCACAAAAACGTAGCTCTCGTACCAAATGTATTGTCAAATGTATCATGATATCAAAGAATGAGGGGGGGGGGGGGAATATTTTTCGAGTAAACACAATGTCTCCACAACATCATATTGTACTTTTTCAAGATCTATTGGATCCACTGTTTTAGCACATATTCGCTTATAAATGAAGCAAAGCATACAAATGGTGTTTCACACTGCTTTTGGTAGCACATGGCGCAATTCTACTGGAAGGAGTTGTTGCATGAGAACATGGCAATCATGTGCTTTCATACTATGAAACTTAAGTTCTTCCATAGATATATGATTTCTAGGATTTGAACTATAACCATCAGGCACTTTTAAGGAGGTCTCTTTCTCTTTTTTTGAAAGAGTGTGTGGTGCAGGTGGAAGAAATATTTGTTTTCCGTTCTCTTGTAGCCATGGTGACCTCTTTATACCTAACTGTTGTAAGTCATCACGAGAATTTTTTCCATCCTTTGATTTTTCTTTTATATTCAGAAGGGTGCCAAAAATACTTTCACATACATTTTTTTCTATGTGCATTACATCTAAGATGTGACGTATTGTTAGGAACCCATGTCTTTACTTTGTTAGTATATTGTTGTTGGACTCATATGCTTTGTAAGTTGTCCCGTGGTATTTGTTGATCCATAGTTTGTGTTATTGTTGTTGGCGAATATGCTTTGTAAGTCGCCCGTAGTTTTATTGATCCATAGTTGATACTGGCCCATGGTTTTGACTCATAGTATTGGCGCCTAAACTTAGTATATAAGTGTGTGTTGAGGCCTATGAAGCCACCGTGAAGTTAATTGTATTGAGCTTGCTCAAAGGAGGTTGCCCCCTTGAAGTGGCCTGCGATCAATATAAAAGTGATTATGAGTTCTGTTATTTCTGATATCTCGTGTAATTGCATTAATTAATTATTGTAGGTTCATCACATCTGGTATCAGAGCACTTTCTTGGGCTCGTTGGGTGGAATTTCTACCAATTTTTTTTTTTCGCATCTGTTGCAAGTTCGGATCTGGGAATAATCCCTATCCGCTTAACTGTGGGAAGTACTTGGGCATAAGCCCTAAAACTCATTGTGAGGAGTACCATAGGAACCCCAAAGTAGCTGGCCCATTGAGAGGACCTGCCAGCGAAAAGGGAAACGACCCCTACCTGATTCACTAGTTCCCACCCGTGAGGTAAACCAAGAGCTGTCGTTTGTGGCAAAGCGGTTATCAGTTTTACCTGAGCTGTGGAGTGAGGGGTACTGCCCCAATACGCAAGCCGTCAGATAGCATTGGGGGTCGAGTGAATCCCCTGAACCGATAGGAAGCCCCGCATACCTGGGGTCCATATCTATTTTCAGCTGAACTGTTGCCGATCACTTCCGCTCCAGATCCAACCGTTTCAGATTTATTCTGAAAGTCGTTCCAGATCCAACCGCCGTTTCAGATCCAGCCGTTTTCGATCCCTTTCGCGCTGTTGCAGATCCATCTGTTGCGGATCCCTTCCGCGCCATTGCCGATCCATTTCTGAAAAAAATAAAAATAAAAAAAAATCTGTTTTTCGGCCATATCTCCTTTGTTTCAACTCTGTTTTCCCTGAAACTTCACTGACACCCCTGCAATTCCATTCTGCATATTTCATTCCTGAAGACCCTATCCCAAATTCCACTTACCAAGATTAGAAATCCCACATTTGTCTATTTTTAGGGTTTCCATAACTCCTTCAATTTTCACCCAAACGCCTTCAAATTTTGCCACCATGTTCCTTTCCTAATTCTGCTTCTTTGTCCCTCTCTACCAAATTTTCTCATTCTTGCACCCCGTTTGTGAAATCCTCATTTTTTGCTTCCATGTCCATCAGAAAGTGTCCAAAACCTAGTCAAACCCCAATTACCCATCCGAGTTTTTCCCAAATCCAAATTTTCCTTTACTAAATAAGCTTTTGTTTGTGTTTTTCTATCCATTTCCCCCCCCCACCACCCAAAAAAAAAAAAAAAAACTCCTGGTTGTGGTTGTCACCCGCGCAGGAGCAATAACCATAGAGGAAGCACTTGCAGCCATTCAAACCAAACTCCAAGATCTGGATGAAAAATTTCTCAGCCTCCATCTTCAGCGTTCAGCCATGAACAATAACCGACAACCAGAATCTTTTACAGCCACTGGGTTCTCTTCTTCTAGCAATTTTCGTGGGCTGAAGCTTGATTTTCCTTGCTTCAATGGTACTGATCCGACTGGATGGATATATCAAGCAGAACAATATTTCAGTCTGCATAATACTTTTGATGTCCAGAAAGTTCCACTTGCATCCTTTCATTTGGAACAGGAAGCCCTTCAATGGTACCGTTGATACATCAAAGCTCATCCCGAGGACAGATTTTTGCCAACTCCTTTTACCACGATTTGGTCCTAGTGCTTTTGATGACTTCACAGGCGCACTCACTAAACTTCACCAAACTGGCACAGTGAGAGAGTATCAGACAAAATTTGAGAAACTAGCCAATCACACAGAAGGATTGTCTGATGAATTCTACCGGAGTTGTTTTATCAGTGGTCTTAAGGATGAAATCCGGTCAGAGGTTAAAATGTTCTATCCCAACACAATGATGGAAGTCCTAGGTTTGGCTAAGTTGGCAAAAGACAAGATTGCAGCCCAACAGCGCTCCAAACCCACTTTTGTTCTCTTCCTAAATATGGGTTCTCAATGACCTCCCTTCCCGCCAGCTCCTCGACCAACTCCTATCAAGCATTTGTCTAAAATCGAGATGCAGGAACGCTGAGAAAAAGGGCCTTGTTATAATTGTGATGAGAAATCCGGTCAGAGGTTAAAATGTTCTATCCCAACACAATGATGGAAGTCCTAGGTTTGGCTAAGTTGGCAAAAGACAAGATTGCAGCCCAACAGCGCTCCAAACCCACTTTTGTTCTCTTCCGAAATATGGGTTCTCAATGACCTCCCTTCCCGCCAGCTCCTCGACCAACTCCTATCAAGCATTTGTCTAAAATCGAGATGCAGGAACGCTGAGAAAAAGGGCCTTGTTATAATTGTGATGAGAAATTCACTCGGGGACATAGATGTGTTCAACAAAAGCTCTATCTCTTGGATGTGGATTCTCCGCCTACCTCTGAACTTGGTGAAGAAGCTCCAAATACAATAGATGATCAGGTTGACATTCAGCACCTGCCTGTTGACACCCCATCTCAGGACGACCTGTTACCAACTGAGTTGCACTACAGTTGGACTTCAGTGAGCCGCCAGTATTGCACATTTACTTGTGCCTTTTTCAGAGTTCAGAAGTTCCAAGTTTGGCCTTTTCAGGGCCCATTTGTCAGTTTTTGTAGTACATGACTGTGCCCCACGGGGTTTGTAATAAGCGTACTAGCATGGTGGTCTTTGAGTGACTTGGTTCCCTAGGACTTGACAACCAAAGAAGGTATTCCAAGGAGTTTTTTCCCTTGTCGATTATGCCTTGCCTTTAGCCGAGTATAATCGATGAGGTTTTCTCCTGCTCCTCCAAAGCTGGAATGCCCAAAGTGGGGGTTAGGCCTTAGGGGATTATTAGAGCCCATTTTGTAACATGTATAAACATGCTAGGCGCTAGAATTTCATCGTTTTGTCATGTACTAGGTTCCCCTGAAGTTTCAGTCGATTCTGAGAAAAAATATTTTTCGCATTTTTTAAGCCATTTTTTAATGGTTTAATTAAAAAATTTCAAAAAGTGATAAAAGTCTTATCCGGAGTCGGAATTCGACACAGGGATGCTCGTTTTCAAGCTCAGAGCATCCTCTTTACCCCGGTACCCAGTTTTCCTACATTTTGGACGACCGAGAACCCCCGTGGAGCAGTTTTGCCTATCAGAGCTACAAAGTGGCACTTTAATGCCAGAAAAACATCAAAATGCACTTTGGCAAATAATTAAAATATTCAAAAAAAGGAATTATCACATGGCAAATGACTTGGCACTAAGTCAAACTAAGGTGTACGACTATATGCTAAAGCAAAGCATATGTTATAATTCTATTCAAAAGTCAGAATGTGAATATCTCACGGAGAGGTTTCGTTCAACCTTCACGTGGGACAACCGTATGGAGGTGTTGGGCGAGTTTGAGGTTGTGAGGCCCACCAAATGACAAAGCATTAGACAAGAGAGGTGGGCGATTATAATAAATTGGTAAGGCATATATTCTAAGTTGCCAGGGTACCCGTACCGGGGGGTTGGGCACCCGTACCAGTACCGGGTACCCGTACCGCCGTACCGGGTACCGGGACTGGTACCTCTTGGAGTACCGCGTAAGTACCGGGTACTTCACCCAAGTACCGGGTACTTGGTCACGGATTTTAGGGTACTTCCGGGCATGAAATTGAAACGCAGACTGGAAATTTCACAGTTATTAGTATTACTTATTACTTATTAACTTATTTTATTACTAATTACTAGTTACTAATACACTATACAGGGAATTACTAGTTACTAATTATTTTATTACTAATTAGTAATTACTAGTTACTAATTATACAGGGAATTACTAGTTACTAATTACTAGTTACTAACACACTACTGCCTATAGATGAGGGAATCTCTCTTCTGCACTTCGTATGCCAATTAATCCCTTGACCACGATTCCATGTTGGTATGCTACAACAGTCCTCTGGTCTCGCTTCGCTAACCTTGACTGTCTTCCAGAGGCCAATATCTAACTTGGTTTTGATACTTTGTTATTAAATGCATACAACAATTGTGGAAAACAAGTATGCCAGCAATGAAAGAGAGCTATTTAAATTGGTAACTTCATATTTCAAAATACATCTGTATGTGGATACATCGAGTGAATGCCTGTTGGTATTCCCATAATCAGAAACTACTTAAATGTTTCAGCTAAGCTAAATATGACATGTGACTTTATTAACATAAGTCACTCTATTAATGTAAAGCACAACTTAACTATAATGAACATATGACCATAATAATAATCAAACTCAAATAAAAAGCTTTGCTGTAGCTTATTCGTTCATAATAATAGTTATTTATCTCCCTCATTGAGATAAGAGGTCCAGGTTATCTGTTGCAGCTTGGTAAATTCACTTTGTTTTTAGGGCCCATTTCAGGTGTACAATGTGCAGTTCAGTAGACTAATAATTTTTTATGGATGATATGATGCGCAAAATTTATATGATTACTGAATAAATTATTTAGGTGGCCATTTCTTTTACAGTATTCCAAAATCTAAAATGACTCTTAAGTATTCCTTCAGCCAAATTTTATACTCATCCATGGGACCTATGGTAGTGAAGAGAACAACTGCACAAGCTCGTTATAGGTGAAAATTTGAAATTGAAGTACTGAATTTGGTCCACGTGTACAAGTATTACTTCCACCAGATTTTGTGCTCATCCTTGGGACCAAATCAACCAGATGCTGATGCAGATGACAGTGATGTTGACCTAGCAGAGATGGCTTGAGGAAGCCAAATCAACTATTTTCATTTTGCTATTTTGTATTTCATGTTCAGAACTATGGCAAGTGAGGCATACCATTTGCCAAATTTTGGATGTAGTATGACAATGGACTCATGGAGTCATGGACATATATCATATTATCATTCTATTATGCTAAATTATCATGCTATTATGCTAATGATTCAAATTTCATATCAATATCAATGACAATATCATATATGTAATTTGAATTAATGTGCAAGAAGCAATACCAATGTCAAATGTGTGTTACTGGTTGAAAACTTATTAACTTAATAATAAAATTATTAATATATTAATATAATTATTAATTATAAATTTATAAAATTATATATATATATATATATATATATATATATATATATATATATGTCTACAGTACCCCGACGTACCCAAGTACCCTATTTCAAAAAGTGGCGTACCCGTACCCGTACCCGTACCCGTACCAGTACCCGTCCCAGTACCCAAGTACCCTGGCAACTTAGCATATATTAAATGGTCATGAGATATAATGATTCGCCATCTCTCTTCACTCTTCACGTGGGCCATCACTCTCACGGCCGTACGGTTTTGTGATTGTGGTAATTTCCAAGTATGTGTCTACCAACTCATATGACTTGGCACCAACGTGGATAAGTTTCTAATTTATGAGCAACCAATCCACTCGTCTTTCCAATCAAAGCATGGAAACATCCAACACGCTCTCTTTTTTCCTCATGCGTGAGCTTCACAAGGGGGCAGCTTGTTCATCAAATTCGGCAATTTCTTCTTTGAGGTGTTTTTGTCCAAGAGAAATGGTGCTTCTCCATTGGCCATTGAGTTTACTTGCTCTACAAACTAGGAGCTTTGTCTCCTTAGGGTTTTGCGCCCTAGCTCACTCTCCTTGTCCTATATATTGAGGGGCTTGGCTCCATTGTAAAGATCGGAAGGTGGAACCTCTGCTCTATTATTGTTGTATTATTTCTGTGTTCTTGAGAATAAAGTTAAGGCTTTGGAGGCTATATTGTGGACTCGTGTTAAATGTGTGGATGTCTAATGCTTAAATCCCATGGAGGTAATCTGTGTCTCTTCATGAGCTTTGTTTATTGTTCGGATTCATGCTGACCTTTGAAGGAAATTTATTATTTCAGTAGGGTAAAGAGTAGAATCTATATTTTATTCTTTATTATCAATTGTATGAAGTATATCTTAAACATTGTTCATATCTTGTTTGAATGTCCATGTTTCAGTTTATCTTTTATATTATTTATATCAGTGTCTCTTAATCCGCTTGTGCAAGGTTTGTTGTGAGGTTTCTTGCAGGTAATCTGATCTCATTGAGAAGGCATACATGCTAGTTTGCCAATCTTTGAAGTTATAAAAGGAAGCGTAGTCCCTCGCGTGTTCACTTGCATATGATCTCCATCCGCCCAGTCTTTCTCACTCAAAACCGGTTATATCACCTTCGTTCAAACCCTCATTTATTCTATCTTGGTTACTGTTTCCATATTATTCTAGATCTAAAATTTTGATATCCTATGAAGTGGATCTAGTATCCTTTACTAATGCTTTCATTTTATCAAAGTCCAAATCTTAAAAGTTCATTAGTGAAGAAGTGCTTGTAAAAGATTTATCTAGCATTGTTAGGCTTGTAATTTGGCTTGCAAACTCGAAAGAGAGAAGCCAAAGATCCTAGCAAGGCAAGCTCCCTAGCTTGTCTTCCTAGTTACCTTTTGTCTCGTTTCATTGCACCTTTTAGCTTCATTTTTCAGACTTAGTTTGCATTTCGAAAAAGAGTAATTTCTTAGTTGTTTTTAGGCATTTTACAAACTTTTTAGCTCGCTGGTTTTTTGGTTCTGCACATAAGAGGTCATTTGAAAGTTAGTTTAAAAACCCAAAAAGTTGCCCAAAAACATGTTTTTTAAATACTAGTTGCATTGGTTTTGATTTTGACAGTTTGTAGCATTGTCAGAACACTCTTAAAGTGTTCTGAGAACACTCTTAAAGTGTTCTGATTATCATTTTCTAACCAACATACTTTGCTGATCTGTTTTGATTTCATGACAGGTTGGAGTAAGAAAATTAAATAAAACTTGCATTTGGAGCTTCCTGAACCACCTAGAGAGAACCAGTTTCAAGCACCATTGTTATTTCTCTCAAACATTGTAAACTGACTTGTTCCCTAATGATAAAGGGCAAGCAGTATTTCTCTTAAGTTTCCAAGTTGTAATCAAAAAATAAAAAGAGCACAGCAGGCAATTCCAGCGCCTGAACCCAATCCCCCCAGGGGGGATTCACACCTTTTTTATTTTTATTTTTTTCGTTTTAGATTAGTTTTCATTCAAGCAGTAGTAATTAAATAACACACTCGAGCACACAACGTCTTCCAAGGACCCGTTTTTCATTTTATATGCTTTTGTGTTTATTTCAAATTATTATTCTGTGCTTAAAATTTAATCCTAAAATTAACCCCCCTTGCTTTATGCTTGGGGTTTAGTGTAGATTAATCATCCACTCATACCTATTTAATAAAACGAACAACGCCCCAAACTTGGAGTATGCTCTTGACCACTGCAGCTTAGTCGGAACAGTTGGCTCAATCAGAAATGGGTGTAAGGTATTTAGTGTTAATAGGACAATCCATTAAAATCCAATTCTAAGAACTCGGGAGGTTGCATGGACTGAATCCATAGAGTCAGCAGGTTCTTAAGCGGGTTCATCCTCACCTGGTTGGACACTTGGTAAGGTTGTTAGAGCACTCAGTTCGAAGTTTAGGTTTTCTTTTGGGCCAAACCAAGAATCAACCCACTCCTTAACTACTCATTTAATAACTATAAAATTTACCAACCGAGCCACTGCAATACTTTCACTGAGACTACACAAGCAACCCCACACAACAGTACTTACAAGCATTTTTACATTCTCGGCACTGGTCTTTAATTTTCTGTGTTCAAGTCAATCATAAATGTCGTGAATGCTTATTTATCTTATGTTGGGTTAGCTATTTGATTTAATTCACAAGCAGTGCTTTGTTGTTATATTTTATCATCTCGTCATCTTTAACTCCTAGAATAGACTTTTATCTTTTGTTGTAGATTAAAAGCCTTAGATTATCTTTTTTTATAGGGACCACCCCCCTTGGCTTCGCTAGGAGTAAGCCTAGACGGAGGAGTCGAGTAATCAGGTGACAGCACTTGACTCTCACTTGACCCCAAGGACACACCGAGTGGCTTGAAGGTTTCCTGCCGCGTCCCCCCCAGGTGTGTATTAGGCGGCAACACGACCCACCCGAGATATCTCTCCATGTTGTAACCGGCGTCACCACCCCACAAACAATGCGGGTCAGGGGATACTTCAAGAAGCTCCCTCTTACCATACTCATTGATTCTGGTAGAACTCATAACTTCATTGATCCTCGGATTGCCAAACAGGCTGATTGTTTTGTCCATCCTTGCTCCAAATTTGAAGTCATGGTTGCCAATGGGGGCACTTTACCTTGCAAGGGGAAGTGTCACAATGTGCGTATCTCTATGGAAGATTATAACCTGCGCTCTGACATGTTTGCCTTGTCCTTAGGCGGCTGTGATGTGGTTCTGGGCGTTCAATGGTTACGCACACTTGGCCCCATCTTATGGGATTTTGCTGAACTTTGGATGCAGTTTTCAGTCAATGGGACACAACAAAAATTTATGGGCTTACAACCAGGGTCTCTCCGCATCATCAGTTCACATCCCCTGGAAAAGATCTTTAAGAAGAATTCACATGGTGCCATCGCTCAGCTCCATTCCATTCCATTCCATTCAGATGCACCCACCAACAGTATCCACTACTTCCTGGGATCGATCTGTAGGTGTCTTTGTTGCACCAGTGGGCTTGCCTCCTTCACGAGACCTTTCCGGTAAGCATTTAGCCGCATCTCAGAAGGAAATGATGGCTATTTTGCATGCAGCACAGATGTGGCAACCATCTCTATTAGGGAATTATTTATGCATCAAGATTGATCTCTAGAGTCTGGAACATTTTCTGGAACAACGGGTCTCCTCCCCAGCACACCGGAAATGGGTTACCCAACTCATGGGTTATGACTATGCGATCACTTATAAGAAGGGTAAGGATAATATGGTGGCAGATGCTCCTTCTCGCAAATTTGATGACCCAGTTTCTCTTACAGCTATTTCTCTGCTTGTTCCAAATTGGTTGCAATCTGTTCAACAAAGCTATCTCTTCTATGAACTCCATGCTTCTTCATCGGCAGGGCACTCTGGGTTCCTCAAAACCTATCACCGGGAACAATGTAACTTCTTTTGGCAGGGACTGAAAATGAAAATTCACCAGATGGTGGTTGAGTGTGATACTTTCCAGGTCAACAAGGGTGAAATGACACTCCTTTCGGGACTGCTCGAACCCTTGCCCATCCCTACACAGATGTGGACAACTATTTCTATGGATTTCCTAGAAGCGCTTCATTGGTACAATACCACATCTAAAAGGAAACCATATGAAGCAGTTTATGGACAGGCACCGCCGGTTCTTCCATACACGCTCAGCAGCTCCCCAATTCAGGCAATTGACTTGGTTCTTCGAAACGATCAGATTCTTCTCATTTTACAGGACAATCTTCACATGGCAAGAATTCGACTGAAAAAACAAGCCGATCAACACCGTTCTGAGCCCACTTTTCACGCATCTGATATGGTCCTTCTTCATCTACAACCTTCCAAGCAATCCTCCCTGAAACTCAAAAGGCGCCAGTGGGCCGAAATGCAACCCAAGGATGCTACAGGGGAACCACTCCTTCAGATTCTGCATCAATTTTCACATCTAAAACTTTGAGGTCAAAGCTTTTTCTAAGGGGGAGGGGATGTTAGGAACCCATGTCTTTACTTTGTTAGTATATTGTTGTTGGACGCATATGCTTTGTAAGTCGTCCCGTGGTATTTGTTGATCCATAGTTTGTGTTATTGTTGTTGGCGCATATGCTTTGTAAGTCGCCCTAGTTTTATTGATCCATAGTTGATATTGGCCTATGGTTTTGACTCATAGTATTGGCGCTTAGACTTAGTATATAAGTATGTGTTGAGGCCTATGAAGCCACCGTGAAGTTAATTTTATTGAGATTGCTCAAAGGAGGTTGCCCCCTCGAAGTGGCCTGCGATCAATATAAAAGTGATTCTGAGTTCTGTTATTTCTGATATCTCATGTAATTGCATTAATTAATTATTGCAGGTTCATCACACGTACTAAGAGTTTTTGCATCTAAGCATATCAAAATGAATGCATGATAATATGGAGGAAAATTTAAACAATGGATTCAAACAAGACATATAAATTAGTGAAAGCCTTAAAGCATTATACATTTAATAATTACCTAGAGTTAATGTGTACATACCTCCCAATATGGAAAATTGAATAGAATTGACCTTTTCTTCCACACAACAGGGATCGATTTTTCACCTTTTTGAATATTTCTCCTTCTTTTTTTACTTTCACTCATCCCCCAGTTCTCTTCCTTTCCTATGTTTCTGCAAAAATATCTTTCACTTTTACAACTTGAGGTGCAATGCGATGCTCAGGCTTCCCGTTAAATGGTCCTTTTTGAGAACGATACTTATGATTTACTGGAAGATATTTTCTATGTCCCATGTACACACACTTCCTACTACATTTGAGATACTTTGAATCTGTGTTCCTTCCACATATGGGACATGCATAAAACCCTTTATTCGTGCAACCAACCATATTTCCATAAGCAGGAAAGTCATGGATTACCCACATCAATATAGCCTTCATATTAAAGAATGACCTTGATTGAGCATCGTATTTCCTTACCCCTTCATCCCATGTAACCTTTAGTTCATCTACCAAAGGTTCCAAATAAACATCTATGTCGTTTCCTAGTTGCTTGGGTCCAGATATTAACAATGGCAACATACAAAAGTTCCTTTTCGTGCATAACCATGGCGGAAGGTTATATGTGACTAGGACTACTGGCCAAATGATGTATGCACTGCTCAAGTCTCCAAAAGGATTAAATCCATCCACTGCCATTGCAAGTCGAACATTGCGATGATCATTGGAAAAATTATGCCATTTAGAATCTGTAGTTTTCCATGTTGAGCTGTCAACTGGGTGGCGCATTATTACATCATCACTTGCATTCTCATGATGCCACCTCATTTTCTGCAAGATGTGTCTAGAGCTATAACAAAAAAAGAATTATAATGCATACATTACAATACTTAAAAAGAATAAATAAGATAATTTGTGAGTAGGTCAGTAGTACATGAAGGTGCATGCTAGAAATAAAAGAGTTCAAAATCATACCTATACATTCTCTTCAACCTTGGTACTATGGGGAAATACCTTAGCACTTTGCTCGGGACACCTTTACGCACCTTTCCAGAATGAGCATCAACCTTCCATCTAGATTTACCACATGTTGGGCATTTATTTGTACTTTCATATTTTCCCTGATATAAAATGCAATAATTTTGGCATGCATGCATCATTTCATAGTCCAAACCCAATGATTTAATCAACCTTTTTGCAGCATATGAAGAATCTGGAAGTGTATTTTCTTTAAGAAGCATTTCTCTCTTCAACTTCAACATTTGGGTAAAATTTGTGTCAAACCATCCATTTTTCACTTTAAGGTTGTAGAATTGCATAGTGGCCGATAGTTTAGTGAAACTAGTGCAGCCTGGGTACAACGGTGTCTTGGCATCATCAATTAACTTCTTATATTGATTGATATCATTCATTTCTTCCATTGATGTTGCTTGGCTATTTTCAAAATTCACATCTAGATTTTCATTAAAACATTGATAAACATCATTCACCATTTGAGCCATATGATCGTCAACAATGGTTTCATCATCATCATTGTCATTCTTAGAAACATCAATATCATTTGTAGGCAATGTCGTAGTCTCATCAACATGATGATCATAATTATGTTCGACTATGTGCTCATCACCCTGTCATTTTGATATCACAAAATACAACATAAAGAAAAAAACATTAGAAACATCAATATTGTTCATATAGAAATTTGGATGGGAAAAATGCCTTTTTTATATAATTGACCCTCAAGCAACATTGCATACATAAGATTGTTAGCACTTGCATTACATTTTGCATACCATTGAATGCGAAATTTCTTGAGATAAATCATGCATCTGGTTTGCATAACATTTCTTTCCCTTGTTAGATATAGATGCCTACAGTAGATAAAAAAATAGAAGTCAAGTTTTATCTATATAGTACTTATATGTAAATTGAAGTACTATTTAATATTATCTACATGAAAATTATATTTTGATTCAACAAAATCCTTTGATCATACCTGATTAGGAGCCCTCTCTCCATGGAAAAACCAAATTTTATATGAACTCATTATACCATGAATCATCAAGTGGTCTTGTACTTCCTCCAATGTTAGTACTGCAACATTGCAACACTTTTTGCAAGGGCATCTCGTGCTCTTCTTATCCTTTGAATGCCTCATAGCAAACTCTATGAATTATTCAACCCCATCTTGATATTCCTTTGACATTATACATACAACCAAGTTGCACATCACAAAAACATAAATCACTACAAGTATTAACAAAGACATATTCTATATCATATCATATCGGAGAATCAAATATAGAAAATATACCTCATCTTCAGATCTGTCCAACGTCATTTATTTTCCATTTGATAATAAAATCAACCCAATTTCTGCAACCTAAAAATATTTGATGGTTATTCATGCTTATCATCAAGTAGATGCTCAAAACTTTTGAACTTTATGAAAATGTTTGTCAAGAATAATGCAATTATTTATCTGATTTGTAGTTTTTGTTTTATCTAGTTTACCGTTTCTGGTTGCATTTGGCTAGGTTGCAAATACTTGGCACAATGCTAGAAGGGCAGCTGCTAAAGTGAAGGTAGACTATAATTGTGATATATTTGTCCCTCCCATACTATCTGTGGAATATGCAATAGAAAAAGAAAGTTGTTTTCAAGTTCTTGGATGGTGTCCCCCAATGCCAGTATGGGATCTTGCCAAAGGATTGTCAAAAGCACATTGTAGGATTGAATCTGCTGAGGTGACATTCACAATTTTCAATGAAGACTCTTTCAACACTTTTTGTTGTTGTAGTGAATGTCACCTTTAGCTTCAGCAGATTGCATACACTTCCAAAATGAATCATCCCGAAGAAGAATGAACTCAATTGTCTAACTAATTAACTACTACTGAAACAACTGTCTAGCTAACTACTACTAGAAGATCCCAGGTAAACACATTGGAAATTATCCTTTTTGAATCCCAAAATATCATAGATTTTATTATGTCTTCTGTTCGATCCATTTAGTAGATATACCTTCAATTTTAAATTATTAAATTTACCTCTTGGGACAATAAGGTAGTTCACCAAAATCTTCTTCAAAATCTTTACCCAGGATATTCGGTTTCCCTGAAAACATTACTATCATATAAATTGTAGATAGGTAAGGCTCAGTGCACTGGAAGTAACTTTCATCCTCAAAATTGTCTCTTTATCAATTGCCTTCTATAAGGCCATTCTCAAGGCTTATGCCATTCCCAAGAGTCATGGCTATATGAAATTGAGGATAATGGGCAGCCCTACCTTGACCCTCTTGTTGGTTTAAATAAATATTTTGGCAAACCATTAACAAGAATTAAATGTTGATAAAGATATGTGGCCTCTTACCATTCCCTTCACTATTGAAAATATTTGAACTTCATTATAGCTAAGAGTTCCCAATTGATGTCGTCAAAGGCCTCAACCATATCCAGCCTCTTCTCGGCCTTTGCCAGATGGATTTCCTTGGGGGCAGTAACGTGGTTGTCAATTATCTGTTTTTCCGGGGTGAAACCCATGTTCTGAAAATATTACCATTAAACTATTTTACACTGGTCATTACCTTTGTTTTTGGTAATGGACATAATGATGCTTGTGTTTGGACAAGGCCACAATGGAAGGATTTCAATGGATAACACTAATAAAGAATTGGTTGAGTGGAAACCAATGCCTCTAAAGGAGGGATATTTGAAGGTTTCTCAACATCCTCTCACACTTTCATAAGAAACAATGAGAAGTTCATATACAATTTCATTTTAAAACCATGAAAACAAAGCTTTGAAGCATGACAAATTGGTAGACGACGAAAAAAGTAATAACATAAGAATCAAAATGCATTTACAACTTTGTAGATGAGTGGGAGGCCTGAGAGAGGGAGAGGGATATTATCATGACTTTGGTAACAAGGGCATTGTTGGTGTGATGGATTCAGGCATATGACATGTTGAAAGTCTAGTAGTGCTTTGGAACAATGTTGTGACACTCATGTCCAAATTTAAGTAGGGCCTTGGAGCAATGTATAACAATGTTGCAATTTGTTATGCTTTCTACAGTCACACATGTAATGAGTTGTAACACCATCCATGAGAAGTGACATAAAATTCTAAATGGAGGGACCCATGTCAGGATGAGTGGTATCATTTAAGCTTCACATAGAGGAAAACCCATAGCTAGGAATGTTTATAAATTGAATGGAGATTAGTTGATAGATTGTATGAAACAATTCAATCAATAATGTTCTTATTGGAATTTTTCTAACTAGATGTACGATTTGATAATGGTTGCTGCACAAGCATTTTCCACTTGATAAAACATATAGATTTGGATTATTTGATTGTTTCTTATTACTAGTACACTTGAAAAACTATTTGTGGAAACTACACATGTACATATTCACATATACATTATTATATATGTAATCAGTTTTTGAAATATTAAGCACATGATGTTTTATGGATTTTATTTGAAGTGGAATTGCATAATTGTTTGGGGCATGGTTTCATGGTTTCATTTCCTTCCATAGTTTCTCCACACCATCCATTTTTTATACATGTTAAATATTCAACCCCAACACAAATATCTTGTGCATATGGGCAATTAATAGCCAGATGGGAAATTATTTCCTCCTCCATATTGTAGGCATATGGATTCTAGGCCCTTGTCTACATCTTGTTTGAAAAAATTCCCAAGTCAAAGTCTTGTTTTTTAATTCCAAACACAAAAATATTATGGTCTTTTTTGAGCTTTTAGCTTCCAAACTAATTTCCATCACCATTCTAATTCTAGTTCCTCCTATGAAATCATGGATTTGTAACCTAAGCATGTTGTGTACTCCCCAAAGCCTGATCTTTTGACCAAACTAGAGAGTCTTATTCCTCCCTCATTCTAACAAAAATTCTTTGAAGGCTATCCACATATAAATTCCACATAGTTGCATTGTCACTATCTAAACCAAGAGCTTCAAAATTCTCCCATCATTGTCACCATAGATTTGTTGGCAATATGGCAATACAGGTAGACTAGTAATAAATCACTTCTATGGCAATACTGTATTGTAGCTACTTCTACAACAATATGGAAATACAGGTAGACTAGTAATAAATCACTTCTATAGCAATATGGAAATATTGTATTGTAGCTACTTCTACTACAAGTAGACTAGTAATAAATCACTTCCTGATTCTTCCTTTGAAATCAACAACTCTGCTATCAAAATAAACCTGGAAATTTCAATCCTCTAATAGTCATCATTCCCCAAAATGCCTGAAAATAGCACTGTTTTTCATGACTGAGCTGTTGGTTGTTAGTTTTGCTGAATAATATCCCCTTCCAGAATACAAAATTGAGCCCAAGAAAAAAATGATGATCACAAATGTTTTGGTATGGAACATTGTTAATGAAAATTGGCTCAACAATTAATTTATTAATCCAAAGCAGTTATATATATATATATTTTGTTCAAATTCATAACATATAAGGACGAAAACACAAAAATTGGTGTCCATTGAAGCTACATGGAATGTAGTAGTTAGTTGGAGATCAATAATATCTTAAGGTGATGACTCATTTCCCAACATAGCCAACTATGTTAGTTCCTCCAATGAAAGGAAAGTAGGTGTACCTACCAGACTAAGGAAATTGCTTGATGCCACTGAGGATAACCATCCCATATGACTCTCCTAATTGTTCAGGTGTCTTCCATAGGTGTTGGCGGTATGGTCAATTCACTGTATATGCAGGCCCTTCTCATTGTGATCAACCTCGTGAATCATCAAGGGGTATGGATACAAATCATTGTTGGAAGTTGAGCCACAATTCACCCAATTATTTTCTTCTTAATCTATTAGGGTCATACAACCCAAGCTTGGCCTTGAGGTCATTACGGACTATTTCCCTTTACGAGGCATCATGATAGGTACTATTTCCCTTTGTGAGGCATCATGATATATAACAAAACTTCCTTATCTCTTGAGTATCCACCATGTTGAATTTTCCAGCGAAGCAAGTGGAGACAAATTAACGCACACCTCAACTATTGAGATCCAACTGAAGTTGTCAGTGTTCAAGACCTTTCTAGATCTTGCTGGGGATCGGTTGATAGGAAACTTGGCAGATTTGGTACAAAGGGTTTGGCAATTACTCTTGTTTCTTCTGCTTCCGACTCCGATGTGCTCAACTAGGTTCAAAAACGTTTTGAGAAACCCAGTAGAAGGACGTTCTCGTGATTGAGGAGCGGTCGATCGATGCAAGAAGCAGTTCGCTCGATGAGATGAAGGTCTGCAGAAGAATCCATTTGCGAAGACTCAGCAAACGTCCGATCAAGAAATCGACGGTGTTGATTGACTCATTCAATGGGATTTATCCCACATTGGAAGTGCGACGGGAGTTGTTATGTGTTTATAAATCCCAACCTCACTAATGCTATTCGATGCGTAGTGCAGAAGGTATGGTGGGGGCTCTAGGTGCTTGGACTCCACGAGAAGTCACCAACCTAGATCCCGGGACGACCTGTCAAGCCCCCTACCTTTTTGGAAAATGTGACAACATCCGTCGATCTACTAAGGAGATGATCTCGACCGTTGGATTATGTTGACATGATGGTCATATGGAGTGATAATGGGCTTAGGTGCATTAGCTATTTCGCTTAGTAGTAAGATTGCCATCTTTTTGGAGTTTTTGGCATAAATGCCAAATCTAGAGGAGACATAAAAGCCTCTAGGTTGTCCCACAAATTTGTGTTAGTGTGTGGGATTAGATAGGGGGCACACCACCAAGGGGAACTATTTTCATGTTTTTACACCTTATGGATATGCTTGCATCGATGTATACACCATGTTTGAAATTTTAATTATGAGAGTAAAAATCGATGAGAAAATAGAAAAACAGAGGAACACATTGAGTTCATGATATTGGCTCAATCCACCTGTTAGCTTGGCCCTTGTGTCATAGTTAGAATTATTAGAACTACCTGATACACCATATTATTGAAGTTTTGGTGTATAGTGACACAATGCATGTGGAAACCCAATATTGCATCCTAGAAAAAGGCTCATTTGCTCTCTTATGTCACAAATACAGAGTCAGGGATACACTCCTCAATGCTCCAGGCTCTTGTATTGGTTGTCCTCGGTTGTTCCAACATTTTTCAATGGTGTTTTTTCACCCCATAACAATAACACCCAAACACATTTAGTGGTTGGTCTCTTAGTAGACACAAAGTTAGAACAACCATTAGAGCCTCTTCTGTGACACCTGAAATTAGGGCATTCTATCACAACATAAATGTTTCATCCAACCCAACTGGTATTCCAAAAAGAATATTGGAGGAGAGAAGGGTTGTTTCCAATGGAGTTAGTATTGGCTTCACAGATTACCAATGTGTCTTATCTTATGAGTATTTTGTCCTCCAAAGTTTATGAGGTGGCCATTGATGTTAGAAAAATAGGATCGCAGAGCAATAACAATAAACAGAAATGCAAATATAATCACACACACATTACAAGAGAGACACAGATATATCGTGGTTCACCCAACTTGGGCTATGTCCACACTGAAGTTGCTAGTCCTTATTATTTTTCTGTCCAACAAAGTGAAGGGATACAACCTGCAGCACAAGTGCTGCACTTCCTCTTCATTGTCTCACAGTCTCTCTTCACATATCTCAGAGATCTTTACAATGCATAAAACCCAATACATCTTCTTTTTAGCCGTATTACAATGTCTTTCTTTTATAGGGGAAATACAATGGGAAAATACCACGGGATACCCAAAACCATGGGCCCGCAAAACAGCTGGCGAAAACAGCCCCAAATTTTTTTCTCGGGGGCTACGCCCCCAAACCTCCATTTTCTCGGGGGCTTTGCCCCTGAACCCCTAAACCCCCGGCGGGGGCCTGCGTGCCCCCCTGCCGAGGGTGTGGACACTCCCCCGGACCCCCTTAGGGTCGTGCCGGGATCATAACCAAACCTGGGGTACGGACACGGCTTAATCATCATCTATGAGACTAGAAGATCTGGCTCCACAACCAACAATCTCCTACTTGGAGACTGATCACAACAACTCCACCGCTACTGTACTTGCCAGACCTTGGACTTGGAAACTTTCTCATCTTCACCTTCATGCTAGAAGGCCAACTGAAACCAAGCAGGAACTCAGTTTCTCTCTGGTCACTACCTTTGTGAACATGTCTGCAGGATTCTGGCTAGTATGTATCTTTTCCAGCTTCAATAGTTCATCTTCCAGAACATAGCGTATGAAATGGCACTTGAGCTGTATATGTTTAGTTTTGGAATAGAATGCTGAGTTCTTTGCAAGATGAATGGCACTCTGGATGTCACTATACAACCTGCTATCCTTTGGCTTCTTACCAAATTCCTCCATAAACCTCTGCAACCAAATCATCTCTTTACTAGCCTCTGTAATAGCAACATAGTCTGCTTCCGTTGTTGAAAGTGCAACAACCTTCTGCAGTTTCGAAATTCAACTTACTGCTGTTCCACCTACAGTAAACACATACCCTGTGGTGCTCCTCCTGCTATCCTTATCACCTGCCATATCTGCATCAACATATCCCTGTAGAATAGTGTCTGAAACTCCAAAACATAATGCCTGAGTGGTGGTACCTCTCAAATACCTGAGAATCCACTGTACTGCCTTCCAATGTTCTTTACCTGGATTGTTCATATATCTGCTCACAACTCCCACTGCTTGTGCAATATCTGGTCTTGTGCACACCATGGCATACATCAAGCTGCCAACTGCTGATTGATAGGGAATCTTGGACATGTAATTTGTCTCTTCCTGTGTCTTGGGACACATTTCCTTACTTAGATTGAAATGGCTGGCCAAAGGTGTACTTACTGGTTTTGCATTCTGCATTCTGAACCTCTCCAACACCTTTTGTATGTACTCACTCTGAGATAATGTCAATTTGCGATTTTTTCTATCTCTCGTTATTCTCATACCAAGGATTTGCTTTGCAGCACCCAAATCCTTCATCGCAAATGAATTATCTAGCTTCCTTTTGAGTACATTTATATTCTGCATGTTAGACCCTGCAACAAGCATGTCATCCACATACAATAATAAGATAATATATCTTTCATTGTCTAGCTTCTTGAAATAAACACAGTGGTCAGAATGACATCTACTGTAACCTTGTTCTGTCATAAACCTGTCAAATTTTAAATACCACTGCCTTGGAGCTTGCTTCAATCCATACAAGCTCTTTTTCAACTTGCACACCAAATTCTCCTTACCTTTGACCTCATACCCTTGTGGTTGCTGCATATATATCTCTTCCTCCAATTCCACATGGAGAAAGGTTGTTTTTACATCTAACTGTTCAAGATGCAAATCTTCTACTGCCACTAGACTTAAGATAGTCCTAATTGAAGTCATCTTAACAACAGGAGAAAATATTTCATCAAAATCAATACCTTTCTTCTGTGCAAACCCCTTTACAACAAGTCTGGCCTTGTACCACTTCTTACCTCCTTCTTCTTCCTTCAACCTGTAAATCCATTTGTTCTGCAATGCTCTTTTACCAGCAGGCAACTGAACCAGATCCCAAGTCGGGTTTCCTACCAATGAGTCCATCTCCTCATTCATGCCTTGCTCCCACTTCTTTCTAGTTTCCATCTGCATTGCTTCTTCATAACATTCTGGTTCACCAGCATCAGTCATCAACAAATAATACATGGAAGGAGAGTATCGTTCAGGGAGTCTACTTATCTTGGTAGATCTTCTTACAGTTGCTGGAGGTTCAGGTACTTGCTGTTGTTCTTGATTTTCTGGCACCTTTGGAACTTCATTTTCTTCAATTTCATCAAGTACTGTGTACTCAGTGTTTTCCTTTTTCTTTTTCTTTCCCTGCAACTGATCTTTATACATGACCTTTTCATTGAATATCACATCTCTACTCCTGATGATTTTGTTATTTTCATAATCCCATAAGCGATAACCAAATTCATCAACCCCATATCCAATAAAGGTACATTTCTTGGATTTAGCTTCAAGCTTTGTTATATTTTCTTTATCAATATGGACAGATGCTTCACAACCAAACGTTCTCAGAAATGAGTAGTTTACCTTTTTATCTGTACATGCCTCCTTTGGAATACCACCATCCAAAGCACTTGAAGGTCCTATGTTTATTAAATAAACAACAGTATTTACAGCATCCACCCAAAACTGTAAGGGCAACCCTGCATGCAATCTCATACACCTTGCACGCTCCATGATCGTTCTGATTATCCTTTCTGACACACCATTTTCTTGTGGTGTTCCTGGGACTGTCTTCTCTCTACGAATCCCATGGTATGAACAGTAACTATCAAACTCCTTGCCGCAGTACTCACCTCCATTATCAGATCTGAGACACTTCAACCTTTTCCCTGTCTCATTCTCAACCAAAGCTTTCCACTTCTTAAAAGTAGCAAACACATCAGATTTCTGTCTAATGCAATAAACCCAAGTTTTCCTAGTTGCATCATCAATAAATGTAACATAATAATGAGAGCCACCAAGATATTGTACCTGAGCTGAGCCGGTCCCCATACATCTGTATGCACTAGCTCTAACTTTTCATTCTTCTTCTGTTTCCCAACCCTGAGAAATCTGACTCTCTTATGTTTTCCATAAACACAGTTTTCACAGAATTCCAAACTTACCTGCTTCAAATCTGGCAGTAACTTCCTTGAGTCGAGAATGTGCATCCCCTTTTCACTCATGTGGCCAAGCCTATGATGCCACAATGCTGTATCTATTCCTGTGGAAGCTAAAGAGATAGAATGGTTAGTATTATGAGGACATAAATACAACGTACCTATCCTGTCTCCTTCTGCTATCACCATTGATCCTTTAGTGATCTTCCACCACTTTTCTCCAAATGTAGATAGATAGCCGCCATCTCCCAACTGCCCTATTGAGATTAGATTTCTTTCCATAGCAGGAATATGCCTAACATCTTTCAACAGCCAGTCAGTTCCATTCTTAACTTTTATCCATACCTTACCCATTCCAACAATTTTACATGGCTCATCATCACCCAATAAAACATGTCCAAAATCGCCAGGAACATACTCATGAAAGTATTTCCTATGGGGTGTAGCATGGCATGAAGCTCCTGAATCTACTACCCAATAATCACTAGTATTATCTAATGCAATAATGAAAGCATCTTGTAACACATCACCTGCTACATTTGCTTCCTGGGTAGTTTCCTTCCGTGCATCTCCTTTCTTTTTTAGAGATCTGCAGTCTTTCTTCAGATGTCCTTTCTTTCCATAGTTCCAGCACTCTATTTTTTCCAGTCTGGACTTGGATCTGCTCGTTTTAGACTTGCCACGATTACCTTGGCTCTTTCCTCTCTCCTTTTGTCTTCCCTTGCTCTCCATGGTCAACGCATTAGTTGATGTCTCACCTGTGCTTTTTCTTCGCATTTCCTCGCTAAGAATAACACCAATAACATCATCAAATTTCAAGGTGTTTGAACCAGAGACAGAGTTACTTACAACCATGACCAAGCTATTCCAGCTTTCTGGCAATGAACACAAGATTAGAAGAGCCCTAACCTCATCATCAAAGTTCACACTTACAGAACTTAGTTGATTTGTAACCGTATTAAACTCATTTAAATGATCAGTAATAGATCCACCTTCAGACATCTTCATATTAAATAAACGCTTCATTAGAAATACCTTGTTGGAGGCCGAGGGTTTTTCATACAACTTACCCAGTGCGCTCATCAAACCCTCCGTTGTAATTTCTTTTGAGATATTGAAAGCTACAGACGAAGCCAAGCTCAATCGTATTGTCCTCAGAGCCTTTCTGTCAAGAACCTCCCATTCTTCATCCTTCATAGCCGTCGGTTGCTTTGCTCTTCCTCCCAACGGTAGGAATAGATCCTTCTGGTACAGATAGTCCTCCATTTGCATCTTCCATAACTGGAAGTTTTGGCCGTTAAACTTCTCGACCTTAAACTTTCCTTCTTCTGCCATTGCTCCCACTCGAACCATAAACCCTAGCTTCCTGCGGGTTTATCTGCCAAATAGACCTTTGGCTCTGATACCAATTGTTAGAAAAATAGGATCGCAGAGCAATAACAATAAACAGAAATGCAAATATAATCACACACACATTATAAGAGAGACACAGATATATCGTGGTTCACCCAACTTGGGCTATGTCCACACTGAAGTTGCCAGTCCTTATTATTATTCCGTCTAGCGAAGCGAAGGGATACAACTTGCAGCACAATCGCTGCACTTCCTCTTCACTGTCTCACAGTCTCTCTTCACAGATCTCAGAGATCTTTACAATGCATAAAACCTAATACATCTTCTTTTTAGCCGTATTACAATGTCTTTCTTTTATAGGGGAAATACAATGGGAAAATACCACGGGATACCCAAAACCATGGGCCCGCAAAACAGCTGGCGAAAACAGCCCCAAAAATTTTTCTCGGGGCTCTGCCCCCAAACCCCCTTTTTCAGGGGCCCACTGGCCCCCACACCCCCCAACCGAGGGTGTGGACACTCCCCCGAACCCCCTTAGGGTCGTGCCGGGATCATAACCAAACCTGGGGTACGGACATGGTTGAATCATCATCTATGAGACTAGAAGATCTAGCTCCACAACCAACAATTGAATCCCCACTACAGTATGCACCCAAGATAAGTCATAGGTTTGGATTGACGATTTTATTGAAGCATGAGGATCTGTAGCCTGTAATAATATTCACTATGAATCAACTTGTCATCTTGGTTTGATTTTGGGTATTTTTTGAATGTGGATTCGTGGGTTGGTTTACCTTACAATTTTTAGGAAAATTGTCGACATATTCGTGTCAGCCTACATGTACATGTGTATCATCTATGCAAAATGGTGGAAGATGTGCAACACATAGTTCTGCATTGCCCTGCACACAACAACATTTGCTCTTGGCTCAAATGAAAAACATGCTTATTAGGCACCCACAGTCTTACTAATGGTTTTTAGTTAACTTGAAAACCTCCATTCTTTCATCTCATCCATTTGTGGCAAAATGATAATTTGTGCCATCAAATTCTATGCCTTGGCTTGTATTCCAAATGGTAAAATAAGCACAATGTGGGTTCAATTTGGATTTTTTCTTGAAATTCTCTAAGTATTAAACATATATGCCATAAGACAAAAATGTGCATGAGTGAAGTATTAAATTCACACTTGAGGTTGCAGTTTATCTATGTTCACTAGTGTCATGTCATCTCACGTGCCAAGAAATAGTGTCTTTCTGACAAGCAATACTATCATATAATATCACATGCCAAGGTTCTCATGCCCATATAAGTGTCTTTCTGCCCTACAATAAGACATACCATGCAATTGGACTCCTCCAACTCATTATGTTCATGATTGTTTCCACTTGTCTCTGTTTTACAGATTTTTTCTGACTTTACCTTGAACAACTGTGCCATCTAGCATGTTAAAACTTCCTTTATCTAAGCTTCAATGCCATCTATCATTTTGGAACTTCCTTTAGCTAATATTCAACAAAATATCACATTGTCTCAAGTGCCAACTTTGTTTTCCATTAGCCACATAAAGCCTTGTTTGGCTTGCTGGAAGAGTCAAGTTCTCTTGCTGACTTTGTCAGGTAGTAAAATTTCCTCAAACCTCCCTTTCAAAAGGAGAACATGCCTCTTCACTAAGCTGAGGTATATGGTCATACATTGCAACCCTTGTTTGACATACATTAATTCAGTCCTAATATATTTGCAGAAGAATGAATGCTCACAGGAAACTGTATTGTAGCTACTTCTACTACAAGTAGAGTAGTAATAAATCACTTCCTGGTTCTTCCTTTGAAATCAACAACTCTGCTATCAAAATAAACCTGGAAATTTCAATCCTCTAATAGTCATCATTCCTCAAAATGCCTGAAAAGAGCACTGTTGTTCATGACTGGGATGTTGGTTATTAGTTTTGTTGAATAATATCCCCTTCCAGAATACAAAATTGAGCCCAAGAAAAAAATGATGATCACAAATGCTATGGTATGGAACATTGTTAATGCAAGTTGGCTCAACATTTAATTTATTAATCCAAAGCAGTTATATTTTGTTTTTTTTTTGTTCAAATTCATAACATATAAGGATGAAAAAACAAAAATTGGTGTCCATTGAAGCTACATGGAATGCAGTAGGTAGTTGGAGATCAACAATATCTTAAGGTGGTGACTCATTTCCCAACATAGCCAACTATGTTAGTTCCTCCAATGAAAGGAAAGTAGGTGTACCTACCAGACTGAGGAAATTGCTTGATGCCATTGAGGATAACCATCCCATATGACTCTCCTAATTGTTCAAGTGTCTTCCATAGGTGTTGATGGTATGGTCAATTCACTGTATATGCAGGCCCTTCTCATTGTGATCAACCTCGTGAATCATCAAGGGGTATGGATACAAATCATTTTTGGAAGATGAGCCACAATTCACCCAATTATTTTCTTCTTAATCTATTAGGGTCATACAACCCAAGCTTGGCCTTGAGGTCATTAAAGACTATTTCCCTTTACGAGGCATCATGATAGGTACTATTTCCCTTTGTGAGGCATCATGATATATAACAAACCTTCCTTATCTCTTGAGTATCCACCATGTTGAATAGTTACAAGGAAGTCTTTTTAGACTTCTTCTAAAGGATTAATCGTAATGTCCAAAATCGCATATGCAACCTTGCTTTCTCCAAAACTAGGATTTTCCTTCAAAAATCAAATCTTTGTCATTCTTTGGGCTAAAGTTGGCCACAAAATACTCTAGAATAGAGGACCAACTGAATTTCTCCCCTAATTTTCTTACCCGATTTGCTCTCCACCCATTACTTCAATTACCCCAGTTATTAGCTTCCCATTTTGTCAGTATACTTTGATTGGTCCACAAGCCATTTAACCTACAAATAAGAGCACATCCATTTGAGAAATTTACATTTCTGCAACATAGATCTCATTAACTGATATATTATCTACTTTCGTTGTAATAAACATAAATATGTAATTCAACCTTAAACTTGGAACACTGTATTTGGGTGGTATGGGAATTGAAGTCACCCAGAAGGAATTAGCGACAGAATGCAAAGAACTTAGTGTTCTTAGTCTACAAATATGCAAAAGGAGAGTAGCCATATATAGAAATAGTATGTCTAGAATAGGCATGGGATAAGTAACATGTTGCAATAAAGAGTTTATTGCATAATAAATCCATAAGAACTTGGTGGACATATCATAACCCTATCTGTGTATGGTGTTAGAGTTTTACATATGCATAAATTTGGCAGAAAAATAAGGTGTAGAAAATAAAAGAGAGAAAGGTACTCGATTAATAATTACATAATGAGTTGGAGCATTCCATAAAGCCCTGCTAATATGGACTGTCCAAGGATGCAGCTAAAGTGTAAGGAGCGTCGACAGTAGTATGTGCTTGATGTCATCTTCTTTTGCTTGAAGTTAACAATGTTGTTAGTATATTGCTTGAACTTGACAATGTTGAACTTGAAAAATTGCTTATTAGGGATTGTTAGAGAATTATTATCTATATGAGGCAAGGTACACACTGTGCAAATATTACCTTTGGTAATTTTTTGGTTAGATTTTTACATGTTTGATAATACTGAGCCTCCAGATACACTACAAGAATGGAGTTATCTTAGAAGAGGGATTACTACCATTGATCGAGACTATGGCTTGATTAACAATATCCATCATGATATTGGAACCCATGTTGTGCATCACTTGTTTCCACAAATTCCTCACTGACTCAAAAGAAACCAGCATATGATGCAACCAATAGAATAAAGAGAACATCAATAGTCATCAAATACGAGTAAACAAAAGCCTTAATATTCATTCCCACAGTGATAAATGAAACTGTCCCTTTTAATTTGAGTGCATTTGTAAGAATTCTTTGCTAGTCAACTATGTATCGATGTTATTGGTCTTGACACCAGTCAAAGATTGATATTTTTCATTTCATATTGGATTCATTGAAATTGAATCTTCCCCTAGATCGTCATAAATCAGATTTCATAATGTGTCAAATCAGTTCTTAATTTGCCATGTATTTCAGATTTTGCAAATGGCTAGGGCAGCATTTAAGGTATAACATTTGTTGGTTTTGCTTGTCTACAACTTTAGTAACCAAATCTCTGATTTAAAGACTCAGAAACATGTACAATAGGCAGCTAGTAAGCAACACAAACTCAGAAATTTCATGAGACTTTATGACTGTCACAAGAGTAGGTTGGGTAGGATACAATGCCTCAAGGTTAGAAGAAGAATAGTGTAGGATAGGGAGATGAAGACAGGGAATTAGAGGGAGAATAGGGCTGGGTTTAGTGTATGATTAGACAGGCCCTAGAAGGCTGCCCCAACATCTGCAAATTTGGACCAGCACAATAGAGTTCTTCATGTCCATCTATTTTGGAAAGATACAAGCAAGATTTCCAATGTTTAGAACTGTGATTAAGATATGCTTTGCCCAGAAAAGATGGACTTTGGCTATGAAGTAAAACAACCCTCTGCTGAAAATTCCAGTGACAACTTTCTTGGTTTTCTTAATGAATATGCCATGAATAGAACAGTGGATAATTATTCACAATGGATTCCAACCACTATGAATATAACACCATTTTATTCATTGTGTTATACAACTATCTATTCATCCATGTATTCATACAAAAAAGACATACAATGCAGAAGATGAGTATTGTTAATAAAGGTGGAACTACAATGGAAATTCCCAATAGCACTATAAACTCCAATATACTCCAACTTACAAGATATCCCAGAAATTTCGTATATATATTATCATATAACCACTTTAGAGTAATATGTATTTACCCTTTAGTCAATACATTTCTACAATACATGCTTTATTGTTGCAGCTAACTAGAATCACTAGTCACATAGCTCAATGTTATCCCTATGCCAAGGAATGTAGCTCCATAAAGCATCTTCAATAGTAGACAATGCGCTATTGGGACGTGGTAGAGGTAGACTTCCCAATTGTGGTTCTAGAATCTTTGTAGGACTGACAATATAATAGTCCTTGTTAAATTTTTAGTATTAAATCACAATACTACAGGATCTTTGCTGAGAGAATAACATCTACAGTATATCAATGCATGACAATCATAATATGACAAGCATCACAAGCATCACAAGAATCAAAAACATAGAGAAAAGAGACACAGAGTTTCCGTGGGGAAAACCCTAAGGTGAAAAACCCCACAACTTCCTCAGAGATAGAGAGAGCAATGGCTCAACCAAAATACAACCAAATAACAATGAGATAGTCTCCTAGCAGATGATCCTCCTCCTCCTCACTAGTGCTCCACTTTTCAGAGAGAGAGATAGTTGCTTTTCCGAGTGAGTAAAATAGAGATCTCCTATCTCTATTTATACTCACCTTTTTGCCCAGTGACCTACTGGGGCCGACTTGTCTACTTGAGTACATCCACATTATATTATATATTAATTAGGGCCGACCCCATAAGGTGGTCTAATAACCCATCGGCAAGTACACACACTTGCGACACTTGTCAATCCACATGACGACACTTCCTTATAGAGGAATAACACATCTCTTATAAGGGTACAATAAATATATATATAATACACTGATGAAATACATTCCGAAGTTACATATACATCAACACTCCCTCTTAACTAGGAAGGTATTTCTCGACACAGATCTGCTAGACAAGTCTTCTTCTCTGGATCATCGTCATCGATGCATCGTCATCATCATCGTCACTGCTGCTGCTATCTCATCCAATCTCTGTCTCTACTCGTCATAGGAAGTTCTACAGAGCCAGTCCTTTTTCATACTGGATGTAGGCCCACCACCTGCAGGTCTTCGTCATCACTGGCCATACTGTGGAATCCTCAAGACTTTTACGTGCGTCACAAAACCTCGAAAGAGCATCCCAGGCTGTTACGAGCACACAGCTCTACCTATAGGATCTCCCAGGGCACAAATTATATGTGACCTCACCACAAAACCTCGAAAGAGAATCCCAGGACTGATTACGAGCACAAGCCTCAACCTATCGGATCTCCCAGGGCACAAATTACATGTGGTCACCACAAAACCTCGCAAGAGCATCCCAGGACTGATTACGGGCACACAGCCCAACCTATCGGATCTCCCAGGGCACAAATTACATGTGGTCATGGCAAAACCTCGCAAGAGCATCCCAGGACTGATTACGGGCACACAGCCCAACCTATCGGATCTCCCAGGGCACAAATTACATGCCATAGGACAAAACCTCGAAAGAGCATCTGCCAGATATCCCAGGGCACAAATTACATGCCATAGGCAAAACCTCGAAAGACTATCTGCAGATCTCCCAGGGCACAAATTATATGTCCTCCCAAGCAAAACCTCGAAAGAGCATTTGCCAGATGTCCCAGGGCACAGATTACATGCCATAGGAAAAACCTCGAAAGACCATCTGCAAATCTCCCAGGGCACAAATTACATGCTTATCTGCACAACCTGATCCACGGCCACAGAGTATCAAACTGATACTCACCATACATCATCCTGATGTATCCATGATCATCCTGATCATCATCACTGCAACGTCCTGCTGCATGTTATCTGGAGCAACATCCTGAAGCTCGTCATCTATGATCATCCTGACCATCACTGCAACATCCTGCTGCATGTCAACATACCTGATCCACCTGATCATCAATGCATCTACCTGATGCATACCAAGTATCTACCTGATACATATCATCATACATGATCCTCCTGATCATACAATGTATCCACCTGATACAAATACAAATACATGATACATATCACCATACATGATCTACCTGATCATACAATGTATCCACCTGATACATATACAGATACATGGTCCAAGCATCCAACATGATGCGTATACAAAATACATACACATGATCCAACTGATCATATCCAGCATCAACATGATGCGTACATACATTCAAACAAATGATCCAACTGATCATATCCAGCATCCAACATGATGCGTACATACATACATAAAAATGATCCAACTGATCATCCAAGCAGAAACCAGAACATCATCCTGATGCTCATCATCCAGCGCTTACATCCACAGCCATGTGAAGGATCCTCCTTCCAACATGCTTGGAATGGCTTCAGCAAATGTGTCCATCACTTCTTCCTCGAAGTGTCCTCGATCTGAAGAACGCCAAGCCTCTCTCTGAAGTACTCGAACTTCACCCTGGCTAGTGGCTTCGTCAGCACATCTGCAATCTGCTCGTCTGTCGCAACATACAGGAGCTTCACAGCTCCTCTCTGCATCATATCCCTGATGTAGTGATATTTGATCTCTATGTGTTTCGACCTGTCATGAAACACTGGGTTCTCGGACAGCTTTACACAACTCTGGTTATCACAGAAGATACCAGTAGCCTCCAACGGGAGATCAAATAACTCAGACAGTAGCTTCCGTAGCCATACTGCCTCACAGCTAGCTGAACAGGCTGCAACATACTCTGCCTCAGCTGTACTCAGTGCTACGCAGGACTGCTTCCTGCTAAACCAAGAGATCACACCTGATCCCATACTGAAGCAACACCCAGATGTGCTCTTCCTGTCTGCAGCACTGCCAGCCCAATCTGAATCAACATACCCCTGCAGTTTAAACTTTTGATTCGCCTCATACCTGAGCCCATAATCCACTGTACCCTTCAGGTACCTCAGAACATGCTTTACAGCAACCAGGTGAACACTCCTCGGATCCGTCAGGAACTGGCTCAATGTGTTCACAGCAAAGCAAATGTCTGGTCTCGTGTTCGTTAGGTACATCAAGGACCCAATCATCTGACGATACATAGAAACATCAACTGGCTCAGATGAAGCATCACAAAGAAGCTTCAGATTCGATGCCATAGGTGTGGCCATGGCCTTGCAATCCATCATCCCAAATCTCTTCAGGATATCTACTGTATACTTCCCTTGACCAAGGAAGATCCCTCCTGCATTCTGCCACACCTCCATACCTAGGAAATAGTGCATCATTCCCAAGTCGTTCATATCGAATTCAGCTGCAAGCTTCCTCTTGGTATCCACAATCAGTCTGTCATCTCCTGTCACAAATAGGTCATCCACATATAGTAGTAGAATCACAGGATTCCCTTCCTCAACCTTGTAGTAGAGGTTGGAATCTGCTTTACTCTTGGTAAAGCCCAAACTAGATAGGAAACTGTCCATCCTACCATACCAGGTTCTGGGAGCTTGCTTCAAGCCATACAAGGCTTTCTTCAATCTGCATACATATGATTCCCTGTCATGTATTTCAAAACCGAGTGGTTGTTCCACATATACTTCCTCTTCTACTACACCATTCAGGAAAGCAGTCTTAACATCCATCTGGTGTATCTTCCATTTCATTGCTGCAGCCAGGGCAAGTACTGTTCTGATGGAAGTATACCTGGCTACAGGTGCAAAAGTTTCTTCATAGTCTATTCCCTCTTTCTGAGAGAATCCTCGAGCTACGAATCTTGCTTTGTATTTTTCAACACTGCCATCTGCAGCGTGCTTGATTTTGTAGATCCACTTAGAAGTCACAACAGACTTCTCTTTAGGTCTTGGGACAACATCCCAAACATCATTCTTCATTATTGATTGGTATTCCTCAACCATAGCATCCTTCCATTCTTTCTTTTCTGCAGCCTCCTCATAACTGGAAGGTTCTTTGTTCATAATGTCACAGAGTAAAGCAACATAACTGGTGTGTGATCTGGTTCTCTTCTTTGCTCTGTGTTCTTCTTATGGAATGCCAAATCTTTCTGCATCATGAATGAGCTCTCTAGCCCATACAGGTTTCCTCTTGTGAGAGTTATCCTCGCGGGGTGGATCTACAGGTTCTTGTGGATCTTCAAACTCACGAGCAGTTTTTGGAACTGCATCAGTCATGGTAGTGTCCTGAAATCTTGTTTCCTTAGGTTCTTCATAAACTTCAATAGGTGCCTTTCTTGATTTGATGAATGCTGAGTTTTCATCAAATGTTACATCCCTGCTGACATCAATCTTCTTGAACCCTGGAAAATATATTCTGTAAGCCTTCGAGCTTTCACTATAACCCACAAAGATGCCCTTCTTTCCTGAAGGATCTAGTTTAGTCCTCTTCTCCTTTGGGACATGAGTGTATACTGGACAACCAAATATTCTGAGATGGCTGACTTCAGGTTTCTTACCAGAAAAGACTTCTTCTGGTGTCTTGTTGTCCAATATCTTGTGGGGTGTTCTGTTCTGCACATATACAGCTGTTCTAGCTGCTTCTGCCCATAGATGCATAGGAAGATCCTGGTCATGCAACATTGCCCTTGCTGCTTCCATGATAGTTCTGTTCTTCCTTTCTGCAACTCCATTCTGTTGAGGATTATAGGGAGCAGTCAACTCCCTCTTAATCCCTGAATCACTGCAAAGCTTCTTGAAGTCATTTGAGGTGAATTCTCCACCATTGTCAGATCTGAATGTCTTGATTTTCTTGTCAGTTTGATTCTCCATCAAGGCTTTGAATTCTTTGAATTTATCAAGCACCTCATCTTTGCTCTTCAAGAAGTATACCCAAGTCTTCCTGGAGAAGTCATCAATAAATGATACATAGTAAACATACCCACTTAGGGAACTAGATGACATGGGGCCACATACATCTGAGTGGATGATTTCCAGGATGTCTTTTGCCTTGCTTTCACTGCTTGGGAAAGCCTTCTTAATGTTCTTACCTTTTGCACATCCTTTGCAAACACCTTCATGTTTGGTCTTGATTTCAGGAAGACCCTCTACAGCCTTGCTTGCAATTGGAAGTGCTCTATAGTGCATGTGAGCAAGTCTTCTATGCCAAAGTTCACTTGGCTCCATGGATTCATGTACCATGGCATGTTCAGGTTGACCCTTTAATTTATACAGTCCTCCCTCTTGCTCTCCAATCACTACTGCATCATCTATGGTCTTTCCCTTTGGCCACATTAGTACTTGGCCATCAACAAATGCAACCCTCATACCTTTTGCATCTAAAGCAGAGATGGAGAGTAAGTTCTTCTTGAGCCCAGGTACATAGAGGACTTCCTTCATCTTCAGAGATTTTCCAGAATCTAGGTTGTAAGAGGCTTCACCACTTCCTTTGATTGGGTATTGATAATCATCCCCAAGTTTCACCTTATGGGGTGATTCATGTTCAGAAAGGTTCACAAATGATTCCTTGAACCCAGTCATGTGTTTGGAAGCCCCACTATCAATCAACCAATCATTACAACCATGGGAGATGGTACCAGTGAGTGCAGAGATCAGAACATACTCTTCTTCACTTGATGAGTCATCATCACTACTACTTTCTGCCCTAGCCTTCTTCTTTGGGGGTTCATCATCTTCGGCAGTATGAGCATGAAATCTTCTTTTGCTTCCCTTCTTCTTCTTACTGAAGTTGTTGTTGTTGTCTTTCTTCTTCTTGGGACAATCTGAAGCAAAATGTCCCTTCTCATTGCAAGTGAAGCATCTGAGATCTTTCTTATCTTTATGATAATGATGATGGTGAGAGAATCTTATATTATGAGATGATTCCTTCTTGGATTTACTTCTTTTGGTGTGAGCTGCAAGAGCTTGATCTTCACCTCCCATCTTTTCCTCACGAGCTATAAGTCTAGCTTCTTCTTGAGAACATTCTTCCCGAAGTCTACTGAAAGAGATCAACTTCTTCCTTGCACAAATTCCTTGAATAAAGGAATCCCATGACCTGGGTAGGCCATTTAGAGTAGTCATCACCACTTCACCATTTTCCACCATTTCATCTACTGCTTCTAATTGTTCCTTGATCTGAGAGACCCTTGAGAAATAAGATTGGATGGTTTCTCCATTCTGAAACTTTACTGCTTTCAATTGGTTCCGCAGGGTCATCTTCCGATTTATGTTCTTTCGTTCAAATAGCTTGGTCAAGGATTCAAACATCTCCTTGGGTGTCTTGAGAGAGGACACATGGGGTATGAGATGGTCTTTGATAGAATCAGCAATGATTCTCTTTGCCTTGACCAAGTTCTTCTTGTGCAATGCCTTGGCCTCTTCATCCTCTGGGATAGGGATGTCTTCTTTCACATATGAGTCCAACTCATTCTCTTCCAGGATTAGCCCAATCCTATACTTCCAGGCTCGGAAGTTATCAGCCCCTTCAAGCTTATCCTCAAGCTTGGTGTGTAGAGACATCTTTAAGAGTACTTCAAATGGAAATAGAAAAGATTTAGGACTTACCACTTGAAGTGCTGAAAACTGGATCTGGTCCCGGATTAGGGTTTGTCAGAGAAACCCTAAAAATTCAAAATGTGAATTTCAAAATTCCGAAAGGATAGAAAGATGCGCCTTGGATAGCTGATCAGCCTAGTACATTCAGAATTTGAGATCAGCAAAGTCTCGTTCTTCAAAATTGCCTTTTTGTCCTCCCGGATTCACTAGGGAGAGCCCTGAATTAGGGTTTGAGTTTCCCGGAGATCTACTTGGCCAAAAATCTCGATCCAAAGCTCTAACCTTCGATTTTTGCAAGGAGCTTCCAGCTGTACCTTCAGTTTCCAGAAATTCCTATTTTTGTGGAAACCCTAATTTTTAGGGCCAAATCTGAAAATGCTCGGAACTGAATTCTGATTGGACAGATAGATGCGCCTTGATGAGTAGATCCAATCTACTATACTGAATTTCAAAAATCTGTGGAGAGAAACCCAATAAACAAGGAATACAAGCTTCCGTCACTGCAAAATGTCTTCTTCTCAGTTAAGCTCTGATACCATGTTAAATTTTTAGTATTAAATCACAATACTACAGGATCTTTGCTGAGAGAATAACATCTACAGTATATCAATGCATGACAATCATAATATGACAAGCATCACAAGCATCACAAGAATCAAAAACATAGAGACAAGAGACATAGAGTTTCCGTGGGGAAAACCCTAAGGTGAAAAACCCCACAACTTCCTCAGAGATAGAGAGAGCAATGGCTCAACCAAAATACAACCAAATAACACTGAGATAGTCTCCTAGCAGATGATCCTCCTCCTCCTCACTAGTGCGCCACTTTTCAGAGAGAGAGATAGTTGCTTTTCCGAGTGAGTAAAATAGAGATCTCCTATCTCTATTTATACTCACCTTTTTGCCCAGTGACCTACTGGGGCCGACTTGTCTACTTGAGTACATCCACATTATATTATATATTAATTAGGGCCGACCCCATAAGGTGGTCTAATAACCCATCGGCAAGTACACACACTTGCGACACTTGTCAATCCACATGACGACACTTCCTTATAGAGGAATAACACATCTCTTATAAGGGTACAATAAATATATATATAATACACTGATGAAATACATTCCGAAGTTACATATACATCAACAGTCCTCCCCAAGACGGACACAGTGGGTCATTGTATTTGGGTCAGTCTTATGTATTGTCACCTTTGCAACTTTGACCCACAGGGGATTCACTCAATAAACCGCTATCATAGCACGTTCGTTCGTGGCATATGAAACAATACCCCTAATTTCAATAAATATTGCAAAAGACCTTCCAAAATCGTTTTTTTTAACCCCCTCCCAATATTCCTTCCCAATTTAAAAAACCCCTATTTTCACTAGATAGTGTATGTATCAATTTTTTCATTAACATTTTTTATACCCCTTTATATTTCTACCTAGTATATTGACATGATACCCCTCTTATGACCCCACATGCATTCTACAAACCACGTTGCTTCTTTCGATGTATATTGTGGATGCACATTACTTCACCCATATTGCAATTACTCAACCACATATCATTATGATTTGCAACATCTAATGGTCTAATGAAGAGGTAGGAGATCACTTCTTGTATGTCACTAGAGCCAATGCACATAGTACAACATTTAGATTGCTTGTTGCAGTTCCCCAATCGCTAACTAAGCTTGTTGTGGGCTAGGTATCCAAGCTCCCAGGGCCTGTAACAAGCTCTAGGAGGCTGACTAAACCTCCCAAGGCCTGTAATAGGCACGAGTGGTTGGGTATTCAAGCCCCCAAGGCCTATCGAGGGCCTATAACAGGCCCTGGAGGCTTAGATCCTCCCAAGGCTATTGGTAACAACTGGCTGAGTGCTATTGGTAACAATTGGCTGTCAATGACCACTGTCTCTCGACTATGATCAACTGGAAACCCACTTCACCATGGAACCCATGGCATCAAGCATGCCTCAAGACGTGATTTCCCTGCGTACTAGTAAGCTCGAGCCTTGCCTCAACCCAATTTCTGATCCGGTCGTGATCCCGCCATCTCCATTTGGCAGATATTTTTCAGCCCACCCATATAAAAAAGTCTCTTAAGTATTTTTGTATTGTTACATTAAATAAAAAAAACCCTTTTCTCCTTAATATATAAGCAATATAATATTTAGGTTTTCATGAATATTTAATACCGCAATATGAATGAACGTGGTATTATATTGCCTTCTAGTGAATCCCCCGTGCTTTGACCCGAGAATTTAGCACAAGGAGATAGCACTTCTTTCCTTCCAAACCTAATTGGGAAGATGTTGGCAACTCAATAGAATTCTCTTCTTCCTACCAATGAATGAGACAAAGTAAGATAAGCTGAAATAATAAGTTAAATATTGGTGATCAAAAAATAAAAAAAATAGAAAACTTACTAAGATTGGGGACTTCATTTTGTTAGTTTCAAATGTAGTGGTCAATAGGGTTTTCCGCTCCAAATGCTTAGCATAATTTTATGCACAGCTCTGCACCTAATAAAGAATGATTTGTAATATATTCGAAGAATAGAACAAAATTGAACTAAATTACAATAATTTTCAAAACTTACTAGGGATGTTTGAGTTTGTGTTGGAGCTAATTGTTTTTGTACTGTTTCCTTCATAGGTGTTATTGTTTCCCCTAAATTATTCCGGAAATACAATATAATATAATACCTACAATGAAAAATTGAAACTAAAATGTTCTTCAAAAAAATATGTAGACAACTTACCTCCACCATAGGCATGATTTCAGATTGGACATTTTGTATAGTAGGAAGTTGTTCATATTAACAATGTGATATTATAATTCAATTCATTAATGTAAAAAAATGTACACTAGGAGAAGAGTAAAGAATTTGATACTAACACTTTCACTATTGATTTAATTTTCTTTCTCCATGGCTTCTACTCATTTCATGAGTTCATAAATGATTGTTTTTAGACATGATATTTCTTGTGCATTTTCTTTGATTGTAACCTGGCTTGCAACTAGGGTTTCCTTGTATGGGTTTCTTCCAAACACGTTAGTTGGCGTAACTCCGAGGCCAACCCCACGACATCTTCCCCTCGCATCAGGACCTAATACCCTAGCAAGGGCATCATCCCTAGATGCAAATTGTTCAGATGCCACTTTTGATTGTGCTTCTTCAATTTTTTCCTGGCATTTTCCTGCAATTAAACAAAATCATGTTAAAAACATTTCCAACATGACATAAAATGGAATTCTATTCTGTATCTAAAATAGAAGGTTGGAAACTTACTATTTTTTCTCCTACAACTGGTGTGATTGGAGTTCCATCCTTCTTTTGATGGCACTTCTTCCATAGGTCTTCCCTAGTAATGGTAGTGGATGTATCATCAGGGGATCTAGAGTTTTTCTAGTTACAAGAAGTTAAATAGTATGGTTAAGTTGTATCATTACAATGAATCCCAACTATGATAATATAAATAAAATATAATGGATCAAAAGTACTTACCATGTCATGTTCATCCCTTTCATAACCACGATGTCCACAAGTGTGCAAGTCTTGCTCCTTTTCTCTCTTTTGCTTATTTTTTCTCTTTGTCTCCTACAAATCAATTAAAAAATTACAATAATATAGGTCAACATTACAAGCCAATAGACATTTCATGTAACTTGATTATATAAATATTTGAACTTTTTTCTTACTTGGAATTCAACGGTGCTTCGTGATAGTACAAACTCTCTCCAAATTGTTTCACTTATCCTAATTGGAGGAACACTTTTTAATCTCTCCTCATTGGATTCATGAGAATCACAAAATATTTTGGCCAAACGATGCCTATGACTGTTTTCCTTATGGCCTATAGAGTGCATACAATAATCTTTAAGGATGGGAGGGCTTATGAATTTGGACTGCAACATATAAGAAGAGAATTACTATATGTCATCCATTGTTTGAAAATAAACATTGAAAGCATGCAAAAATACAAATGTAGAGAACAAATATACAAAGTTCTAATACTCACATTGATGATGTTCCACAATTCATCCTTTAGTGGAATTGGAACCTTCCGCCAATCAAAATATGTGATTGGAATCATCTCCCTAGAAAGTACACGTAGTAATGACGATAGCTTCACAAAGTTTGGACCAACTGGTTGGTTCCTTTCATTAATTTAAATTTCAAGCGGAGCCTCCAAGTTATTGATGTCTGCACATCTTGTTGGTCCTCTACACTTCTTGACTGTCTCAGCCGATGCTTGTGTAGAGGGTTCATCCCCTTCTATGTCAATATCTTCTTGGCATGATTGTTCATGAACATCATCTATAGACAAAGGAATTGTAAAGGTGTTAAGGATTGATTAATAGAAAAATTTAAAGTTATCACAAATTTAAAATCTAATAATTAATGCGCATACCGTGTTCTTCTTGTTGCACCTCTTCTTGAAAAGAAGGAAGTATCTCTTCAACCTCATGTATTTCATTATTGGGACTATTACAATCATTCAAAGGCAATTTGTAGCTTCGTCTTGTTTGGATCTTCTTCTTCTTAGTCACTATAGAAAGAAACGTTAATAGACATATGTATAACATCGCCATACAATAAAAATAAAAATTATATTGCATAAGAAAATAAACTGATATTTTTCTAAATCTTTACCTGTAGGGGTGCATTATCCTGTATTCCCCACTTTATCCTTCTTAAAGGTTCTTTTTAAAGATTCCATAATCAGACTTCTTTGATTTCGTGTCGTAATTTTTTTTCCCTGTGTTTTATCAACTGGATTAGAGTATTACTTGGTTGTAGCCTATTAGAATCTTATTAAAGTACAAGATAATATGTTACGAGCATGGAAATGTCATGAAAATAATGATATAGTTAAAGCACATACAATCACTTACCTCCATGTATGCACTTGTACACAACCTAAATAAAAAAAAGCTTGTATCATTAATCAACCACATGAAATATTGATATTCAATTCCAATTTTATAACAATCATGTGAAATTTTATAACAAATAATAGACTTCATAAGTTTTCACAAGCCTCCCAAATCTTCAAAATGACATTTGTGATCCCTAATTGGGAGAGAAATACAGGTTTGAACTAGTTTATAAACACAAAGCTTACCAAATCCAAATTTGCTTAAGATCCAAATAGTAATTGATCAAGACAGATATTCCACACAGATCCAGATATTCAGAGTTGGTTCCCGGAGTTCGATCCTTTGTCTGCCCCAGCCATGATCACACCCGTCTGGGTAAGACTCTCGAATCTACCCCTACATCTCTGGTCTCCATGCTCTTTAACTATTAGAGAGTCTAACCTAGAGAAAGAATTCTACCCCTATTTGCCACCTCCTTCTTTGGCTGGAAAGGGGGTCTATTCAGTTGTGATTTGGAATTAATATCTAGTGGCATCTGGGCAGTCAAACAATGTCATATTAGCAAGTGTTGGAAGGGAGAACAGGGTATAGATCTGATACAACAAACATTGACAAGTGCATGAAATTAGTGGAAGGAGCAGCTCACAATATTGATGCATGAAATATTCATCAAATCTATGAAATATGCTGGGCATTGTAGGCATATGTAATGTCCCTATTTTGACCCCATTATATTAAAATGTAAATGATGTAATATTGTTATAAAATCATGGTGAGGAGTCCAAGGCCAAGGCCCCGCCATCAATTTATTGATGCATATGGTTTACGTGCTAGCCAGGCACAATGGAATTGCAAATATAATGTAAATATACATTTAAAAAAAAATACCCACAACTAGCTATGCAATGCAACAAGAGATAGGGGCATGATTTTACAAGGAATTGGGAGGGAAATATTCAAACCCTTGGAGCCAATCAGGTCAAGCCAAGTGTCAATGAGAGAACTGATAAAATCTCAAATACCCATGTTGAATTTTGTACCCAATCATTCATTTTCTCCCAAGAGTTGGTTGAGGTAGTTAATGCCTTGGGGAATGGGAAGTATGGTTGTCCAAATTCAAGTATGGGAAATCCACCCTTCATGGAAAATCGTGTTTTGCTTCTTGGGCAAGAAAAGAGCCATGAATTGCTTCCCAAGCCATTATCCATCAACCAGTTGTTGTCCCTCACGAGTTTGGAGCTACCTGGGCGTTTTCCAACCATGTTTTTTTGGCTTTTCTTTGTTTCTCAGCTGGGAGAATGGTGTTTTTGTGTTATATACCTATGGGGAAGAAGGGGAATCGAATTGGGGTTCCATTAAGACCATTTTGGCTGCTGAATGCTTATATATCTGTGGGAGAAACCGTTTTCTTCCCTATGGATGAATTTTCCTCTCCCAACCCATTGTTTTGGCTTGAGCTTGAGTGCAAGCATCCAGGGTTCTAATTTAGCCTGATAAACCCAATTGTGGACTGGCTTGGCTTCGATGCAAGGATTACTTGGCTGTGTATGAGTTTGAGTGTCCCCTTTTCCTTGTAAGAATCATGCCCAGCTCGGGGGTGGCAGTTGTGTTGAGAGAATTGATGAACACAACTGACCTATGGTTGGGTGGAATGTTGCAGTGACATAGCTAGTTGCTTGGGACCATTTCACCATAAATATGAGTATTCTCTATGTGTATTTACTTCTGCAATGCATTAATTTGATGACTGTTGATATGCTATATGCATGAGTAATGTGTGTGGATAGTTCAATTCCGCTGTGCATGTTTGATTTGTTTGCATCTGCACACAAATATTTCATTCATATGATATTAATGAATGGGTTGAGATTATGTGAAAGCCCCGAATTTGGCATCATGTTCCCTTCCTCGAATTGGATCTACGGGAGGGGACATGACAGCATATCATATCTATATTACATTATTTGACTGAGTATAGAGGATAGTTGTGGGTCTCTAATATAGATCTTAAAGTTGATTGGCTTAAGGAAGTTTATGGGTTACTATTCTTAGCTACATATCCCTGTCATTACTAGTGGCATATGCTATATAATTTGTGGAAGAATAGACCATGTTCCCTTAAGCATACAGGATTGATATAACCCCATTTCACTCAGGAATTGCATCACAACCTTGGCTTGATTTTTAATATAGTTTGTTGGTTTTTCCTAGAACATATTGGAGGAGATTGCACACAGGGAAAATAGTTAAACATTCAGGTATCATCTTCTGCAAGAGGGTTCCTTTTCTACTTGGAGTGGGAATCTTATCAAGTCATTAACAAGGCATTTCCAGGCATGTATTATGTTCATTCTAATAAAATACATCAATCTTTGTTTGTTGGTTGTCTATTTATTATAGTCTATTTAATTTTCTTTCACTCTACCTTACAACACTAATGATTCACTCTACCTTACAGCACCAAAGGAAAATATCAACAAGGCATTTATCATTAAAACTAGATTAGAATAAACAAGACTGCATGAAAATATGAGGACGTACCTTTCCCTTTCAAGGTTCTTCAATTCTACCACGCCAATTGAATGGATCCCCTGGTTTGAGAGTTGGCCCCAGTGCTAGTGTCTATGGTAATTCCAGTCCCATATCCGAATGTAGTTCGAGCACTTGGTATGAAGGATCCCTTGGTTTGAGAGCCGGCCCCAGAGTGCAATCGATGAAGGATACCAAGTGCTCATAGAACCATTCTGTCCAAATCGCGCGGGATTGAACCAATTTCTTAAAAAAAAATCACAAAATGGAGTGGCGGGAACCAGTATTCCAAATGGAGCGGGATTCCTAAACATGATTTTGATTTTGATTTCATTCCCATGATGAAAAATTTAATTAGTCATTTAGTACAAGGCTAGGCACATCACATATTAAAATACATTTATATGGATTCACAAGAAAGCTACTAAATTCTGATAAATCCAATTCTATTTGGTAATTCCCCCATGGTATTCTTCGATGGCGCAAAAAATAAGGATCAAAGTGGAATCGGGATTTTGGTGAAAGACACCTCCACTCACTGTTTTAAGGCACACATGGAAAATGATGAAACAAAAGTGATGAAGTTGAATATAGCAGCCCTGACCAGTGTATTTAAATTTTGGTTAACTTTAAAATTCTGCCTCCTCGTATTTTATTAGACTAGGTCCAAAGCTTCGTGTTAACAACAACTCCTCAGGAACAATACGTGTAAAGTTCGGAACCATGCCATTATCGGGCATGTTTAACCTAAAGTTCTTCCATGGTTGTCTCCGATCATAGGCACCGATGACGATGGTGGAGAGCTCATTCTTCACACAGTTTGAGTTGGTGGTATGCACTAACATGTGTCTACAGCAAGGCGGCATGTGTATACAGCAAGGCGATAGGTGGTGGCACATCTTAAATAATGCAGATGAGTATTTGCTCTCATATATTGATGATACCCAAAACTTGAGTCCAACTTTGAAAAAACCTTTTCCCATCTAAGTTAATAAAGAGGATTATCAATTTGGGTAGGAGGTACTTTTTCTTAATTATAACCTTATTTAACATTGAATAACCAATGCACATCCAAAAGGTTCCATCCTTCTTATTTACTACCAATATGTATTCTATCCAAGGTGATGCACTTGGTCATATGAACCCTTTGTCTAATAGTTATTGTAATTGCATCTTGAATTCACTCAACTCATTAGTTTGCAATATATTCTAGGCCTTGGATATGGGCATGTGTGTGTTATGTTATGCTCTCTTGTTTCCATTGTTGTCCATTGGAATCCACTTGAGTCACCCCTCACAAAAAGGGGAAAACAATGAGAAGAAAGGGTGATGGAATGAAAATTACTAGCATGTTGAAATTGGTAGGAAAATTTTCATTTTTGGTGTTACAAATATAAAAATTACCAACATATCCCACCTGTAGTTGAAATTAGATTCACTCTTTAGAGATTATGTGATGTCGCAAGGCCTTAATCATCACTCAAGAGCAATAGAAGGAATTATTACATATAGGCTAGAAATTCTATATGTAGGTCATATGTAGTAGTCTAGGTTAACATGCATGGACCATCAACCCCATAGCAAATTAATATGGTATTAGGCCCTAAAATTAGTTTATAGGCCATGGTATAGGCCATGAGAACCATCGTCAATGTTACAAATATTGAAATTTCCACAATATCTCGCTTGTAATTAGGTAAAGTAATTATGTATAGGGCCCTACACATGGACCATGAATCATATAGTAAATTTATTAACCATGGACCATTATTTAGGTTATGAGAACCACTATTGGTTTACATAACCTATAGATATTAAACAATGGTTGGTTTATTGGTTTACATAACCATGGACAAACCAACAACACCAATGATATCGACGATGGTGACAATGATGATCATGACGATATCACATGTAGGCTAGATATTCTTATGTGGCAATCTAGGCTAACATGCATGGACCATCGACCCCATGGAAAATTAATATGGCATTAGACCCTAAATTTAGTTCACATGCCATAGTCCAGGCCATGAGAACCATCCTTTGTGTTACAAATATTGAAATGGCCACCATAAATAATGCCACTAATTAGACACTGACCTAACACAACCAACCCATGTAAATGACTCATGCAATTGGCACACTTGATCCATGCAATGAATTCATGCACATAGGAAGCTTCAACCTCTAACCCCCTCACCTCGTACCTAACTTTAACATCTAGCCCCAAACCGAATAACATGATAACTTATAAACCACTTAACCACTAGTACCAAGAAAACCAGAACCCCTTTCCCACTAACCCATTGATCTCTTAGGTGCCTCGCTTCTAATCCAAAAACTCCCCAAATCATACCACATTATGAAATTGTAGAAAATATCCCCTTAAGCCAGTGTCCCTCCAACCCTAACCCACTACCCCTTAAACCAATCACTAACATGCCTACTGCACCAAATAAACACACTAACACAATAAACTTTGACCTTGGGTTATTTATAACCAAGGTTTTAGATGAAAGACTTTGACATCAAGGTTTGAATGATCACTGTATGGGATTTTATCAAACCAAAATTAGTGCAAAAATAAACACAAGAACTTAGACTATAAACAAAATATTCCCTATCTAGGATATGTATGATGACTCAAGTCCCTATGCAAGGCCCATGAGTCTCAAAATAATTTTTTATTGCCCCAAAACCTACATTTTGGCCCTAGACCATAACATAGGCTCCTAGAACCATCCACGACATGAAAATACTAAAAAAAATGACAATGTGTTACTCAAAAGCTAAATATTCCTTGCCTATGGCCTATGTGGTGGTATAGAGAAACGCCCATAGGTCACAAGACCTTGAGGTAAATATCAATCATTATAAAATAGATTTTGATCTAACACCATGGACACCATGGATTAGGCTTCAAGAACCATCCATGATGTTGTAAATATTGAAATGGCCACCATACTCACTTGCAAGCTAAATATTCCTTATGTAGGAATCATGTGGTGATTAGGGCCCTACACATGGCCCATTAGCCATAAAGGATAATTTTATGGTACACGAGTTTGTATTTTTACCATGAATCATGGAAATTTGGAGTGTGAGAACCATCTTTGATGTGAAAAACCTAGCATGACTACCTCAATTGTAGAGCTCTAATGGGATATGGTGTTGAATGATGATGCACACCCATCCTAGCACTACAATAGCTTGTGTGCGCTTAGCTCCAATGTTTTGATGAGATGCATTGTTGAACCCATGTGACACCTAAACCACGAACATGAATGAATTTTAGGGGGTTTTAAAAAAACTCCCTCGAAAATTTCAATTCGCATGACTTTTAGGGGGGGTTTCAATAAACCGCCTCCAAAAGTTCAATTCTCATTTATTTTAAGGGGGGTTTCACAAAATTGCCTCCAAACGTTCAATTATCATGACTTTTAAGGGGGGTTTTTAAACAACTACCTTAAAATTTTTAATTTGCATGAATTTTAGGGGGGGAGTTCAACAAACTACCTCCAAAAATTCAATTCTCATGAATTTTAAGGGGGATTTCAAAAACCCGCCTCCAAAAGTTCAATTCTCATGACTTTTAAGGGGGGGTTCCAAATAACCATCTCCAAAAGTTCAATTCTCATGACTTTTAGGGGGGGACTCCAACAAACCACCTCCAAAAGCTCAATTCTCATGACTTTTAAGGGGGGTGCCAAAAACCGCATCCAAAAGTTCAATTCTCATGAGTTTTAAGGGGGGTTCCAAAAAAAATGCTTCCAAAAGTTCAATTCTCATGACTTTTAGTGGGGGTTTTGACAAACTGCACCCACAAGTTATGAGAATTGGGCTTTTAGGGGGGATTTTCAAACAATCGCCACCAAAAGTTCAATTCTCATGACTTTTAAGGGGGGTTCCAAACAAACCGCCTCCCAAAGTTCAATTCTCATGACTTTTAGGAGGGGTTTTGACAAACCGCCCCCCAAAATTATGAGAATTGGGGTTTTAGGGGGGGGTTTCAAACAACCGCCTCCAAAAGTTCAATTCTCGTGACTTTTAAGGGGGGTTCCAAACAAACTGCCTCCCAAAGTTCAATTCTCATGAATTTTAAGGGGGGTTTTGACAAACCGCCCCCAAAAGTTATGAGAATTGGGATTTTAGGGGGGGTTTTCAAACAACCGCCTCCAAAAGTTCAATTTTCATGACTTTTAAGGGGGGTTCCAAAAAACCTCCTCCAAAAGTTTAATTCTCATGACTTTTAGGAGGGGTTTTGACAAACTGCCCCCAAAAGTTATGAGAATTGGGGTTTTAGGGGGGGGGGGGTTTCCAAAAATCGCCCCAAAAAGTCCAATTTCAGGACTTTTGGGGGCGAATTTAAAAAAACCATCCCCAAAAGTCCAATTTCCATGACTTTTAGGGGCAGTTTTAAAAGACCGTCTCCAAAGTTCTGAAAAAACTTTTAGGAGGGGTTTTACCAAGACCCCGCAAGCCAAAACCACCCCTAAAGGGATATTTTGTTGTAGTGAGTTATAGAACTTTATCATTGATCCCAAGAAATAAAACATCAATTTTCTACTACTACTATAGGATTGCAACAAGTAATACAACTCATAAAACTTGATAAAAAATTAGTTAAAACAATGTAAACCTTACCATGTGATATGTGTTAAATTTTCAGAATTTACTTCAATCTGATCTAGGATCTTAACTGAAGGAACAACATGTACAACAAATCTATAGCATATCAATCATGGACACAATAATGCAAGCACACAAGAGACACGGAGTTTACTTGGGGAAAACCATAAAGGTGAAAACCCCCAATAACTTCCTCAGAGATAGATAGAGCAATGATACAACCAGAATACAAAAGATAGTCTTCTCCTAGCAGCAGAGCCTCCTCCTCCACAAGTGCGCCACTCTCCAAAGTGTGAGTGAGAGAATAGAATGTGTAAAATGAGAGAGACACACTCTCTATTTATACACTAACTTGACTTGACCTTTACTCAACTAGGTCGGCCTCAACTTAACCACTTAACATAATGCTGACTAGGCCGACCCCCACTAGGGTGGTCTAATAACCCTTTGACCCACATGGCCGACCCCCAATAGGGTGGTCTAATAACCCTTTGATCCACATGATTTATACAGGGCCGAATCCAACAAGGTGGTCTAATAACCCATCAAGTATAAGTTACGACACTTACAATATAAATGACGACACTTCCGTATAGAGGAATAATAACATCTCTATAGGAATACAATATACATATATGTGAAATACATTCCGAAGTTACATATACATCAACACTCCCTCTTAACTAGGAAGGTATTTCTCGACACAGGTCTTTTAGCACAAGTCATTTTCTCTGGATCATCGTCACTGGATAATCGTCATCGTCACTGCTGCTGCTATCTCAATCAATCTCTGAATCTACTCGTCATAGGAAGTTCTACAGAGCCAGTCCTTTTTCATACTGGATGTAGGCCCACCACCTGCAGGTCTTCGTCATCACTGGCCATACTGTGGAAATCTCAGGACTTATTACATGCGTCACAAAACCTTAAAAGAGTCTCTCGACTAGCAAGAACTCTAAAGAGCATCTGAGGCCTTTTTCATCCTGTCCAGATCTCCAGGACTTATTACATGTGACCCCACCACAAAACCTCGAAAGAGAATCCCAGGACTGATTACGAGCACAAGGCTCAACCTATCGGATCTCCCAGGGCACAAATTACATGTGGTCACCACAAAACCTCGAAAGAGCATCCCAGGACTGATTACGAGCACAAGGCTCAACCTATCGGATCTCCTAGGGCACAAATTACATGTGGTCATGGCAAAACCTCGAAAGAGCATCCTAGGACTGATTACGAGCACACGGCTCAACCTATCGGATCTCCCAGGGCACAAATTACATGCCATAGGACAAAACCTCGAAAGAGCATCTGCCAGATATCCCAGGGCACAAATTACATGCCATAGGCAAAACCTCGAAAGACTATCTGCAGATCTCCCAGGGCACAAATTATATGTCCTCCCAAGCAAAACCTCGAAAGAGCATTTGCCAGATATCCCAGGGTACAAATTACATGCCATAGGCAAAAACTCGAAAGACTATCTGCAAATCTCCTAGGGCACAAATTACATGCTTATCTGCACAACCTGTTCCACGACCACAGAGTATCAACCTGATACTCACCATACATCATCCTGATGTACACATAATCATCCTGATCATCATCACTGCAACATCCTGTTCAAGTCATCTGGAGCAACATCTTGCAGCTCGTCATCCATGATCATCCTGATCATACAATGCATCTACCTGATGCATACCAAGTATCTACCTGATACATATCATCATACATGATCCACCTGATCATACAGTGTATCCACCTGATACAAATACAAATACATGATACATATCACCATACATGATCCACCTGATCATACAATGCATCTACCTGATGCATACCAAGTATCTACCCGATACATATCATCATACATGACCCACCTGATCATACAATGTATCCACCTGATACATAAACAGATACATGGTCCAAGCATCCAACATGATGCATATACAAAATACATACAAATGATCCAACCGATCATATCCAGCATCCAACATGATGCGTACATACATATACATATAAATGATCCAACTGATCATATCCAACATCCAACATGATGCGTACATATATAAATGATCCAACTGATCATATCCAGCATCCAACATGATGCGTATACAGAGCAGTAACTGGAGCATCGTCCTGATGCTCATCATCCAGCACTTACATCCACAGCCATGTGAAGGATCCTCCTTCCAACATGCTTGGAATGGCTTCTGCAAATGTATCCATCACTTCTTCCTTGAAGTGTCATCAATCTGAAGAACACCAAGCCCCTCCTTGAAGTACTCGAACTTCACCCTGGCTAGTGGCTTCGTCAGCACATCTGCAATCTGCTCGTCCGTCGCTATGTACAGGAGCTTCACAGCTCCTCTCTGCACCATATCCCTGATATAGTGATATTTGATCTCTATGTGTTTCGACCTGTCATGAAACACTGGGTTCTCAGACAGCTTCACACAACTCTGGTTATCACAAAAGATACCAGTAGCATCCAATGGGAGATCAAATAACTCAGACAGTAGCTTTCGTAGCCATACTGCCTCACAACTAGCTGAACAAGCTGCAACATACTCTGCCTCAGCTGTACTCAGTGCTACGCAGGACTGCTTCCTGCTGAACCAAGAGATCACACCTTGTCCCATACTGAAGCAGCACCCAGATGTGCTCTTCCTATCTGTAGCACTGCATGCCCAATCTGAATCAACATAACCCTGCAGGTTAAACTTTTGATTCGCTTCATACTTGAGTCCATAATCCACTATACCTTTCAGGTACCTCAGAATATGCTTTACAACAACCAGGTGAACACTCCTCGGATCTGTCAGGAACTGGCTCAATGTGTTCACCGCAAAGCAAATATCTGGTCTCATGTTCGTTAGGTACATCAAGGACCCAATCATCTGACGATACATAGTGATATCAACCAGCTCAGATGAAGCATCACACATAAGCTTTAGGTTCGATGCCATAGGTGTGGCCATAGCCTTGCAGTCCATCATCCCGAACCTCTTCAGGATCTCTACTGCATACTTCCCTTGTCCAAGGAATATTCCATCTGCACTCTGCCACACCTCCATGCCAAAAACAAATAGTGCATCATCCCCAAGTTCTTCAACTCGAACTCGGCAGCAAGATTCCGCTACGTGTCGGCAATCAATCTATCTTCACCTATAATAAATAGGTCATCCATATACAAAAGTAGTATCACTGGATTGCCTTCCTCAACCTTGTAGTAAAGGTTGGAATCCGCTTTACTCTTGGTAAAGCCCAAACTGGATAGAAAGCTGTCTATCCTACCATACCAAGTTCTGCACATATATATGACTACACCATTCAAGAAGGTTGTCTTGAAATCCATCTGGTGTATCTTCTATTTCATCACTTTTATATTTCTCTATGCTGCCATTTACAGTATGCTTGATTTGATAGTTCCATTTGGAAGTCACAACAGATTTCCCTTAAGCTCTTGGGACCGCATCCCAAACATCGTTCTTCATGATCGACGGATCATGGCATTCTTCCCGTATCCTGGGAACTTCAATATCTTCAATAGATAATTTTGTTGCCTGAACAAATGTTGTAGTCCTTCTTTTGTAGGTGAAGGTATACGATGTTTCCTACAAAACAAGTTAAATTACATGATTAGAAACATCTCATAATTTTTAGACAAATTCTTACACATAAAGAAATATGTCATACAGTCATGCAATTATCTTAGCCAATGCTTCAATACAACATTCATCCATATTCCGTAACTTTCTAGATGCCTTCCAATCTCTACCAGAACATTGTTAAGAGTGTGCACAACTCCCAACATGTCAGCAAAGAGGTTTCATTCTAGATAAGTAGCAATGGAATGTTGTACAGTGCCATAGGCCACTTACCCATCACATGCATATTAGTAGTATACTGTTCATTAATGCAATCATTTTAATATGCACAATACATATCCTAAGTCTAGGAATATGAGCATATACATCATTGAACAATTTTATTTAAACAAACAAATATGTAAGAAATGATAATTAAAATACTTATCTTTGTTTGTTCGTTGGGTGGACTCCCTCTGAGTCTTCGCTTCCTTGCAAGAGCTGTTGGAGTCCTAATCTGAAGTAGCTTCTTCTACACCTTTCTGTTGTGGAATGTAGAGAGATGGTCAACTCCCTCTAAATATCTGCATCCTTTCATAAACCACTGGAGTGTACTCCCTCTTGATCTTTGCTTCCTGGATTACTTGTCCTTGAACTTATATTCATTCTCGATCCCTATGCATGCTTGTTAGTATCATCATTGTGTTATCCTCTAGGTATCATACATAATCAAACATTCATTAGTATAATCTTAATATTATCAAAACACAATAATCTCAAGCATTTATAGTCAGGATCAATTCAAACATAGATAATAAACATTAGTATTCAAGGTTTCAAGGAAGTCTTCTTTTATTCATACATATTCTTATTTGATCATAGGATTCTTCTGGTTGGTTAAATCATCAATCAAGATAAGAGATATAATATGCATAAAACCCGTGATTACTCAAACCTATACCTTCATGATTCTTCTGGTTAGTCATATCATCAATTATGGTAAGAAACATAATATGCATACAACCATGACTATTCAAACCTATGACTTCATGAATAATCATTATCAACAACACAAAAGTGTAAGATCCTAACACAAGGTAGGATTCTAGCTTGATATAGGAAAAACATACTTGGATTAGCATGCTAGCTAGTTATGTCTAACATACCCCCATAATGTCTTCTGGTTCTCTTCAGTGACTTGTGCCAGTAACCTGCATATCTCATAGGTTAACCATTATAGAACCAAGTTATACATACCTCGTAAATGGATCTTCTATGTGATCCATGACAATGGATGAATCTTTGTCTTCATGTCATCATGATCTTGAACTAGAACATGATTTGTCTTTCTTGGTGTACCTTTCATGTTAGTGGACAACATAAACCTCATACAACACCATAATGCATTAGTACAATCATAAGTGTAAACACCCTAATGAATGCATTCATAATTTTGTTAAGATGATACGACAAGTCTAAAATCAAGATTGTTTTAACCGTAATAACATGAAGACAAACATATCATAAACTTAATCATGAACAAATATCGAGACATACCTGGATGAGTCATACTTGTCGAGATTGCTTGAAATCTTCTTATGTAAGGCCTTAGCCTCATCTCCCTCTGAAACGGGAACTTCTTCACTTATGCAGGTGACCAATCCATCCTCTTCTAGGATTAAACCAATCCACTTGATTTGCAGGAACTGGATCTGGAGCTGTATTAGGGTTTGTCAGAGAAACCCCAAAAATTCAAACTTTGAATTTCAAACTTCCGAAAGGATAGAAATATGCGCCTTGATGAGCTGATCAAGTTGGTATATTCAGAATTTGAAAACTGCAAAGTTTCACTCCTCAATTTTTCCTTTGAAATTTCCGGATTCACTAGATGTGACCCCGAATTGGGGTTTGATGAAGCCCACTCTTCTACCCAATCAAAAGGTTTGATCCAAAGCTCTAAGCTTCTATTTTTATGAGGAGCTTCCAACCGTGGTCACAGATTTCAAAAATTCCGATTTTTGCAGAAGCCCTAATTTTCCACTTTTTTGATCAAAGTCCCGAACTAGGGTCTGATCAAGCCCAGCCTTCTGCCAAACCAAAAATTCTGATCTTGGTCTCTAAATTTCAATTTTGATGAGTAGCATTCAGCCGTGGTCTCCGATTACAAAAATTCCAACTTTCTCCGAAGCCCTAAATTCCGGAAGCCATGAATGAAGGTGCTAAAAAATAATTCTGATTTGACAGAAATATGTACCTGATTGTTTCTGGTGTAACTCCGAACTTTTCGATCCACAAGGTTTGAACAATTTTCTTGAGATAGCCCGACCTGTTATATTTCCATCCCGACAGGTCTGACCTCAATTGGATTCTCTGAGAGAGAGTTATGCCAAGTGTCGCAACGTGACTTGTTTATGGGATAATGCAGGAGAGAGAACTTGTACGGCGTTCCACGTGTCACTGTTTCAACTTAGGCCTCTAACAACGTTTCCTGAGATAGTACAGTCTGTGTACTACCTGTCACTTTTTACAAAATTTCATTTGGAGCTTCCTAGCCCAAGTTATGACCTTTTTCCCAAGGTCACCTGATTTTGACTTAGATCTGGAAGAGGCAGAAACCCTGTATTGTACAGATCATAAATCACAAAGTACAACGAATTAGAGGTTTTCCTTTGGACACAAGGTACATGGGGATCTGATCTTCGACTTGTAAAAGTTTTAAATCCGAAAACTTTGCCAAAACGGATTTATAGAGAAAGTGCTACGATGACTGGTTTTTACTATATCAAACCCTAACATCATAAGTGCAACAAGTGTCATACATGCCATATCATGCCTTCTTTCAGGCTAGCTCTGATACGATGTTAAATTTTCAGAATTTACTTCAATATGATCTAGGATCTTAACTGAGAGAACAACATGTACAACAAATCTACAGCATATCAATCATGGACACAATAATGCAAGCACACAAGAGACACAGAGTTTACTTGGGGAAAACCATAAAGGTGAAAAACCCCAATAACTTCTTCAGAGATAGATAGAGCAATGATACAACTAGAATACAGGAGATAGTCTTCTCCTAGCCATAAAGCCTCCTCCTCCACAAGTGCGCCACTCTCCAAAGTGTGAGTGAGAGAATAGAATGTGTAAAATGAGAGAGACACACTCTCTATTTATACACTAACTTGGCTTGACCTTTACTCAACTAGGTCGGCCTCAACTTAACCACTTAACATAATGCTGACTAGGCTGACCCCCACTAGGGTGGTCTAATAACCCTTTGACCCACATGGACGACCCCCAATAGGGTGGTCTAATAACCCTTTGACCCACATGACTTATACAGGGCCGACCCCAACAAGGTGGTCTAATAACCCATCAAGTATAAGTTACGACACTTACAATATAAATGACGACACTTCCGTATAGAGGAATAATAACATCTCTATAGGAATACAATATACATATATGTGAAATACATTCCGAAGTTACATATACATCAACAATATGTACCTTGTATAGTAGGGTAAGGGGGATGAATAATAGGGTATAGAAGAGGCCTCAAATATGTTATGAAAATAAAATATCATATTTGATGTGTTCCTTAAAAAAACCCTTGAATAGAGTGTGGTCCTGCTAAACATGTTTTCCAACAAGTGTCCAACCCCTCAAGGGTCAATCTAGGCCCAAAAACTTGCTCTTCGGACCTTCAAACTTGGCTGAAATGATTAATATACCTACTGCACCTGAAATAACAGATCTACAACACCAAACCCTAGCATGCACAGGTCACCCAAAACAACACAATCCAACCATAGGATTGAAATTCCCTCAAGTATTCACCATTAATTCAACTAGGGCACACTTATTTGTCCAAATAGAATTTCCAAATTGCAAATAGTTTTTTGAGATATGATTTTTCATAATTTTTAGGGTTTTTCCAATATTATATTTTTTGGATTTTTTTATAATAATATACAAGAGAATTTTGATAAAAATAAAAGTGAAGAGAAGGAGTTATGACCTTAGTTTTTCAACTCGAGGGCAATTAGATATCAATGTTAACATCCTTACTCAAGTTGGCTATTCAAGATTTACCAATTAGGGAAAAGGCTAGTAACCCAATACTAGGTCAAAGTAGCCAAAAACCTAACTAGGGAAAATAGTGAATCCCAAGGCCCAAAATGGAGAGAACCTATAAGAGGAAGGTCTCCTCAGACATTATTGACAACATGCCAATAAAAACCCAAATTTTCCTTGCTTAAGGTGCAAAAGCAATGTCAAACAAGAAAATGGAGATATCTTACCAACATCAACCAAGGAAAGATAAAGTGAAAGGGTTCTTAGGTCCTCCTTAGCCATGAGTTATAACAACTATTCTTACAATCAATCTTGCAAGATAGCAAGCTGTAGAAATTCTACCATTCAACCTTTATTGCATGTAAAACTTTCCAAAGGGAGAGGTGCACACCACTTAGAAGCTCCAATATACCAAGAGAAAAATAAAAAGATACATAATTAGAACCCTTGTCTTTTTTTCAATTGAGTGCTAGGAGACTTTATTTATATAAGGATTCCTAATCTTATCTAACTTTAGAGCCTACCTTACTAAAAAGAAAAATAATGTCACCCAAAAGCTGGGGACTAAACCGCAAAAGAATGAAGATAATAATAAAATGATGCAAATGGATTCAATTGAGTGGATTGGTGAGCCAGAGGAGGACGTCGTGCTCCAACTAACCCCAACAACGTAGAAGATCCCTCAACATCCTCGTGCTTTAGCAAGGTAAGGCTTCTTGATGAGGATGATGTCATCATGAAGTGTGCACATGTGAACCAACAGGAGGGGTCATATAAGAAAAGGAAGGTAAGCGGGCATAAATGAGGTGTGCTAAATCGGATATGAAAACCCTTACACGCTCAATCACCTTCTATATAACGTAAACATGACTGTGGCTAGGAGCCCCTAAGCCATGTGTCCTAATGGGTCCATCCCAAGAATCACCAAACACAAACCCAAGGCACACATGGCCCAACACGATAGGGGAATTCCACCCAACAAGAGACAGTCAGCAATGCCACAAAACCAACACTTCTTGGAATGAAAACCAAGAGGAACTGCCATGAACAGACCATGGGTTTTGATCCCATCTAGACCAACACATTTACATAAGCAAGCCCAAACTTGGCCTTTTGCAATGGAAAAATATCCCTTGACTCTGGTATATCAGAAAAGGCATGTTGCAGACAATCAAGGGCGTAACTCCACATATGAACCAAAGTAAATTGTTTTCACACAACTTGTAGTTTCCGCTATTGGATGATCCTATTTAGGATGGTAGAGGATCAAAGAAACTAAAGAGGAGACCTAAGAGGATCTCGATCCTTGGATGGATTGGTTGTCACACCAATCGAGACACTCTTTGATTTATGCTACCAAAGCCCAAGGTAGAAAAAGAGGAGACCCTGACCTAAACCAAAGGGATAGATCCAAACCAAATCACCAAATCAAACTAGATAGATCAATTACGTAAGGTGATAGGTAAATGAAACCCTAGATATAAGGGATGAAGCCACTATAGGGGTTATGTTTGAGTTGAGAGGGTTATGAGCAGTGAATTATCAACCCAATGTGTTTTATTGAGTGACTTAGGAGTTTAATGAAAGATCTAGGATCTAGGAGTGACTAAAGTAGTAGATTTGAGAGAGTTTAGGGCTTTCTAACACCTTAATGAGGATTCTTGAGGATATATATGACAATATCAAAGCGTTCAAGTAGTACCCAGATCATACAACAACCCAAAGATGAGAAAAACCGAGGGAGAATGGGTTGAAGATCAGTGCCTTCCAGATAAGGGTAATGGATTTATCCAAGGGTGAAACCCTTTAGAACTCTCTTTGGGTTAAGGCCAAATACAAATACCTAGAAATCATTTGCCAAAAATTCAAGTTGTGTGAACCAAAGAATTTTTATAAGTTACAGAGCTAGGGTTTGAAAGTAGATCTAAGCTAAGACTAATGGATATCTAAATAAAATGAAAGATAAACACTTGCAATCACTTACTTGGTGTTTTTAGATGCTTTCTGCATGAAAAAGACTAGCCCCAACAATATCAAGTGAATATTTCGAGTGCCCACGTCCAAGTAAAACACCCAAGGAGCCAAATGCATCCCTCCTATCCTGCACAACCGATGAAAATTCAATCAATAATGCAAGAAAAGATGGATGATAAAAAATGAGAGACAGATAATGAAAAAGAAAATGGTCATAAGAAAATTCTACTCCATGTTTGAAGTTTGAACCAAGATCCGAGAGAGAAAAGCAAGGTGAGTCCCCTCTACAAGTGCTCCCCTCTTCAAATCGGCCTCCCTATTGTAATCACAAATATGGATCCAAAAGATACGAGATATACCACAAATATCTTTCAATGCAAGAGAAGACTAGTATTTAGTGACCACATCTCACATTCATCCACAAGAACACAAGTATTTTACCACAAAATATTTTCAATATTCCATAAATACTGAACCAAAAGTCCCTTTACAATGAGGGGGTCCTCTCTCTTAAATAAATTGGAGAGAGACCAAAACTCTAACCACTCTTTGAATGAGTGGTTGAGATTAAAATATACAATGAAGATCATGAACGGTGGAGATGTTTTTAATTTTAACAGACATGGATCAATGATCAAGTCATAAAGCAGGGTGCACTTTTTTTCCCAATGACACCCTAGGAGGGGCCAATACAACATAACGCCATGATATGACATCGGATAACATCATAAGGGGGTCACTAAGGGCATATATCACCCGAGAATCCCACCTTTTACAAAGATATAACATAGTGACATGATATACATAAATTATCAACCATCAAGTGCACCACAAGGGAGAAAATGTCCTCTCTAGTAAAAAGATAACATCATCTGGAGTCCATATTGGAGTATTTTAAAACCCATCCATGTCCATTTAATACTTAGGATAACATTATTATTCATTTTTTATTAATTCCTAGGTGTTAGACTAGGTATTTGGTCAAAATCAATGAGTTGTGTGGACCACAAGCCATCATGAGTCACCTGGGCACATTTTTTGAGATTATGGATAAGATTTGCTGAGATCTTCTGAGATTCTGGTAGATTTTATCCAATCCTGGAATAGAAGGGCGCTTTCCTGCTTTTACTGATTTTTACTGCTTTTTGTGAAAAGGTGAAAGCTAGTTGACTTGCCTTAGCTGTTTTTTGACCAACTCATCCTCCATGATGTTTCCTCTTCCTAAATTCTGTACTTAGGATGCTTTTTAATCCAACATCACCATCCAACCACTAATTCACCAATTTGTGAGATTTTGAGGTGATTTGGAAAGCACTTTTTACACCTAGGGGGTTTTTCATAGATTTAGTAAGCCTGCTTTTGTGAGGATTTCGAACGACATATTTGGCCTTCAAAACTCTGATGTAATTACATATTTTGATAGCCATTACATTGGATAATTTTGGCTGATGTAGACTTATTCAATAGAGTTTTACTGTTTGCATCATATTCATGACTGATTTCTGTGTTCCATGACTAGTTTTTGCAAGGAAATTTGTGAGAGTTTGTAATTGCTTGAGTAGATCTTGGTGTGAACAAGAATTTCACATGGTATTAGAGAAATCAAGTTGTTATATTCTCCTTCTTTTGTCCTGCAGGATCGAACCAGTCTGAGAGAGGACGCATCCAGTCATCCAGAGTGTGCATTCAATCACCCAAAGGGTGCAACTGAGCATCTAAGGGGTGCATCCAAACCACTCCAAAGATTATTTCAAATCTTCCATGGATCAGTCACATCAAATCATCCTCACTCCATTCAATTAGACTGGAAGGCGTAGATGGAGATCCTGTTGAGGAGCAAAGGCCTCTACATGGTGACTATGGCAACTGAAACTTAGCCTACTGCTGTCATTGAGAAGGCAAAGTGGCACAACAAAAGAGATGAAGCTTATGGTCTCTTGTGTTTCAGCACATCCAGGGATCTTCTTTTCCATCTATATGGTATTACCACTCCTAATGAATTTTGGGTAAAGCTCCTGTTATCACATATATAGTAGCCGGGCTACCATACATTATTTTTCTCATTCCAGTACACTATTCAGCCAGTTCCCTTGCATTTGAGATGCCGAGATGAGCATTTATATTGGATCACTATCAGATTGTGGACAGCAGTTATATTCCCCATGCCATGACTGAGTTTCAGGACACTCAGAGAGATGCCCGATATAGCCATTATGCCATGGGTACTTAGCAGACAGTAGTGCCCAGAGTTACAGCAGCAGTCTCAGAGGACAGATGATGGTACAGGTTGATGAGCTTTCAGGTATATGACTCAGCAGGTATATCATGGTATTATGGTTAGATTGCTTTTATACTTATTCTTATAGCATGTCTTAGCACTTAGTGTCATGATCTGGCGATCATATAGATATTTGGACCTGGTTGACCTATTATATATATATTACTGTCCCTACTCAGACTTAGAAGTTCACTATTCATACTCATTGGTACATACCCTCCTTAGGGAGAATAGAGGTGATCATTACACCATACTATGGCTTGCTAGTGTTGGCTTCATCTTTTCATTGTCTTCATCCATCCGTGGCCTACCTTTTAGATTATTACCCTGATTTGCTACTTGACTAGTGACATGGAGGACCTTTCCCCACTGTAGCCTCTGTATTGGATGAGCTTCCCTGTTTATTGTGTCTCGGCTCTGAGTTGGTGACAAAACTTACCTATGGTGAGTTGGAGTTCCTTGAGAATTCCCCCTAGTCACTAAAGTTGTGTTGGCTAAACCTGAAACTTTTAGTGCTGCCATCAATACAAAATCTGGAAAAATCAAATGCTATATCTTGTATATGAAAGAAATGCCAAATGAAAATGGCCATGAAAAATAAAATGTTATATCTTTTGGAAAAATAAATACCTAGGTAAACAAGTTGTCCATGACACACCTAGAAGTGCTCAGGTAAACAAGTGCCTTAAAAACACACCTGCAGCAGAAAGCCTAAAAATAAATGAAAATCTATGCAATGTGTTTGTAAACACACATAGATCAAGGCTATGGAAACCTCAGGCCCAAAAAGCAATGGAACTTAAATGTTATATCTAAACAATTGCTGGCCTTGTTTGTATTATGGATTGTGCGCATATGTGAAGGTGAATAAACCCTCTTTAAACAACTCATCCATTTGTGAGACACCGCCATTCCCTGTGTTATTGCTCATTCAGTATATACTATGGTGTGTATTCCCTTTCCCTTGCCAAAGTGTCACAAAGTCAAGTTAGTCAAGTCATCCCTTAGCCTAGCCATTTATTTCAGCCTTCACCCTTCACTAGCAAATTGATCACAACTATGAAGTGAGTATGGTCCTGAAAGTCTAGTCTGAGTAATAATAATAATTAACGACACTATATATTTGGATTTAGATCGCCAGTCATGATTACTCTGTGTTATAGAAGCTATTTGAATAAATTGTAAAGCATGTATTAACCTTGACACCTTGCAGCAGCTATGGATGATAGTCTGAGTTGTATTTGGTCTTGGTTAGACCTAGTTTGACCATGGAGGACCATGGGACATGAGATGTTGGACCTTATGATGATATGGATAGATGATATATAGTCCATGTACACATACAGGATGATTCTATGCAGCAGCTACAGGGTTATGATGATGATTCTTGGGATACAGCAGTGTTTGGTCATTTACAGATCATTATTATTGGCCTTGTTCCGGTACATTGGATATTTATTTTGATCATGCAGAGATTCATATGGTGTATGAGTACACATCTTGGATGGATTTGGACCTTCTGAGTCGAATGGGACAGTTTGTTTTCAGTTCCGGGCACTTACAGTGATGATTTAGCCTCAGTAGGCTGTCCTAGTGCAGTTTTGGTCTGTTGGAGGCCCTGTCGGAGCAGAGATGACTTTTATCCGGTTGACCTAGGGCGCTGATGATGGAGGGGGTGGTCCAGCCACTTGTTTTTACCATATTACCCCCCTCCCGGACACATTGGTGCCCTCACCTTGACAGCGCCATCACTCCAGGTGGCTGTTTGGGCAGTTTCACGCTTCCCGAGGCATTTCAGGATTGGTAGAAATGGCTATTGAGGAAATCGATTTGGGCTACTGAGGCAAAGTTATGGCATGGGATGATCAGTGATGATAGATCGGGACCTTCCACACCTCCTCCTGCAGTTTCAGCTTCATCGGGGCCCGCATCCATCACTTATGGCACTTTCTGTGGATTTTTGGGGTCTTTTGAGGACCACGACTTCACCTTGGAGGCACGATTTGGTACTTTCATGATTATTTATTGGTTATTGTGCCATGGGGATTGACCAAGGAGGGATAAAATTACCCCTTGTACCCACCATGAGCCTCTTATGATATTTTGTCATCATGATTTGGAGGGATTCCCCTCTCCTAGGGCGACTTTGTCCACTTATGTTATATTTTATGTGTGATCCATGTATTATATTGTTGAGCTCATCTCAACCATTGATTAGACATTTGTATCTTTTAATCTTAGCCACTCATTCAAAAAGTGGTTAGGGTTTTGGTGCCTCTCCTTCCTATTTAAAGGAGAGAGCCTCTCATTGTAAAGGGACTTTTGGCTCTGGATTATTGGAATAGAAAATTATTATTGCATCTATCTCCAATGTTGTGGTGAATGTTTTTGGTGTTCGTTCGTTGGTTCTTCCTTTGCACTGAGTTATTGGAGATCTTGTTTGCCATATCTATTGTACCACGATTTTGCATCTACAGGTGGAGGCCGATTTGCTTGGAGGAGGAGGTATTGGTAGGGGAAGACTCTCCCTACTTCTTCTTTGGAGCTCTTCGTTGGTAACAGGGAGTATTACTGTCCCAGGACCTTCTATTTCATGTTACTATTTGCATTTCTCTTGTATTTCTTCCATACTTGATCTTACTGATTGAATTTTATTCCTTGGTTTGACAGGTAGAGGAAGGCGCACTTGTGGACTTGGGCATCAAATTGGCAAGCAAATCAACAATCTCTCATTTGATCTCTGCGGGAATCTTCCTCAACATCAAGGCATCTCAACCACATCATTCAGGTATGATCTCAAGGTAAGTTCTATCTCCATAGTCTATCCAATTGTCAAAAACATCTAAAACCCTAATTAATTAAAACCCCAATTTTGCATTTTCTTAGATCTACTGAGATCTAGTGGGTTGTTGGGCATGATATTGAAAACCCACCTCTATAGCATCCACGGCATCCCGGATCTATAGTTTGGTGAGGATTGGCTTCCGTTTGACCCCTCTCCCAAGCCAACTTAGCTTCTCCCAAGGAAGGCGCACTTCACCATTTGAGCAAGTTGACCTAGATCTAGAACATGGGTGTTTGAGATTCCACTTGATTTGACATCTACACATCAAATAACATACACCCAGGTTGTTCCTTTCTTGAAATTCACCTTGTGGGCCCCATTCCACATTTTAAGGGATTTAATCCCCATTTTGGACCACTTGGAACACTTAAACTCAGATCTACAAAGATCTAACCGGTGGATTGCCACGAAATTATAGATCCATACCCCCACTTGACTGATCTACCCGGATCTAAAGTTTGGATGCCATCCGACATGATTTGACCCACCTAACCCTGATTGAAGCCTCCTTAGGGAAAGTCGCACCACCTTGGAGAAGTGAGTTCACTCATTTCGAGGAACTGGGTACTTGAGATTTTTGGAGATCTAAAACCGGAATAATTCAAAACCTAGGTCTAGACTGTCACTTTGTCAAATCTTGCCTTGGGGACTGCATTCCTTATTTTAAGGGATTGTGGTCCACTTGGGTCAAACCTAGATCTAGGCACATTTAACCATCAAGACCAATACTGTCCACTTATCTCATGTTGTAGGAGTCCTAAACCATAAGTCAACCCTACTTTGACTCCACTTCCCAATTCCCAAGGCACTGGTTTATCTCCAAGACAACCCAACTCTCCTAGATTGTTGGATTGACTTGTGGTTTGACTTTTGCATGGTGAACTATACCTTTGAAGACATCATGAACTATGGTCAATCTTGTCTCATGTACTAGTTAGCCCCAATACAACCTTCAACTATCCTGCATTGGACACGGTACCCAAGGCAGTGAATCTTTTGACATTGACCTAGTACACTAGCCCTAGATCTCACTTTAAACATTGCAAGTCACTTTCACTTCAACTATGAACCAAAGCTATACGTATTAAACCCCTCACTTGGCTTGTGACTTCATCCTTAGGTCTAGGATAAACCATACACCTAACTTCAACTAGAAATACCCTGATTTGGTGTCTTGGTTTTGATCTCTCCTGTCGGGAGTAGATCGGGTCTCCCCCTTTGTTGTCTGGGCTAGATAACATAAAGCGAAGGTTGCCTCGACTGGCGTGACAACCATACATATTGGAGGTCGAGGTGATCGTGGTTGCACCTTTCAAGTTGCCCTTCCCTATTGCCATCCATGACTGGATCCTTCCATAGGGGTAACTACAGTTTAGGTGATAACATTTTGGCGCCGTTGCCGGGGAGGCAATAGCTTGCCCTAGTCCTTCCCGCATATATAAACGACACATATCTTGGTAGAAGAGTTAAATCTACCTGGCGACTCCCAATCGTGACTCCGCTGAGGAGCGAGCTCATTTACATCCTTACAACACAAGAAGTAAAGTAAACTTAGATCAAGTTGAAGGAACCCCAATCACCTATCGTAAAAGAGATCCTAAAGCACAACCATCAAACTTCCTTTGGAAATTGGTTAACGATTCCCCAAACAGAACTTTAGGATCCCCTTTGATCAAGTCGGTTCCTCCCTCATCTCCTAGTTCAAACTTAAACACAAACTTACCAAATCCAATGGCCGGAACAAACCCGGGAAACCAGAATGTTCCTCCACCACAAGTTCCTAGGATTTTTGGAAGAAAGGCAAAACCATCTCCTTTAGACTTTTCCCAAATCCAGGGTGCACCCCATGACATGCCTGAGAAGTATTTTGAAAAGGTTCCCAGATTTGATGGAGTATCCTCTATATCAATTGAAGACCACATTGATAAAGTATGGGAACACATGGAAGCATATGGAGCATCTGAGGAAGATGTGTTCATGAGGGGTCTCCTGGCATCTTTGGAAGGAGATGTTAGGAAGTGGTTTGACAGGTTGCCTGCCTCATCCATTGATGGGTATGATAACTTTGTCAACAAGCTAAACAGTGAGTGGTCCCGAAAGTTAGATGGGAAATTTCTCTTACACCAACTTTTTGACATCAAGAAAAGAGAAAATGAAACAGTCCATGAGTTTAACATAAGATTTGACAAGACTGTAGCTGTTATCCCTGAAGAAATTAGACCAAAAGAGCAAGCAGTTGTTATTCACTACTTGAATGCTTTTGAGGGATGGGTTGGTTATCAGCTAAAGGATAAAAACCCAAATGACTTAAAGACCGCTCAATCAAATGCTAAAATGGCTGAACAAAATGTAGCATCCATGGGGAAACAAAACTTTTTCGATCAATTCACCCCATCCACTTCTAGATCTGACCCTAGACTTCGAAAACCAAAGGAACCTGTGAGTGTGCCAAAGGAATCCAAGGACACTTTAGAGGTCATGCAAGAAATGATGAAACAATTAACTGTCCTGACTAAGAATGTGGCAAGTTTGAATGACCCTGAGAGACATAGAAATCCTTATGGCCCTAAACCTTACTGGAATAATAATAGAAGGCCTGATGGGGATAGGGATAGGCGACGACCTGAGTATCCAGAAAACTCTGAAAAGAAGGAAGTCAATTGGTGTGATGAAGAAGAAGAGATACCCTCTGACACCATTGACCATGATGACCAACCAGAAAACATCAACTTTATAAATGACTTATCTTATGATGAAGACTTTGGAAGAATCCTTTTAGAAGAAGAGCCATGGGAGCAAGAAGATGATATAGTTGAAGAACCTAGCTCCACATGTTGTGCCTTAGAACTCCCAAAACCTAAAGAGCAACCAAAGTATCAAATCTACAAACGAGGAAGTACCTCCCAGCCTTCTTTCCTTGATAAACATAAAAAGATTGATGAAGATAAAAAGGAAGAAGAAGATCTTGCCGTAGATGATTATGATCTTAAGATTGATATGAAGAAAGAGCTAAGCAAGATAATGTGTAACATCCCTGTCACTGAGTTAATGAAGGTGCCCTCTGTTAGATGCCAAGTAGAGGAATTTTTCAATGTTATTGGCCAAGAGAAAACTCCTGAACCGGTCCTAGAGTCATGTCATATCCAAAAGCTTAGTGGAGCACAACCTAGTGAAACAGAGAAGGATCCACCAATAAACATCCATTCAGCCATTTATGAAAGAAAAAGCGGTGGTCACTCCCCCTTTTACCTCACCTTGCACATTCAAAACATGCTCCTTCATAATTGTATGTTGGATTCTGGAGCAGCAATGAATGTTATGCCTTTACAAGTTATGAAGGAAATGGGACTTGAAGTGACTAGACCTTATGGAAATGTCTGTGGTATAGATTCCCGACGAGTGCCATCTTATGGTTTGATCAAAAACCTTAGAGCTGATCTTTTCGCATGTTCAGACATTTCTACTATGATGGATGTAGTTGTCATTGACTTACCCCCAGCATATGGAATGCTTTTATCTAGAAAATGGGCAGCTGGCCTAGGTGGATACCTTATGATGGATTTATCATTTATTTGTGTTCCCAACCCTGATGGAGCTTTGATTCGGGTTAACAGAGAGCCTTGTTATAATGAGCATGTTGAATCTTTTGATGAAGGGTTGAAAAACACATACGGGGATGAATTGTTAAATAATGCCAAAACTAACCTTGTTGAAGATGAGGATGAATTATATGAAGTTGATCAAAGTATGTGTATGGTCATGGAAGATTCTGATTCTTTTTGGGAAGACAAGCAAATGATTGAAATAATTAGAAATGATTTTGTTGAGGAAATAGATGAATTGAGAGGACATGAAAATCAACCCCAAGATCACGAACAAAACAATGAAAACATTCAAGAACCTTCTATAGAAGATGACACACTTGAAGGGGTTGAGGATGGCATAAGAAATATAGGAAGAGATGAGAGTTTGCTTGATGATGAAAGCATGGAACAAATTCCCCCAATAGAAAACCTTCATGAGCAAACACACAATGAGGAGAACATTGAAAACCCAGTACATGAAGATGAGTTTGATGATATTAGGAGGGGAGAAAGAATTCCTTTCACTGTTAGGGAGTGGTTCGCCTTGACCGATCACAATAGAGAGAGAGAAAGACAAGGGCTTGCACCTATTTACCCATGGGAAAACAATCTTGCAAACTCTACTAGGGTTGGAACAAATGAAGAGCCTGAAGCCACTTATTATTCCGATACAGAAGATTCTTTATCGCATTTATCTCTAGAAGACGGTAGCCTTATTCAAGTCCATGATAACTCTCTAGGTTGGGAAGAGGATGCCCTAATAAGTGATGCTCCTGAAGGGGACTATAATTTAAATAACCTTGCTATTTTTCAAACCCCTTCAGCGCCCCAAAGCCATACTTTATCTACATATCCGCATATCCCTAGTTTCCTCTTACCATCTGAGTCATCTAGTCAGCATACTCATGATCTTTCTCACATTCCTACTTCCTCCACATTTCATCCTGAGTCATTTTCTCCCAGACTCGAAAACATGGTCATTCCTGTTCCTTCAGGGGAAGGTTCTAGCCATAACACTGTCATATTTAGAGAGCCACCTCCCTTGGAAGAACATAGAGACTTCTTGACTGTAGGTGAGGTTGTTAAAAGAATCGTGTCTCCCCATGGGGAAGAGCCAAATGAGGAGATCCAAGAAACAAGAAGGGAAGTTAGGGAAATCCTTGTTGGCACAGTTGCTATTTCCTTAGATGGTGGTCCACCCAGAATTGATGCAGTTCCTTCTAGAAGAAACTCGAGGATTGTCACACCTCAACCACAAAACCCTGCTGAAATCCATCCCATGCCTATTCGTAACATTGGAGTTATTCCTGAGTCAGTCAATAGAAATAATTTTCATACAGGAAGTCAAGTCATCATTCCCAACCATTTATTGCATATAAGATCGGGACAAGCTGATGACTTATGGGTTGGACCTTTCACAGTAGAGCGATGCATTGATGGCATGTGCTTTCTGACCACTGGTAGTGGACGACGTATTTTATATCCTGTCCATCAAAGGGACCTGAGGGATCACATCCCTGATCCCACATAGTTGGGATCTCTCCGCTTGCATTGCCTGGTAGATTAGGGTAGGTAGGAAACCAAATAAGCCTACTTAGGCAGTAGTTAGTCTTTTCAGCCATTGAGTCTGGCACCTTCTTAGTCTCTAAGCTCCTTTGTAAGCTCCTAGTTTAACTGAGTACCTGTCACTTTTTCTTTTCCTGCACAATAAATTTCAAATTTTGCAAATTATGTTAGTAGTTTAATTTACTTTCTGCATTTATATTTTATGCATTTATATTTCTGACATAGAGTAGATTTTATTTCAGTTGATTTTATATTTTTCCCACACATGCGGCATGAGGTATTTTGTTTAGATGTTTGTGAATGCAGAAAATAGATTGCAAGAATAAAAGCTGGAAATGAAATGGTAGAGTGCTGGATCGTGGATTCGAGTAGCAGAGTTCGAGGACCGGAGATTCTGAGGTTCTCAAGCGCTCATTTCAGCAGAGCACTTGTCCCAGCCGGAGCCAGATGTTATCACATATATAGTAGCCGGGCTACCATACATTATTTTTCTCATTCCAGTACACTATTCAGCCAGTTCCCTTGCATTTGAGATGCCGAGATGAGCATTTATATTGGATCACTATCAGATTGTGGACATCAGTTATATTCCCCATGCCATGACTGAGTTTCAGGACACTCAGAGAGATGCCCGATATAGCCATTATGCCATGGGTACTTAGCAGACAGTAGTGCCCAGAGTTACAGCAGCAGTCTCAGAGGACAGATGATGGTACAGGTTGATGAGCTTTCAGGTATATGACTCAGCAGGTATATCATGGTATTATGGTTAGATTGCTTTTATACTTATTCTTATAGCATGTCTTAGCACTTAGTGTCATGATCTGGCGATCATATAGATATTTGGACCTGGTTGACCTATTATATATATATTACTGTCCCTACTCAGACTTAGAAGTTCACTATTCATACTCATTGGTACATACCCTCCTTAGGGAGAATAGAGGTGATCATTACACCATACTATGGCTTGCTAGTGTTGGCTTCATCTTTTCATTGTCTTCATCCATCCGTGGCCTACCTTTTAGATTATTACCCTGATTTGCTACTTGACTAGTAAAATGGAGGACCTTTCCCCACTGTAGCCTCTGTATTGGATGAGCTTCCCTGTTTATTGTGTCTCGGCTCTGAGTTGGTGACAAAACTTACCTATGGTGAGTTGGAGTTCCTTGAGAATTCCCCCTAGTCACTAAAGTTGTGTTGGCTAAACCTGAAACTTTTAGTGCTGCCATCAATACAAAATCTGGAAAAATCAAATGCTATATCTTGTATATGAAAGAAATGCCAAATGAAAATGGCCATGAAAAATAAAATGTTATATCTTTTGGAAAAATAAATACCTAGGTAAACAAGTTGTCCATGACACACCTAGAAGTGCTCAGGTAAACAAGTGCCTTAAAAACACACCTGCAGCAGAAAGCCTAAAAATAAATGAAAATCTATGCAATGTGTTTGTAAACACACATAGATCAAGGCTATGGAAACCTCAGGCCCAAAAAGCAATGGAACTTAAATGTTATATCTAAACAATTGCTGGCCTTGTTTGTATTATGGATTGTGCGCATCTGTGAAGGTGAATAAACCCTCTTTAAACAACTCATCCATTTGTGAGACACCGCCATTCCCTGTGTTATTGCTCATTCAGTATATACTATGGTGTGTATTCCCTTTCCCTTGCCAAAGTGTCACAAAGTCAAGTTAGTCAAGTCATCCCTTAGCCTAGCCATTTATTTCAGCCTTCACCCTTCACTAGCAAATTGATCACAACTATGAAGTGAGTATGGTCCTGAAAGTCTAGTCTGAGTAATAATAATAATTAACGACACTATATATTTGGATTTAGATCGCCAGTCATGATTACTCTGTGTTATAGAAGCTATTTGAATAAATTGTAAAGCATGTATTAACCTTGACACCTTGCAGCAGCTATGGATGATAGTCTGAGTTGTATTTGGTCTTGGTTAGACCTAGTTTGACCATGGAGGACCATGGGACATGAGATGTTGGACCTTATGATGATATGGATAGATGATATATAGTCCATGTACACATACAGGATGATTCTATGCAGCAGCTACAGGGTTATGATGATGATTCTTGGGATACAGCAGTGTTTGGTCATTTACAGATCATTATTATTGGCCTTGTTCCGGTACATTGGATATTTATTTTGATCATGCAGAGATTCATATGGTGTATGAGTACACATCTTGGATGGATTTGGACCTTCTGAGTCGAATGGGACAGTTTGTTTTCAGTTCCGGGCACTTACAGTGATGATTTAGCCTCAGTAGGCTGTCCTAGTGCAGTTTTGGTCTGTTGGAGGCCCTGTCGGAGCAGAGATGACTTTTATCCGGTTGACCTAGGGCGCTGATGATGGAGGGGGTGGTCCAGCCACTTGTTTTTACCATATTACCCCCCTCCCGGACACATTGGTGCCCTCACCTTGACAGCGCCATCACTCCAGGTGGCTGTTTGGGCAGTTTCACGCTTCCCGAGGCATTTCAGGATTGGTAGAAATGGCTATTGAGGAAATCGATTTGGGCTACTGAGGCAAAGTTATGGCATGGGATGATCAGTGATGATAGATCGGGACCTTCCACACCTCCTCCTGCAGTTTCAGCTTCATCGGGGCCCGCATCCATCACTTATGGCACTTTCTGTGGATTTTTGGGGTCTTTTGAGGACCACGACTTCACCTTGGAGGCACGATTTGGTACTTTCATGATTATTTATTGGTTATTGTGCCATGGGGATTGACCAAGGAGGGATAAAATTACCCCTTGGACCCACCATGAGCCTCTTATGATATTTTGTCATCATGATTTGGTGGGATTCCCCTCTCCTAGGGCGACTTTGTCCACTTATGTTATATTTTATGTGTGATCCATGTATTATATTGTTGAGCTCATCTCAACCATTGATTAGACATTTGTATCTTTTAATCTTAGCCACTCATTCAAAAAGTGGTTAGGGTTTTGGTGCCTCTCCTTCCTATTTAAAGGAGAGAGCCTCACATTGTAAAGGGACTTTTGGCTCTGGATTATTGGAATAGAAAATTATTATTGCATCTATCTCCAATGTTGTGGTGAATGTTTTTGGTGTTCGTTCGTTGGTTCTTCCTTTGCACTGAGTTATTGGAGATCTTGTTTTCCATATCTATTGTACCACGATTTTGCATCTACAGGTGGAGGCCGATTTGCTTGGAGGAGGAGGTATTGGTAGGGGAAGACTCTCCCTACTTCTTCTTTGGAGCTCTTCGTTGGTAACAGGGAGTATTACTGTCCCAGGACCTTCTATTTCATGTTACTATTTGCATTTCTCTTGTATTTCTTCCATACTTGATCTTACTGATTGAATTTTATTCCTTGGTTTGACAGGTAGAGGAAGGCGCACTTGTGGACTTGGGCATCAAATTGGCAAGCAAATCAACAATCTCTCATTTGATCTCTGCGGGAATCTTCCTCAACATCAAGGCATCTCAACCACATCATTCAGGTATGATCTCAAGGTAAGTTCTATCTCCATAGTCTATCCAATTGTCAAAAACATCTAAAACCCTAATTAATTAAAACCCCAATTTTGCATTTTCTTAGATCTACTGAGATCTAGTGGGTTGTTGGGCATGATATTGAAAACCCACCTCTATAGCATCCACGGCATCCCGGATCTATAGTTTGGTGAGGATTGGCTTCCGTTTGACCCCTCTCCCAAGCCAACTTAGCTTCTCCCAAGGAAGGCGCACTTCACCATTTGAGCAAGTTGACCTAGATCTAGAACATGGGTGTTTGAGATTCCACTTGATTTGACATCTACACATCAAATAACATACACCCAGGTTGTTCCTTTCTTGAAATTCACCTTGTGGGCCCCATTCCACATTTTAAGGGATTTAATCCCCATTTTGGACCACTTGGAACACTTAAACTCAGATCTACAAAGATCTAACCGGTGGATTGCCACGAAATTATAGATCCATACCCCTACTTGACTGATCTACCCGGATCTAAAGTTTGGATGCCATCCGACATGATTTGACCCACCTAACCCTGATTGAAGCCTCCTTAGGGAAAGTCGCACCACCTTGGAGAAGTGAGTTCACTCATTTCGAGGAACTGGGTACTTGAGATTTTTGGAGATCTAAAACCGGAATAATTCAAAACCTAGGTCTAGACTGTCACTTTGTCAAATCTTGCCTTGGGGACTGCATTCCTTATTTTAAGGGATTGTGGTCCACTTGGGTCAAACCTAGATCTAGGCACATTTAACCATCAAGACCAATACTGTCCACTTATCTCATGTTGTAGGAGTCCTAAACCATAAGTCAACCCTACTTTGACTCCACTTCCCAATTCCCAAGGCACTGGTTTATCTCCAAGACAACCCAACTCTCCTAGATTGTTGGATTGACTTGTGGTTTGACTTTTGCATGGTGAACTATACCTTTGAAGACATCATGAACTATGGTCAATCTTGTCTCATGTACTAGTTAGCCCCAATACAACCTTCAACTATCCTGCATTGGACACGGTACCCAAGGCAGTGAATCTTTTGACATTGACCTAGTACACTAGCCCTAGATCTCACTTTAAACATTGCAAGTCACTTTCACTTCAACTATGAACCAAAGCTATACGTATTAAACCCCTCACTTGGCTTGTGACTTCATCCTTAGGTCTAGGATAAACCATACACCTAACTTCAACTAGAAATACCCTGATTTGGTGTCTTGGTTTTGATCTCTCCTGTCGGGAGTAGATCGGGTCTCCCCCTTTGTTGTCTGGGCTAGATAACATAAAGCGAAGGTTGCCTCGACTGGCGTGACAACCATACATATTGGAGGTCGAGGTGATCGTGGTTGCACCTTTCAAGTTGCCCTTCCCTATTGCCATCCATGACTGGATCCTTCCATAGGGGTAACTACAGTTTAGGTGATAACAGCTCCAAACTTTATTTGGAAAGAAAGATGACTTGAGGGGCCACCAACTAGAGAATGAACTCGTTTCACTGAGTCCAAATAATTTCGAGACCCTACAATACTTTTTCTCAAAGTTCAAGTCTCTTGTTCTTTAATTGAAGTAGTGTGGAACTGAAAACAAATATGAGCAATTGATCTTGGCCATCCTCTCTAACATTGGCCCATATTACTCAATATTTGTTTCAACCTTTCATGCTACAAGACTAGCAGTTCGAAATTGGAAGAGTCCTTCACTGGAAGAATTCATGGAATCTCTCACACAAGAGAAAGACAAGCTTGTCTTGGTGGGAGCAATAAAAAATCCATCAAAATATCATTGTTTGGTGGCTGGAGATCCAAATAATTCGAAAGACAAGAAGAAGGACAATTTCAAGAAACCACCTAATAAGAAGAAAGACAAGCAAAAAACTCAAGAAGACTTCTCAAATTCCAAGAAGAATTCTCAAAAGAAGAAAGAGAAGGCTAAGTGCACCCACTGCAATAAGGGCTTTCATCTTGATATCTCATGCATGAAGAAGACCATTGATCAAATTGCTCATCTCCTTGATAAAGGCAACATCCCTCTTCCTGAGAGCGCAAGAAAGAAGGAAGGAGGATACAATTATGAATACAAGGAGAGAGTTCATGCTTTGATGGCAAGCAAATCCAATCCTACCTCTTTCATCATAGATTATGGAGCTTCAAGGCATATGGTTTATACAAGAGATAAATTCTCCTCTCTTGATTCTTCTGGTGGTACAACCATTGTGTTGGGTGATGATTCTGAAACTACTTGCAAAGGTAAAGGAAATGTTGATCTAGAGTATGGTCCCTTCACTAATGTGTTGTATGTCCCAGGTCTTGCTGCAAACCTCTTCTCACTCTACCAGATGACTCACACTAGGTATCCCAAAAAGGTTTTCTTTACACCTAATGATGTTTAAATATTTGAGATATCCACAAGCTAAATTGTTGCCTTAGGTACTGTTGACCATAGCTCAAAAGTCTATAGATTTTCTCACTTTATGCCCTTCCCACCACCTTCTGCTCTACTTACTCATGCCAATGAATCAAGCAATTTGTGGCATGAGATATTTGGTCATCTCAACTACAAGTATCTCTCTCAACTTTATGAGAAGGATATGGTCATAGGGCTTCCCAACATCAATTTTTCTAAAGGAGTTTGTCAAAGCTGCATCCTAGGAAAACACCCTGAGCACAAGTTTGAAAGAACCAAAACTAAGTGAACCTCGAAACCTCCTGAGCTTATTCACAATGACATATAAATTCCATTCCGCCATGAGTCTTTGAACAAAGCCAATTACATCCTAACCTTCATAGATGATTTTTCCATATATTGTTGGATCTTCTTCCTCAAGTTAGAGTTTGAAGTGTTCAACTTGTTCAAGCTTTTCAAAGCCTCAATTGAGAACCAGTTTGGTAGACATATCAAGGTCCGTAGATATGATAATGGTGGGGAATACATAAAATATGATTTTCAACAATTCTTTGATTTAGTTGGAATTCAGATGCAACACACTATTCCCTACACACCTCAGCAAAATGGTGGTGTTGATAGGAAGAACGGGTCACACAAAAACATGGATACATGTATGCTTAAGGCCAAGTTCTTGTCTCCAAGAATTTGGGCTGAGGCTATCAACTGTGCAGCCTACATACAGAAAAAAAAGTGTCTCACAAATCATTTAAAGGAATCACTCCCTTTGCAGCTTGGACTGGGCACAAACCTGATGTCTCTTGTTGGACACAATGGTCACACTAACAGGGTGGTGAATCAGTGTGTAGGAAATTTAAATCCCTTTTTCATCTCCTATTAATCAAGAACATTTCATCATTGCATTATATTGTGATTTACATCATCATTTCATAAGAGTCCATCTACTAATCAACTATGAATCATAAACATATCATCAACTAGATCAAGTAACACAACACAAGAGGACACAACATTTATTTGGTAATTTTGTTTTATGTATTGTACATGGAAGACTACAATCTTCGTGATTACAATCATCACCAACTCCTATTTTATGGCCCATACCGGTTTTCTTAGTACCAACTACGAAGGATTGATGTATCCAAACCTCAGATGCAATACTAGCTTGCAATTGCATTATGTTCTTGTGTTCAAACAACCATCACTTGTCATATCACATCAACAACTTGTCACTACCCTGTCAATATTGTCCACCTTAATCACTGTCATCAAGCTGTCATATATCTCTATTAAATCAAAGCAATCTCTATGATGTCACATGTGTATGCTCTTCCTGTGCTACACAATATCAAGCCACTTCAATCAAAAGATGTGGTCATCTCAAATCAGTTTGTTGTCACTATCAAGGAAAATTTCATATTGTTGTAGGTGTCACTGTCATAAGCTTCTGTATTGTTCAGGATCATCACTGTATCTAACCATTGTTTTCTACATCATTCATCACCTTTCCAAATCTGAGACCACATCTATCCTCTCAAGTACTTGTAGCAAGTCATCAACTTGATAAGCTTAAGATCTGGTAATGATTTCTGGAGTATGTCACACATCAAGGTCATGTAGAATGTGCTATGATATCATGCCATAGTTCTGGTCATCTTCTGCTCATACCATCTGCTTAATATAACCTTCGACTATCTTCTCCAAAATATGAGATGTACCTTCATAGATTTGAAAGACTTGTCCTCAAGTGCGGCTGCCACAGTGCTGAAAAATCGATAAAATGAATTCTTCTATAGCAGCATAATTCCCAATTCTTCATGCCCAAAAAAAAAAAAAAAAAACTTCAATCATTTGTTGATCTTCTGCAACCCGAAATTCTTTTGTTGCTGCCCAAAAAATTTCAGACATCTCCTTACCCGAAAAATCAGTTAATACCACCCGCAACCTCCACCTCTCAGTCACACAAACAAATTAAAGATTTGTCTATATTTATACTTTTCTTCTCCATAAAATATGCTAGGCCAAAATGTCTTTTTATTTTTATTTTATCATTAAAATAAACAGATAAATCAAATGATATTTATTTAAGGTGGCCATCCTTTAATCAAGGAGATACATAATCAGTTGATTTTTAAACCACGTCACTAGCTGTCCTTCCATAATATTTTATTTTTAACATTAAATGATTAAATAGATCAAATAAGATTTGTTTAAGGTGGCCATATTCAATCAAGGAGATAAATAAAAATTTCAAATTTATTTTAAGTCCTTTGCTGCCCTTTCTTAGGCCATGCCCCTAGCACTTGTGGGTCCAAGGCCCAACCCTTCTCACACTATAATTTTCATTCCATGTCATGTCATTTTCATATTCCATGTCATTTTCTTCCCTTATTCCAGAATGCCCGCAAGGGTCTTAAATTTTCCAACACTTTCTTGTTTAGAAATGCCCGCATTGGTCTTTATAACATGCCCACACAACCTTCAAAAATGCCCGCACATCCTTTAAATATATGCCCGCAAGGCAATGTTAAATATGCTCGCAGGGGCCTCCTTAGAATGCCCGTAAGGGCCTTTTGTTTTCCATGTTGTGATGCCCGCACAATCCTTTAGGGATGCCCGCAAGGGCTCCAAGTGATGCCCGCAAGGATTCTTCATCATATGCCTGCAAGGGCTTATTAAATGACCACAGATGCCTTGCTAAGATGCCCGCAAGGACTTCTTATGGATTCCTGCAAGGGCTATTTTCATATCCGCGTAAGTCCTTTAGAAATGCCCGTAGGGGCTTCTTAAATTATGCTTGCAAAGGCTCAATAAATTCCCGCAAAGGCCTCTTGCTAAGATCCCCGCAAGGGCCCCTTGGATGCCCGCATAACCTCATCTTTAATCCTTTCTATGATGCCCGCAAGGGCTCCTGAAATTCTCGCAGCTACCATTTAGATTCCGTCAAGGGATTCCAAGAGATGCCTACAAGGGATCTCTTATCACATGCTGTGTCCTCAATGCCATTTCATGTCATTGTCCTTGTCCTTTTCCATGTCAACACTTTTGTTATGTCATTGTTGCCTTGTACTTCATGTCATTGTCCTTGTCCTTCAAGTCATTGTCCTTTTCCATGTCATCAACGTATGTCCTTCATGTCATTGTCATTTGTCATCATGCTTGCATTTTCATCTACCTTTGTGATGTTTTCCATGTCATCAACCTTGTCAAGCTTGCTTGCCATGTCATTAGTGCTTTATAATTAATGTGTTGTCTTCACTATGACCTCCATGTCATTGTCCTTTTCCATTTTATTGTGCTTGTTCTTCATGTAATTTTTCCATGTCATTGTCCTTTGCCATTGCTTGCATCCATTTGCCATGCTTTCCATATCATCAACCTTTGGCCTTTTTTATTGTTATCAATGACAAACTTGACCATCAATATCCCCCTTTGTCATTGATGGCAATCTTCTCCTTTAATTTTTCTCCCCCTTTGACATTAATGACAAAGGGCCACAATAGTTGTATTGACTATGACCTCCATGTCATTGTCCTTTGCCATGTTATTGTCCTTGTTCTACATGTCATTTGTCCATGTCAAGTCTTTGCCATGTTAATTTTCTTTGCCATTTTGCATGCTTGCCATATCATCACCCTTTGGTCTTTGTCATTTATGTGTTGTTATCAATGACAACCTTGACCATCAATCTCCCCCTTTGACATTAATGACAAAGGGACACACATTGAGCCATCAATAGCTCCACAATGCCAAAAAAAATTATTTATTCTTGAAGACTTCATACTAATCAAGCTGAGATGTTTTCTCCCTCTTTCATTTATTGATCTCCCCCTGTATCATATAGGATTTTGATTTTATGAGCTAATCTCCCCCTTTTACTTTGAGTTGGGTTTTGTTTCTTGGAGATCATCCTTGTACTTTTCACTTTCCATCTTCGATTCTATACATACTCCCTCTTTGGTTTCCCATCAAATTTTTGCTGTTGTTTTTTCAAGCCAAATTGCTCCCCCTGAGCTTGTGTACTATGCTGCTGTAAATGATTTTCTGAAACTCATACTTTATCAACTACAGAGGCTCCAAAAGCTGAGCCCAAAATGATCACCAATATTCTCTTTATTTACAATTCTTCAAGGTATTTAATAACTTGGAAAGGCTGCCAAAAGATGTGATCACTGTCCATGAAACTATTCTTACTTCATGCTGTAGCATATTGACCTTTTTGTTGTATGATTTACTCCCTTATACAAGATCTTTATCGTGGGATTCAATAAAGTTAGCTTCCTCATCTGCATGTTGGTACAGTCAACTATGGTTCCCAAAATTTCTTGTGAACTAATCTGGATGTAACCTTTGATATCTTCAGCAAAAATAAAAATTATGCTTCTAATCTTTGAATGCTGTAGCCAAAATTCTGAACTGCTCATCATGAATATATTACCAATTGGATTATAATCAATTTTATTTCCAACAATCAGATATCAACAACAATTGTTTCTTGCCAACTAAATGCATCAACAATCATCTATTAAATTCATAAAAGGTAAGCATGCATCAAGGACAATCCTTCAAATATCACCATCTTGTTTCACATTATTTGCTAACCATACTCTCCCTATCAACATGACACGATCATTGGACCTGTTACTTGCTTGGAGAAGACATCATTTATCCTTGAGTCGATTCAACAACCTCCATTGACTCAAGGTGTACTTAAAGTCTTTAAAATACTTTAAGTTTGGCTTTCCATATGGAAGCCATCAAACTTGTTGTGGTCAATCTCATTTAGATTTAACAAAACATTTTTTTTCACCCATACCTGAGAATGTCTTTGGCTGTGATCATTTGATCTTTGGTCTTCAAATATTTTTGCATTATTCTTCTTTCGAGAATCGTCTACTTTCCTTGCTGAAGAATATGAAAAACTTATTATGGTTTGTCTTCTTGGACTTGCACAATTTTGGGCTTTATGACCAAAACCACTACATGTGTAGCACCTCAATGCGTGACAGTTAGCAACAAGGTGTTCAATTCAGTCACTTGTCCAACATCTAATTGTGTCACTTCGACTTCCAAAAATCCTTCTTCCATGGCATGCACAATCCATAGCGTTGTGACCAAACCCATTACATGAATAACAATAACCATTGAAATTATATTCATACCTGGATGTTTGATTCCATCTTGGATTTTTCTCTCTTTTGAAGAATTTAATTTGAGGAGTGGGACCAACGCATTGATGTATTCTTGATCTTCTGAATTCTTCTTTATGTTTTGCAGGTTCTTGCTGAGGAGCTTTGCTTCCATCTTTGGTGATTGAGGAGCTTACTTTGGGAGTCTTAGGAGACCATGTGCCAACCTCAGATTTTTTTTTCCTTTTTGTAGCCAAGGCCGGATTTTTCAAATGGAGATCTTTGACAATCCAAAATATCACCCAAGATGATTGAACTATTGTTGAACTTGACGAAGGCATCATATTTCTTATCCTTTTTTCTGAGACCAACTATTTCCATCTCAATATTTTGACATGTCTTCTCTTTCTCGTTCAACTGGTTCTTTAAAATTCCCTCTATCCTTTTGGCTTCTTCTATCTGAATCTTAAGATCAACATTAGCCTTCCTTGTCTCCTCAAGATATTTTGAATCTTTACCAAGGCGCTCTTCTTGTTCTTTAGTTTGATTTATCAATTCAATATTTAGTCTTTCAGCTTCATATTCTTTGTCTTTTAACTGATCCTGCAACACTACTCCCTTATGCTTAAGTTTCTTACGCAGCTCCTTTAGTTCCATGTTTTTATTTTGGTACTTGTCTAAACATTCAAAGGTTACCTTCTTAAACCTCCAGAATTCAGATTGGTTAAAATTGACAATGTTATGGAACCAATCAACTTTGAGATCAATGTTTAATATAGTATGTATGATTTCCTTTTTTCCTTTCAGCAAGTCTTCATCATTATTTTCAACCTCATCAAATATAGAGTCACTACAATCAGAAGTATCCATACCTTTACTAGAGTCCGATTCTTTCCTTTATTCATGCTTGATATCCTCAGTGATCTTGACTTCTGTTTCCTGATTTTCCCTTTTAGTGTCTTGTCTTCCATTTTGGTATTCACTCTAAAATTTGAACCATAGATCCTTTGCTGAAGTGTATTCCCCTGCACCTTCTTTGACTGTGCTGAGAAGTCCATCCATGAGGAACTTCAAGGCTGTAGTAGTTTCCTTCGTTTCTTCTTTCTATGCAACGTCCTTCCCCTTCTTATTGGACGAAGTGGGTGGATTTATCACAATCTCCCAAACACCAAACTTCTTCAGATATGATTTAATGTTTCTCCTCCAATCGAAACAGTCTCTAACATCAATTACAGGCACATCATTTCTTGATGACTCTGCTTTTGCTTCCATTGTGTGTGTCCATGGATCTTCTTCAAGCTTGCAAGGCTTGTGACGAAGGTCAGCTATGATACCAATTGTTGGACACAATGGTCACACTGAGAGGGGGGTGAATCAGTGTGTAGGAAATTTAAATCTTTTTTTCATCTTATATTAATCAAGCACATTTAATCATTGCATTGTACTGTCATTTACATCATCATTGCATAAGCACCCATATACTAATCAACTATGAATCATAAACATATCATCAACTAGATCAAGTAACACAACACAAGAGGATACAACATTTATTCGTTAATTTTGTTTTATGTATTGTACATGGAAGACTACAATATTCGCGATTACAATCAGCACCAAATCCTATTCCAAGGCCCAACCTGGTTTTCTTAGTACCAACTAAGAAGGATCGAGGTATACAAACCTCAGATGCAAGACTAGCTTCTAATTACATTCTTTTATTGTCTTCAAACAACCATCACTAGTCATATCACATCAACAACTTGTCACTTCCCTGCCGATACTGTCCACTTTAATCACTGTCATCAAGCTTCCATATAGCTCTGTTAAATCAAAGCAATCTCTATCATGTCACATGTCTATGGTCTGCCCGTGCTACACAATGTCCAAGCCACTTCAATCAAAAGATGTCATCATGTCAAATCAGTTTGTTGTCACTATCAAGGAACATTTCATATTGTTGTAGGTGTTGTTGATGTATATGTAACTTCGGAATGTATTTCATATATGTATTTTGTACTCCTATAGAGATGGTATTATTCCTCTATACGGAAGTGTTTGTATTCCTATAGAGATGTTATTATTCCTTTATACGGAAGTGTCGTCATTTATATTGTAAGTGTCGTAACTTATACTTGATGGGTTAGTAGACCACCTTGTTGGGGTCGGCCCTGTATAAGTCATGTGGGTCGAAGGGTTATTAGACCACCCTATTGGGGGTCGGCCATGTGGGTCAAAGGGTTATTAAACCATCAAGTGTGGGGTCGGCCCGGATTAAGTTAACCATGGGTTAAGCTAGACATGTAGGCCCCATTAGTTTATTGGGCAGGACATGACAAGTATAAATAGAGATCGAGAGATCTCTATTTGATCATTCATTCACACACTTCTCTCATTCGGAAAGTGGCGCACTTATGAGGAGGAGGCTCTGTTGCTAGGAGAAGACTATCTCTTGTATTCTGGATGTATCATTGCTCTATATATATCTGAGGAAGTTATTTGGGTTTTTCACCTTTATGGTTTTCCCCAAGTAAACTCTGTCTCTTGTGTGCTTGCATTATTGTGTCCAAGATTGATATACTGTAGATTTGTTGTAGATGTTGTCTCAGTTAAAATCCTAGATCGGATTGAAGTAAATTCTGAAAATTTAACATGGTATCAGAGCTAGCCTGAAAGAAGGCATGATATGGCATGTATGACACTTGTTGCACTTACAATGCTAGGGCTTGATATAGCAAAAACTAGTCATTGTAGCACTTTCGCTATAAATCCATTTTGGCGAAGTTTTTGGATCTGAAACTTTTACAGGTCGAAGATCAGATCCCCATGTACCTTGTGTCCAAAGGAAAACCTCTAGTTCGTTGTACTTTGTGATTTATGATCTGTACAATATAGGGTTTCTACATCTTCCAGATCTGAGTCAAAAACAGGTGACCTTGGGAAAAAGATCATAACTTGGGCTAGGAAGCTCCAAATGAAATTTCGTAAAAAGCGACAGGTAGTACAGAGATTGTACTATCTCAGGAAAATTGTCCAGAGGCCGAAGTTGAACCAGTGAGACGTGGAACGCCGTACAAGTTCACTCTCCTGGTTTATCCCATAAACAGGTCACGTTGCGACACTTGACATAACTCTCTTTCAGAAAATCCAATTGAGGTCAGACCTGTCGGGATGGAAAGATGACAGGTCAGGCTACCACAGAAAAAGGTTTCAGACCCTGTGGATCGAAAAGTGTGGAGTTACACAAAAAGAAATCAGGTACATATTTCTGTCAAAACAGAATTATTTTTGAGCACCTTCATTCATGGCTTCCGGAATTTAGGGTTTCAGAGAAAGTTGGAATTCTTGTAATCAGAGACCACGGTTGAATGCTACTCATCAAAATCGAAATTTAGAGACCAAGATCAGAATTTTTGGTTGGGCAGAAGGCTGAGCTTGATCAGACCCTAGTTTGGGACTTTGATCGAAAAAGTGGAAAATTAGGGCTTCTGCAAAAATGGGAATTTTTGAAATCTGTGACCACGGCTGAAAGCTCCTCAAAAAAATAGAAGCTTAGAGCTTTGGGTCGAACCTTTTGATTGGGCAGAAGGGTGGGCTTTATCAAACCCCAGTTCAGGGTCACGTCTAGTGAATCCGGAAGTTTCAAAGGCAAAATTGAGGAGTGAAACTTTGCAGTTTTCAAATTCTGAATATACCAGCTTGATCAGCTCATCAAGGCGCATATTTCTATCCTTTCGGAAGTTTGAAATTCAAAGTTTGAATTTTTGGGGTTTCTCTGACAAACCCTAATACAGCTCGAGATCCAGTTCCTGCAAATCAAGTGGATTGGGTTAATCCTAGAAGAGAATGGATTGGTCACTTGCATAAGTGAAGACGTTTCTGTTTCAGAGGGAGATGAGGCTAAGGCCGTACATAAGAAGATTACAAGCAATCTCGATAGGTATGACTTATCTAGGTATGTTTCAATATTTGCTCATGATTAAGTCTATGGTATGTTTGTCTTCATATTATTACAGTTAGTACAATCTTGTTTAAATTTAGACTTGTCGTATCACCTTAATAAAATTATGAATGCATGATAGAAGATATTCATTCGTTAGGGTGTTGACACTTATGATTGTACTAATGCATTATGGTGTTGTATGAGGTTTATGTTGTCCGCTAACATGAAAGATACACCAAGAAAGAAAAATCATGTTCTAGTTCAAGAACATATGATCACGATGACATGAAGACAAAGATTCATCCATTGTCATGGATCTCTTAGAAGATCTACTTACGAGGTATGTATAACTTGGTTCTACAATGGATAACTTATGAGACATGCAAGTTACTAGCACAAGTCATTGAAGAAAACCAGAAGACATTATACGGGTATGTTAGACATAACTAGCTAGCATGCTAAACCAGGTATGTTTTTCCTATATCAAGCTAGAATCCTACCTTATACTGTTGTGTTGTTGATAATGATTAATCATGAAGTTATAGGTTTGAATAGTCATGATTGTATGCATATTATGTTTCTTACCATAATTGATGATATGACTAACCAGAAGAATCATGAAGTTATAGGTTTGAGTAATCATGGGTGTATGCATTGATGATTTAACTAATCAGAAGAGTCCTATGATTAAATAAGAATATGCATGAGTAAAAGAAGACTTCCCTGAAACCTTGAATACTAATGTTTATTATCTGTGAATGATCATGACTATACATGCTTAAGATTATTGTGTTTTGATAGTATTAATAATATACTAATGAATGTATGATTATGTATGAGACCTCAATGATAACACAATGATGATACTAATAAGCATGCATAGTGATTAAGGATGGATATAAGTTCAAGAACAGGTAATCCAAGAAGCAAATATCAAGAAGGAGCACACTTCAGTAGTTTCTGCAAGGATGCATATATTCAGAGGGAGTTGACCACTTCTCACAATCCACATCAGAATGGAGTTGTAGAAAAGAAGCAAAGACTGAGATGGAGTCAACCCAACAAACAAACAAAGATAAGTATTTGAATTGTCATTACTTGCATATTTTATTGTTTAAATAATATTGTTCAATAATGTATATACCGATGTTCCTAGAATTAGGTTGTGTATTATGCATATTAGAATAGTTGCATTGATGAACAGTATACTACTAGTATACATGGTAAGTGGCCTATGGCACTGTACAACATTCCATTGCTACTTATCTAGAATGAAACCTCTTTGCTGACATGTTGGGAGTTGTGCACACTCTTAACAATGTTCTGGTAGAGATTGGAAGGCATCTATAAAGTTACGGGATATGGATAAATGTTGTATTGAAGCATTGGCTAAGATAATTGCATGACTGCATGACATATTTCTTTGTGTAAGAATTTATTCTGAAAACTACGAGATGTTTTCTGATCATGCAATTTAACTTGTTGTGTAGGAAAGATCGTATACCATCACCTACAAAAGAAGGACTACAACATTTGTTCAACAACAAAGTTATCTATTGAAAATATTGAAGATATTGAAGTTCCTAGGATCTGGGAAGAATGCCATGATCGAGGAGTACCAGTCGATCATGAAGATGTTTGGGATGCAGTCCCAAGATCTGAAGGGGAGTCTGTAGTGACTTCCAAGAGGATCTACAAGATCAAGCATGCTGCAGGTAGTAGCATAGAGACTTTTGCTCCTGTAGCCAGATACACTTCCATTAGATCAGTACTTGCTCTAGCTGCAGTGATGAAGTGGAAGATACACCAGATGGATTTCAAGACATCCTTCTTGAATGGTGTAGTTGAAGAAGAAGTGTATGTGGAGAAGCCACTTGGTTCTGAGACACATGACAGGGAGTCATATATGTGCAGAACTTGGTATGGTAGGATAGACAGCTTTCTATCCATTTTGGGCTTTACCAAGAGTAAAGCGGATTCCAACCTTTACTACAAGGTTGAGGAAGGCAATCCAGTGATACTACTTTTGTATGTGGATGACCTATTTATTACAGGTGAAGATAGATTGATTACCGACACGCAGCGGAAGCTTGCTGCCAAGTTCGAGATGAAGAACTTGGGGATGATGCTCTATTTGTTTTTGGCATGGAGGTGTGGCAGAGTGCAGATAGAATCTTCCTTGGACAAGGGAAGTATGTAGTGGAGATCCTAAAGAGGTTCGGGATGATGGACTCAAGGCCATGGCCACACCCATGGCATCGAACCTGAAGCTTCTGTGTGATGCTTCATCTGAGCCGGTTGATGTCTCTGTGTATCGTCAGATGATTGGGTCCTTGATGTACCCAACGAACACGAGACCAGATATTTGCTTTGCGGTGAACACATTGAGCCAATTCCTGACAAATCCGAGGAGTGTTCACCTGGTTGCTGTAAAGCATATTCTGAGGTACCTGAAGGGTACTGTTGATTATGGGCTCAGGTATGAAGCAAATCAAAAGTTTAACCTGCAGGGTTATGTTGATTCAGATTGGGCAGGCAGTGCCATTGATCGGAAGAGCACTTCGGGGTGCTTCTTCAGTCTGGGATCAGGTGTGATCTCTTGGATTAACAGGAAGCAGTCCTGTGTGGCACTGAGTACAGCTGAAGCAGAGTATGTCGCAGCTTGTTCAGCTAGTTGTAAGGCAGTATGGCTTAGGAAGCTACTATCTGATTTGTTTGATCTCCAGTTGAGTGCTACCTGTATATATTACGACAACCAGAGCCGTGTGAAGTTGTCAGAGAACCCAGTGTTCCATGACAGGTCGAAGCACATTGAGATCAAGTTCCACTATATTAGGGAGATGGTGCAGAGGGGAGTTGTGAAGCTCCTGTATGTTACGACGGACGAGCAGATTGTTGATGTGTTGACGAAACCATTAGCCAGAGTGAAGTTCGAGTACTTCAGAGAGAGGCTTGGTGTTTTTCGGATTGATGACACTTCGAGAAAGAAGTGATGGACACATTTGCAGAAGCCATTCCAAGCATGTTGGAAGGAGGATCCTTCACATGGCTGTGGATGTAAGCGCTAGATGATGAGCGTCAAGACGATGCTCCAATTACTGCTCTGTATATGCATCAGGAAGATGCTGGATATGATCAGTTGGATCATTTGTATGTATTTTTTTTTATATGCATCATGTTGGATGCTTGGACCATGTATTTGTATCTGTATCAGGTGGATACATTATATGATCAAGTAGATCATATATGTTGATATGTATCAGGTATGATCAGGTGGATCATGTATGATGATATGTATCAGGTAGATACTTGGTATGCATCAGGTAGATGCGGTGTATGATCAGGATGATCATAGATGAAAAGCTTCAGGATGTTGCTCCAGTAATCACCTTTCCAAATCTAAGACCACATCTATCCTCTCAAGTACTTGCAGCAAGTTATCAACTTGATCAGATTAAGATCTGGTAATGATTTATGGAGTATGTCACACATTAAGGTCATGTAGAATGTGCTATGATATCATGCCATAGCTCTGGTCATCTTCTGCTCATACCATCTGCTTAATATAACCTTCAACTATCTGCTCCAAAATATGAGATGTACCTTCATAGATTTGAAAGACTTGTCCTCAAGTGCGGCTGCCTTAGTGCTGAAAATTTGATAAAAGGAATTCTTCTATAGCAACATAATTCTGAATTCTTCATGCCCGAAAAAATAAAAAATAAAAAAAAATCTTCAATCGTTTGTTGATCTTCTATTGCTTCCCGAAAAATCTCAGACATATCCTTACCCGAAAAATCAGAGCTTCTCAACACCACTCGAAATCTCCACCTCTCAATCACAAATACAAATTAAAGCTTTGTCTCTATTTATACTTTTCTTCTCCATAAAATCTGCAAGGCCAACATGTGTTTTTATTTGTATTTTATCATTAAAATAAATAGATAAAATCAAATGAGATTTATTTAAGGTGGCCATCCTTTAATCAAGGAGATAAATAATCATTTGATTTTTAAGCCACGTAACTAGCTGTCCTTCCAGAATATTTTATTTTTAACATTAAATGATTAAGTAGATCAAATACTATTTGTTTAAGGTGGCCATCTTCAATCAAGGAGATAAATAACAATTTCAATTTTATTTTAAGTCCTGTGTTGCCCTTTCTTAGGCCATGCCCCCAACACTTGTGGGTCCAAGGCCCAACCCTTCTCACACTATCATTTTCATATGCCATGTCATTTTCTACTCTTCTTCTAGAATGCTCGGAAGGGTCTTAAATTTGCCAACAATGGGCCTTATAACATGCATGCACAACCTTGAAAAATGCACACAAATCCTTTAAATCTATGCCCACAAGGGGCTCTTAAATATGCCCGCAGGGGCGTCCTTATAATGCCTGCAAGGGCCTTCTGTTTGCCATGTTGTGATATCCGCAAGGGCTCCAAGTAATGCCCGCAAAGCTTCTTCATCATATGCCCGCAAGGGCTTATTAAATTACCATGGATGCCTTGCTAAGATGCTCGCAAGGGATATTTTCATATGCCCGTAAGTCCTTTAGAAATGCCCGCAGGGGATTATTAATTTATGCCCGCAAAGGCTCAAGAAATGCCCGCAAAGGCCTCTTGCTGAGATGCCCACAAGGGCCCCTTAGATGTCTGCATAAACTCATCTTTAATCCTTGTTGTGATGCTTGCAAGGGCTCCTGAAATTCCGGCAGCTACCATTTAGATTCCCTCAAGGGACTTCAAGAGATGCCCGCAAGGGCTCTCTTATCAAATGCCATGTCCTCAATTCCATTTCATGTCATTGTCCTCGTCCTTTTCCATGTCAACACTTTTTTTATGTCACTGCTTCCTTGTCCTTCATGTCATTTTCCTTGTCCTTTGCCATGTAATTAACGTATGTCCTTCATGTCATTGTCCTTTGTCATCATGCTTGCTTTTTCATCTACCTTTGTGATGTTTTCCATGTCATCAACCTTGTCAAGCTCGCTTTCCATGTCATTAGTGCTTTGTCATTAATGTGTTGTCTTCACTATGACCTCCATGTCCTTGTCCTTGTTCTTCATGTCATTTGTCCATGTCAAGTCTTTTCCATTTCATTTTCCTTTGCCATTGATTGCTTTCCATTTTCCATGCTTTCCATATCATCACCCTTTGGACTTTTTAGTTAATGTGTTGTTATCAATGACAACCTTGACCATCATCTCTCATTTCAGGTTTTTTGGCTCCAAGGCTTGGGCTAGAATTCCACTTGAGAAGAGGAGGGCCAAACAACCCCAAATCCAACCATGTATTTTTGTTGGATATTTAGAGGAATCCAAGGGATATAAGTTACTGAACATGACCACTCAGAAATCTTTGATTGAGAGGAGTGTTCAATTTGAGGAAGAGTCCTTGCAATCTGTTGAAATTGGAGAACCTTCTACACCACCACCTGTGAGATTAAGTGACGATTCTCATGATAATTATGATTCTGATATATCTGATTATGAATACCATCTTATTTCAGATCCAATTTCACCTATAAGGCCTAAGTGGGATTCCAAGACTATTCAAGCAGCTAGTGAACTTGTGGGGAATCCTCAGCATCCTAGGAGGACTAGATCACAATTTGAGAGGGCTCTTTTTGTGATTGCTCCTTACCTACCTGAGAAGTGTTTGTTGATGGTTGATACATATCCTCGGACATAAGAGGAATCCTCACATGAAACAAGATGGAAGGCATCCATAGATGAGGAGTTCCATTCCCTACAAAAGAATGAAACTTGGGAGCTAGTCAAGCTTCCCCTAGACATAAAATTGGTAAGGTGTAAGTGGATCTTCAAGACAAAATTTGTAGCTGATGATGCAACTATGAAATATAAGGAAAGGCTTGGCCAAAGGGCTTATCCCAATTCCATGGCATTGACTACAATGAGACTTTTGCACCAGTTGCACAGAAGGATTCGATAAGACTAGTTCTGGAAATTTATGCATCCAAGCACTAGGAAGTGCATCACATGGATGTCAAGAGTGCTTTCCTCCATGGGGATATTGAGGAAGAGATATATATGAAGAAGCATTAACGTTATGTCAGATCCTAACCTTGTGTGCAGGTTGAAGAAGTCCTTGTATGGGCTTAAGCAAGCTCCCAAAGCTTGGTATGCCAAGATGGACAACTTCCTCTTGTCACAATTTTTTAGTAGATGCAAGTCTGATCCAAATGTGTACATGAAGCTGATTGATGACTCCATCTTGATTATTGTGTTATATGCTGATGACTTACTAATCATAGGTAGTTCTATTGATCAAATAGCTTCATTAAAGACCTCCTTGCATCAATCCTTTTCCATGACTGACTTGGGAATGCCAAAGTAATTTTTGGGGATTGAGATTTCACAATCCAACTCTGGGATTAAGGTATCTCAGTCAAAATATGCTTCAGACCTGATAAAGAAGTTCAATATGTCTGAATGCAATCCTACAAAGGCTCCCTTCCTCTCAGGACTAAGACTTGAAGAAGCAGATTCTACACCATTGGTAGACAACACCTTGTACATGCAACTAGTTGGCAGCTTGTTGTACTTGACTCATACTCAACTTGATATTGTATATGCTGTGAGTGTGGCCTCAAGATACATGGAGCAGGCACATGAGCTTCATTGGAGGTATGCAAAAATAATCTTGCATTATGTGCAAGGCACCAAGTCTGATGGGATTCACTATGTTGTTGATTCTAGCCTAGATCTTCTTGGCTTTACTGACTCAGATTGGGCTGGTGATAGCATAGATTAGAAGTCCACTTTCGGATTTGTTTTCATGCTTGGAGGAGGACATGTTTTCTGGACAAGTAAGAAAGAAAGTGAAATTGCACTCTCTTCAGTAGAGGCTGAATATAGAGGAGCAGTGAATGTTGCAACTCAGTATGTGTGGTTGCAGGGTATTCTTTCAGAGTTTGGGATTTCCTTTAGCACTCCTACAGTCATCTTTTGTGACAATCAAATTGCTATAAGGGTCTCAACTAATCTAGTACAGATTAAAATAACCAAGTATATTGAGATCCATATGCACTACATTAGGATTTTAGTGCATGATCACACCATTGATCTGCAATATTTCCCATCAACTAAGCAAATTGCATACATCTTCACCAAAGCTTTTACTGAGAAGAATTTCATCCATCTAAGATCACTGTTTGGGATGGATGAATATGTAGTGGATTAAAGGATTGATCAACAATCTTTCAATTTTGTTTATGTCCATTTTTTAGGGGAGGTTTTTCCCATGAGGTTTTCCTTCTTCCCTTGTTTTGTGGACAAGGCAATATGTTAAAGGGTGACTATGCCAAGTTGTTGGGACCTATTTATTTATGTTTTTAACACATAAATTCAAGATTAAGGGGGGGTTTTGGAGTATTTTAAAACCCATCCATGTCCATTTAATACTTAGGATAGCATTATTAGTCATTATTATTAATTCCTAGGTGTTAGACTAGGTAGTTGGCCAAAATCAATGAGTTGTGTGGACAACAAGCCATCATGAGTCTCCTGGGCGCATTTTATGAGATTATGGATAATATTTGCTGAGATATTCTGATATTCTGATAGATTTTATCCAATCCTAGAATATAATGGCGCTTTCCTGCTTTTACTGATTTTGACTGCCTTTTGTGAAAAGGTGAAAGCTAGTTGACTTGCCTTAGCTGTTTTTTTACCAACTCATCCTCCATGATGTTTCTTCTTCCTAAATTATTTAATTAGTATGATTTTCCATCCTACATCACCATCCAACCATTACTTCACCAGTTTGTGAGCTTTTGAGGTGATTTGGAAAGCACTTTTTATACCTAGGGGGGTTTTTCATAGATTTAGTAAAGCCTGCTTTTGTGAGGATTTCGAATGAAATATTTGGCCTTCAAATATTAGATATAATTATATATTTGGACAACCATTACATTTTGTAATTTTGGCTGATGTAGAATTATTCAATATAGTTTTACTGTTTTCATCATATTCACGACTTATTTATGTGTTCCATGACTAGTTTTTGCAAGCAAATTTGTGAGAGTTTGTAATTGCTTGAGTAGATATTGGTGTGAAAAAGAATTTCACAGTCCATCCCTGATCAAGAAAATCCATGTAACATGTCTCTAGATCCATATCTCATCATCATCAACCATCCCCATGCCATTTCTTCACCCACTTTAGCCAAATTGATTTTCCTAGTGAAGCCATGGTCATTTTTTATGAATAAAATATGTCTGTTCATCACGATGGAGAATAAAACCATCATTAGGTTCACTTCCTTTTTTCAAAATCAACATCTGGGTGCACCAAGTGCATTAGAGACATGAAATCCATTAATAGTGACTACAAATACTTTGTGTGTCCATCAAAATATGCATTTGAAGCCCAACACTACATCCAGTAAATAAAACATGGACATAAAAATAACAAAAATCATTGTAACTATTGCAGAACGGCCACAAATAAAAAACTGAGCATGGAAATGGTGGTCTGGATACATCTAGAGGATAATTATGCAATCTCAAACACTGTAGTCACTACCTCGGGAAATGTGTTGACCAAGTCAAAGCACTCAAATTGAAGGTAGAGCAATAATATGGATGGTTGTGTATGCATGTTAGATGAATAATTCTCACAAGTTTATGTTAATAACCGGACTAAAACATGGAATACATAACAGTTTCCACATAATCAATAAAAATACACCTGTGTGAGAGGCACTATCAAGTCTTTCATAAATCTCCCTACATATGCTCACTCACAAAATTAGACAAACTACTAGGATGGGTGAAGTGGAAAAGAAAGGATAGGATAATGGGGAAGGACTTGATAACTTCAACACTGTGATATCTTGGACATGAGAGAAAAAGGAAAACCACTTAGACGTATGCTGGATAGAAGACACTAGGGAATGGCGGTGCCTAAAAAATGGGTAGAGTTCTTGGAAGGCTTCCAGTAGACTCTAAACAAGCAACCTTTTGAATTTAATTTATTGTCATCTTTTGCACATTTAAAATTTATATCACCTTTCACTGGACAACCTCCAAGAGAGGTTCCCTAAATAGCTTTGCGGGCCTCAGATAATGACTCGATCTTACCACCATTGCTTGCCACCGTCCATAGGTGCGATGGAGTTACCACCCTGTTTCCCTGTAGGGGAAAATGACCTTACATCATACAAGGGATGAGTGCTTGTCCCTTGGACACTGACTAGCTATGAAATAAATTTTATTTGTTTAGTTTTTAGTAACATTGTTTGTAGATGACTTTTGCATCCATTTAGATATAGCATTTATGAGTTCCGGTGCTTTTTGTAGGAATACTTGTTTTCGAGGAATAAAGGATCACATATCAGTGACATAGGACACATACTCCAGAGCCAATACATAAGGTAAACATGGAGTTTATCCAAGAAAGAGGTCTAAATGGGGGGAATCCTCGATCTCACAATTCAAAGTACAAGTCAGGATCAGACCAAAAAATGGAAGAGATGGATTAATGGAGAAAGGTGAAAGGTGATGCCATCGAAGAAAAAGTAGGGCTAAGTCCATGTAAGGTAGGATATACCAGCAAGCATATGTAACGGCCTTAAACTAGGGACTCTCTAACACCTCACGACACAGGTTTCAAACCATGAAGCTAAAAATGCCATTGTCAGTAAAACATGCATAGTCATAGTAATTAAAATAAACTATAGAGCACTAAAACATCCAAATGCCACAAATATATACCTCTGCTCAACCATATAGCTATCTCTGGAAGCATCTACAACTGACCATGGGAAAAGGACATCATCGATTAACTGCTCTACTCTCTATGAACCATGACTACACCAGAATAATCTCAATGGGGTTGTTATCACCAAACTTGTAGGTGCCCCTAGAGATAGATCCAAGATGGATGGCAGAAGGAAGGGGCAACCAAAGAGGTGCAACCAAGATAGCCTCGACTCCCAATGGATGGTTGTCATGCTAATCGAGGAAATCTTCACTTTATGTTATCTAGCCCAAGACAACAAAGGGGGAGACCCGGATCTACTCCCGACAGGAGAGACCAAACCAAAACACCAGATCAAATCAAATGATGATGAAGTATGTAAGGTGTATGGTGAACCCTAGATCTATGGATAAAGTCACAAGGTAAATGATAAGTTGGATCAAGGGGTTTAAATAGTGTAGATTTGGTCCAACATGTTTATGTGAGTGACTTATGAAGTTTATAATAAGATCAAGGATTAGGGTACCTGTCAATTGTGAGAAAATCTACTGCCTTGGGAATCGTGTCCAATGCAGGGTAGTTAAGGTCCAAATTGGGGCTAACCAGTACCCAAAAGTGAGCTTGATGAAGTGATATTACAATGTCAACGGGTTCAAGAAACCAAAACAAAGGTCAAACCACAAGCTAACCCAACAATCCAGGAAAGTCGAATGGGCTTGGAGAAAGATTAGTGCCTTGGGAATGGGCCAAATGGAGTCAGATGTCCACCAAATTACAGATTTGGAATGTTGAGGTATAGAGGTAGGTGCATCTAAAAGATTAGGGCAATCCAATGGCTGGATCTCAGTAGATCTGAGATTGAAGTATGCCACAAAGTGACCCAAGTGGGGAACAACCCTCAAAATGAGGAATGGGGCCCACAAGGCAGAAATCACTGAAGTGACACACTGGGGGTAGGATATTGAATGTGTATATTATAGATCAAGTGGAATCTCACCTACCCAGGTGCTAGATCCATGCAAACTCACCTCTCTCAAGGAGTGCGACCTCCCTTGGAGAGGCTTCTTTGCCTTGGAAAGCAGGTCAAATGATGGCCAATCCTCACCAAACTATAGATCCGAATTGTCGTGGATACTGTAGAGGTGGGTTTTAAATATTATACCCAAAAGCCAAGTGGATCAATCTAGATCTGAAAAAATTGTAAAATGAGGGTTTTGAAATAGTAAGGGTTTGAAGCATTTAGACAAATGGATAGATCATGGAGAAAGAAATTACCTTGAGATCATACCTGAGTGTTGGAATGAGATGCCTTGTTGTTTAGGAAGACTCCCGCAGAGATCAAATGAGAAATTCTTGAATTTGCTTGCCGAAATGATGCCCTATCCCACAAGTGCGACCACCTCTTCCTGTCAACCAAGGAAAGCGATTTCAATTAGTTGAGCAACAATGGAGGAAATACAAATGAAAAGCAATGATAACATGAAATAGAAGGTCCTGGGACAGTAATACTCCCTATTACCAACGAAGAGATCCAAAGAAGAAGTAGGGAGGGTCCTCCCCTACCAATACGTCCTCCTCAAACCAAATCGACCTCCACCTGTAGATGCAAAATCATGGTACAAAAGTATAGCAAGACAAAATCTCCAAGAACCCAGTGCAAAGGAAGAATCAACAAACGAACTCCAAAAGTATTCACCACAACACAACAGATAGAGGCAATAGTATCTTTCTATTCCAATAATCTAGAGCCAAAAGTCCCTTTACAATGAGAAGCTCTCTCCTTTAAGTAGGAGGGAGAGAGTCCACAATCTAACCACTTTTTGAATGAGTGGCTAAGATTAAAAGATCAAATTATCTAATCAATGGTTGAGATGAGCTCAACAATACAATACATGGATCAATAATAAAATATAACAATAAGTGGACAAAATCACCCTAGGAGAGGGGATCCCACCAAATCATGATGACAAAATAATAGATCTATCTTATGGTGGGTCCAAGGGGTAATTTTAGACACCCTTGGTCCATCCCCATAGCACAATATCAATAAAATAATCATCAAAGTACCAAATCGTGCCTCTATGGACAAATTGTGAGCCTTGGGAGGCTCCAAAAATCATTAGAAAGTGCCATAAGTGATGGATGTGGGTCCCGATGAAGCTGAAACCGTTGGAGAAGGTGTGGAAGACATCCCACTCATAATCACTGATCATTCCATGCCATAACATTGCCTCAGTATCCCAAATCGAATTCCTTTGTAGCCATTTTTACCATTTCTAGACTGCCTCGGGAAACGTGAAGCTGCCCAAACTACCTTCTGGAGTGCTTGCGCTGTCAAGGTGAGCTCACCAATGAGTCTGGGAGGGGGGTAATATGGTAATAACAAGTGGCTCGACCACCCCCTCCATGCACAACGCCCTAGGTGAACCAAGTAAATCTCATCACTGCTCTGACAGGGCCTCCGACAGACAAAAACTGCACTGGGATAGCCAACTGAGGCTCAATCATCACTGTAACTACTCAGAATTGAAAACAGATTGTCTCATTAAACTCAGAAATTCCAAATCCATCTAAGATGTGTACTCATACACCATATAAACCTCTGCATGGTCCAAAATAAATACTCATCATATCCGACAGACCAAATAATAATAATCTGTAAAAGTACTGAAAAGCACAAATCATCATCATAAGCCTGAAACCACTGCATAATCCCACCATGGTGACCTGTACTAGACCATATATCATCTATCTGTAACATCTGAGGTCTGCCACCTCATGTCCTCTGGTTTACTTTTGGTCAAACTGAGGTTTGACCAAGTCAACATGACCAAAATATAACTCAAACTATCATCAAGCTGCTGCAAGGTGTCCAAGGTTAAGACATGCTTTACAGTCCATTCAATTAGCAATTATAACAAGAAGTAATCATTACTGGCGATCTAAATCCAAATATAATAAGTCATAATTATTATTTATTACTCAAACAAGACTTTCAAGGTCATACTCACTTCATAGTTGTGATCAATTTGCTAGTGAAGGGTGAAGGCTAAGAAACAATTGGCTAGGTCAAAGGATGACTTACTGACTTAACACTGTGACACTTTGGAAATGGAAAAGGGAATACACACCATAGCATATAGTGGACAAGCAACAACATAGGGAATGGTGGTGTCTCACAAATGGATAAGTTGTTCAAAGAGCGTTTATTCACCTTACACAGATGCGCACAATCCATAATACAAATGAGGCCAACAAATCTTTTTGATATAGCATTTAAGTTCCATTGCTTCTTGGGCCTAGAGTTTCCATAGCCTTTGATCTATGTGTGTTTACAAACACATTGCATAGATTTACATTTATTTAGGATTCTTGTTGCAGGTGTGTTTTTAAGGCACTTGTTTACCTGAGCACTTCTAGGTGTGTCACAGACAGCTTGTTTACCTAGGTATTTACGTTTCACAAAAGATATAACATTTGATATTTCATAGCCATTTTCATTTGGCTTGCCTTTCATTCATGTGTGTTGAGAAACACATTGCATGAACGGGCTTTTTCATACAAGATATAACATTTCATGTCCATATTTTGTATTCATGGCAGCACTAAAAGTTTCAGGTTTAGCCAACAACAACTTTAGTGACTAGGGGGGTTTCACAAGGAAATGCAGCTCACCATAGGAAAGTTTTGTCACCAACTCAGAGCCGACACACAATAAACAGGGAAGCTTATCCAATATAGAGGCTACAGTGGGAAAAGGTCCTCCATGCCACTAGTCAAATAGTAAGTCAAGGTAATGAACAAACTGGGTAAGTCATGGATGGATGAAGACAGTGAATAGTGAAACCAACACTAGCAAGCCAAAGTATGGCGGGAATGACCACCTCTATTCTCCCTAGGGAGGGTAAAACCAATGAGTATAGGCCAAGAACTTCTAAGTCTGAGTAAGGACAAATATGATATACATATATAGTGCAACCAAGTCCACATATCTATATGATCGCCATATCATGATACTAAATGCCAAGACATGCTAAGAAAATGGAAATAAAAGCAATATAATCGTAACACCATAATATACCTGCTGAGTCATATACCTGAAAGATCATCATTTGAACCATCATCCATCCTCTGAAACTGCTGCTATAAATCTGGGCACTACTGACTGCTCTATACAAATGGATAAATAGCTACATCAGTCATCTCTCTGAGTGTCATGAGACTCAGTCATGGCATGGGGAATAAAACTGTTGTCCAAAATCTGATAATGATCCATAGTAGATGCTCATCTCGGCATCTCAATGTAAGGGAACTGGCTGAATAGTGTACTGGAATCAGAAAAATAATGTATGGTATCCCGGCTACTATATATGTGATAACATCTGGATCTGGCTGGGACAAGTGCTATGCTGAAAAGAGCGCTTGAGAACCTCAGAATCTCTGGTCCTCGAACTCTGCTACTCGAATCCTTGATCCAACACTCTACCATTTTGCTTTCAGCTCTTTATTTTATTTTGCACCTATATCTGCATTCACCAACATCAAAATACCTCATGCAGCATGTACTGGAGAAATATAAAATCAAACTGAAATAAAATTTATTCTATAACAGAAATTTAAAATGTATAAAAGAAAACTAATCTACTAACATAACTTGCAAAGTTTGAAATTTTATTGTGCAGGAAAAGAAAAATGACAAGTACTCAGTTAAACTAAGAGCTTCATAAGGAGCTTAGAAAAAGACAAACAAAAAAGTGCCAGACTCAATGGCTGAAAAGACTAACTACTGCCCAAGTAGGCATATTCAAGTCCTACCTACCCTACTCTAACCAGTCAACACAAAATCTAGGTAAAAGCATAAATCCAGTGCAACCATTCATCGATTTGACTAATGATTCTTCCTTGATGTTTTTTAACAGAGTAAGTCAAGATTAGATTAAAGCTTAGTTAATTGAAAATCAACACATTCCTAACTTGTTCAAAATTTGAGAAAGCATTGGAATGGTGCAAGATGAAAACATGCAAAGGGGGAGCTTGATTAATGTAAACATCCTCCATCAGAATATTAATCGGATCATAAAAATTATGCAAATTATTATTCAACATGTATGGAGGAAAAAGATGTGATAACAAATTCAACTCTCTTTTTTTCAAATTACTTTCCTCATCTACCTGACTAGGACACTCAATTCTGACAACTCCAGTAGTGATGCACAAACCAAGTAGGGATAAATTGTGAAATAAAATTAAGATCGAGATTAGCCCCACTTGTTGTTTAAGGATGGAGAAACGATAAAATTGATCTTTATATACCCCTTCTAGCCACCAAGAGGATTTAAGAATGTTATTTATCAAAGATGACTGAATGGGAAAATGAAGCATGTTATCTCCAGTCATGCGACAATATATAGACTCTTGATTGAAAATCCCAAAAGAAAAAGATTGACCAGACCACAAACTCAAAGAAGATTCAAAAAGCTGGGATGGGAGGGTGGATTGAAGATTTATTGACCTTGAATTTTGCCAAAAAGGAAAGAACTTATTGTAAGCAACCAACCCCAAAGATTGAAGTAAGCAATCCTGATAAAAAATTGAATTGGAAAAATTATAAAAATTGGATGAGTTAGGTGAAGGATTATTTTCGAGCTTCCCATAAACATTAAGATATTGTTTTGAGTATTTCATTAAGGAAAACTCTTGATTAGTTTGATTCACCAAACCATCATCATCAGGAGATTTCTCTTCAATTGATTTATCTTTAAGTTCATAAGATGATAATTTATCAGGGATCGTATCGACAAACTCATCAACAACCACTTGATCATTAGTTTCTAGAGAAACTTGGTTGTTGTCCCTACTTTCTTCTTCTTCAATGTCATGATCAGAAAAATCATTAATTACATAAGGATTATGAAAAGGGATCTCACTAATGAAAGACTCAACCATGGATGCTTCTTGATGGAAATCACTCTCTTCATCTGAGACTTCTTCAGGTAATGATGATAAGACTCTCATAAGTTCCTCTCTTATGTCAAAATCAAGGTAATAATCCTGAGGGATTGAGATTTTCTCACTGTCATTCATAGGCTCACTTAGCTCAGGAAAAGAGGAATTACAATCATTAGTTAATTCATTATCAGTATCTTGATCATCTTCATCAAGTTGATTTTCATTAAGAGACTCATTTTCCGATTGTTCTTCCATAGTTTCATTAATATTTTCTCCCCACTCACTTATTAACAAATCCATGAACATGTCATACCCAGTGATGGATCCTGGGGCTAAATGATCAAACCACAGTCGGGAATCCCCTTCTAGGGAAGCACCAAGGACTTGCATATAGACATCCTCACCATCAACACCCAGAAATTCCATATGGTCCCAGAGGGCATCTAAATGACTTTCAATATATGTTCCATTACTTCCATCAAAATGAGGCAACCCCCTGATGTATCCATTTGGCATAAGATGAGGTGCCCCATATATTTCTGAAAAATCAAAAGGAGATGGCTTGGGTTTCCTAAAAGTTCTAGTTGCTTGAGCTGGGCGAGGATCATTTACCAAAAGCCTCGGCTGAGTTTGATATTTTCTAATTGGTTTACTTGGAATATTTTGAGAAAAATTATTAGATGGATGAGGTGAATGATGGGTATCATAAGAATCTTGATATCCAAGTTCATACCCATAATTATTTTGATAACTATCCCCATACCTAAATTCCCAATTCCTTTCATTAATTTCTGTTATAATTTTTAATTTTTCTTTAAGATCTTGGAGAAGATCCAAGTCCATTGTGAATTATTTGGATTCTTAGTGGATTATATACATGGGTTCGCTTCCTAGTAGATTCGCGGGGTGGAGTTGTTAGCTGAACCACACAAGTAATTCACCGAAATGAAAAGCATTGCAAGGATGCAAATGAGCTCGCTCCTCAGCGGAGTCACGATTTGGAGTCGCCAGGTAGACTTTAAAACTCTTCTACCAAGATGTATGTCGTTTAAAATGCAGGGAGAGAGTAAGTGATAGATAATATGTCAAACCTAGGTAGGCCTCTGCCCTCCCCGGCAACGACGCCAAAATGTTATCACCAAACTTGTAGGTGCCCCTAGAGATAGATCCAAGATGGATGGCAGAAGGAAGGGGCAACCAAAGAGGTGCAACCAAGATAGTCTTGACTCCCAATGGATGGTTGCCACGCCAATCGAGGCAATCTTCACTTTATGTTATCTAGCCCAAGACAACAAAGGGGGAGACTCGGATCTACTCCCGACAGGAGAGACCAAACCAAAACACCAGATCAAATGAAATGATGATGAAGTACGTAAGGTGTATGAACAACCCTAGATCTATGGATAAAGTCACAAGGTAAATGATAAGTTGGATCAAGGGGTTTAAATAGTGTAGATTTGGTCCAACATATTTATGTGAGTGGCTTATGAAGTTTATAATAAGATCAAGGATTAGGGTACTAGTCAATTGTGAGAAAATCCACTGCCTTGCGAATCGTGTCCAATGCAGGGTAGTTAAGGTCCAAATTGGGGCTAACCAATACCCAAAAGTGAGCTTGATGAAGTGATATGACAATGTCAAGGGGTTCAAGCAACCAAAACAAAGTTCAAACCACAAGCTAACCCAACAATCCAGGGAAGTCGAATGGGCTTGGAGAAATATTAGTGCCTTGGGAAATGGGCCAAATGGAGTCAGATGTCCACCAAATTACAGATCTAGAATGTTGAGTTATAGAGGTAGGTGGATCTAAAAGATTAGGGAAATCCAATGGCTAGATCTCAGTAGATCTGAGATTGAAGTATGCCACAAAGTGACCCAAGTGGGGCACAACCATCAAAATGAGGAATGGGGCCCACAAGGCAGAAATCACTAAATTGAAACACTGGGGGTAGGTTATTGAATGTGTAGATTAGAGATCAAGTGGAATCTCACCTACCCAGGTGCTAGATCCCTGCAAACTCACCTCTCTCAAGGAGTGCGACCTCCCTTGGAGAGGCTTCTTTGCCTTGGAAAGCGGGTCAAATGATGTCCAATCCTCACCAAACTACAGATCCGAATTGTTGTGGATACTGTAGAGGTGGGTTTTAAATATTATACCCAAAATCCAAGTGGATCAAGCTAGATCTGAAAAAATTGTAAAATGAGGGTTTTGAAATAGTAAGGGTTTGAAGCATTTAGACAAATGGATAGATCACGGAGAAAGAAATTACCTTGAGATCATACCTGAGTGTTGGAATGAGATGCCTTGTTGTTGCGGATTACTCCCGCGGAGATCAAGTGAGAAATTGTTGAATTTGCTTGCCGAAATGATGCCCTAGCCCATAAGTGCGACCTCCTCTTCCTGTCAACCAAGGAAAGCGATTTCAGTCAGTTGAGCAACAATGGAGGAAATACAAATGAAAAGCAATGATAACATGAAATAGAAGGTCCTGGGACAGTAATACTCCCTGTTACCAACGAAGAGATCCAAAGAAGAAGTAGGGAGGGTCCTCCCCTACCAATACGTCCTCCTCAAACCAAATCAGACTCCACCTGTAGATGCAAAAACATGGTACAAAAGTATAGCAAGACAAAATCTCCAAGAACCCAGTGCAAAGGAAGAATCAACGAACGAACTCCAAAAGCATTCACCACAACACAACAGATAGATGCAATAGTATTTTTCTATTCCAATAATCCAGAGACAAAAGTCCCTTTACAATGAGAAGCTCTCTCCTTTAAATAGGAGGGAGAGAGTACACAATCTAACCACTTTTTGAATGAGTGGCTAATATTAAAAGATCAAAATATCTAATCAATGGTTGAGATGAGCTCAATAATACAATACATGGATCAATAATAAAATATAGCAATAAGTGGACAAACTCACCCTAGAAGAGGGGATCCCACCAAATCATGATGACAAAATAATAGATCTAGCTTATGGTGGGTCCAAGGGGTAGATTTAGACACCCTTGGTCAATTCCCATAGCACAATATCAATAAAATAATCATCAAAGCACCAAATCGTGCCTCTATGGACAAATCGTGAGCCTTGGGAGGCTCCAAAAATCATTAGAAAGTGCCATAAGTGATGGATGTGGGTCTCGATGAAGTTGAAACCGCTGCAGAAGGTGTGGAAGACATCCCACTCATCATCACTGATCATCTAATGCCATAACATTGCCTCAATATCCCAAATTGAATTCCTTTGTAGCCATTTTTACCATTTCTAGTCTGCCTCGAGAAATGTGAAACTGCCCAAACTGCCTCCTGGAGTGCCTGTGCTGTCAAGGTGAGCTCACCAATGATTCTGGGAGGGGGGTAATATGGTAATAACAAGTGGCTCGCCTACCCCCTCCATGCACAACGCCGTAGGTGAACCAAGTAAATCTCATCACTGCTCTGACAAGGCCTCCGATAGACCAAAACTGCACTAGGATAGCCAACTGAGGCTCAATCATCACTGTAATTGCCCGGAACTGAAAACAGACTGTCTCATTAGACTCAGAAAGTCCAAATCCATCTAAGATGTGTACTCATACACCATATAAACCTCTGCATGGTCCAAAATAAATACTCATCATATCCTACAGACCAAATAATAATAATCTGTAAAAGTGCTGGAAAGCACAAATCATCATCATAAGCCTGAAACCACTGCATAAGCCCACCATGGTGACCTGTACCAGACCATATATCATCTATCTGTAACATCTGAGTTCTGCCACCTCATGTCCTGTGGTTTACTTTTGGTCAAATTGAGGTTTGTCCAAGTCAACATGACCAAAATATAACTCAAACTGTCATCAAGTTGCTGCAAGGTGTCCAAGGTTAAGACATGCCTTACAATCCATTCAATTAGCAATTATAACAAGAAGTAATCATTACTGGCGATCTAAATCCAAATATAATAAGTCATAATTATTATTTATTACTCAGACAAGACTTTCAAGGTCATACTCACTTCATAGTTGTGATCAATTTGCTAGTGAAGGGTGAAGGCTAAGAAACAATTGGCTAGGTCAAAGGATGACTTACTAATTTAACACTATGACACTTTGGAAATGGAAAAGGGAATACACACCATAGCATATAGTGGACAAGCAACAACACAAGGAATGGTGGTGTCTCACAAATGGATAAGTTGTTCAAAGAGCGTTTATTCACCTTACACAGATGTGCACAATCCATAATACAAATGAGGCCAGCAAATATTTTTGATATCGCATTTAAGTTACATTGTTCTTGGGCCTAGAGTTTCCATAGCCTTTGATCTATGTGTGTTTACTAACAGATTGCATAGATTTACAATTATTTAGGCTTCTTGCTGCAGGTGTGTTTTTAAGGCACTTGTTTACCTGAGCAGTTCTAGGTGTGTCACAGACAGCTTGTTTACCTAGGTATTTACATTTCACAAAAGATATAACATTTGATATTTCATAGCCATTTTCATTTGGCTTGCCTTTCATTCATGTGTGTTGAGAAACACATTGCATGAACGGGCTTTTTCATACAAGATATAACATTTTTCTTCGAGCGAGTGCCGATGCTACGACCGCATAGAGAAGTGCGTGATGGAGGGCCCATAGAGCCGCGGATGTGGCGATGGGGTGAGATGATGACTCGTGGGGGTGGAGGACTTGTGGGACGATTCTTTATCGAGGAGTTGTTCACTTAGTCGATGAAGCTTCCAGTGGTGATCGAGGATTACCCTTACTATAGGATGGACTACAAAAGGGATCTAGAGCTACCGTGACCTCCTGGTTAGGCATGGGGACCAAATGGTATGTGTTCATTTCTTTTTCAGCATCATATTCTTGTATATTTCATAGCATAGATGGTATCTAGAGGATTTTTATGACACTGATACTAATGAGATCATTTTTCTGTGCAGATATTGGACCGCAGTCTCCGAGAGGATACCGGGAACAGAGGGGTCGTGTAGAGAGAGTATACTCTCCTGGGCGTGGATAGGGTCGACGACGGAGTACTTCGGAGACATTGGAGAATTTGTAGGTTGGGATTGACCACCTTCTGGATGGGGTGGTGGAGGACAGATGGCAACATTTAGATCAAAATTTGATCAATGTCTGCTATGATGCTCCACAGGAGTGGAGGCCTATTATGAGGCGTATTGCGATGGCGGATGAGGCGGTTAGAGCCATGGAACGGGGGGATTCCCCCTACTATGGAGAGGGGGATGAGGAGATAGAGTCCGACGAGGAAGATAAAGAAGAGGAGGAGGAGGAGGAGGACGATGATGATGGTGGAGATCACTCTGATTGACCAAGAAGTTGATGGAACTTCCCCCATGCGACGAGCACGGGGAATTTTTGTATTCGACTATTATTTTTATGGCAAGGATGTTGTTGGGGCTCCTCAATGTATTTATGTGTATTTTGGTGCTATGGGCACTTATGAAATTTCTATGATGATATATATGTATGCATGTGGATGCAGTGTATTATGATGATGATGGTTCTCTTTTTGTCTTTTATGGTTTTATATGCCTATATGATGTATGCATGCATATGGATTGTATGATAATGCAATTTTATTGTTTAATTCCTACATGTTATGATTGATGTACGAGTCTATAATAATGTTAGCCATTTGTTCTGCAACACTGTTCTGATCTCGTGGGACATGAGTGAATGTAATGGATTCAAACTGTCTAATCAATTGTTTAGTGCGTAGGAAATTTCTAAAGAGGCAGGGATCCCGTACCTGGTAATAGTGATTGAGTTGGGCGACAAGGAGATGGGAGTCGAGAAACACACGAAGGTGACTAATGCCCATTTGGAGAGAAACGGTTAGGAGACCGGTCACAACATCGTACTCAGCCTGATTATTGGTAGCAACACCAACACACACTTTGTCGAGGTGGATCAACTCGTGTGAGGGGGAATACAGTACCCAAGATGTGGAGGCGAGGTTTGGATACCATCTACTTGCACCGTCGATAAAGCTGACATGAAATGGTGGAACATGATCCATCTGTGGTCATGCAAAGAAGCAAATTGTAAGCTTTTGGATATAAAAAAGTGTAAAACAAAAGGATAAGAGAACTGTACAACACATACTCTGAGGTCCGAAAATTTTTCTATGGGTAAAAGAGTTTGAGATACAACCCGTTACGAGGGTTGGCTAAGGGATGGCCTTTTGAATTGGTAAGGATGTATGCCCCCTTGGTGAGACAAGTTTGGACAATGTAAGGGCCTTTCCACATGGATTCAAATTTTCCTTTACTGTGTGTTTCATGGGCTTGGTCATAAACAAGGACGAGGTCACCTTCTTGGAAGGTACAAGGATGGACATGCTTATCATAATTTGCATTGGAACGGTGTTTGGTAGCCTCAGTAATTTCTAAGGTGGCTCATCGGTCTTCCTTGGCCTGTTCCAGGAGGAGTAAGCGTTACTCAAGAGGTGAGGTGTCCGGGAGGAGGTCCATAACAATGTGTAAATAGGGTATTTGGCACTCAATGGGGAGGACAAAATCTACGCCATGAACCAAATGGAATGGGGTAAAACCCGTGGCAGTCTTGGTGGAAGTGCGGTAAGCCCAAAGTGCAGGGAATAACATATGGTGCCAATTGGACTTGTGTTGGTTTACTGTTCGTTGAAGGATGGTATTCAAGATCTTGTTAATAGCCTCAACTTGGCCATTCCCTTGGGGGTAGTAGGATGAGAAGTACTGGTGGTAAAAATTCAAAAAGGTGGATAAATCTTTCCATACGGTGTCTTCGAAGTGTTTACCATGGTCGGACACGAGATTCTTGGGGACTCCGAACCGAGCGATGACATGGTTAAAAAAGAAGCAGGCCGCAGTCTCGGTTTGACAATTGAATGTTGGCATGGCCTCGTCCCATTTAGTGAAATAGTCGTCGACCACAATGATGTATTTATGGCCACTCGCCGAGGGGGGATGACACTCCATAAAATCGATGGCCCACTTGCAAAAAGGGCCAACGGTTATAACTAGATGGAGAGGGGCAGGAGGGGTCCTAGATTTGGGGGAAAAAAGTTGGCAATTCCAGCAATGTTTGATTGCTGTGATGCAATCAGTAAAGAGTGTGGGCCAAAAATATCTAGCGCGGATGACCTTTTGGGTAGTATCCATTCTAGAGAAGTGGCTACCACAAGCTCCGCTATGAAAATCATTTAAAACTTGTTCAGCCTCATCATGGGTGAGGCATCGATGTAAGATGGTGTCAACGCCGTGTCGATAAAGGACATCGCCGAGGAGGAGATATCGGGAATCATGATGGCGTATGTGATGCCAATCATTGCGGCCAAGGGTGGGGAGAAAATTTTGTGTTCGTAAATATACTAATATGTCACCATACCATGGGTCATCCGACGAAATTGTGAACAAGTGGTTGTCGGGAAAGTTAGTGATGATAGGTGGTGACGCTGACGAAGATGGTAAGTCATCCATAAGGTTGGCCAAGTCAAGGGATTTGGTACTCTTGGGTGTTGTAAATGTCAAGTCGTACTCTTGCAGTATAATGGCCCATTCAGTGACGCGTCCTTGAAGTAGGTGACAGCTCAAGATATAGACCATGGGGTTGGAGTCTGCCACTACTGTAGTGCGACTCATGAGAATGTAATGTCGTAACTTTTGCATAGAGAATACGACGATGAGATCCAACTTCTCCTCATGCGGGTAGCGTAATGGTGGACTAGACAAGGTCTGACTCACGTAATAAATAACCCATTCTTGTCGTGCACTATCTTCTTGGACTAACACACCAGAAATGACATGTTTGGATGCCGAAACGTAAAGGATAAAATACTTTGTGAAATCAGGAGGTGAAATCAAAGGTGCGGAAGTCAATGCTTTTTTAAGCGCTTAAAAATACGCTTGCGCTTGTTCGTCCCAAACGAAAGGGACGTGGGTCCGAAGCAAGCGAAGGAAACCATGAAATTTTGTAGCATAGACTGGAACGGAGCGACGAAGAAAGTTGGATTTCCCTTGGAGGCTCATAACTGTCGTAGTGTACGTGGTGATGGGAGGTCTAGAATGGCTTGAACCTTCAAAGGATCGACAATAATTCCCTTTTGTGAAACAATGAATCCCAATAACTGGTCTGCAGGAATGAAAAAGACACACTTGATAGGGTTCAAGCGGATGTTGTATTTGCGACAACACAAAAAGCCTTTCGGGAAATCGTCCAGGTGGTTGGACCTCTTCTTGGATCATGCAGTGAGGTCGTCCCAGTACACAAGGATAATGTGAACCAAGTCATGGAAGAAATAGGTCATGGCCTGCTGAAATGTGACACCAGCATTTTTAAGACCAAAGGGCATAACTCGGTAGGCAAAGGTGCCCCATGGGGTGGTAAAAGTAGTCTTGTACTAATCTTCTTTGCATGTTTGGATCTGATTATAGCTAGAAAACCGTCCATGAAGGATAGAATCTCATGACCCGAACAAGCATCAATGAGTTGATCGATGAAAGGCGTAGAAAAGTTGTCTTTGGAACAAGCTAAATTCAGGTCTCGAAAATCAGTACAGACGCGAATAGTGCCCTATTTTTTGTTAACCGAAACAGGATTGGACACCCAGGTGGTGTAAGCAATGGGATAAATGAATTTGACTTGGCGTAATTTTTCAATCTCGGCCTTCAAGGATGGGATCTTGGCGGGGTAAATGGGATGTTGTTTTTGGTGGACTGCTGGGACGTCAGGCCAAGTATCGATACGGTGCTCAATGATTTTGGGGTCGAGACCAGGAATTTCAATGTATGACCAAGCGAAAACATCATGGAACTCTTGGAAGAGTTTCTTATAGGCATTAATTTTGTCTTCAGAGCAAAAATAGCCTAACATAATGATCTTAGGGGCACTGGGTGGGATGGAGATATCAACCTGAATGGTAGGTGAAATGTTAGCCATGTTACCTTCCTTGAAGGCATCTGGAGATGGGATGGGTTTCTTAAACTAGTCCACGTGGCTAGGAAGAAAGTCTTTCGTCTCAACGAAAAATTGGTTGGCCGTACTTGGGGTAGAATCCTCAGGAATGAAGTAGGATCGATGATGCATATCATCCCAAGGGAAGTTGGGGGTCGTTAGTGTCTCTAGGATTTCTTCATCGCTGAAAAACAAGTGTGTGGATAAATTGGGAGAGGTAGGAGTTGGGGGCAAGGTTGGTCTATCGTTTGTAGAAATCATATATATCGTGTTAATATCTCCGAGGAGGAAGATTCAGGTGGGTGAATCTCCTCAATGGTGGTAATCGAGGACTCTAAAGAAGACTGAGTCATTTCATGGAGAACCAATCGATACTTAGGTAGGTCAGGACAATGATGGGAATAGTGTCCATAGATCCCGCATATGGCGCAGGAATGATTGGTGCGCAATGACTTGTTACGCGTTTTAGGAGTAGTGTCGAGATCGACAACCAAAATATTGGGGTCATAGTCCAATGTTTTCATGTGCTCCTGAAGAGCTAGAAGTTGTGGAAAATTATTGGTAGCATGGCCCAAATCATCGCATAAAGAGCACTTAGGGGGTGCACAAACTCGTGGGGGAGCTTTCACAGGTTTTTCTGCCTGTAAGGCTGTATAAGTTTGTGGGCCTCTGCCCCCAACATTCTTGGGCGGTGGAGGGGCACTACTAGATGTAGATGCAGTCGCCACACCAGGAGGTGTATTGTTAGCAGTAGTGATTGGTTGGATGGGTTGAAGGATAACTTGTGGCGTCAGAGTGGGAATAGGAGCAGACAGATACCACACAGGAAGTCCTAATGTTAACCCAGGGAGATTCAGCGTGTCCATGACAGACATACTTACTACTCTAGAGGGTGGGAACAAGAACAAGATCTTATGGATTGGTGTGGCTAGGTACCGATGGCGGTTGTGGCAACAATGGTGGTTGCAGTTTAGGGAATGATTGATTTGACGAAATGGTGCATAATTCAGAAATTTCGACGGCCGACGGAGGAGGTGGTAAAGATCGAAATGTGGAGACCATGGGAGTCTCTGAATAAAGTCTAGGGCCAATGGTGGAAACCAAAGAGGTGCGTGCACCAAACATGGTTTTTTCGACCATGGGGAGAACATTTTTGGGTGTAGCAGGCACGTTTGGGTCAGAGTATGTGACTTGGTCGACTTTGACTACCCGTCCCTCATGAGGGAACATCATAATGCGGAACACCGATGAAGCAACGACCTTCATGGAGTACATGTAATTTCATCCTAGGAGCAGGTTGTAGTCGAGCTGTGCATTGACTACTTCAATGTCAATCAGGATGGTTTTACCAATTAGTTGGACTGGAACGTTGGCCAGGAGGCCTTGTGGTTGAGATGAAGAACCATCATAAGCTCGTAAAGAAGTTGTGGATGACTGGAGGGTAGGATATCTGAGCTTCTGCCACACACATGTAGACATAACGCATGTAGAGGCACCCTCATCGATGGATCACAAGATTCCATACTGAAACAGAAACTTGAAATGCTAATGTGGAAGGCATGTGTGGTTCAGATTGGTCTAAATCGAATGCCATCATCCATGAGTCGGAAAAGTCTATTGCACCTATGGAGGACAATAGTGTCTTGCACTGCGTTAGGTAGTTCTTCAAAACTTCTAGGGATGACATAGAAGCAGGGGACTGGGCTAAGTCATCAATGAGATTATAATTGGGGGCCGCATGAGTGTTGGGGTTGTTATTAATGCGATGCAGAGGGAAACGAGGAGCTTTGGGAGCCCCGTTGAATGGTGCTAGTGGTATGCATAATGACTGATCTATGGGAAGAGTGTTAGCGGCCTTATTCCGCAGGGGTGGTTTCAGTGGTGGAACCATACTAGTTATGGCGTGTTTGAAGGTTGACATCAACAGAAGACATCATTAAAAGGTGGTGTGTCCCTGATTCAATAGGTTGATTATCAGGAGCAGCGTAAGTAACTTTCTGTTGTTGTGCTGGGGCACCATGAGGTGGAGCCAAAGGTTGGGTGGCTACTATCCCTTATGTGGGAAGGGTATTTTGCAATACCATGGGTTGTGCATTAGGTTTCGGGGGGCTGGGTGGTGCCGACAGAGTAGCATATCCTTGGTGTTGGGTATGATCATGCCAAAGTTGGGGATCTTGCTCCAGGTGGGGACAATTATGTGTATAATGGCCATATACCCCGCTGATAGAAAATGGGTGGTTCGTACGTGGGTTGGGTTTTTTTCCTTGTTTAGGTGGCCGATCAGGATTTTGGTTAGTCGGGGTGGCACTGTTATTATCGAGAGGGTTTGGTGGTGGATCGCCTCAACCAGGAGGTTGGTTGTTGCCGCGGTTACGACCACGTCCCCGATTTTGTTTTCTTTGTGGGTTCCCTTGGGCAGGTTGGTTCTGCTATTGGTTTTGTTGAGAATACACTTTCCCTTGGGGAACAGGGGGGTTATGTGGTTGAGTAGGTGCGGGGGTAGACTGCGGTGGATAATAAGCTGGAGGGGCTTGAGGTTGTGTAGGCGCGGGTGCTGCTGGTTGATAATAATTTGGAGGGGCTTGAGTTTGTGCAGGCGCAGGTGTTGTTGGTTGATGATAGTAGGAAGATGGTGCGGTGGAAGGAGTGTACGTCTGCGGGGTATGTCCATAACAATGTGTTGAACACAAAGAGCCATGTATATGGGGGGCTTGGGCCGATGGAGCATACGAAGATGTTTCTTCAAAATGGGTTGTGGCGCGCGAAAGGTCAGGGCCACTCATGGTGGAATTGGGTGTAGGATTATAGGCCGGTGGGGTAGCAGGAGGCATATGAGTATAAGGTTGACTACGAGATGCAACATGGCCAATGATGTCGTTGGCAGCATGGGATGCTCTCGGTGCATATTTCCTATAGGACTCACCGCGGGGAGCATTAGGTAAAATGGAGTACAGGTAGCTCGATTGTGCATAGATAAGGTCAAATTGTTGGGCTTTAAGAATGGCTTCTTCTTCGGTTTAGGGCCGTTCAAATGCCACGTCCTTGGCAATAACTGGGATGAGTGATTTCAAGAACCAATCTAAGAATATGCAGTTGTCTAACTTGATCTTGCATAAACTACGACGTCTACACCACTCATGAATATGGTCAGTGATATGGGTAGTAGTGTTTTGTTTGCAAGAAAATAGAATCTCAACACCAGAATCATAATGGATGGGTAACTGAAAGAAATACAGGAAATTCGAAGCGAGAGATGAAAAAGTGGAGTGGGTCCCATGTGGTTATTCGATATACCACTTAGCTGCAGAGCCAATGAGTGTTTGTTGTAAAAGGCGGAGGCAGATCGAGTCATCCACTATAGAGTTGGAGGAACACCATAAGTCGAAGGACATGATGTGGTTTTGTGGGTCCTCACCACCCTTCCATTCAAACATTGGTATGTCCGAAGGGAGTTTGGTAAGCATGGGAGGCCATGTGGGGTCATGTCGGATCAGATCGTTGGTCAATCGAGCCAGATCAGGGAGGTTGAGACTGGACATGAATGGAAAACTAGAAGAAGGATGTGACGTGGTTAAAATGCCCTGTGTGCTATCCATGGAAACGATCATGGGGCCACCTCCACCAGGGGGCGAAGAAACAGTGTCGATCAGAGCAGAAATCGAGTATGAAGGGCCAGTGCCCCCAAGTGTACTACTAGTGACCAAAGGGATGGTAGTCAAAATAGATCCGCTACTGATGGGTATGGAAGTAGTGACTATAATTCCAGGTGTAGGTCTAGTGGATGGTATAGTGGGGATGGATGTTGAAATGGTAGCTGGGCTAGTGGTGGAACCATTGCCAATCGCACCCCTGATAAAGGGGTTGGGATTCACACTGGACATGGGGCTAGATGGAGCTATGTATGTGGGAAATTCTGATTCAGAGTCAGAAGTAAAATAAGGGGCGTCAGGATAAGGATCTGGCGACGAAGGTGTGTGCCTGTGACGTGTGGTGTCAAGTGAACCGTACTGCGGGGACTGGCCCCGGAGGTGATGAGAATGTCTCGGTGAATCAATGGTGAGAGGTGTAAAAAGCGCTAAATGGTTGTGGGAGATAAAATGCTCAAAAATACAAATGCAACCGTGTGTGCAAGAGGAGAGCTCTCAAAGAATGCGGTGCTCAGGCCAACAACAGAATCAAAACACTTGCTGCAACAGTGTGCTACAACAAGCGGAGCATAAATAAAATGGTCAAAATACCAACAGGAAACACTCCTAAAAAATAGAAAAAAGGTAGACTCACTAATCCAATGGGGGTATAGGAGCATGCAAACACCTATCTAAAAGATATGAAGGCTCACACAAATCGTATCCCCTGGAGGGTGATGAAATCCGCAGTCAGGCAATATGAAATGTAGAACAAAATGACTAAGGATATCCCTCTATCGAGAGGGAAACCGAGTAAAAGAATCCTAGAAGAATGGCAACTAATATACCCCGTTCATGGCACGTCCGGAAAGGTATCCCGCAGCTTCAATTCATTGGTCGTCGTACACCTGGTATGGGTGCCAGCATGCATTACAAGAACAACGAGTTGGTATCCTTTAGTACAAAATGGAGAGCGGTATTCCACTCAGACTTCTTGAACCAGTCTTGCCACTTTCCCTCATAAGGAAGAGGCCCTCCGACAAATCGGTGTTAACCGTACCAATAAGTAATAGGGGATTTTGTATCCCTAATGGACAACAACTATGTATCAAATGTAAATGACAAAGGGATGTTATTTGGATGCCTATCCCCAATGCCCTACCTAACTACAAAGTTCTTTTTATGTTCCCCAAGTGGGGTTAAAGATGGTTGAGTTAAGTAGATTTTAAGGCTCATTTTGATTATGGTGACCAAGTGTGTGCACAAGTGGTGTGTACCCAAGTTTTCCAAGTGGGCAAATCAATCACTAAAACTTTAAATGCTATGTAAAATAAAATGACTTGCTGAAATGTAAATGCGAAAATGAAATACTTTAAATGTTGCAACAAGTAAATAGAAGAAAAATATAGCTAGCAAAATGGATGCAGGAAAACAGATGGCTGTTAGGGCAGGAAAAAAGTGGGAAAAAATGGCTGCAGGGTGCGGCTGCGAGGAAAAAACTCGCGCTCTGGTGGCGACAAACTGCCGAAAAGTCGCGCTGAAATGGATCAACAATAACAGGAAATAGGGCGTGGCTTTCAGGGCAACAGTCGCACTCAAAGGAGCGTGTTTCTGGGTGAAAGGCACATTGTGGAGCGCAGATTGCGGGATTGAAAGCGTGTTGCAGAGCGCGACTTTCGGGATGGAACTTGCACTGCAGAGGGAAGCTTCTAGGTTGGAACCCGCACTGCAGAGCACGTATTTAGGGCTAGAAAGTGCGCTACAGAGAGCAGTTGTCGAGGCGATAGTTGCGATCCGCAATGCGAAAAATGGCTGCTGAACTCATGGGCCAAGCCATAAAAACGGAATTTTTGAAGCTGATAGTGAAGGAAAGGGATAGATCTACAAATATGGGGTCCAAGGGGTAGACCAGAGCTGTAAAATGCAAGCAAAATAAAAAGTACAAAAATAAAAATAACCAAATATTCTAAGGGAATCGACCCATTGGAGTTGCCAAAACTGTAGCTAGAGTTTTCACACCAGCTCGTGCTAAAGAGCACCTACTAAGGATTCAGGAACCCTTAGTAGCAGTTCAATAATAGGTAAAAAATGATATGTGAAATAAATAAAAAACAAATATTAAAATGTCACATGTGCAAGTGATAACATAAAAATAACTCTAAACTACAACAGTAAAAAGTAAATGCAATCATGAGGAAATCAATAATGGAATTTGAAATTTTTTGTATTAATGGGAAAACAAGGGTTTGCAATGGTGTTTACCTCAAATGGTGAGGTTGTTGGAATCCTTGCAGCAGTACAAGAGTAGTGCACCAGTTCTCCAGATTTCCTTTCCCTTCTCCAAATGCTCATTGGGTGGCCAAGACTCAACTGAAATGGTAAACAAAACCTCAAGGTGATAGGCTAAAGTTCAATAGGAATTTCGACAACATAAGAGTATGAAGAGTGATTGATCCATCTGAAATGGGGGGCCTCCATCACTTTTTTATAGTGATTTTGGATAATGGAGTGTTGGCCCATGGTTTTGGGAAACTAATAGTATTTTGGATTTTCCCATGGTTTTGGGAAACCAATAGTATTGGCTAATGGTATTTGGATTTTTCCCTCTTTTTGAATTTATTTTTGACTTTTTTCTCCTTTTTATTTATTTTTGGGGATTTTGGACCCTTTTTGTGGGTTTTGGCCCTTTTTGAAGGAACTTCATTATTTGAGGAGGGAAATAATGATTTTTTTTCCTTTTGGTTACCGTTTGATGGTTTTTTAGGGTTTTGGAGGCCAAAAATGTAGGAAAAGTGGACAAACGGGTTATGTGACTAGGGAGAGCTAGTGAACAATTTTTGGGTGTTAACACTTTACATCCAAAAAAACCTTTATAGATCAGGCTTTACATCCAAAATTAGAATTTATAAATGAGGCTATATGTGTTGGAAATGAAATAAAACATAAGGTAAAGACATAATCAATACATATAATCCTCATCCTCATCCTAAAAATAGAACAAGATGCTTGTTCTACAACACTAGAGTGTGGATTTGAAGAAGAGGAAATTCCACCTCTGCTTGCACCACCCGTGTGAAATTCTAAATCACAACATCTTATCAAGATGATTATGCCTCATAGAGAAAGAATGAGCAGAAAAGATGAATTACAGTGAAAACTGCAGTAAAAATGAGCAAACAATTAATCATACAAGAGAACTCAGATAGGAACAGAATAATGTCACATGATCCAATGATCAGTATAGTCAACAATGATGTTACAATGGAGATAATTCGAATCACTTGGGAGAATTCGAGTCTCAGTCTCTCCAGCATAGTAATTGTCACTTCTATCAGTGCTCTGAAGCTCCCAAACTCAATTAAACACAACCAAAACTTAGTTAACTGAAGACACAATCAGTTAACTGACCAAAGAGGGCGCATCAGTGATTTTTTCATGCAAATCTCTTAGAAAAGGGTGCATGAGGCCACAATCAGTGGCATTCATAGCATAAAACCCCCACAAGAATCAACTAACTTAGGTGGACTGAACTAGAACATTGAGTTGTCTCCTAAAATTTAGGGAACTTCTTCTAGTTGTCCTAAAATCATGCATGTAGGGTGCATTAGGTGGATACTAAGTCCTAGATGACATATGCACACCACTAGGGGGGAAGATAACATCACTAAGTGCTATCAAATGGTAAGTAATGCAAGTAGGACAAGGATGGAGTATTAAAATATCCTAACAACCAGTACCAGCCTGAATATCAAGAGCAACAAGAGAGATCTCCAAGTATAGGTTTTATACCTCCACATCCCATTTTTTATGAGGCCCACTTGTATATTCTTCACCCTACATGACACAAGGTGCAGGTTTGAATGCACATATACACGATCCTCAACCTTCTATAATCCCAAACCGTTTCATTTCACAAAATGAATAAAACCATAAGTCCTCCAATTCCTTTTTGTTGTTGAAGGGATTGCCACTTGTGATAGGATACAAATGGAAATAATTTTCAAATGCACATGATTTTCCCCATGAAAATCACACCATTTAATCAGGTTCATGTTGCTCCTCTCATCCAAAGATGACATGTCTCCAAAATCCTCCAATCTAGAAGCAAAACAAGCAAATTCTTCTCTCACTTTAGTTTGTAAATAATTCGGAAACAACCTCTGGAAGGCTTTCTTCACCCCAAATTCCACCTTATTGTCCTGATGTGGGGCCTTCCTCTTCCCATTTCTTTGAGCAATGAGTTCATTATCATAAAAGTGTGGCATAAGAGCATGTTTCAAAGTGTGTAACAGAGTGTTAAATCCATTCCACCTAGTAACAATGACGCACCTCACCTTCTCTACAAAATCAACATCAACAAAAAGAAGAGTGGGAGCTTCCTGTGTAATAATTTCCATGGTTTTTTCAACCATGCTATCCATGCCATCATAAACCTCTCCTAGGAAAGGTCTATCTATGTCTGGTTCTTGAAGAACCTCAAATGTAGGTAATGTGAACTTGAGCAAGAAATCTATCTTGCTCCCCCAATCCTCATCAATCAACACCGTGTGCACCATACTTCCCCTCTATGAATATGCCTGTCTCCACTTAGACCAAGCTGGGCCCACCACCATACTCATCAATGCAGTTTTGAAATCAACAAGGCGACACAACATGATGAATTTTGAGGCATATAGTCTCAACAACTTTGAGATACTCCAATTTGGATAATTATCGATATATTGCTTGAGATAGTTGATGGTTGGTGATGAATTTTATGATCTCTCTTATATGCCCTGTGACCTCCTTAATCTATGCAGTTTTATGGTCAATCTCTTCTAAAATCAGATTTATATTATTGAACTAGGTCATTATGTGACCTTTTTTTAGGGGGAATTAGGTGGATGTGTGTAGTAGGTCACATTAATATCCAGATGATAAAAACAATGCGCACTAGGTAGGCAAGAGGCCTACTGATGTCTAGAAACAGGATCCTAGGTGCTCAAAACCGAGGACTAGGTGCTAGGAGACTACCATACTAATGACTAGATGCATGCAGTATCCATGCATGCATACAAAATGCATGCAATGCATGTAAATACATAAATTATGGAGAGAATATTCCAACACTCCCTCGCAAGCCGGACTATGAGGAAACACATAACTGAAAAATAGTGGGGCCTTGGTAACTGAGACCAAAGGTCACCCCGTACAACAATTTAAAAAATAAACTGAGGAAAGAGGGAAAACCCAGTGGGAAGAAAGCCCCCCCTCAATATAGAATGTAGTAAGCTAATAAATCATGTACATCACTCACCCCAAAAGGTAAGTGAACTTCTTTACTGAGAAAGGATCTATCGGAAAGAAATGGATCAATGTGAGAAGGATGAAACCTTCCATTTTGAAAATCAGCTCTGGTTCTCCTTGGATCAAGTGGATCTTCAACAAGATCACCGACAGATCTAAGAGTTGTGGCTGCCCATCTAGGAAGAGGAGGATATTAAGGTTCAATATCATCAGGTTCTTGTGGATTTGGATCTATCATTCACTCATCTTCACTGTCAGGTTCTAGATCTTCAGGTTCTTGTGGATATGGATCTAGCATTTGCTCTTCATCACTTTCACTTCCAGATTCAGAATTTGAACTTTCTTGAGATGAAGCTTCTCTCTCTTGCTCATCAAGAAGTGGTGGTGTGGTAGATTCAATTTATAGAGGCATATTCCTCTTGGGAAGAAGTGGATCATGCTCCAAAAACATGTTCTTTAATTATCTTTCAGTGGATGCAAGCGAATCTGGAGGCTTCCTGAACTTGCTCTTCATACAAAGCATGGTGAGAACAAATCCAAAAATATGGAGATCATTCTGGAACATTTGATTCGAACCAGCTGAGGTAGAATCAACTCCATGAAAGTGTATGTAGTTCTTTGATATCTCTTTTGAACCAACATAGGTGAGATCATAACCAAATGAACTATTACATGATGGTGGTGGCTTGTACTTCAAATCAGCTCCAAGACTTGTTTGATGGTTTCTTGTGATCTCATTTGAACCAATAGGGGTGAGATCGAAACCAAGTGAACCATGACATAATGGTGATGGCTTGGACTTCAAATCAGCTCCAAGAATTGATAAATGGCTTCTTATGATCTCCTTTGAACTAGCAGGGGTGAGATCAAAACCAAAATCAGAAGGATATGCATGAGGCTTGAATCCAAGTGAATGGTTGTGTCTTCCATCTTCGGTGAAACTATGAGAACATGTTCTAATGATCGAATTGAAGTATAAAGGAAGCATTTGGTCAGGGAGGGCGAATGAATCACTTCCAAAATCTGAGTTTACCTCCAAAACACTCAGTAGATCATCATCTTGCACACCAATAGGCTCATGGGAATTAGATATTTTGAAATTCTCTTCAACTTCTAGAGTAGTAGCTCACATATCTTACTCAGAATTTGAATTAGAATATGGATCAAATCCATCATTTGTGTTACTTTCATCTGCTTATGCTACATGGGAAGTAGACAATTCGAAACTATTCAACTTCTAGAGAAACAGAGAAAGGAATGTCTTTTGCATCTTCTTCTTCATTTTCCTCAATTCCATATTGCTTAATCTGCACAAACAGGTTCTTGGGCTTAGTGAAGAACTCGAAATTGCTAGGGATCAGAGAGTTTAACTCATTTTCCTGCTGATGCTCTTTCAAATCATCCTTTTGTCCAAATAGAGTTTCGATCTTTGTCCAAACCTCCTTGGGAGTTTTGAGACCAGAGAGATGAAAGTGTAGATCATCGGTAATACTGAGGAGTATAAATCCCATTGCTTCATCAAGTATAACAAGATATTTGGCTTTCTATGGAGCATCAGTAGGTTCGAATGATGTCCCATGTGACACTCTGAAGAGACCTCTGGACTTCATGAGTATATCCATTTTGAATTTTCATTCGAAATAGTTGAAGGAGGTGAGTTTTGGAACTAGAGAGTGATCCATAGTAGCTATTGATTTCGAATATGAAGATGGAATAAACATGCAGAAAAATGCTGCAACTGCAGAAAACTTCGAAACTGTTGCAACTACATAAAACTTCGAAACTGTTGCAACTGCAAGAACACTTCGAATAACCTGCAATAAAACAATGAAATTTTGGCTAGATATTTGCTGCACATCTAAAGAACACTTCTTTAGGATAGTGAGCACATGTGACTGGATCCTTCACACCTGGCTAGACCTCACTGGATTACTCTAGTGAATTCAAGACAATAGCACGAGTATTTGCTGTGGAAATCCAGAGGATTCTTGTGCTCTACTGAAAAACAACTGCTCAATAAATTGCTGCTACTATTGCAACTTGAAAAGATGTATCAAGCTCTGATACCATGTGAAATTATACAGGAGAGATCACTCAGCTTGAACAAACCTAGCAAATTTCACTCAAGAATTGTAGAGAAGAAGAAGAAGAATTGAATCAATATTCACACATGAAACTCAAAGAATGATAAAAACTATTGTAACGTCATTCATCAGCTGCAAGCTGGAAAAAATATGAGAGTACAATAGAATGAATTCAATTACCCCAAAGGTGATTCGAATTCTCCTCAATAGCATGGTTTGACTGCATTAGAACCATCACCCAGATAGTGGTAGTGACCACCAATAGTCAAAGATCATTCAAAGGTGAGTCTAACTTAGTCTAACTAATGCATGTGGGCACTAATAAAGGGAAGGAGACTCCAAGAGCACATGACAGAATGTCATTAGTTGAGTGACACTCCTATATAGACAACTGGGAGTTACAGTCTGTTAGACTGAGCAATCAATGCATGAATCGAATGATCAATGTATGAACTGACTGATGAGGTCCTAGATGTGTATAGTAGGGCACATTAGTATCCATATGATGAAAACAATGCGCACTAGCTAGGTACGAGGATTACTGATGGCTAGAAATAGGCTCTTGGGGGCTCAAAACTGAGGACTAGGTGCTGGGAGACTACCATATTGATGACTGGATACATGCAGTATGCATGCATGCAAATACATAAATGATGGTGAGAATATTCCAACAAATGCAATGATGTTGATCAATGGCCTATGCCTTGTATCAGCCCATCCATCTGAAATAATGGACACCCCTGAGTTACTCCATGAGCTTCAAATAGGTATTAAAACATTCTCAATAAGAAGCCTATCTTTCTTGAGCAAAATTGTTCTAAGTTTTTCATTGTTTGGCCCTTTGAAACCTTGAGGGGATGAGTTAATTTACCTCACCAATCCATTCCAATAAGGGCACTGAACCACATTAAATGGGATGCCACATATTGCATAGATGGCACTTTATACTCTGGACTTTGTTCATCCCTCTCTTGATTGTTGAACATTTTCAACAATATGCTACCATTACCTACAATTGCATAGTTTGACATATCATCTTCAAGCCGTGTTTCCCTCCTCTTCCTTGCTTCATGTACAATAGGTGGCTCACTCGTAGCATCCAAGTGAGTGTTTCCAATGCCACTCTTACCAATATTTCTTCTTTGGTATTTCAAACTCATAGCATCATTATGATCTCTATTGAATTTGTGCATCGCTTCTGGATTTTTGGTATGGCCACAAACATCAACCCCCTTTATCCCTTCATGAAAAATGTGAGTCTTAACTCTTGTATAAGAGACCTTGTAGACCTTGCGATTGTTGCACAAGTTGCACCTCCATTCCCATGAACCCACACCAGGCAGTTGTTTGATCTTAGTGAGATACTTCCAAAGAGGATAGTACTCATGTTGTGAATCTCTTTGATCCTGATTTATGTGAGAATGAAATGAAAGAGCATGTATATATTCACATGCACAGATATATTGCAAGAAACATAGTAATATAGTAAATTCATATTCTATTAAAATGAATGAAATAGAACAGACTGTAAAATAAAAGGAGCTAGAATGGTGGTAGCTATATATTTGAGAAAATATGTGGAAGTTATGCTCATTCATCAAAAGATGAATACAAAAAGAGGATGAAAGGACCTATTTATCATAAACATGAGTTCAAGAACCCTAAACATCCCAAAACCTAACCTTAGGAGATGAATCGTCATAAAGTTTGTGGTCCCAAGGTGGTTAGTTGAGCAGTCAACTTCCCAGTGTCATAAATTTTGCATATGATCTTCGTTTCGGGTGCTTGGTAGATCATTGGAAATATGTATCCGAGGATTACAATAGTGGTTTGGGCCTGCACTAGAGCCTACAATAATTGTTTGGGCAGCTGCAGACCCAAAAACACATTGTTTAGGGCCTCAAAACGGCCCTAGAAGTTCAAGACCCGAAAAACCATAGAAAAATTACTAGTAAATTGCCAAAATGGAAAACTGTTTTGAGTCAGTGGAATAGGTGCGTGGCCAACTATATCCATATGGATCATCCCTCCTCCCTTAGGAAGCAATGGAATCCATTGCATTGAGTGCCGCCATCAAATGTGGAAACTTCTTCTGAACTTGACTCCTAGTGAGTCAGTTACCTTGGTGGAGTAGTTGCTCTGCTTTGGCAACCTGACATAGTTGGATATTATGCTGGAGGGTACCCTTAACTTGTGTGTCCATGATCTGATAAATGGTTTCCTATTACATGCAGTCAGGGTTAATCTATGTAGGTTTCAACTACTTTTCCACCTTTGATCTGTCCAACAATGATGGAAAATATGGGCAAAGGAGATCCACATTAAATACCGAGTGCATGCCAAGGAATGGAGGAATGCTTAATTCGAAGGAAATATCACCAACTTCCTTGGTGATGGTGTACAACCCATATCGAAGTGGACGAATATTGCGATGGGGTCCTGTGAGCCTTTCTTTCTGCAAATGAAACCAAACCTTATCACCCACTTGGAACTTGTGTGGAACCCAATGCTGGTCTTATCGCTACTTGTATTTGGTTTTGGATTTTTCTAAAATTTCATGGACCTGTTGGATGATGTGTTGGATTCATTCAATGAATCTTTTGACCTTATCAACCTCACATTGATCATAGAAATATTCCTCCCATGTGGATGCAATGGGAAGAGGTACATCAACTGGGGCCAGTGGTTGCAACCCCAGGCACACCTGAAAAGGGGTGTGGTAGGTAGAGCTATGAAGGGATCTATTATAGATATGTTGAACATATGGAAGGATCTCATCCCATGTGTAGGGATGTTTAGAATTGTACATTCTTATAATATGCACAATAATTTGGTTGACAACCTTTCTTTTTCCATTGGTCTGGGGGTGGAAGGAAATCTATTTGGTGAGCTTGGTATCCATTAATGATCATAGGATGGACTGGAAGGTGATTAGGAACCTGTTGTACTAATCTAAAATGATAGCATGTTCCAGCCCGAAATGAACCCAAACAAGCTCGAAGAAGAGATTAGCAGTGGCTTTGGGGGAGATGCTCTTCTTGCAAGCCACAAAATGGCCATCTTAGAGAAGCGATCCATGAACACAAACACATAGTCATTACCATGCTTGTTTGAAGGTACTCTTGACATGTAATCCATGGATATGGATTCCCATGGCCCATTGGGAGTAGGAAGAGGGGTGCACAATCCCTAGTTCTTAATGGAAGCTTTCTTGATGGCGTAGGAAGTGCAAGATCTAATATATCGACCTTGTTGGAGCTTGGGAAAATAAAAATACTTATGCAATAGCTCCACTATATTTTTGGTGCTAAAGTGCCCTTCCACCTAACTGTAATGCACTTCCCAAATCAACTTTGCACACTCGCTTGAAGGAACAAATAGATGTACCAGGTAGCATAACAATCCTTCCTGCATATGAAAGTATGCCACTAGTTTGCTTGCACATAGTGCTTGATAGATGTAAGTGAATTCGGGATCACTGTCATATAGATGAGGCCACCCAAAGGTCTCGTGACCACAAGAGTTGAGCACCATGGTGAATGCCACTACTGGAGGTCGATTGAAGCAATCAACAACTCCATTGGTGCTGCCCTTATTATATTTAATTTTCAGGTGGAATTGCTGCAAGTAGGTGGACCACTTTTGGTGGCGGTCATTCTATAACGTTCCTTGGGTTTGCATGAACTGCAGGGGCTTGTGATCAGTGTGGATAACCGTCTATTTTCCTAGGATGTAATACTTCCATTGGAGACAATATTGGACAATGGAATACATTTCCTTGTCATAGGTGGGTTACTTGCGAACTATATCTGAAAGAGTCTTAGTGTGATACGCAACTAGATGGCCATGCTAAGTGAGTATTGCACCAACAACATAGTCTGAAGCATCTGTCTCAATCTCAAAGGGCTATTGTAGGTCTGGTAAGGTAAGGATGGGCTCCAAACATAGGTGTTTCTTTAGCTACTCAAATGCTTTTTGTTGTGGATTGGACCAAACAAACTTTTCCTTAGATCCCCCTTTGGTCACTTGGTTAAGGGACCAAGCAATATTAAAGAATCCCAACAGAAATCTGTGATAGAAGTTGGCAAGGCCTAGGAAGTTGCGAAGCTCTGTGAGAGTTGTCGAAGTCAACCAATTGCGAATGGCTTGGATATTGGTTGGAGCCATATGCTCACCATGTTCATATAGGATGTATCCCAGATACTAAACTGTCTCCATGCCAAATGAGAACTTCTCTATATTGGCATATATCTTGTGTTGTCACAGGGTGTTGAGGACCCGATGAATATGCTGTAAATGTTCTTCCCAATTTCTACTATAGATGAGGATATCATCTAGATATACGACCACAAAATAATTGGTGAATGGCCGAATAATATCATCCATCATCATCATGAAGGTCGTTGGAGAATTAGTCAAGCCAAAAGGCATGACCAACAACTCAAAAGGCCTTCCCAATATTTGAAGGCATTCTTCCAGACACAGGTCTGCTCAATTGGCACGTAATTATAGGTAGACTTCATTTCAATCTTATTGAAATATTTGGTACCCTTGAGCTGGTCGAGAAGGTCATCAATCATGGGAATGGGATATTGATTCTGGACTGTGATTTTGTTTAGAGATCTGTAATCAATACATATTCACCATGTCCCATCTTTCTTCTACACCAATACAATTGGACTCCCACAAGGTGAGGAGATGGGTCTAATATGCAATTTCTGAATTAATTCTTGAATCTGACGTTTGATTTCTTCATTTTCCATGAGGGAACACCTATATATTGACTTGTTAGGTAAATCCACCCCATGCATCAAATCAGTGGAATGCTTGACCTGGAAATGTATTGGCACCCCAGAAGGTGTGGTGAATATGTCTTTGTATGATTCCACGATCTTGTCGACGTGTTTCTACTATGTAGAGGGACCCTATGTGGGGGTGGTGGATGTTGCTGTGATGTTTCATTCACCTTTAGAGCGAATCATGAAGAGGAAAATTTTCCTTGTCTAGGAGATTACCTTCCTGCACTGCTTAGCTGTAATGAGGGACATTGTAGAAGTGTGATTTGTCATTGGTATCCTATAGAATTTATTTCCCAAAGTAATAATGACACTACGAGGTCTATAGTCATACACAACATGACGTTTCAACATATATGGTTGTCCTAAAAGAACACCACAAATTTCAAGTGGGGAAATATCACACATTACCTCATTTTTAAAGGGTTTGATGCCGTAGGATATGTGACATTGTTGACTTACGCAGATGTCTTGTCCCTAGCTCAGCCAACCGATGGTGTATGATTAGGGGTGTGGCATCATTGACAACTTCAATCTTTTGGAAACTTAAATATTTTAACGACCTCGATCGAGACGAGGTTCTTTTGGCTATCGATGTTAACAATGAAATGTAGTGGATTCCCCTGCACCCATAATTGTGAATGGAGGAGGCAATCCCCTTCCTCTAGCTCCTCCAACTCTTTTGGTTGGACTCTCTTTGTGGTTGTGATGGTGGCACTAGGTTCTGCATCAATGATCTTCTTTCCCCTTTTTTGCTCTGAATCAGAGTCGAAGCCAAAGACCGGCTCTAGGAATTTTGTCTCAGCTTACAATGATCATTTTCAATGACATTCATCAGTGTTGTGCCAGGGGATTTTGTTTAACTCACACTACTTTCCGGTGTCCTTTGATTTCCAGCTACCCTTCCTTTCCTGTGGCTTGGACTAGTTGTTAGGATTTTGGTTGTCCTTGCTCTGTCCTTTTCTTTTTGAGTTAGGACCACATTTGCAAGGATTTTGTTGCTGTTAATTTGAAAACCCAAACTATCGCTTATTCTTTTGCTTAAAATTTTGCTCAATCTTGACAAAGTACCAATAAGCAGCTCCTAGTGAGGATATGCCCAGAAAATCCATCTTTGTCTGAATGTACTTGTGCAAGCTGTTGCGGTTCTTAGGACCAAGTGACGGTCAAAGTATCTAATACCTAGTTTTGAGTGTAGGTTATGAACATGTTGGTAAATTCTGGCACTGTCTGGTCTCTCTCCTGGCGCAAAGTTGTCCACCTACTGTATCGGTCATCATAGTTTCCCACTAGGTAGAATTCCTCCTTGACGACATCGATGAAATCCTCCCAAGTGGGTTTTGTCCTATATATTTCAGATTCATCTATCGCATGCCTCTTACAGTACCCGTCCCATCAGTATTTAATATGGGGGAGGGACTTAACGAGCGCGAATGTGATATTTTTGCTTTCAGAAAATTTTTGAACAGAGAAGTAACCCTATAATATATTTAAACATTTCTCCAAAGCATCTACATCTATCTTGCCTTCAAATAAGGGAATGCCAAAGTTAACTTGTACCTCGAAGGGACTCTCACCTCTAAAACTATTGCTCATTGAAGGTGCATCTGACGCTGTCGACATTTGTTGAAGGATCTGGGTGAAATTATCCATCATCTCATTCCTTTTTCACATGAGGGATTCCTATAGCAACAACTTAATATAATATTATGCTCCATCATCTCTCTTTCCTTCTCCCGTCATGTGAGGATACTTGGGTTGACGAGAGTGGTTTTCCCCGAACTCAACTAGTTCGAGACCCAAGTCTCTATATTGAGATCTCATCGGGGAGATGCACTGAGAAACCACAAGAGTAGATTGATATGATACCATTGATCCGTATTTATGTGAGAATGAAATGAAAGAGAATATATATATTCACATGTACATATATATTGCAAGAAACAAAGTGATACAATAAACTCAAATTTTATTAAAATGAATGAAACATAACAAACTATAAAATAGAAGCAGCTAGAATTGTGGTACCTATATCTCATAGAAGAGATGTGGCGGTTATGCTCATTCACCACAAGATGAATACAAAAATAGGTTGAATGGGCCTATTTATCATAATCATAAGGGAAAGAACCCCAAACATCCAAAAACCTAACCCTAATAGATGAACCATCATAAATGTTACGGTCCCAAGGTGGTTAGTTGAGCAGTCAACTTCCAGGGTCATAAATTTTACATACGATGTCTGTTTTGAGCGCTCGGTAGACCGCTGGAAATATCTAACCAAGGAATACAATTGTGGATCAGGACCAGACTAGACTAGAGCCTATGACTATTGTTTGGGCTGCTGCGAACCCAAAAAACATTGTTAAGGGCCTCAAAATGGCCCTAGAAGTTCAGGACTAGAAAAACCATAGAAAAATTACTAGAAAATTGTCAAAATGGGAAACTGTTTTGAGCCAGTGGAATAATTGGGTGGCCACTTATATCCATATGGATCACTCTTGGTCTTGGAGGAAGCACAGTTTGAGAATCCATGAGACCTGAAAAAAATAAACACATAAGCTCAAAATGATAAAAAAAATAAGAAACTTTGTTGCCAACTCCTATACAAACCTTACTGCCTCAACAATCTACCTCTATCAACTGTCGTACAGCTTGGAAGTTGGAATGTTGGAGCTTATTGTACAACTTCTCCCTGTCAATTTTCTTTGTTGTATGGATTCTCTCACTGCTATACAACTGCAAGAAAATGCCAAAGACACATACACTAAAAACAAATGGAATATCAGTTTTAGAATGACACTCTTCTCAAAATGATGTGGTGAATAGTTTATTAGCAGCATGCTTATAAAGAGAAAAATTTAGGGTTTAGATTCTTCTAGAAAAATTTTAAGTGATTAAATAAATAGTTTAAAAAAACTAGCTATTTTTGGGGCCCATGAAACGTGTCGTACGGGTATGAAATGTAGCTAAAACACCTTCGACTATACCATATGGAATTTCCAAATCGTGAAATGTCATAAGGTATGTCTGACGGAATTTCGGCTACGTTTTGTATTAGTACCCACATTTCAGTGAGTTTCCAATACTAGTATGGCCTTCCAGATGGAGTTTCCTGCAATACAGAAGCAACATAAGACAATTGGTAGACCAAAGCACTAGGGCCTCTCAGGATGACCAAAAACTACAAGGACATGCAAAAAGCGATTAAGATAAAAAATAGGAAATGAAGGTCTTCAAGATCGATTGGAAATATTAGAACAAGCATTGAGACACATGTTTCCCAAAATGAAGGTTTCGATGGGGACATTCAAAGAAAAAAAATTCAACCAAGGCTTGAAGTAGCAATAGACACCATAAAAAATGCAGCAACAATAATACACCATGAATCATGGAATAAATTTAACAAAGATGATCAAACCTCAAAGGACTCTATAAACTATCATAATTGCACAATAATTGGATCAAATAGGAACCCAAAGCACATCAGGAAGAAAATATTCTACGAGGGGAATCTCAAACTAAAACAATACTTAACAAACTAGTGGCTCTAAAACAAGAATTATATTTGGCTGAAGGGCACAAAATTGAATCATTTTAGGCAATAGAAATAGACCAAGAAAACATCGATATTGACCTATTTAGAAAAGGGAAAGGGCTGGAACAATTAGTGGATCAATGGGACTCGGTAAATGAATTATACTCAATGAATATGTATTCCATAAAGAGCTCCAATCCTATGACATCAATAGCATCAATTGGGAAGAATATCTCTTCCAAGATACACCCGATAGGATATCGATAGTAAGAGAATCCAAGCTATGAGTAAAATTAGTAGCATAAAATCTCAAAGCAATTCTAGCCAGCTGCACAAGGACTATGAAACTCGAAACATCATTGTCAACCATCAAGAAGGAAACTAGGAGATATGAAAAACAAGTTCAAACACACTGGAACAAGCTACAAGACACACCACAAGAAGAGATAAGTACTACAACCAAAGACATAGAACCCGATGAAAGTGCACCAACATAATCCATTAGCAGCCATAGCGACAAAACCTAAAGACCCCAAGAAGATGCAAAAACTAGCCAAAACAACAAAATCAACAACATTGCATCAAGCAAGCTAAAAGGAGTATCTGGGAGGATACCAAATGTTATAGGGACGGATAATGATGGGGATATAAACCCCCAACCATGGTCAAAGTAACCCCATCGATGGCGAAGCAAGCATAGAGGGGGGTCTTGCTAGTTATCAGGATAAGTTACCCAACAAGCCCATAAATTGTATATATAAGTAGAAGGGTTAGTGGATAGAAAGAGATAGAATTGAGTAGTACATTATAGAATGATTTGCATTGTGATAATTTAGCGGATGATAATAATTTTGAGGTGAATCATGAGAATATATGTAAGCTCTATTTGTTTCTTGGCTTTTAATTATCGAAGTTTAATATTGATTTGAATGTTGGTTTTTTCCCTGGAGGGTGGTTTTCCCACAGTAATCTGTGTGTTCTTTTATAAGATGTGTTTTTACTATTATGTCTATTCTTTCATGGGATTGTATGTTTGTGATGTTAATTTGATTATAGCACTGAACCCAGAATTAACATGACTTTATGGTGAATATGTGTATATGATAAGTCTGGTTATGGTTGATTTCACCGTTGAATAAAAACTAAGCCAACAATTTTCAACCAAAAAAAATGGATGTGTTTGATTTCAAGGCATTTTCTAATTATCTAAATGCTCCACAACATAATGATTTTGAACAAAATACTTAAATTGTATTATTTCAATTGAGTTTTAAATAGTTACTTTCGAAAAAAAATTGTTGCAAACTTGATATCGTTAGTTCGTTGAACTTGGGTATTTGCAAGTTGTTTATTATTAAATTAGGGCTTGCTACAACTAAATATAGCAACTTAAGGGATCTTTGCTCACATAAACACCATTCTCAAGAATTAAAATGGAAGAATTAAATATATTTTTTAATTTCTTATATTGAACTTATACGAAATTTTTTTTAAATGTCTTTAAATTTAAAAAGATTAAATGTTTTCCTTTACACCTTAAAGTATGTTCACATTTGTTGCCTCTTTTTTCCCTTACACCTTAAAGTAAGTTTGCATGTAAGTTCTTTCCCTCTTATCATTTAATGATGATTAGGATATCTCTTTTCAACCTTCCTTTACAGTGTATATATCACTTTTAATTGCACCTCTACTTGTAATAGTCAAAACATGTTATGATTTGAACATTTTTTGGTCACATTTTTTCTATCATTTTTGTTCAAAATCCAGTAAAAAATTTAGAAGCATTTTTGGAATTATAGATATTATCTATTAAGATTGTATAATCTGATGCAATAGAGGTATTTTACAGTGCATAATATATTTGGGCATTCAAAAATACAATTTCAACAATGAAAAATTGTAATTTGACCAAAGATTGCATAGCCGAATTCCAGTGGTGATAATCGAAAAATTGCTTAAATCATATAGAATACTACTACCACCCTTTTATTTACAAAATATATCATATAATTATGTTCATCAAAAGGAGTTTTGGTCAATGTGTTCTTCTACATATCTATTTTTTTGGGTTTTGACAATGTTTTAGAATTCCTCATCTTAATCCAAATTTCTTCATCGTGTATTCTACTTTACTTCACTTTGCATAGAATAAAGTGTATCTTCTTTTATCACTTTAATATTTGAGCACATAATTGCTTTTCATTCCCATGTTATGGATAATTAACATTATTAATTATAACATTTAACTTCACTAATCATTATATTTTTGTTGAGAGTTAATTTATAATATCAAGCACGTGTTGGTGTGCATAAAACATTATTCCATTGAATCACTAGGGGAAGCCACAATTAGATACATATATCATAGAAGTAACTCAAGAACAAGAGTCCCATTGGTTGATGGCATAGATAACAACTATTGGTCCTAGTATCAACCCAAGAACAAGAGTCCCATTGATCGCTAGCATAGATAATACCTATTGTTCTTGGGTATGTGATCAATGAATTGGATATGAACTATTGCAAGAGACTCTGACTGATGCTAGTAAGAATAGAACTCAAGAATTTTTTCGAAAGATACCGAGGCCTAATTAGTACATTTATTCTTCATGATTTCCCTTCTAATTTTGATTCTTGGTACATTTATTCTTTAATGATTTGATATTTCCTTTCTATTTTTAATTTTGATTTAGACTTTATTATGCAATGATTTTTATTTTTATTTCTAATTTTAATTTTGATTCAGATCTTGTTATGCAATGATTTTGATTTTTGTTTTAAAATCTCAATGTGTATTTGGATTTAGATTTTGACCTAAACCTTTTTGTGGCCATGCATGATAATACTTTTTATTTTTATATTTATGTAACTTTCAAAGCTCATGCTTTATCACCCTTTGGTTCTTGTCATATACTTCTAATTAATGTTAACCACTTTATAGTTTTTCCTGGTGACTCATAAATTACAAGTTTTGAAACATTTAATGGATTTCTTTGTGATAAATCGCAGACTATGCCAAAAGCATTTGTTGATCATTGGATGCCAAAAGAAAAGTGTAAAAGATCATTTGAAGTAACACTTTTGTTTGAGAAGAACCACAAAAGTTGGAAGGTTACGTATACAAAATATAAACATTCTGAACTATGTTCTGGGTGGAAACACTGTGTCATTAGTAATGGGTTGCAAGAAGGAGATAAATGTGTTTTCAAGTTGTTAGATAAGGTTGAGTACATTTTTGAGGTCCATGTCCTTAAGCATGGATTCCATGATGACTGTCACAATCCATTTCAGGTTACTTGTACTACTGAATGACCTAAATAAAGACCAAAATTGATATTATTGAACTAGAGTAGTCAATTTGAAGAGATTGGAAATATACTTTAAATTTTGAAGTTTCAATGATAAAGAATGTTGATAGATGTGAATGATATTGTATCAAGGTAGGTTTCTTCACATTTACTAAATGCTTCCAAACAATTTAATTCTATGCATGAAATACAGTTACATTTTCCATAAATGAAATCTCTCATATATTGTATGTTTATAAATTAGATATCATGCATGTCACTTTGTGTTGATTATGGATAATTTATGAGTTCTTTCATCAAACTGTCTTCAGAACGGGGTAATAATATTTATGTTTATAAACGTTTTCATGTAAACATTGGAGTTGATAATCTTATTTTTATTTATTTATGTTGATAAAGGTTTCATGATATATTTTTCATCTATTTATTGTTGGTGTACATGCACATTGGCTTTCTCTTAGTTTACTTTAGTTAACTTAAGATATCTTTAGTGTGCAGTTAAGCTTAACTTAGATACTTTGTTCCTTGATTTATGGTGATATTTGAGTGGATTCCTTGCATGTATTTCTTTCCCAAAATATCACTCTAGCAAGCTATATATATTGACTCATTGATCATTATTCAAGTAGCAAAAGCATTCAAGAAAGTGCATTCTATGAGCAATTAATGAGCAAGGCTCCAATACAACAATCTATGTTTTCTGGATTAATCTTTGTTTTTCTTCTTATTTAGATTCCATATCTTGGCCTCTATAGTTAAATGAGCTTTGGCGAATTCAAGGGAGAAGTACACAGAGGCGGGAGCATGCTAGCTGTAAAATCTAAAAATTGCAGCAAAGTTTGAAGAGGTTCCACGGCCTCTACAAATCATTTTAGAGGGCCTACCGTAGTTTTTTTGAAATTTTTTTCGGTGATCTCAAATGGGTTTTTCGCAGAATTTTATTTAAGTTTATGGTTTGAGAGATATATTCAATTGAATCTCGTAGGTATGCAACATTCCATGGCCATGCACACCTTGTATTTCGGCTACATATTTCTCACCCCAAAGAGTGACAGGTCAAATTCCATATGTGATTTGAAATATCTCTTCAATATCTCAAATGGGTCTTCAACTGAATTTGATACCGTTTCCTGTAGCAGAAGTTATGATTGAATTGGTAACAAGACATCAATCACATTTTTGAGTTTTATTTGGGTTGAATTGCATGATTTGATTTACATGTATGAGATGATACTTTAAGTTGTTTAAAAAACATAGTCTTTGAGATTCTTTGTAGTTGCATCCAAATCCACAACATATTTGCTTCAATAACGAGGGAGATTACTTGCAATGGCGGAAAAAGTTTTAATCATCTCCAATCTTTGAAAACTCAATCAAAATCTTGTCAAAGAAAGCAACAAACTTCGCATTGAACAAGAGAAATTGAATATTACTCTTCAAAGTCTAAGTGCCCATTTCCTCCACAATTATGCATTTGTTGGAGGTTTAATGGAACAACACCATGCTCAAGTAAATGCATGGACCATCCTCTTTTGTGATATGGAGAAGAATATCACTCTTCTAAATCAACAAATTTTGGTTGATCTAAAAGAAAAGGAAGATAATATAGTTGTTTTGCAGGAAGATTTGCAACAATCTCTTGCTTCTAATGCAACTTCCTCATTTTCTTATTCTTTTTATGACAATTTTTCTACGGATCTTGTTGATTTGAATTTTATTGCTACAAATTCTACTATAGATCCAACATTAAATGCATGTCAAAATCCACATGAAAATATTGCTACTTAGTAGATTCCAACACTCGGTTCTTTTGAGTTGCATACTTGTGGAATTGCATCCAAACTGATTTTGAAGATGGGATGAACTGGTGGTGGCCTTGGTAAGAATGGAAAAGGGATTTCAAACCCTATTCATCTTGTGAGGAGACTAGCTAGAGACGAATTAGGTTTTGATGGGGATTCATCAACATCATCAAGTTGTCTTGATTCCTCTACTTCTCAAATTCAATTTGTTCCAACACTTAAGATCATCGCATCATATTACTCTTCTATTGATGAGTTGCAAGAGCCATCTCCTACATCTAATACTGATACATCTTTGAAGATTGCACAACAAGCATTGTCACCAAATTCAAACTTATCAAAGTTTCCAACATCATCTTGTTGATAAGGTCTAAATTGATTCTCATATTTACAATAAATGGTTGGCTCGATGTTTATGAGTATTCATTACTTGGTCGAGGTTGTGTTCATTCTCAACGCTATCCTACATAGGTTGTTTGATATCCTCTTGGCTATTCAAACTTTGTAAGTTTTAAACCTGTGCAGAGAAACAAAGCATACAGATTATTTTAACAAAAATAAAGATTACACCACAACATTCACACATAATACACATAGATTTACCTTGGAAACCCTTAACTAGGAAAATCAGCAAAGCTTAGAGCCGCACCTCTTATTCTCTCATTATCATTATGAATCACTCACAATACTATATAGGAAATCTGTAGCATCCAATACCCTAATCCGTTAACCCAGTTTAGAAAATAGACCCCAATCCCTTAACCGAGATTAAATTACATATTTTCATAAATTCCCCAAAATTAGTTGAAAACAACCCAAACAATTTGGTGCTCACTATGCCTGTAGATGAAAACGGCCTACTAGCCACTTCCGTGAAGTTGTCGGAGGGATTGTCGAGCACGACACTGATAGGCGCAACCCCTCGTACATATGCAAAGAATATAACACATACGCAACAAACTTGTCTTGGCCAAAATTAGTGTGTTGAGACTAGTGGTTGTTTCTCTCGCCTAATCCCCATTGTCTACTTGAGTATGTGTTTTATTTTTTTTATTTGAGAAATTATGATCACCAAATGTAAACCCATGCCTTCCATTAATCTACTATTGTATTCTCCATTACTATGTTGTAACGTATTTCTTCCATCTTATCAAGTTCATCTTGTATCTTGTGAAACTTGTTATACCCATATTTGGTAAATGCAAATCTTTCAACCCAAGTTTGTATGTACTTATCATTCCATCCTTGAAAATAAAAATAAAAATCCCTCAATCCCATTATGAATGTATGTTCTACCTCATTTATTGCTTGGTTGAAAGGCCCCTTAGCCTACAACTGATCATTTCCTTCCTCATTGGTGAATAAGGTGTCACCCATCTATGATTGCATTGTAGATACCTATTTTGATGTTCTGTCCATCCTAATTTTTTTCCACTCTATGTCTTGCTCCAATATGTTTAGGTCATTGTATTTGGTATGCAAAATATGATGATTGGGATCAAAGTTACTAACAAATTTATATTGCTAAAGTCTTAATTTATGCAATTTATGGTGGAGCTTTGATAATTGAAACAATGGATATTGTATCTCTTGTTTACCCCTTGAAATAGTTTCTGCCAATATAATATGTGCTTTCCCTAGTGTCCATACCTCTATTGCAATTAAGTGAAGGTCCTTGAATTATATGTTATTTCAATGGCTCGTTCATTGCGCTGGCCTTACCTAACACCTCTATAACACACTAGACTCTTTGTCAAAAATCTTCTTTTGTATAGCTTCTTGCTTGATTTGATTAAGGTTATTTTTTGTAACCTTGACAATGCACTCACTCGAATCCCTTCTAAAATTAGATATGTAATTTTTATGTAGTTGAAAATGATTCCTAGTCTATCTCAATTATGGTCTTGATTGTTCTCTCAAGTTCCAATAAAATATGATCCTTTTTTTTTAATTCCTCTTTCATTTCATGATACTTGGGCTCAAACATCCTTTAAGAGGGATAAAAACATTGATGGGACTTTTCGATTGATTGTTTTAGACTTGTTGTAGTTATCTAGTAATTGTTGGTAGCAATTAATAGTGAAGGTTTATATGATGTATTTGTAATTTCCATGGATATTTCAAGAGTACCCCTATTATCATTGAAATATGTGTCTATTCAAATCCAATCACCAAGTTTTATTGTCTTCCCTTCTTGGGTGACCATTGCTTTAGGAGAAATTTCCCCTTTCGGAATTTCTTCATGCATTCAAAGAACTTCCTTATTCTTTCCTAGGAATCAATGTCAAACATCCCTTCATTAAAAAATGGGCAATATTTTGTTGATAGGTTCAATGTTGATTTCCCCTAAACCAAAATTGGCATGTGATTAGTTAATGTATTTTTATGCTTATCCACATTATATCCTTTTCCTTTATCATGTTTCTCATCATCTTATTCTTTGTCAAATGTTTTTTTAGAAGATATCCTATATGTGTCTTCCTCTTTGGTGCCTACTTATCCCAACTAAGTCTAAAGAGTCACTATCTTCATGTGTCTTGTTCGCGGTACTATTCCACCATGACTTGAAACTCATTGATTTCCTCAAGTTTCTTATTTGTTGGATTCTTGTTTGGTTTATGGTTGATTTTTACATGTTATCTCTTTGGAAAAATCTAGTAAAGATTGGTATGTTTTAAAATTTCCTTTTGATTCTTTCTTCTATGATTAGACCACTTGCTACTTTTTCTTAGCATTATACTCCATTTTATATTTATTTTGACCTCTTCCTCTGATATTCTATGGTTCTCTACCTCATCATTATATCTTCGTTCTTATTAAACATACTCCTTGGCCCTAGCTTCACTCTTCTAATTCTGTTTTTTGGCTTGGTGTTTACTTTGATGCTCTTGTGTAGCTTTTACTTTATTATGACGTTCCTTAGTTATTTTTTCTTTGTGGTATTTCTCCCTATGCTCTTGGTAAGAATCATTGCACCTTCTTATTTAATTATCATTGCTTCCTATGTGTGGATTCTACTTTTTCTTTCTATGTAGTGCCACTTTCCTCCTCTTCTTGGCCTCCTTATTAGCCCCTATCTAGAATTCAACTTGTTGCTACTCCTTTTTTTCTTGCTCCACCTCTTGTCACTTTCATTCAAAGTCATTTACACATTCCTTCATTTATATATTTTTCATGTGTTCTAATGCCACTTGTCATTTAGCTCCAACTTCTACTTGTGATCATTCTTGCTCCTTTTCACACAATCATGCATTTGTATAGTGATTATTATATTGTGTTTAGAACATAGAGAATATGTAGATTTCCAACTTCTCTTTCTTTTTTGGTTCTTTTTTCCCATCCTATTCAACTTGGCCCCTATTTGGACAATATTAGATTTGGAAAAGTTCAATTTTCAAGAGAGTCTTAATAGTCGTGATTTAGTCAGCAACTAGGCTATAGCCAATGGACCCACTTTATCCTTATTTGGTATGTTAACTGCTTCTTTGTATCTATGATCTATGTCTCATGCTTCTTACACTCTTGGTGTTCCCTCTACCTCCTCCTCTTACAAGGATTCATTGTCAATTCTTTTTGTCTTTGGGTCTTTCTTGGATTCCATCAATTTTGATAGTTTTCTCTATTTTTTCCCAATTGTTGAACTACCCTTGTTGTCTCCAAGCATTTATCATTCTTCCTCAATTTATTTTCTATGAAGTTCATATCTCTTTTCCACAACTTCTTATTTTATTGTGTGCTTGATTGGTAGGAAGCTTAGGAGGTTCTATATGTTGTATCTTCCCTTACTGGACCCCTCCTTTTGTTTGTTTCCATCCTTTTACCTTAACCATCTCCAACTAGGATTGAAACTCATCTATGAACCACTTGCCATCAGTGGTGATATCTCCATCCCATTCCTGATTGTATTTGTTGCTTGTCATTTCACACATTTTGGGCTATAGAATTCCCATATTCTCCTCTTCTTCATTTGATATATATTATTCCCCCTTGTCAAGATCTGGGTCATCAAACCCCATTTATTTTATTCCATATTATTTTCTAAAAATATTACTTATTCATCATCATTCAAATGCTTCTACTGGAATTTTTCTTCCTTTAACACATCCCTTATCAACCAAAATCCTTTGTTTAACACTACTACATTTGAGGCCATTTTTTGACATGAAATCACCATTACAAAAATTCATTTCACATCATCCCATGAATTTACTAATAGTTTCCAAGCATCACTTATTAAATGCCAAATGTTCGAGTTTATTAACGTTGAGGGAATTCCAACAAAGTGATAATAACCACAACTCCTTTTAGCAATTTAGTGTCCATGTTCATTAGTGATCAACATGAACTCAATGTGAAATCAAAGAAAGAATTCCATCTTACCATTGATTTCCACGCTATTTTTATAATATAGTGGCCTTGGACATCTATTAACCAACATTGCAATGACACATCATGGACGTGTACTAGAAGTGCAATTAATGTGATTTCCACATGGTAGGTTCTATATCAACAAAAGGTTGATGTGTAACATGCCATGTGGCAAGTTCCATGTTAATAAATGTTGATATGGAACCTTCCATGTGGCATATTACTCGTTGACATTTCATTTACATGGGAACTACGATGTAGCAACTTTAGAATTATCTTAGAGACATCGATAATTCAATGTATATCCAATGTTTATTCTAGAACTTTGATGTGTAATTGATGTGTTTTTAAAACATTTGATGTGCATTCAACATATTCCCATACACAAAACATCACAAAACTGATGGCTTGATTTTTTTAACAAAAAAATATTGCAATGAGCACTTGGCACTTGTCGAGAGGTGTATTGCAATATATAGATTTTACTTACCTTAGAAAATTATATAGGTTGTGCTAGCTAATGAAGGAACTATCTTCTACAATGAAAGGTATACAAACATATAATTAATCATGGGTGAATATAACCTATCACCCTCCGTTACACTCTTCTCCTTAATTAAAGTCTTCTCCTTAGAGTTTACTATGTGATCTCAAGTATGAAATGACTTAAAACGTTGATTTCTTATTAAAATATATATAGGTTGCGATAGCTAATGAAGGAACTATCTCTCACAATATCCCCAAACATATAATTAATAATGGGTGAATATTACCTATCACTCTCCATTACACTCTTATCCTTGGGGTTTATTATGTGATCTCGAGGATTAAATTACTTAAAACATTGAACACTAGTGTGATTAACTTTTGACGCAAGGTCGGTCCCCACAAGGACTTCTTACTTAAATATACACACAACACACATGACGCCCACACAAAATTGGTGTAAATAGGAGGCCAGAAGATGGATTCTATTACTTCAATCAAATTACGGTTACAATGCGAAATGCAAAGAAATGTAAATAGCTAACTAGTCGGCCTTAGCCTGATACAATATACAGAAGTAAATGTGTGTTTTTTCTATCCCCTCCTCCTCTCAGTCTTCTGCTGAATGCTAGAACGAATGAGCAATGATTGATGAGCGATCCCCTTTCTGTGCTTACGCACTAGTCTTCTACCCTGCTGCTATGCTTCTCATCCCGATGTCCACTCCAACCCCCGAGACACTCTTCCTCTATCCTCTGAAAACATTAGATCTTGTAGACCTGCCATTGTCAATGTCCTCTGGCCATGCTGCACAACCTCTTCCCGTGGTGACATATGTCCTGATCCCAACCACCTTCTTAACTACTCATAACTTCCTTAGCAACCCCGAATGACTATCAAGTACCCGTCGTCTTCCTTTCACGTCTACGGCTTTGCCAGTACGCCCCTTCCTCCACGATTGGCTTTTGCCTTAACCTGTCAGTGTCACGATTCGACAACATGTCGACCTTCGACCTTCCGCTCTGACCCTGTCGTCTATCGACCTTCGACATGTCGACTCTCGACCTTCTCCTTCTGTCGACACACCTCGAAAAGTTCTGCTCGACTCTTTGGATTCTACAACCAATATCCCTTTCACACTTAAACTTATCGAAATCCCCTTGGGAAACCTTCTGTCCACGAAAGGGATATTGGGAAACTTATCGAAATCTCTCTAGGTAGCTTCCGTCCACTTGAACTCCCTTTTTTGCATGCACTCTGTCAAAGGTGCACATATCCGACTGAATCCCCTGATGAACTTCCTATAGAAACTAGCAAGTCCATGGAAATTCTTTACTCCAATCGCACTTGTCGGTTCCGAGCAATCCAATATTTCCTTCAACTTCTCTGGGTCCATCACTAACCCTTTACTTGAGATTAGAAATCCCAAGTACACCAGTTCTTCCTTCATGAAGAAGCACTTTTGCAGGTTCAACATCAGCTTCTCTTCCTGCAACTTATGCAATACTTGTCAAATGTGCCCCAAGTGTTTTGTCTTGGTTTGACTAAATATCAGGATGTCGTCTAGGTACACTACGAAGAAATTTCCCAAGAATGGATTCAATAACTCATTCATCAACCGCATGAATGTACTAGGTGCATTAGTCAACCCGAATGGCATGACTAACCACTCATACAGCCCTTACTTCGTGTTGAATGTTGTCTTCCATTCATCTCCTTCTCTAACCTGAATATGGTGATAACCACTCTTCAGGTCGATCTTCGTGAAGTACTTCGCTCCACTCTAGTAATCCATCAGGTCATCCATTCTTGGCAATGGAAACCAGTACTTGATCGTGATCTTGTTGATGGCTCTGGAGTCTGTACGCATCCTCCATTCTCCACCCTTCTTCTGCGCTAATACTGCTGGTACCGCACACGGACTCAAACTCTCTCTGATCAATCCTCTATCCAACAACTCTTGGACCTGCCGATTGAGTTCCTGACCCTCTATTGGTGTCATTTTATGTGGTGCCTTGTTTGGAAAAATCGATCTTGGAATCAATTCAATCTGATGGGATATGCTTCTCGTCAGTGCTTCGTCAACTACTATGATCCTAAACTCATCGAGCATCTTTTCGACTTTGACCAGAACTCTTTCCATTGTCGACCTCTCGACACATGGTCCCTTCGGAATGATGGTGAAACATCTCGACTGCTTCTCCTCCTCTACAAGGAATTACTTGGCTGAACACATCAGCACTTGCTTCTCCCAATAGTTGCTCTCGCCCTGCTTGCAGTCATCCTGGTCCTCCTGCTTTGGCTTTAGAGTCCTCCGCGTACCATTTTTCCACATTGTGATTGTGTTGGCTCGACCATCATAGATCATCTTCTGATCATATTGCCATGGTCTTCCTAAAAAAAGATGACATGTGTCCATCGGGATTACGTCGCACAACACACTGTCTTCAAGCTTTCCCACCTTGAAGTTAACACAAGTTAATCAGGAACTGTCTGGTCACCTTCACATGATGTCCTTTATGCAACCAAGATATCTTGTATGGATTTGGGTGTTCCCGACATCTCAAATCCACCTTGTCGATGAACTCTGTCAACACAAGATTCTCTGTACTCCCACCATCAACTATGGTCTTGCAATACCACTCGTCGATCCACACTCTGGTTCTAAAGATAGCCTTCTTGCTATGTCGGCTCCTTCTCATCCCGTCGGTCGTCCTAAACCAACGTGCTCCTGGCCGTCATGGATCGACCTTTTATTTTTCCATCTTCACTGTTGTCGGATGTCGACTCCGCCCTCTCGTCGACTTGCTCATCTCTTCGATGTCTGGGTTTCGAATCCTCTGCAGCATGCAAGTTCTTTGGGAATTCATAAGACTTGTGTCCGACTCCTCGACACTTGTAAAAAACCAGAGCTGGTATGTCAACTTTATTTTATGCATCACCAGTTCGACCATACGCACCTCAACCGCGAGTCTCTTGACCATCTCGTCATTTTTCCTGCGCATTTTCTTTGGTCGTTGTCCCTTTTGCATGTCGATTGTCTTTGATGGATTCTCTTATGGTTCCTCTACTTTGGCCTTTCACGGAAACAGTCTTCGCACCTCGACCAGTCACCCTACCTTTGGTTGATGTGGCTTTCCTCGACACTTTATATTTTGACTTCAGAGCTAATTGGTAGGCTTCCTTGACCGCTCTGAACCTTGACAGGATTAACTCGTCCTGTATGGCATACTTCAATCCATTTACATACCTTGCGACAACTTCTTCGCCTTCGTCGGTTTGTCCCGAACTTATCGACAATCTATGGAAATATTTTGTGTATTCCTTCATGATCATCTCTTTTTTTTTAAAGTTCTACAACTTACGGAACAAGGAAATCACATAGTCACCCAACAAGAACTTCCCTTTTATCTTGGCAACCATCCTGTCCCAATACTTGATCTTCTCCTTTCATTTCTTGACTCTGTAAGCCTGCACATTGTCCCACCACAATGAGGCATGACCCTTCAACCTCAGACATACAGTCTTAAACCGTCTAAGGTCCTCGATCTACTCTATTTCGAAGTATTTCTCCATCTCTTTGAACCAGTCTATCAAGTCTTTTGGATACAGACTTCTTGAGTAGGTACATATGTCTATCTTTTTCCGACCTCTCATCTCCGTCGGAAGCTTGATGAGTTTATCTTCTGGTTCTTCTCCTCCTGCTTCTCGTGATTCCATGGTTAATCATTTTTTCATTGAGAGATCTTGCTACTCATAGTTGAGAGATGTGCCTCAACCCTTGCTTGGGAGATGAGCCCCAAGGTATTTCATACACCAGTCAGTTATTGATCAAATCCAGAGCTATGGAGTATTGATCTACATATCCATATCAGTCCAGCATTGAATATTATCAAGCTTCCAGAGAGTGATCATCAGCTAGAGTACCATTGGAGAGAGTGTTGGAAGTTTTCATCAGAAGGAGGAATTCCAATCAGAGGAGGATATCAGTGCATCCCAGAATGTTCATTGCACCTTCATCTACATCCAAAATCCCTGATATAATCCATATATCAGATCCATTACTGAATATTTACTCCCTGAAGCACCTTCTCATGTTCATTTTCTCCCTACTGTAAGATTTACTATTTTTGGAGGTCAACTGAAGATCTGAATGTTAAAGTACCTTAATTATCTGCTCAAAACTTTTGTTTTCGACTTTCTTTTGTTCCATACATGATATCAAAACCATATATAACTCCAAAACTGATATTTGTAAGCCTTTGGGGTGATTTGGAATAACTAAATAGAAGACTAGCTTTTTGTGCACAAAATAATGACTAGTTTTGCTATTTTGTCCAATAAAATTTATGTACATGTATATTTTTTGATATGATGAATGTATGAGGTTCCTGAGACATTAATTAAGTACCACACACCCTTTCCTGATAATTTGGATCCATCTGAGTCATTTTTGGAGAGTTTGGAAATATACTAGGTGAGCGATAATGCTTAGCGCCATTGATCAATTTTGCTCCCAAATCCATCTATAGCCTCCCAAATCCCTAGAAACACTTACCCAATATCTATTATAGACTTTGATTCCTGACATACCCTCTTTTCACATTCAGTATAAACTCCCAAGTCTAGTATGCATATTCTGGAAGGTGCATAAAGCCTCTTAGTAGACATAAGATTTGTCTGATTGTTGAAAAGTAGATGGCTCCAGTGCTTTGTGCATAGGACTTAGTAATTGGACCTGTTCTACCTTGTTGTTGCACATATTTCCATACAAAAACCAAAAATTAAATTCATTCCAATCATCCTTGAGTTGAGAGCCAGCACCCGGAGCTACCACCTTGCAGGCCATAAAAATTGTTAAAAGTTACTACTAAAATTTTGCTCACAATTTGTGTTTTGAGTTGAGATTCTAGCCTATTCTTGGCTGGTATCTTACATTGTAGGGGAGTTATTGCTATAATTTACTCTATGGAAGTGAAGCATGAAGATGAAAATATTCAAGATGACTTAAAATGTACCTTTTAAAAGAACCATAGAGTCTTCCAAGATATTCCTAAAGGACTACTTCCATCTAGACATCATGAAAATCATGAACTCATTCTCGGAATTACTCCTCCTAATAAAAGTCCTTATATATATATTCATCAACAAAAATGGGAGGTTGAGAAAATGGTACAAGACATGTTGGATGCATGTATTAAACAACCAAGAATGATTTCCTTTTCAACACTAGTAGTAATAGTCATAAGAAGAGGCAATGGTCGAAGAATGTGTCTTGACTCCCATGTATCTAAACAAAATCACCATCAAGGGTAAATTTCCCATTCCAAATATTAATGAGCTATTAGATGAGCTTCATGGACTAGCTCACAAAGTTAGATCTAAAATTAGGATACCATCAAATCAGATTAAATGAAGAATACATTCCCAAAACAACTTTGAGAAGGGAAATATGAGTTCTTAGTGATTCCTTTTGGATTAACTAATACTCCTTATCCTTTTCAAATCATTATGAACAAAAGTTTTCAACCTTAACTTTGAAAATTTGTGTTGGTTTTATTTGATGATATACTTATCTATGGAATATCATGGGAAGAACACATTAAAGATGTGTATCAATTCCTACAAATTCTTGAGACCAATCTATTGAATGCAAAAAGATGCAAATGTACTTTTGGGAAAAAAGAAATAGAGTACTTGGGTTATATTGTTTCAAGAGAAGGGGTAAAGGTGGATCCTCAAAATATTGAAACCATCACAAAATAGCCTATTCCTAAGAACATCAAAAGTATTAGAGGATTTGTTGGGTCTTACAGGGTATTATAGAAAAATTGTTAAGAATTATGCACACATTGTAGGTCCACTCACATCTCTCTTGAAAAAATAATTTGTATGGAATGAAGAAGATATCTTGGCATTCTCACTCCTAAAGGATGTTATGTGTTCGATGATAGTATTAGAAACACTTGGATTTAGTAAAACATTCATAGTCGAATGTGATGCATCTGAATAAGGAATTGGGGCAGTATTTATGTAAGAAGGGAGGCGATTTCATTTTGAAAGTAAAAAATTAAAAAGAAACTCCATGGTGAAATTTACATATGAAATAAGAAATCGAAACCTTTTGCATACAGTAAAAAATGGATACAAAATCTCATTGGGAGACACTTTAAAGTCAATACAGATCATGATAGCCCAAAATATTCTTTGGAACAAAGAGTGCCATTAAAAGAGCAACAAAAATGGGTATTGAAAATGCAAGGGTTTGATTTTGAAATAATCTATGTAAAAGGGAAGGAAAATGTCGTATAAAATGCCATTTCCAAAATTAAATAATCCTCAAATTTATATTCCATGACATCTTCCATTCATGTGTGGTTGGAAGAACCTCTCCATGAATGGAAAGAAGATAATAATATTAGACTGAAAATACAGTGTCTAAAAGAAGGGAATATCTCTATGTGACATTGGGAATGGAAGAGAGATATATTTTGGTACAAGGGTAGAATATTTTTATTCCCTCAATAAAAGTTGAAAGAACAAATATTAAGGGAGTATCATAACTATCTGATGGAAGGGAATTTAAGTTTCCTTAAAAATTATCAATGGATCCAGAAAGATTTTTTGGGGGAGGAATTCAAACATTTGTAAGAGAATGTTGGGCGTGCTAAAGAAATAAAGTTGATATAGCCAAGCTTCCCGGGTTGCTTCAACCTTTACACATACCTAATCAAATATGGGAAAATATATCAATGGACTTTATTACAATTTTACCAATATCACAAGGTAAAGATGCCATTTTGTGGTTGTGGATAGACTCACGAAATATGCATTTGTTTGTGAAATTCAAATTACACATACTGCAAGCCAAGGGGGTGAAGTTTTCAAGAAGAAAATTCATAGAATTCATGGATTCCCTAAAGTAATCATCATTGATAGAGATAAAAAATTCACAAAATATTTTTGGAAAGAGTTGTATGGAATATAATGGGAACAACGTTAGGTATGAGTTTCACATATCACCCACAAACAAATGGACGAACATAAATTGTTAACAAATGTTTAGAAGGTTATCTCCATTGTTTTTATTCAGAAAAATAATCTCAAAGATTCAAGTGGATTCCTTTAGTAGAATGGTGGTATAATACCACTTATCACATATCTACAAAGATTACTCCATTTGAATCTCTTTATGGATATCCAACTCCCACTATTACATCCTTTTTTTAGGATCATTCCAAAGTACATGCATTGGATGTCGATATGGAAAATACTAAAGAAACTTTGCAAATCCTTAAAGAAAACCTTTAGATGTCCATAACAGGATGAAGCAACAAGTAGATAAACAAAGAATTGAAAGACAATTTGAGGAGGGTGGATGGGTATATTTGAGACTACAACCTTATAAGCAATATACTCTCAAACAAAAGAAGAATAAAAATTAGCTCCAAAATTTTATGGACCCTACAATATTATTTGCAATATTGGAAAAGTGAGATATGAGTTAGATTTTCCTTCCTCCCACATTCATAATTTTTTTCATGTATCTTGTTTGAAAAAGGTTTTGGGACATACTATGCAAGCACAAATGGAACTACCAGAATTAGATGAAGAAGGGAAGTTGATTTTGGAACTAGAAAGAATTATTGATAGAAATTCTCTATCTATTCAAAATAGAAACATTAGGGAGTACCTAAACAAGTGGAATAATATGCCACTAGAAGAAGCTACATCAGAAGCTGAGAAATTCTTGAAGAAACACCCACAATTACAAGCTTTGAGTGAATTTTTTTTTGAATAGCATAGCTATCTTAAGGACCTAACCATAATTCATTATTAATATATTCGTCAATGTTAGGTGGCTCAATATTAGGTCACATAATGACCACTTCATCTCCTACTATAATAAAGGACCTTCATTTGTGTAATCATCTCATATTGTCTTGTGTATTTGGTACATTGTATAAGGAGGTTACCCCCTCGAAGAGGATTCTTATTCATCTCTTTTCTTCATTCTTAAGGTGTGGATCACTCTCTCATGGTTATTTTATGATTTTTTAGGTAATGTGGTGCATAACACTCTATTGTTAGTTTTCTTTCTTGTTGTAGAATATTTTATTTCAATTTACAAATTTCATATCTCAGTTTACAACTTCTCATTTTACAACTATAAAGACACCTTCTATTTGTAGCTCTTAATCATATTTTTCTAGATAACTCGTCTTTTTGGAAAAATGGATTTTTTAGTTAGGAAAAAGAGGATTATGGTGGCTATAGAATATCCACACTTCACCTACTAGATAAAATCTCTAACACATTCAATCAAAGTAGGAATAATATTGTTTTTTTTCAAACACAGTAGTTCCATGCTACTATTCGACATGGGTAAGTTTAGGTAACGAAACAATTTTCTGTAACAGTTCATAGTTCTTGAAATTCTCTTGAATTTGTTTTCAAATTTACCTATTTTTGTGTTATCCTTATTCATCATCATCTTGTATTTTTACAAATTGGAAATATCTCATTTATATAGGTATTTGAGTGTTTAAAGTTACAATTTTTTTTTGTAACTAGGGGAATTGGCAACTGGGATGGGGTTGGTACTCGCGTGACACGGGGTCCAGGGGTTCAATCTCGTCTTCTGCCACTAAACCCATAGGTGCACCCACATAGCTCGCAAGCATGGGGCACGGGTAAGATGGGGTGATTTGAACTCGTGACCTCCAATTACAACATTTCTTTCATATCAAGCGAATCGTCGGTTGAGCTACACCTATGTGGGTTTAAAGTTACAATATTTAACATACACTATTTTAAATTATTTGGAAGGGTTTGGTGGTGCAAAATCCTTTCCTTCCCCAGCATATACCAAGTTTCCTATCCTTTTTCCATTGATTATCTTTGCGATTCCACAACCTCTACCACCACCCAATTATGGTTTCCCAACTATCTTCTAATTTTTCAGCCTCTTCCAATGCCCAAGGTCAGCCATCAATTAATTTGAGGGGAGGGTATTAACTATCCTTCATGATACACAAATTGATTTTTATATGCATTCATGTTGAATTGATTAGTCGATGTCAAAGTTTACAATCATTGTAGGCATCAACACTAATGACAGAGCAACATGGTCTATAGAACAAACAAAACATTTAGGTATACAAGGAAGAGCATAATGCATTCTTCAAGGGATTTGAAGTTCACATAGAATCCATACATATTTCAAAAATGTACCACTAATTGAAAGTGAATAAAGAAAAATGGATCAAAATTAAGATTTGGCTATAGGTATGAACTTATGGCATAATATTAAAAAAGGCCAAAGGAGATGCAAGCTTCAATAAAAAGAAACAATATGGAGATCAAGAAGAGATTCATGATGTTAAGTTTTCAATTGTTCATCACTTTTTAAGTGTATGTGTTTTAATCATTATTAAAAGGTTTCAAACCTTAAATATACAAATAAATAATAAAAAAATTATGTTCTAGGTCTATAGAGAAGAAAATTAAAACGAGTTGAAATATTCTACGGGAGAAATCACAAAATGCTATCTTATAATATAAAGATTACATCCATGGAAGCACCAAATTCTGAAGTTCTCCAGCACCAAATGGAAGGAGGCACTGACCCCCTGGTTTTATAGGCACCAACCTAAAAAAAGCACCAACTCCCCGACTTACTAGTGCCAACTAGAAGGAGGCACCAACCCCCTACTCCTTGCCCCATCCTGTAGCCCTGATATAAAAGAAAAAGATATTAATTTATTGTTCTTCTAATCTGTGCACTCTTTGTCATGTTGGACAAAGAATGTGTACCTTCTATAACCTTGAGATATTAACTGCCATTTTCATGTTGTCTGCACCTTCTGTAACCTTGAGATCTTGCAATCAGTGTTTTGTATCACGGGCTTCACTTGGACACATCAACAAGATACACTTGACTTCATACTTCACAAACTATGTACTATTTCATCATCTTATGCATTCTGCGCTTAGGTTCAGTATGTCGTTCTGTTTCTATGCATCTGCAACTTCAACTAATACTGTGCCATTAGAGCAAATTTGGGGTCTAAAATGGGCCTTATAAGAAAATGATCCATCTCATAAGAAAACAAGCCATTGAATTCAAGAACCAATAGAATTTCAAGAAAAGTGTCAACCATAATGGTTGAGTTGACATATTTGACATTAAAAAACTACTTTTGTAATTCGTATTTTCAACATATCTCCCTGTCATTTTACTCAAATTTCGAGTGGGAGCACTCGTTGGATGCGGAATTAAATTACTCATCCAACGAGTACCCACACTACATACTTATGAGGGACCCCACCCCATGAAAAATGATAAATACATATAAAAAAATGTGTTACTTTTGAAAGTAACATGTTTTTATGCATTTCTCATTTTTCATGGGGTGGGGTCCCTCAGAAGTATGCAGTGTGGGTACTCACTGGATTCGTAATTTAATTTCTCATCCAACAAGTTCTCTCACTCTAAATTTGAGTAAAATGACAGGGAGATATGTTGAAAAAAAAAAAAACCTCCAAAATTCATAAATATTATTTTATTATTTTCCTCAAGAGGCCCATTTAAGACCTCAAATTTGCTCTAATGATCTTCTGATGAACTATTGTTCTGACTTTGTGCATTAGTATCAAGTTAGTCTACGCACCTTCTGAGATATGTTCATTATGTCTTGGTGCAACTGTCTCTAGATAACCTACGGCATTTTGTGCATTATCTATGATATGGATTTTCTGTTCTTTGCACTCGTCTCAGATCATCCTTTTCATAATGTGCATATTTTACAAATCAGACACAATACTTTACTTCGCTCACCTTGAGCTATACTTCAATTCTATCTTTGCGCCCATGCTTTAGATCATATGTGGTTTTTTGTGTATTGTCTGTGATACTGTTATTCTGGTCTCACGCACTTGTGCATCCTCTGTATATCTTCATCTTTGTCTTCGCGCAACTGTCATAGATAAACTACATCACTCTGTGCACCTTCAACAATTATGTTCTTTTGTTTGTGCACACTCAGCTCTATGCTAGATCATTGTTTTTCTGCTTCCACAAGCCTTGATGCCCCAAAATAAAAATCTTGCTAAATATGTATCTTCCAGTCTTTAGCACACAAGCTTACCTCAATTCTCCAACTTGGATTCTTATTTCTACTTGTTATGCGCGGATGGTGATGTCCACAAGTTGGTTGTGGCTTCCCTTCTTCCTTTCTTCATCATTTTTCTTCTACCACTTATCATGTTTTGCGCTGCTGAGGTGTCATCTCTTGTGATTCTTGTGCATACTTGGTCCTTAGCTTAGTGGGACTTGCGCCCTTGTGGTGTGGTATTGTGCCCTTGATGTACCATCGCTTGTGGGACTTTTGCAATTGAATTCCAACCATTACTTTCTTCTTGGTACTTTTGTGCGCTTCAAAAACTTGCATACTTCTTCTGATTGGCGTATCTTGTGCACTTCCAAGGCTTGCATAATTGTTTTACCACTTCTTGTCTCCAATCCATTTGTGCACTCCTGAAAACTTGTCCAACCATTTCCTTGGCATTTCCTTGAAGTAACATGGCTAGATGGACATGGGACTTGTGCCTATACTAAATGTATTCCTTATGTACTTCTTCAAACTCAATATGCTTGATGTACTTATGGATATACTTCATATGTACTTCTTCAAACTAGCACAAGAATACTAAATCCTCTTTGACATTAGTTGAAATCAATGACAACCAAAGTTCAACAATCTCCCTCTTTGGCATTGATGTCAACACATAATGAAGCTATTCATAATCATCTCATGGAGTTGTGTGTTTCATCTGTGTTTTGGTTGCAGGACTCCCCCTATGTGTACTCTGCATGTTTTCTTTCCATTTTGAGACTTTGCTCATCTACGCATCATGATGTCAATGATTGTGTCTTTTACTTCAGTTTAGATCGCATGCCTCATGATATTTCTCAACTTATTTTCATCACTGTTTTGATCGCATGCTTCATAATCATTCTCCCCCTTTGACATCAATGGAAAAGAGGTGTTATTAATGCTCAATTATAGGTTCTCCTTTCTTTTGTTTTGCGCTAGCCTTTGAGGATCTACTTGCTGGGACTACTCTCCATGTCTTCATGCCCCATTATTTTGTTGGGGTCTCTGTGCAGATTTTAGTTGCATTGCAATCTGTAGCTGACTCTCCTTGTACAGTTGCTATCTTCTTTCTATCTTGATCTTCGGCTCCTTTCATATCAACCATCAATACTTCACCGTTCCGTGTGTAATCTTTCATGTTGTGTTTACTGCACAGTGCAAAATCCATCTGTCATTTATGTCCTCTTGTTGAGGTTCTCATCATGTTGTGGATCGTGGAGCACACCTAGTTTCTCCCTGAGGTATTCAAACGTGTTTCGTGGGAGCAGCTTTGTAAATATATCTGCAATATGTTCTTTGGTGTCTACATATCATAGTTTGACAATGTTTTCAGTGAAATTCTCTCTTACAAAGTGATACTTGATGGGAATATGTTTGGTTTTACAGTGCATAACAGGATTTTTTAAGATGCTAAATTCACTTGTATTGTCCATATAATTTGTATGGGTTGATCAACCCATACAAATTCTATGCGACAACCCATATAGAATTTTCAGATATTTGAAAGGGATCATAGAAAAGCCATCAATGAACGTAAGGACATATTTATTCAAGGAAAAATTGGGGAATGGACTTGATATATCACTATGAATAAGCTCAAGTGGTGCACAAGTTCGCTTAGATATAGCTCTCTCATACTTATGCTCATGGTGTTTTCCTAGGATGCAACCTTGACAGATTCCTTTGGAAAATTTGATGTTGGGAAGCCCTATGACCATATTCTTCTCATGCAAATTTTGAAGGTACTTGTAGTTAATGTTTCCAAATATCTCATGCCACATTTTTCTTGCTTCATTGGCATGAGCGAGGAGATAAGAGGGTGATGAGAAAGGCACAAAGTGAGAAAAATTGTAGACTTTTGAGCTATGATCTGTAGTACCTATGGAAACGACTCTACCTGTGGAAATTTCATAAATTTCCACATCATTCGGGGTGAAGATGAAATTATTAGGAGACCCAATATGAGTCATCTGATAAACTGACAATATATTGGCAGCAAGACCTGGGACAAACAAACATTAGTAAAAGAACCATGGTCAAGATATATTTTACCCTTCCCTATGGATGCAGTTTTAGAGTCATCTCCCAACACAATTGTTGGACCACTAGAAGAATCAAGAGAGGAAACTTAGACTCCCTTTTGGACACCATATGTCTGGATGCGCAAGAATCAATGATAAAAGAGGAATATTTTGATGTGTTGTCCATCAAAGCATGAAATCTCTCTTTGTCTTCTGAATTTGAAACTCCTTCCTTCCTCCTTGCGCCATCTGAAAGAGGGATTTTGTTCTTCTCAATAAGTTGATCCATCATGTTAATGGTATTCTTCATCATAAGAACTCTCAGGATGAAAGCCCCTCTTGCAGTATGCACACTTGGACTTTTTTTTTTCTATGGATTCTTCTTGGAGCTTGAGGACTCCTCTTGTTCTTTTTTTTTGTCTTTCTTCTGATCTGGTGGATTTTTGGGATTAGTTTCTTCTTGCTTTTTGAATTATTTGAATCTCCAGCAACCAAAGCATGATCTATTGATGGCTTTATGTTACCCATCAATACCAACTTGTCTTTCTCCTGAGTGAGTGATTCCATGAATTCTGCTAGAGAGGGCATCTTCCAGTTTCGAATTGTGAGCTTGGTGGCATGGAAGGTCAAAACAAAGACTGAGTAATCAAGGCCCAAATTTGAAAGAATGGCCAAGATCAATTGCTTATTTTTATTATCAATCCCACACTACTTCAATTGACGAATAAGAGCCTTAAACTTGGATAAGTACTCTTGGAGGGTCTTGAAATTGCTTGGAATTAGAGAAATTAATTCATTCTCTAGTTGGTGGCCTCACAATTCATTTGTATTTCCAAATAAATCTTGGAGTTTGACCCAAACTTCATTAGGAGTGGTAAGACCATGTAGATGAAAAATAAGGTCTGTAGTGGTACTGAGACACAAGAGACCATAAGCCTCATCTCTTCTGTTATGCCAGTTGGCCTTCTCTATGACTGCAATAGGCTCAATTTGAGTAGCCAAATTCACTCTGTAGAGACCTTTGCTCCTCAACAGAATCTCCATCTGCACCTTCCAATCAGAATAGTTGAATGGAGTCAAGATGAATGATTGAGACTGCTCCATGGCTTCACGGATTGCACCCTTGTGATATTTGGTTGATCTTGCACAAAATGAAAAACCAAAAATAGGAGAATATTGCTACTAAAGGTTCTCTGATACCACGTGAAAATAAATTCATAGGCTGATCTTGCAAAGCAAACAATTACTCTCCCAAAATTGTCATGCAAAAACTAGCATAGATCACTATAAATAGGAATAGAATTGATGCACACAATAAAAGTTAATTGTATAAGAGTACATCAGAAAAACTTAGGAAATGTAATGGTTGTCCAAATATATAATTACATCAGAGATTTGAAATCCAAAGAAGGCATTTGAAATCCTCACAAAAGAAGGCTTACTAAAATTTCAAAAAACCACCCTAGGTGACAAAATATCTTTCCAAATAAATCTAAAGGATCACAATTCACGAATTGGAAAAAACAGTATTGGAAGCTCATGAGTGAATAAAAAGGGAAAATATCATGGATTTTGGAGAGAAAATCATGGAGTATGTGTTGGCCTAATAATAGATAGCTTGCCAAGTCAACTAGCTTTATCCTTATCCACTAAAAAGTAAAAAAAGCAAGGAGAAACAGTCTAAGGTAGGAAATCACTCTTATTGTTCCTAGACAATCTTAAAAGAAGACAAAATATTATCTAGAATCTTTCCAAATGTGCCCCTATGGATAATGATGGAAAGTGGTGTCCTAAGAAGGAAAATTGAGTCCAACTACCTAGTTAACACCTAGGAAATTAAAAACAAATGACTAATGTAATATATCCTAAGTATGTAGTGGGTTTTTAAAGTTCTAACACCTAATATACCCTACCATCAACATACAAAATATAGGCATTCAGTCACCAAGTGTTGAAATTGAAATCATATGTATGAAATAAATGACATTAACAACATAAATGTAAGTTAATCTAATAAACATGAAATAAATTTATTGTAAAACATAAATGAAATCTAATTTACTCCTAAAATCATAAATAAATAAAAACTATGTAAAATAAAATGCTGAAATAAAATGTCCTATAGAAAACTGCCTACCGAATGTAGAACTTCTACAGTCTATTGCAAAAATTATACAGTCATTGTAATCCAAATTTAAAAATTATGAAATGAAATGCACAACTGAAAGGAAAGTTATGAAAGGGTCTAGATTTCTTCCCTCGAGTGTTCCCAACCCAAAGGAGCTCCTGGAACCCTTTCTAAACTAACTAATTCAAAGATAAATCAAAACTAGTTTTTTCATTAAGAATCTGCCATTAAAAACAGGGCAACAAGCTACCTCTTACAAATTCTCCTTGACCAGCAAGGGATGAATGGAAAAATATTTGAGAGAAGAATAATAGTTGAGGATTCCTCCATGCTATCAAATTTACTATCATTTACACAAAAATAAATCAAAACTGCCCATGCAATCAGCTCCTTGATTTGTGGAAGCTATCCCAGTTAACTAGAAATATGCATGCAAGTTGGTTGGATTGATTCTCTCTTTAGGAATTTGAACTTGACCTTGTAATTTCAACTTTGGAAAATCATTTATTCCTTATTTATGTGGTGGCATATCATGAGAATAATCGGCACTTGAGAAAACTGTCCATGCAATCATCTCTTTGATTTAAGGAAATTGTGCTAGTTAACTAGAAATTTGCATGTTGATTTTGTGAGATTGATTCACCCTCTTAGGAATTCGACTTGGAATCAATGATTTCATATTTGTATGAGCTTGAGTCCTTCTTTATGTTCTAGATATCATGAGAATCACGAGGGGACATAATCCCTTAAATTACTCTATTAATCTCTAGTTTAACTAGTGAACTGCTTGCAGATGATTAAGCTAATTTTGGTGACTTGATGTCCTTCAGTTGGCTTGATATAACTCCACCTACAACTCCACCACAACTCAAGAAATATTTTGTAAAATATTAGCCAAGAAATCAAAGGAATAAGCGAATTAAGTAAACAACACTAATCAAATGTCAAAATATTCATTTAACAATCACGCATAGGATTTAATGGAGATTATTCATGCATTTGCCATGAATAACACAAATTAATACCTTTTATTCCTTAGGTATATCCAATATGGTCCAAATAATGTTTCATATATAGGGCCCATCATACCCCCCAACTTTAAGGCTTTGCATGTCCTCGTGCAATAAAATTGATCTTCCAAAAGTTTGTCTCTTGCTTCCATTTCTCCCTCGCATGCAGGGCCTTAATCATCTAGAAAAATTTGAAACATGCTTCTAAAGTTGATGTGATGAAGACTTCTGAGAGTTTGATTGTAAACTTGGTGTGATCCTTTGATCCTCTTAGTTGCATAATTCAATGTAGAAATTCTGGAAATGTCTATTTCTGCCCTACTGAATGTAGATTTCCTATAGGTGTTTTCAAGATTCTCCTATAACATTGTTATTTCCTTTTCATGATAGGTACATGAGTATACAAATTTCCATTAAATGTGCATTAGTTATAAAACCCAATTTTTTTATGAGATACCAGCTTGAGAACCTTAATCATTGTCTACATGGGGAAAGCATATAAGAAAAAGTAACTCAAAACATTCAAATTCACTTGGAGAGGGATGTGGTATTGATATTGGGTTCCCATATACACTTTTTATTCTCTTGAAATGTTTATTTTCCCATCCTTAGATCTGTAGCATGACTTTCTTGTAGAAATATGTTTTTCCGTAGGCATGCACATTGCAGTTCATGTAGTACTCTATTTTGATGGGCAAGGCAAGCCTATTGAGAGAAGAAATAGAATATTGTGGTAGATATGATGATGTAGGTGCATGGGGTAATGGAAGCTCATCTGGAATAATTATTTATTTATAATTGTCAAGTCCATGATTGAGTCTCAATCTTCAAACTGGGTGGATTTTCCAAGGCTCCCCTCCAACTCCCAGAATTTTTCTTTCAAATTTTAATGTTTTCTTCAAGCTTATGATGCTCCTCTATTTCATCTTGATAAAAAGGACTCAATATTATTCCACATAATCCTAATATGCAAAGGTGCCAATTCATACTAACAAGTGAAGGGTAATTTTTACTGGCAAAAGACCACCATAACTCCTTTAAGCTCCACTAACTCACTGTAGATAATTTGTTATCTCTTTATTTCATCTCAAATCCTCCTTGTAGCTAGGGTTTTACCCTTAGCTTGTGCAAATGAGCACCTACTAAGGAGAATGGACTCCTTAGTAGCAGTTCAGTAAATGTAAATAACTAAGCTAAAACAGAAATAAAAACTACTTTAGACATTGTGCATAAAACATAAACAAAAGATATAAAGAATGGCTTTTTGTATTGATATTACCTTCAATGTGAAGGTTTGATGAAGCCCTTTGCAGTGTCCAAGAGGATGCTCCAAGCTTCAATATGCTCCTTCTCCTTCTCCAATGGTGGGAATGGGCCAAAAGTGGCTCTCAAGGTGAAAGTAGTTCAATGGTGAACTAGGGTTTCGAGAGAGATTTTGGCAGAGTAAGGGTGCTTGTGATTGTGGATATGGAATAAGGGATCTCCATCACGTATTTATAGTTTTTTGGTGGTGGAGTGCTGACCCATGGTTTTAGGAAACACATAGTTTTGGGCAGCTGTATAGGGTTTTTTTCTCCTTTTCCTCATTATTTTATATTTTTTATTCCCTTTTTAGGGGATTTTTGCTATTTTTGGAGGAAAAGGTGGTTTTTTAGCCTTTTTTAGGCTATTTTGAGGGTTTTGTGGCCTTTTGGAGGCATTTTAGGCCTTTTGGAGGCTTTTTAGTGGGGTTTTTTGGGTTTTTAAGGGAAATATGGTAGGAAAATGGACAAATGAGCCATATAATGTGGTAGATGAGGTAGTGAACACTTTTTGGGTGTTAACAGATTGCCCCCTGATGTGCGAGGTCAGGAGCTCATCGTATGGCCGATGGACATCATAAGTCATGAATGGTTTTCCTGGGATATGGAGAGAAGAGAAGAAACAAACTGAAGCCCGGAACAACGATCCCGAACAACTGCAAGAACTAAAAGTACATAACCTCAATAATGGATGAGGAATCATCTGATCATATGGACGAGGCGGGCATACCCATGCTCGTATCAGGATATAACATAACAATAACAATGGGGTCCAAAAAATGGGGACCTGACATATACATGACCTCAAAAAACTGAATGAGGAATAATCTCAATATATGGACGAGGCGGGCATACCCATGCTCGTATCAAGATATATAAACATAACTGTGAGGCCCGACAAGGGGGACCTGTAAGATACATGACCACTGTGTACATCATAAGAGTCCAGAGGGGACACAAAGCTGGGACATACTGCTGAGCGGATCATGTGTGAACTGCAGAACTGGTGCACTGGAACAATCAACAGTGCTACTAAGTGTGGTACCAAAGGGGCTGATGAGCTGCTGGATCAGAGTGACAAGGGGTACACTCACAATGGTACACGGAACTGGAACGGATCTGGAACTAAAACTGGGTACTCAAGGAAGCATGTAACTGGATGGCTTCCGAATACAAACGCCAACGCAGCCCGGACATCCACGGGAACATATAACTGGCCGTTCCGAAGTGACTCACCAATGTCCTAGAGTCGGGGGAAATCCGGGGTCTTCGACAAAAAACTGATGGGATATAATCCTACGCGATCCTCAACGATGCGATCAAGGTGTTGAAGTCGAGCATGTGAGGAACAACCACTTGGAAAGGCAATGATGACTCCTCTCAGAATGATCCGTAGGCACTTACCACAGATGGTGATAAGTCCAAGGCGTAGGGACCTCTGGGCCTATCCTCTGGAATAGAGGGTCTGTCGTCGACAGAGGGAGACCTGCAACTATCAAGGCAATGGTGTTTCCTTGACAGGAGCGCGAGGTACAAAACCGAAATATGATAGTACTGATGGCAGGACTGACAAACTGTGGGGGGACAACTGGGCAAGTAGAGTGGGTGGACTCAAAATTCCTTTGTTCAGAGTATGATAATGGGGAGGATCTGGCAGCATATGAAACTGACTGAGGGGAAAGGGGTCATAGCTGTATTGGACCTGGGAAGGTTACTGGGCCGAGGGAGACTCAAGCTGGTATAAAATGGCAGGAGACTGCAGAATACTCTGAACAAAGGCGACCTGATTGGGGGTGCTGCCGAGATGATCGATCATAGTGCCAGGAGGCACGGGAGGGTACTTCTTCATGGGTTAAGGAACTAGAAGAAGTTTATGTAAAATGATACTGTCGTGTGGATTTTACGAGCCCAGGACAGTTCATGCTCGTGGTTGCTTTCAATTTTAAGGAGTCTGAAAGCGATAAGAAGACTCTGAAATGATGGAATGGTACTGTCGTGTGGATTTTACGAGCCCAGGACAGTTCATGCTCGTGGTTGCTTTCAATTTTAGAGAGTTTGAAAGCAAGTAAGAAGACTCCAGGGGGTTGCTTTTTCGTAGATTTAGTCTCCAAGGCCCAAAGAAGCATAAAAGGATGCAATGAAGAACTCTTCTAGCCGGTGTGACTAGAGTATTCCTTTTTCGTAATTAGTCTACCAGGTCCGGAAAAGGGTTAAACTTATACCAGATAGACGCCCTTTCAGGTACTTTAACGAGCATGAAAGGAAGCAAGATTGCTCGGCGATCTTTTCATTCTTTTAGGAGTCAGAAAAGAGCTTAACGGAAACTCCCTAAGTGCCTTTTTCGTAAAGGACTTGTCCGGCCCGAAAAAGGGATAAAATTATACCGAACAAAAGGAATGGCCAGGCAAGGAGGAAGTGTTCAATCAAGGATCAATAATGGTGACCAAGAACGAGGGTAGGGGGGAACACCGGTGGGCCTCCTTGCGGGGTAGATGAAATGGTGGCGAAATAACGATACATTTGCAGTATGACAGGAGTGAATGGCTCATGTACAAAAGTGGAACAATCCAATAGCGGCCGATGTGGCACGCGAACCGAGGCAGCAAGGTGTCGGAACACAATGTTGAAATTGTACCAAGTGAGAGCGAGAAATGATCTCAAGCATCATCACGAGCTCGGAAAAATGAACCCGGCGATATAAAGGATGTCAAAAACGGGTAATGGCTGATGTGGCACGCAAACCGAGGTGACGGGGGCATTTTGGAAAAATGCCCGAACAATTGGGAGGTGAGAGCGAGAAATGATCTCAAGCATCATCACCAGCTCGGGAAAATGAATCCGATGATATAAAACATGTGAAAAACGGAGAACGGCCGATGTGGCATGCAAACCGAGGCGACTAGTGGTGTCTAAAAAATGGGCAAAAAATGACGGGGTAAAAATAATGCAACGAGGTGACCATCATGATGGTCTCGTCGTGCTGATTCCAGTGGTGGAAATGGTTTGTAAAACGGACAAAAACAAAACGAAAGTACTGTACAACGCAGACCAATGAGGCCGCGGGTTCCGTTTATGGGTAAAAATGCTTGAGATACAACCCATTACGAGGGTTGCGCAAAGGACGGCCTTCGGAGTCAGCTAAGATGTATGCCCCCTTGCCGAGGTAGGTCTGCACGACGTAAGGGCCATGCCACATAGATTCAAACTTCCCTTTACCGGTTTTGTCATGGGCTTGGTCATAGGCGAGGACGAGGTCCCCTTCGTGGAAAGTTCGAGGGTGAACATGTTTATCATAACCGGCTTTGGAGCGGTTTTTGGCAGCTTCGATGTTCTGGAGAGTGGCCTGACGGTCTTCATCGGCTTGTTCGAGTTGTAGCAAACGCTGCTCGATGGGGGAGGTGTCAGGGAGAAGCTCAACGGTGATCTGTAAGGCAGGAATCTGACACTCAATGGGGAGGACAGACTCTACACCGTGAACTAGATGAAATGGTGTAAAACCAGTGGCGGTCTTAGTGGATGTGCGGTAAGCCCACAAGGCAGGGAACAACATGTGGTGCCAATTGGACTTATGCTTGTCAACCGTTCGTTGGAGGATGGTTTTAAGGATTTTATTGATGGCCTCTACTTGGTCGTTCCCTTGGGGGTAGTAAGCAGAGGAAAATTGGTGTTCATATTTAAGGAGGGTGGATAACTCACGCCAGACGACATCTTCAAAGTGCGAACCATGGTCAGAGACTAACTGCTGAGGAACCCCGAATCGAGCGATGACATGGTTGAAAAAGAAGCGGGCAGCAGTGTCGGCGGTACAATTGAAGGTAGGCATGGCTTCCGCCCATTTGGTGAAGTAATCAACAGCGACGATAATATATTTGTGGCTGTTGGCCGACTGGGGTCGACATTCCATGAAGTCTATGGCCCACTTACAAAAGGGACCAACGGTGACGACTGGGTGTAACGGAGCAGGAGGTGTCCGGGCCTTGGGGGCAAAAAGTTGGCAGTTATGGCAGTGTTTGACCGCAGTGATGCAGTCGGTAAAAAGTGTGGGCCAGAAGTATCCGGCGCGGACGACCTTTTGGGCAGTGGCCATCCCTGAGAAATGGCCTCCGCAGGCACCGCTATGACAATCATTAAGGATGCGTTCAGCTTCCTCGTGTGTAAGGCAACGACGAAGAATTGTGTCAACTCCGCGCCGGTAAAGGACATCGCCTAAGAGGAGATATCGAGAGGCCTGGTGACGGATGCGACGGTGTCCATTACGGGTAACTTTGGGTCTGAACTTCTGCGTGCGCAGGTATAACAAGATATCACTGTACCATGGGTCATCGGACGAGATAGTGAACAGGTGATTGTCGGGTAACTCATCGGAGATTGGTTTGGCCGAGAGAAGGGAAGGGAGGTCAGTAATGAGCTGGGCAAGCGCGAGGGCTTTAGTGCTCTTAGGTGTTTTGAAGGTAAGGTCATATTCTTGGAGGATAATGACCCATTTAGCAACACGACCTTGCAGGAGCCGCCGGTTTAAAAGATATACCATGGGGTTAGAGTCGGCGACGACGGTGGTATGACTCATCAAGATGTAGTGTCGCAATTTTTGGACGGAAAATACCACTGCTAAGGCAAGTCTTTCCTCATATGGGTAACGGAGGGGTGGACCAGACAAGGTCTGGCTGACGTAGTAAATGACGTGTTCCTGGTGAGAAGCGTCTTCTTGAAGCAGTTTTGTACTGGTCTTCCTTACGGATCTGAATCTGGTTGTATCCGGAAAAACCATCCATGAAGGAGAGGACTTCATGCCCCGCACACGCATCGATGAGCTGGTCAATAAATGGTGTGGGGAAATTGTCTTTTGGACAAGCGCGGTTTAAATCACGGAATTCAGTGCATACTCGAATGGTGCCTTGCTTTTTGTTAACGGGAACGGGATTTGAAACCCAAGTGGTATAGGCAATAGGATAAATGAACCCTGCCTTGCGTAGCTTCTCAATCTCGGCTTTAACAGCTGGGAGCTTTGAGGGATGAATGGGTCGCTGCTTCTGACGAACGGGGGTACATCAGGCCATGTGTCAATGTGGTGCTCTATAATTGCGGGGTCAAGACCAGGCATTTCGGTATAGGACCAGGCAAAGACATCACGGAATTCTCTGAAAAGGTTTATGTAGTCCTCAATCTCTTGTTTACTGCAGAATGCTCCTAAAGTGATGAGTTCAGGGGCACGTCCTGGGGCAGCGATATCAACTTGGATGACAGGTGATATGTTGGCCATGTTACCCTCCTCGAAGGCATCAGGAGCAGGGATAGGGTCCTTGAACCAGTCGAACTTGGTGGGGAGGAAGTATTTAGACTCAACTGTGAATTGGTTAGCTGTGCTAGAGGAGGATTCTTCTGGGATGAAATAGGAACGATGGTGCATATCGTCCCAGGGATAATCCGGGGCAGTCAGGGCCTCAAGAACTTCCTCATCGGTATGGAAAGTTTGCGTCGTCAAATCGGTTGACGAGGGAATGGTAGTGGAAGAGATCATGTAAATGGTGTTAATCTCTCCAGAAGGTGAAGAGTCTGGGGGGTAGATCTCCTCAATGGTAGGTGGTGCCGTCTCAAGATCCACATTGTTCATCTCATAGAGAGCTGCTCTGTAATCCGGGAGATCGGGACAATGATGTGAATAATGCCCGTAAATACCGCATATGGCGCAGGAGTGGTTGGTACGTAGGGACTTATCTTTAGGCTTGGGAGTGGGGTTGAGTTCGACAGTTGGGATGTTAGGGTCATCGTCGAGCATCTGCATGTGCTTCTGTAATGCTGGTAACTATGGGCATTGGTGAGTGGCATGGCCTAACTCATCGCACAGCGAGCATTTGGGAGGAGCACGAAATACTGGAGGGTTTTTTACTGTCTTTGGAGGTGGTACAACAGTGTAAGGTTGTGGACCTCTGCCCCCAGTGGGTTGGGGAGGAGGAGGGGGCGTCGTGGAGGACGAAGGGGTAGAGACACCGGGAGGTGGCTGAGTGGTAGTAGCCATGGGTTGTACCCGTTGGAGGACGACATCTGGTGTCGGCGGGCGAACGGGAGGCGAAAGATACCATACAGGTAATCCCAAGGTTAACCCAGGGAGGCTAAGGGTAGCCATGACCGGGGCGCTTACTACTCCCGATGGAGGGACTAGGAAGGGGATCGTATGGATCTGTGTAACACCAATGTGGCTAGGTACCAATGGTGGTTTAGGCAACAAGGGTGGTTGAGTATTAGGTGGTAGGTTGTCATGGGACAAGGTACATAAGTCAGACATTTCGGGCGTAGATGACGGCGGAGGAATGGATTGAAAGGTGGAGGTCATCGGCGCATCTGAGTAGACTCCAGGCCCCGAAGAGGAAACAAACGAAGTGGTGGCAGGAGAAACAGGTTGTTCAACCATGGGGAGAACGTTTTCAGGTGCCACGGGAGCACTGGGATCATAGTATGTGAGCTGGTCAATTTTAACCACGCGTCCCTCATGGGGGAACATCATGGTGCGAAAGACGGAAGAGGCAACCGCCCGCATGGCATACATGTAGCTGCGGCCAAGTAAAAGGTTGTAATCCAATTGGGCATTGATTACCTCTATGTCAATAAGGACTGTTTTACCACCTAACTGGACGGTAACGTTGGGTAGGAGGCCTTGGGGCTGGGCTGAACGACCGTCGTAGGTGCGTAACGCAGTGGTGGACTGCTGGAGAGGAGGGGATCCTAGCTTCTGCCATACGAATGTAGACATAACGCATGTGGAGGCACCCTCATCGATGATGCACCGGTGGATGACAAGATTCCTAACGGAGACAGTAACTTGGAATGCTAAGCTGGAAGGTAGGCGTGGTTCAGACTGGTCTAAATCAAATGCCATCAAATGCGAATCATTTGGGTCAATCCCCCCAATGGCAGAAAGTAAAGTCTTGCAATGAGAAGGGCAGTTCTTCAAGACCTCTAACGTAGACATGGCTGCGGGAGATTGGGCTAGGTCGTCTACAATGCTGTAGTTTGACGCAGCGCGCGCATTAGGGTTATTGTTGATTCGGCGAAGTGGGAAACGAGATGCTTTGGAAGCACCGTCGACCGGCGGGGGAGGGATGCGTAACGCCTGATCAGTGGGATGGGCGTTAGTGGGTTTATCCATGGGAGGGGCTTCAGAGGTGGAGCTGTATTGGTTCCGACGGGTCTGGAGGTTGACGTCAGCAGATGACATCATCAGTAAGTGGTGGGTACCGGAGTCAAACATGGGTTGATCAGGAGCAGCGTACGTGATTTGCTGTTGTTGGGGCGCGTTGGCTTGAGGGGGAGCCAACGGCTGAGTGTTCACGACGCCTTGGGTTGGTAAGGGGTTTTGCAGCACCAAAGGGGGTTGTTGAGGTTGGGGGGGGTTGGGCGGTGATTGGGGAGCCGCATGCCCTTGGCGATGGGCCTCGTCAACCCAGAGTTGCCGAGCTCGCTCTAAGTGTGGGCAAGCATGTGTGTAATGGCCATAGACCCCGCAAATAGAACAAGGATGGTTTGTTCGCAAATTGGGGTTTTTAGCCTGCTTGGGTGGGCGATCAGGGTTTTGATTAGCGGGGGCCGCGTTGTTGTTGTCGGGGGGATTAGCCGGTTGACCAGTTTGGTCTGCAGGTTGGTTGTTACCACGATTACGGCCCTTGCCGCGGTTCTGTTGGCCCTGGTTGCGTTGGTTGTTCTGGTTTTGCTGCGGGTTTTGTTGGGCGTAAACTTGCCCTTGGGCAGCAGGTAGATTTTGAGGTTGCGCAGGTGCTGGAGCAGGCTGCGGTGGATGATATGCAGGTTGAGGCTGAGCAGGTGCAGCAACTTGAGGGGGTTGCTGATAGGACTGCGGAGCAGGTTGTGGATGTGCCGCAGGGGCTGCCTGTGGCGAATAATAAGCGGGTGGGGCTTGTGAAGGCGTAGGTGCTGAGGCAGCCTGCTGATGGTAGTAAGGCTGAGGGGCGACTGGAGGAGCATAAGCAGGAGTCGCATACCCGAAGCACTGAGGTGGACATGAGGGTCCATGGGAATGGTGATGTGTCATAGGAGCATACGAGTTGGTTGCTCCAGACTGTGAAGTAGCCCGCGACAGGTCGGGGCCAGGGGTAGGACGTGCTATAGAAAATGGTTGGGGATGCGAAAAAACACGGCCAATGATACCATCTGCAGCGTGGGATGCCCCCGGCGCATCATGCTGGGAGGACTCGCCGCGAGGGGCATCAGGTATAATGGTATAAAGGTAACCCGATTGGGCGTAAATGAGGTCGAACTGTTGCGCCTTAAGGATGGCCTCTTCTTCAGACTGGGGTCTTTCAGATGCCACATCCTTAGCAATAACAGGGAGAAGGGATTTGAGGAACCAATCTAGGAAGATACGGTCGTCTAGTTTGATCTTGCATAAGCTACGGCGTCGACGCCACTCATGGATGTGGTCCGTGATATGGGTAGCCGTGTTTTGTCTACAAGATAGAAGGATCTCAACGCCCGCGTCATAGAGGACAGGCAACTGGAAGAACTGCAGGAAGGTCGAGGCAAGGGAAGCAAAAGTGGCGTGGGTCCCCTATGGTTGCTCGATATACCACTTGGCTGCAGAGCCAGTGAAGGTGCGCTGTAAGAGACGGAGGCGAATAGAGTCGTCCACTATGGAGTTAGAGGAACACCATAGGTGGAAAGACATGATATGGTTTTGTGGGTCCTCACCGGCCTTCCCCTCGAACTTAGGGATATCAGAGGGGAGTTTGGTAGGCATATGAGGCCATGTAGGGTCGTGTCGAATAGGATCGTTGGTCAATCTGGCCAGGTCAGGTAGGTTGAGGCTAGCCATGAAGGGAAAACTGGAAGAAGGATGTGACACAGTAGTGGGTTGGACCAAGTTGGGGCCAGTGCCCCCAAGTGGAGGGACAAGATGTGGGGTGGTGCCCCCAAGTGGGGGAACTGAGGTAGTGGAGGATGGTCCAGCACCACCATTGGTAGTGTGAGCCACTGACGTAGTGGGGATAGGTATTCCCACTGCGGGAATAGGTACCGTGAGGGGAACGGTATATGGGGGCCCCATGGAGGGCATACCCAAAATAGGTGTAGTAACTGGTGTAGTGGTGGATGTGCCACCAATGGTCCCTATGACAAATGGAGTGGAAGTCGTGCCAGCCATGGGGCTAGTAGGGGCAGTATAAATAGGGTTCTCAGACTCTGTCTCAGAATCGGAGGTAAAGTAAGGTGCGTCACTATCTGGGGATGGAGACCTACGTCGCTGACGAGTGGAGTCAAGTGACAAGGCTCTAGGTCTGTGATGGGTGGTATCAACGGATGATGATCGGAATCTATGACGAGTGGTGTCAAGAGAACCGTGCTGTGGGGGCTCGCCCCTGAGGCACCGAGAATGTCTCGGGGACTCAATGGTGACAGATGGTGTCTAATCTCTGTGGGTTGAGGTGAGTATAAAAACAGCTCAAAAAATCCTAGTGCAACCGAGTGTGCAGAAGGAGAGCTAAAAAGCAAGGCACTCAGGCCAACAACCAACTCAAAACACCCACTGCAACAGCTGTGCTACAATAGGTGGAGTAACAACAAAGATGGTCAGAATACCAACAAGCAGTAGGTTTCCTAAAAACATAAAATGGTGGACTCACTAGACCAAAGGGAGGTAAAGGAGCATGAAAACACCTAACTAAAAGTATTCTGACTCAACTAAACATATCCTCTGCAAGGTGATGAAATCCAAGTCAGACAATATGAGTAGGAAAGCCAAGTGGCTATGATATCCCCCTACCGGGAGGGACACCGGGTAGTCAATCCTAGAAGAATGGCAACTAAGATACCCCATTCATGACACGTCCAGAAAGGTGAATCTGCCGTTTAGTTCGTTGACTGCAATACCCCTATACAGGGATATCCCGCGAACCGCGAAAGGTAGCCCTTCGGTTACTGAATGGAGTGCGGTATTCCACTCAGGCCTCCGGAACCAGTCTCCCGACTTCAACCCTCCTAAGGGAGAGGCCCTCTGACAAACTGGTCGTGACCGTGCCAAAAAGTACTAGGGGATTTTGGTTCCCTATTTGGACAACAACTATGTCTCAAGTGAAAGTGACCGAGGGGTGTTATTGGAAGCCTATCCCCCCGACCCTACCTAACTACAATGATTCTTTTGTGTTCCCCAAGTGGGGTTAGAATGTTGGTTCAATTAGGTACTTTTTAAGGCTCACTTGATTTATGTGACAGAGTGTGTGCTCGTGAGGTGATGAACCCAAAATATAGAAGTGCCACAAGGGGGGCAACTTCCAACTATCAATAATGCTGAAATTGAAAGTTTAACTTGCAAAATTTTCTGAATTAAAAATAACGAAATTTTAAAAGAATTCTGTAAAGGGCACAGAAATTATGTTGCAGAAAGGCTGTAAGGTAGTGAGGCTGCGGGTGGGACAGAGGACTGTTTAGATGCAGAAAATATTGCAGCAACAGGGGTTGGGCTCAAAACAGGAAAAGAGCAGAAAACAGACCGCGAGTCTGTGGCGAATCGGAACAGGCAGACCGCGGGTTTGAGGGAAACAGTGGCGGTCGGGTCGCGGCTTTCGGACCAACAGCGGTGGTTGGGACGCAGGAAATAGGGAAAAAGACGCATTCGGGTCGCGGCAGAAGGGCTAACAGGCGTAGTCGGGACGCACGAAAGAGGCAGAAAGCCGCAGTCGGGACGCGGGAAAAAGGCCGACAGGTGCAGTCAGATCGCGGCAAACAGGTTGATTAGCCACGGTCGGATCGCAGGTAACAGACTTGAATCCGCCGGCGGGGCGTCGGAAGTAGTCTGAGAGCCGCGGTCGGATCGCAGGTAAAGGCCTGAAAGGCGCGGTCGGGACGCGACTGCAGAGGGAAAAGACGCGGTATGCGGCGGCCGAAAGGGACAGCCGAAAGGAAAAAATTCAAAACGGAAACCAGAAATTCAAAATCTAGGGGAGTCGCCAAAACTGTAGCTAGGGTTTTACCCTTAGCTTGTGCAAATGAGCACCTACTAAGGAGAATGGACTCCTTAGTAGCAGTTCAGTAAATGTAAATAACTAAGCTAAAACAGAAATAAAAACTACTTTAGACATTGTGCATAAAACATAAACAAAAGATATAAAGAATGGCTTTTTGTATTGATATTACCTTCAATGTGAAGGTTTGATGAAGCCCTTTGCAGTGTCCAAGAGGATGCTCCAAGCTTCAATATGCTCCTTCTCCTTCTCCAATGGTGGGAATGGGCCAAAAGTGGCTCTCAAGGTGAAAGTAGTTCAATGGTGAACTAGGGTTTCGAGAGAGATTTTGGCAGAGTAAGGGTGCTTGTGATTGTGGATATGGAATAAGGGATCTCCATCACCTATTTATAGTTTTTTGGTGGTGGAGTGCTGACCCATGGTTTTAGGAAACACATAGTTTTGGGCAACTGTATAGGGTTTTTTTCTCCTTTTCCTCATTATTTTATATTTTTTATTCCCTTTTTAGGGGATTTTTGCTATTTTTGGAGGAAAAGGGGGTTTTTTAGCCTTTTTTAGGCTATTTTGAGGGTTTTGTGGCCTTTTGGAGGCATTTTAGGCCTTTTGGAGGCTTTTTAGTGGGGTTTTTTGGGTTTTTAAGGGAAATATGGTAGGAAAATGGACAAATGAGCCATATAATGTGGTAGATGAGGTAGTGAACACTTTTTGGGTGTTAACACTCCCCCCATATTTATTTTCGATGCCCTCATCGAAATAAGAACTTTAATTTTAAAGCCCTGCATGCATTGGAAAATTAATAAAATGACATAAGATTAGAATGTTACCTCATTTACTAATCCTTCGATTGTGGATGCAAGTCCAAGATCTAGAGTTGATCTGGTGGGTTTTTGTGGAGTTGTGTCATTTGTGTGATACATTTTTTGCTTTTGATGATGATTTTGTATTGATCGTTTGATTCATTGTGCTATATCATTTGATTCATTATGTTGGCTTGCTTGATTATATGTGGATGCCTCGCTTGATTGAATAAAGTTTGGCTTGCTTGATTGGATAAATGTTGGCTCACTTGATTGAATGAGATTTAATTTCAAAGGACTGATCCTTATAGATGAGCTTCATTAATATTTTTGAAAATTTTGTTGCATGCCCTCAGAAGATTGAAAAAACTTGTATTTTGCTTGTTGATTGTGTTCTACTTGAGGCAGAGTACTCCTTTTTCGATGCAATACTGTAATGTATTTTTTCACCCACTTATACACCTCAAAGTTTGATGAAATTTTATGGAGAGGTATAAGAGGATGTCCTTTATGCTCTAAAAAACATTCATATTCTGAATCCAACTTATGATGGAGCTATGATGAAAACACTGAACCTATGACAGATTGGACACCAAATATTTAGATGACTGCAATTGAATTTTCTATCCCCCTTAAACACAATATTTTTTTATGAAACTTCATGGTGTGGTAGAGGAGGATGTTACATACACCCTCAAATTGTTTCATACCTTAATTCCGACTTATGATGGAGAAATGGTCAGAACACCATACCTATGTCAGAGTTGTTCTCAAATCTGCAATTTTTTGGTAGAGGACTGTAATTGAATTTTTTACCCCCCTTAAACTCATTCATTTCTCATGAAATTGCATGGGAAGATGGATTAATATGTCTCTATACCCTATAATTTTTTCAGTCTTTAATTATGACCCATGAGGGAGTAATAGTCTAGTTACGGGACCATACCGGTTCTTGATTCATGTATGCTCTACTTTTGATTTTTCTTGGGAAACGAGAATGAATACTTGCCATATATTGCATGCATGTTATTTTGTCTTCCATGGCCTTGTACTCATTGATGGATTTTCTCTAATCCTTTTGCATGCATGACCTATGGGAGCGAGTGTGAAGAGTACTTGGTACAAATACATCTTTATTTATCTTTTTCATTTTCATTTTTTCTAAAAGCAAGGGATTCATTGTTGGTTTTCACCAATTCTCTTCCTCATGGCGCCATTGTTAGTTTTCACCATGAGGAATATTTTATTTTTACAAACCTTTACCCGCCTCAAAGGAGGTTTTCAAGCAAATACCTATCCTAGGTGACTCAAAGAGGTTTTCACCATTTTGTTCTTTCTTCTATTTTTTATTGACAAAAACAAATCTACCTATCCTACCCTACTTGAAAAAGATTACATCTCTTCTCAAGTTTAGGAATACTTCCAATGCAACCATTTGTCTAGTAAAATATTGAGTGAACTCAAATTTGGGTTTGAAAAATGTACCTTAATGGATGCAATATGAGGGACCAGTTGCACAAGTGGATAAGGTGCCAAGGAATGGTGAATATTGGAGTGGTATTGTTCGTTGATGATTGCTTGAAGCCAATAATCAATGTAGTCATGATCTCTCTGGCTCTCTTGTCCTTTGATAATGATTTTAAAGTCTTCGTCCTTCATGTAATGATGTTCTTCTAAGACTTTGGTGTTATATTTAAAGTGCAATAACAATATGGATCACTGAAAGATAAACAATCACAACATAAACAATAGTACACAATAAATTTATCTTGGGAAAACCTTCTCGGGGCAGAAAAACCCAGCAAAATTCTTCTATACAGATTCATCAGAATGTACAATAGTATCCCTTGTGCAAAGACCTAAAACAATAAGACTTCCAAAAGAAGCTAATCACTTGAATCTATCTCTCCTACTCATGTGAATTCAATGAGTGAGAGTGGTGACAAAATGAGGAGGTTGAACTCCTCATTTATATTAATCAGTTTACTTGAATTTTTTACCAACAGGGCCAACTTGACTCTCCTAACTGGGTCGACCTGTCCACCTTACAATAAAATATTATTTTCTAGATATTTCCAGGACGACCTAACAGTTAGGTTTTACATTGACTCTTTCAATGACTTTTAAATTATCAATTACATCAATAATAATACCCATAGGGTGTACAATACAAATGATACAAATAATACAAATAAGAATCTCTTTCGAAGTTACATTCTTCAACACTCCCTCTTAACAAGGAAGGTATTCTTTAGTCATCGTCACCATCGTCTTCCAATTGCTGCACTTTTTGTACATGGACTATTGACATCTAACATCTCCTAAATCCATATATCATAAGAAGTTTCATAGAGCCAACCCTTTTTCATGATGGATGTGCCAAACCTTTTTCATGCTATATGCAACTCTCCACAGAGCCAGTCCTGTTTCATAATGGATGCGGCCTAGATATAATCTAGAGATTTCTCTCTGACATAGCTAGTCTTGTTTCATACTAGATGGGGCCTAGATACAATCTAGGGATTTTTCTCCCACAGAGCCATTCCTATTTCATACTGGACGCGAAGGATAGAGAGAATCTAGGGATTTCTCTCCCACAGATCCATTCATGTTTCGTACTGGCTGCGACCTAGATACAATCTAGGGATTTCTCTCCCACAAATCCAGTCATGTTTCATACTGGATGCGGCCTAGATAAAATCTAGGGCTTTCTCGCCCACAAAGCCAGTCCTATTTCATACCGGATGCGGCCTAGATACAATCTAGGGATTTCTCTCTCACAGTGCCAGTCATGTTTCATACTAGATGTAGCCTAGATACAATCTAGGGATCTCTCTCCCACAGATTTAGTCCTATTTCATAATGGATGCGACCTAGATACAATATAGGGATTTCTATCCCACAGCGCCAATCCCGTTTCATACTGGATGCAGCCTAGATACAATCTAGGGATTTCTTGCAGAGCTGGTCCTTTTTCATACCAAATGAAATTGTCCTCATCCACGAGTCGAGCAAGCCATCCAATGGGTTCATTGTTGGGCCCAGGTTGGGACAAAGTTTTGGTAACACCTTTTTTGATAAGCAGATAAAGCTGAGCTGAGCGCAGCTCAGAAATATAATTTTGTCTAAGTGTTAACGGTGTTGTGGAGCTGTGCGCAGCATCCAAGTTTTGATCAAGCTGCGAAGCTGTGCGTAGCATCCAAATTTTGGAAGCACCGCGAAGACCAGTGCTGCGAAGCAGTCAGGACACGTGGAGCCAGCAAAGAAGAGTGTTGGACATGGATCAAGTGTAGGTATCGGATGGACCAGTAATGGTCTAATTTTGGAAAGATGCTCCAGGAGTGCCGAGCGGCACGCATGAGCAAATCAGGCAGGCGGCCAATGCATGATTTTGTTGAGGAAAGCGACGGCTTGGCACGCCTAGTGGGAGAAACAGTTAGAGGTGAACGATTTAGAGGAAGTGAGCTGTTGGCACGCATGCGACAGGAAGGTCGATAGCGACAGATTGAAGACATGGAGAACTGCCACGATGAAGTAACAGTTGGGTTACAGTGAGTTGGGTTATGACTTTGTGTACTGTAAAATCTCTCTGAGCTAAGAATATTGTAAAGGATCTATAGTTGTGTGCGCAGAGACCTAATTGAGAGGAAGGAGAGTCTGTAGTTGAGTGCGTAGACTAAGAACGGTTGTCCCCATCCCTTTTGAAAGAAATATATTACCAACCGTTCTTGTGGACGTAGCTTCCCATCCGGGGAAGTGAACCACGTTAAATCTCTTGTTGTGTGATTGTGCTTATGAATGAATGCTTACTTGTGTTTTCTGTCAATGAATGTCTAGATGTTCCTTGCATACTGTTATGAGAGAGATTTTATATGCATTTGCCATTAGAGAAGTATGGAAATGATATGTTAAGTTTCACATGAATAGTTGAATGGTGAACATTTATTCTTGTGTATGAAGGCAATGAATCAGTCATTTAGTTAAGTACTTTCTTAAACGCAGTAAGGGAATGTATAACCGTGGATTAGATCAATCGGCTATGTTCAAAATCATGACATCCTGAGTTAATGAATGAATGTTAGAAGGATAGATAGTTAAGTGTCTGAATGAATGGATGAGTGATATTCATTTCAGTACCTTAAGCACTTTCAAGATAATCTAAGTATAGAATAAAGTTGGATTGTTCATAGCTTCAGTAGAAGTCCTGCGGTAGAAGAACATAGTGGTGTGGACCGCAGAGTTTCCCATCGCTGCGCAGCGTCACCTCGCAGCACATACCCTCTGTTGTGCTGCGCAGTATGTCTGTCCAAGCAGCTCATCACTTACTGCGGAAATCTGATTCTGCAGTACCCCATAGATACACCTCGGGTGAGACCTCAACCTGCTCGCAGGTTGTTTCCGAAAGGGCCAGTGCGAAGGGGTTTTGTTGGTGAAAGGGAAACCGCAAAGAACCTGGGTCTTATAGAAAACCTCTGGGTCAGTTATAGCCAACAAATGGTTTCGTTGCCACGCTAGAATCCGTTTTGAGTTGCAATCATGATGTGTGACAAAGAATACCAGTTCCTGCAAGGCTCTGAAAACTAGCATCCTGAAAAGACAGAAATCCAAGCTTGGTGGGACAAGACCATAAGAGACTTTAAAAGACAAGAGAATAGTCATCTGCGTCTAAGTGACACACAGTGGTCGGATAGGTATATGTTCAACGATATTCAAGAGATTTTCGGGGCATCATTTCCCAACAAACTGCATTCGTGGATCTCACAGCTCGCAGAGAAGAAAACGTGTTTTCAAGGAGGAGTTCCTACAGAGTGGACTCCTGAGCTTGCAGTGTAGCTCAAAGCAATAGATAGCCCATTGGCACGCGCAGTTGATTTTTGGGTCGATCATATGCTAGAAGGCTTCGTAACAGAATTTGCTATAGACACACTCAAATCCTATAGCCAAGCAGAAGCATACTTTTTCGAAGGATTTCAAGGTAAGTTCCTGAACAATCTCTGTCTATACATTAAGATGTTGTTAGCTAAGAAAGGTGTTTTAAGAATGCAGTAATATTCTTAAGTTTGTCATGGTAAATAGTATATTTAGTGATTCGGACGAAGAAACACATAATCTTAGAAGTGGTAAGAGATATAAATTTAATAAGAATCTTGGAGGCCCTGGACTCCATATTAATACTGAGATCCCGTGCAACATTGACAATGAATCCGCACCACCATTCACCCCTGAGAACCCACCGGCTACAGAGACTGCACCACCTTTATCTCAGAACCGACCGGCTGCAGAAACCGCACCACCGTTATCTCAAAACCCACCTGCTACGCAGCCCGCCCCACAGAATACTCAACCCAGTCTGTCTATCCCGGTAAGCCAATTTGTATTCACTGCACAAAGCCCTTCATAGCAGCCGCGCACTAATTCAGGCACTCCACCACCTAGTAGCACAATGGCACATACAGATATGAAGCTACCGATATTCAAAGGAACTGGCTTAGAAGACCCTGATCAACATTGGTTTCTTTGTGAAGCCGTATGGAGTGTAAGACAAATCTGGGATGATGCAGTGAAGAGAGCACAGCTCATCACCACTTTCAGGGACAGAGTGTTACATTGGTTCATGAAATACTCTACCATACAACCGAGAACCCTCACAGAAATTAAAGCTGCGCTCATGGTTGAGTTGAAGAAACCTAAATTTGAATCTCAGTGTATAACTAGTTGAAAGAAATAAAGCAGAAACCGACTGAAACAGTTTGGGAGTTTGATCAGAAGTTCAAGACCCTATTAGACCAAGTGAGCTTTGTTATAGCTCCGGAACAGCACAAGGAATGGTTCATTGTTGCGTTGTTGCCCCATATTAGGTTACCATTGATGCAGCAAAAGGTCACGTCCCAGGAAGAGGCCTTGGAGATCGCAATGAAGCTAGAGGCTTCGTCGATTGGTGAGACTAGTTTTGGGATGTCTCAGATCTAGAACCAGCTGACCACCCTGACAATAGAGCTGCAAAGCATGAAGAATGGCAAAGAAAAAAGTATGAACCTAGACAGGAGGTCTGGTGTATAGGTTGTAAAGGAGAAGGCCATGACTGAGAGCATTGCCCTTTATTCCGCGACTATCTTAATAGTGGTGCGCCCAACCCATTGAATCAGAATCAGACCCCATGGTGTGAAATCTGTAGAACCACAAGACATAGACCTGAAGATTGCTACCTTATACAGAAATATGTGAAAACACCTAAAAATTTATACTGCAATTTCTGTAAATCAGTTGGACATGATGAATCCAACTGCCGTGCATATGAGCTAATGAATGAAAGAAAACGAGATATGGACTCAATGAGAGGCGTTGTCTTGTACAGCATACAGGAAGATACCCAGCTGAAACAAGAGAATGCACAATATGACCAAGGAGGATACAGAGGTCATGGTGGTGGATACCGTGGCAGAGGAAGAAATGCTGGCCCTGCGCAGGGAAAAGGCCGCGGGTCATTTGTTATAATTGTGGCCAGCCAGGTCACGTATCCAAAGATTGTGTTAACCCATGCACTACGTGTAATTATTGTAAATCATTTGACCATGTTATTGAATATTGCCCAGTGCTAGAGGTGGAAATGCAAAAAAGAAGATGGATGGATGCGCCGAACACGAACGTCCAGTGGATCGCAGTAGAGAAAAGACAAGCAGACCCGAGCATCAATGTGGTTACGTGGAGTGGCGCTCAGACAAGATGCGATAGGGGAGCAGAAGCTTCTACGTCAGGGGAGGCTCACACAAGGCAGTCTCCTCTTGAGACAATATGGATAAGAAAAGCTCCGCGAAAAATACCTGCTATCGACCTACAAAAGAACAAGGAAGTCTTTATCGACGCGCGGGATAGCTTCAGAGAGCCAACAACAGAAACACAGAGGATCCCGTTGCGCAGTCAAGCACTGCATGTTCAAGACATGCTAGTGGCCTATGACAAAACAAGCACTGCGACGGATGTCAGCACCTCCGTGGCATAGTTCTTGCGAAGCTGCATGAAGTTACTAAAAAGTGAAAATGCCATAGTAGAGCTACAGAAGCTCATAAACCAGTATGAGCCACAGACCAGAACATAGGCTTCTGATAGCGCAGTTCATCACATAAGGAAGTATAAAAGAACGGGTCGAGAAATGAGACTTACCGCGCAGATTGGAGATTTTGAAATGGATGAAGTCATCCTTGATCTGGGCTTTGAAGTAAATGTCTTAACTAAGCAGACATGGCAGCAGATGGGTCAACCAAAGTTGTCATGGTCACCTATCCAGTTGAGAATGGATAACCAAGAGAAAGTCATACCTTTTGGTCGGTTAGCTAATGTGATAGTCGACATTGATGGAGTCCAAAGTCATACAGACTTTAAAGTTATCGAGATTGTGGATGATAATCAGCCTTTCCTGCACTGCTAGGAATTGATTGGGATATGGATAACTTGGCTATCATAGACTTAAAATCAAAGAAGATGATATTTGAAGGAAAGCATCTTGGGGTCATCGCACCGTTGGATCCTGCAGATGGTGACAGATACAGCGAGCTGATTCAGGAGGAATCCAAGGCTCAAGACTTGGACAGACTATACCAGTTCACAGCGAACCAGGAATATTACATTAATCCTACCGCGGATGGCACACTCAGTTGGAGATGTGACAGCTCCTGCGTCTCTGTTTCAGAGGCAGGGATGGAAAATTGGCAAAGCCGGATGCATGAAGTATCAGCAAGAAGGTGCGCGCAGGTTATGAAATCACTATGCTGGATCGGGAAGGAGGTAAGTCCTATTCCCACATATGATGGTTCTGATAATGTTTATACTTTAATCCAAGAATACACTGCAGCTATTACAGATGAGCACAGATTACCAGCATTGGATATGGCACTATGCGACACACCCGCCAGATGGTGGAATGCGCACAAGTAAACATTGACCACTTGGGATCAATGGAGAATTAAGATGCAGATTTGGTTTGTTGAAAAGGTTACCTTACCCTTTGAAAATATTAATGGACAGACAGACCCTAGTCAACACATTGAAGTCTGTTCACAGGTATGGGCAGTAAGGCCACACATAGAATGGGTGCATCTCTTTGTACATACATTGGATGATGACATTCCGAAGAGATGGTAACTAGACCTAGAATTGCGCAGAGAGACCACTGATTGGGAAATGTTGACTGCCAACTTCCAGAAGGAATTCAGCTTTGAGGACGAGAATCCCCTGATCCATGAGGCATTGCAAATAATTAAGGAACGCATATTCAGGGAAGACTGTCCTCATAGAAATATGGCATTGGAGAAATTTTTTGGGGCAGATCATGTTCCCGCGCACCTACACTTGGAATGGAAGGAACATGAAGAACACCTCATCGAGTGTTACAACCTAGATAAAGACATTGATGATGGAAATGAAGATGATGATGATGATCCGCGCAATATAAACATACTAGAGTCGGAGGGTGCATGTGATGTTGATGTATATGTAACTTTGGAATGTATTTCACATATATTTATATTGTATTCCTATAGAGATGTTATTATTCCTCTATACGGAAGTGTCGTCATTTATATTGTAAGTGTCGTAACTTATACTTGATGGGTTATTAGACCACCTTGTTTGGGGTTGGCCCTGTATAAGTCATGTGGGTCAAAGGGTTATTAGACCACCCTATTGGGGGTCAGCCATGTGGGTCAAAGGGTTATTAGACCACCCTATTGGGGGTCGGCCCAGTCAGCATTATGTTATGTGGTTAAGTTCGAGCCTACATGAGTCAGGTAAAAAGGCAAGTCAAGTCAAGTATAAATAGAGTGGGGGAGGCACTCTATTTGCTCACTCACTTCTCACTCATGCACTCAAGGAGGAGTGGCGCACTTATGGAGGAGGAGGAGTTGCTGCTAGGTTATGTCTATCTCTCATGGTTGGTTGTATCATTGCTCTATCTATCTCTGAGGAAGTTATTGGGGTTTTTCACCTTTATGGTTTTCCCCAAGTAAATCTTTGTGTCTCTTGTGTGCTTGCATTATTGTCTCCATGATTGATATGCTGTAGATATGATGTACATGTTGTTCTCTCAGTTAAGATCCTAGATCAAATTGAAGTAAATTCTGAAAATTTAACATGGTATCAGAGCTAGCTTGAAAGAAGGCATGATATGGCATGTATGACACTTGTTGCACTTACGATGCTAGGGCTTGATATAGCAAAAACCAGTCGTCGTAGCACTTTCGCTATAAATCCATTTTGGCGAAGTTTTCGGATCTGAAATTGTTACAGGACGAATATTAAATCTCCAGGTACCTTGTGTCAAAAGGAAAACCTCTAATTCATTGTACTTTGTGATTTATGATCTGTACAATATAGGGTTTCTGCCTCTTCCAGATCTGAGTCAAAATCAGGTGACCTTGGGAAAAAGGTCATAACTTGGGCTAGGAAGCTCCAAATGAAATTTCCTAAAAAGTGACAGGTAGTACACAGACTGTACCATCTCAGAAAAAATTTTCAGAGGCTGAAGTTGAACCAGTGACACGTGGAACGCCGTACAAGTTCGCTCTCCTGTATTATCCCATAAACAGGTCATGTTGCGACACTTGGCATAAATCTCTCTCAGAGAGTCTAATTGAGGTCATACCTATCAGGATGGAAATATAACAGGTCGAGATATCTCAGGAAATTTTTTCAGAGGCCGAAGTTCAAACAGTGACACGTGGAAAGCCGTACAAGTTCGCTCTCCTGTTTTATCCCAAAACAGGTCACGTTGCGACATTTGACATAACTCTCTCTCAGAGAATCCAATTGAGGTCAGACCTGTCAGGATGGAAAGATAACAGGTCAGGATATCTCAGGAAACTTTTTCAGACCCCGTGGATCGAAAAGTTCAGAGTTACACCAGAAACAATCAGGTACATATTTCTGTCAAAACAGAATTATTTTTGAGTACCTTCATTCATGGCTTCCGGAATTTAGGGCTTCGGAAAAAGTTGGAATTTTTGTAATCGGAGACCACGGCTGAATGCTACTCATCAAAATAAAAATTTAGAGACCAAAATCAGAATTTTTGGTTGGGCAGAAGGCCGGGCTTGATCAGACCCTAGTTCGGGACTTTGATCAGAAAAGTGGAAAATTAGGGCTTCTGTAAAAATGAGAATTTTTGAAATCTATGACCACGGCTGGAAGCTCCTCAGAAAAATGGAAGCTTAGAGATTTGGATCAAACCTTTTGATTGGGAAGAAGAGTGGGATTCATCAAACCCCAATTCAGGGTCACGTCCAGTGAATCCAGAAGTTTCAAAGGCAAAATTGAGTTGTGAAACTCTGCAGTTTTCAAATTCTGAATATACCGGTTTGATTAGCTTATCAAGGCGCATATTTCTATCCTTTCGGAAGTTTGAAATTCAAAGTTTGAATTTTTGGGGTTTCTCTGACAAACCCATATCCAGCTCCAGGTCCAGTTCTTGCAAATCAAGTGGATTGGGTTAATCCTAGAAGAAGATGGATTGGTCACCTGCATAAGTGAAGATGTTCCTGTTTCAGAGGGAGATGAAGCTAATGCCTTACATAAAAAGATTACAAGCGATCTCGACAGGTATGACTCATTGAGGTATGTTTCGAGATTTGTTCATGATTAAGTTTATGGTATGTTTGTCTTCATGTTATTACGGTTAGTACAATCTTGACTTGTCATATCACCTTAATAAAACTATGAATGCACAATAGAAAATATTCATTGATTAGGGTGTTGACACTTATGATTGTACTAATGCATTATGGTGTTGTATGAAGTTTATGTTGTCTACTAACATGAAAGGTACACCAAGAAAGACAAATCATGTTCTGGTCCAAGAACATATGATCATGATAACATGAGGACAAAGATTCATCCACTGTCATGGATCTCATAGAAGATCCATTTACGAGGTATGTATAACTTGGTTTTGTAATAGTTAACCTATGAGATATACAGGTTACTAGCACAAGTCATTGAAGAAGAACAAGAAGACATCATGTGAGTATGTTAGACATAACTAACTAGCATGCTAATCCAGGTATGTTTTTCCTATATCAAGATAGAATCCTACCTTGGGTTAGGATCTTATACTGTTGTTGATAATGATTATTCCTGAAGAGTCATAGGTTTGAATAATCATGGTTGTATGCATATTATGTTTCTTACCATAATTGATGATATGACTAACCAGAAGACTCATGAAGGTATAGGTTTGAATAATCACAGGTTTTATGCATATTATATCTCTTATCTTGTTTAATGATTCAACTAATCCGAAGAGTCATAGGTTTGAGTAATTATAGGTTTAGACATGTTATGTTTCTTATGATTTGACTAACCTTAAGAATCCTACATAAACCTTGAATGCTAATTCTTATTATTTTCTGTTGGAAATGATCATGACTATACATGCTTGAGATTATTGTGTTTTAATAGTATACTAATGAATGTATGATTTTATATGAGATCACAAGGATAACACAATCATGATACTAATAAGCATGCATAGGGACCAAGGATGAATATGAGTTCAAGAACAGGTAATCCAGGAAGCAAAGATCAAGAGGGAGCACACTCCAGTTGTTCCTGCAAGAAAGCAAAGGAACACACTTCAGTAGTTTCTGCAAGGATGCAAATATTCAGAGGGAGTTGACCATCTTTCCACAACAGAAAGGTGTAGAAGAAGTTACTTCAGATTAGGACTCCAGCAGCTCCTATAAGGAAGCAAAGACTCAGAGGGAGTCCACCCAATGAACAAACAAAGATAAGTATTTTAATTTCTTGCATATTTGTCTGTTTAAATAAAATTGTTCAATGATGTATATGCTCATGTTCCTAGACTTAGGATATGTATTGTGCATATTAGAATAGTTGCATTGATGAACAGTATACTACTAATATACATGGGTAAGTGGCCTATGGCACTGTACAACATTCCATTGCTACTTATCTAGAATGAAACCTCTTTGCTGACATGTTGGGAGTTGTGCACACTCTGAACAATGTTCTGGTAGAGATTGGAAGGCATCTAGAAAGTTACGGAATATGGATAAATGTTGTATTGGCTAAGATAATTGCATGACTGTATGACATATTTCTTTATGTGTAAGAATTTGTTCTGAAAATCATGAGATGTTTCTAATCATACAATTTAACCTGTTTTGTAGGAAAGACCGTATATCTTCACCTACAAAAGGACTACAACATTTGTTCCAGCAACAAAGATATCTATTGAAGATACTGAAGTTCCCAGGATCTGGGATGAATAAATGGAATGCCATGATCCGTCGATCATGAAGAATGATGTTTGGGATGTAGTCCCAAGACGTGAAGGGAAGTTTGTTATAACTTCCAAATAGAACTATCAGATCAAGCATGTTGCAGATGGCAGCATTGAGAAATACAAAAGTGATGAAATAGAAGATGCACCAGATGGATTTCAAGACAGCATGGTGTAGTCATATATGTGTGCAGAACTTGATATGGTAGGATAGACAACTTTCTATCCAGCTTGGGCTTTACCAAGAATAAAGCAGATTCCAACCTTTTCTACAAGGTTAAGGAAGGCAATCCAATGATACTTCTATTTGGATGACCTGTTTGTATCAGGTGAGGATAGATTGATTGCCGACATGCAGTGGAAGCTTGCTTCCGAGTTCGAGTTGAGGAACTTGGGGATGATTCACTATTTGTTTTTTTGGCATGGAGGTGTGGCAGAGTGATGGAATCTTCCTTGGACAAGGGAAGTCTGCAGTAGAGATCCTGAAGAGGTTCGGGATGATGGATTGCAAGGCCATGGCCACACCTATGGCATCGAATCTTAAGCTTCTATGTGATGCTTCATCTGAGCTGGTTGATGTCTCTATGTATCGTTAGATGATTGGGTCCTTGATGTACCTAACGAACACGAGACCAGACATTTGCTTTGCTGTGAACACATTGAGCCAGTTCCTGATGGATCCGAGGAGTGTTCACCTGGTTGCTGTAAAGCATGTTCTGAGGTACCTGAAGGGTACAGTGGATTATGGGCTCAAGTATGAAGTGAATAAAAAGTTTAACCTGCAGGGTTATGTTGATTCAGATTGGGCTGGCAATGCTGCAGACAGGAAGAGCACATCTGGGTGTTGCTTCAGTATGGGATCAGGTGTGATCTCTTGGTTTAGCAGGAAGCAGTCTTGTGTAGCACTGAGTACAGCTGAGGCAGAGTATGTTGCAGCCTATTCAGCTAGTTGTGAGGCAGTATGGCTACGGAAGCTACTGTCTGAGTTATTTTATCTCCCGTTGGAGGCTACTGGTATCTTCTCTGATAACCAGAGTTGTGTGAAGTTGTCCGAGAACCCAGTGTTTCATGACAGGTCGAAACACATAGAGATCAAATATCACTATATCAGGGATATGGTGCAGAGAGGAGCTGTGAAGCTCCTATATGTTGCGACAGACAAGCAGATTGTAGATGTGCTGACGAAGCCACTAGCCAGGGTAAAGTTCGAGTACTTCAGAAAGAGGCTTGGCGTTCTTCAGATCGAGGACACTTCGAGGAAGAAGTGATGGACACATTTGCTGAAGCCATTCCAAGCATGTTGGAAGGAGGATCCTTCACATGGCTGTGGATGTAAGCGCTGGATGATGAGCATCAGGATGATGTTCTGGTTTCTGCTTGGATATGATCAGTTGGATCATTTTATGTATGTATGTACGCATCATGTTGGATGTTGGATATGATCTGTTGGATCATTTTTATGTATGTATGTACGCATCATGTTTGATGCTGGATATGATCAGTTGGATCATGTGTATGTATTTTGTATATGCATCATGTTGGATGCTTGGAACATGTATCTGTATATGTATCAGGTGGATACATTGTATGATCAGGTGGATCATGTATGGTGATATGTATCATGTATTTGTATTTGTATCAGGTGGATCATGTATGATGATATGTATCAGGTAGATACTTGGTATGCATCAGGTAGATGCATTGATGATCAGGAGGATCATGTATGATGATATGTATCAGGTAGATACTTGGTATGCATCAGGTAGATGCATTGATGATCAGGTGGATCAGGTATGATGACATGCAGCAGGATGTTGCAGTGATGATCAGGATGATCATGGATGACGAGCTTCAGGATGTTGCTCTAGATGACATGCAACAGGACGTTGCAGTGATGATCAGGATGATCATGGATGACGAGCTTCAGGATGTTGCTCTAGATGACATGCAGCAGGACGTTGCAGTGATGATGATCAGGATGATCATGGATACATCAGGATGATGTATGGTGAGTATCAGGTTGATACTCTATGGTTGTGGATCAGGTTGTGCAGATGAGCATGTAATCCGGTGCCCTGGGAGATTTGCAGATGGTCTTTCGAGGTTTTAACTATGGCATGTAATATCGGTGCCCTGGGACATCTAGCAAATGCTCTTTCGAGGTTTTGCTCTGGGAGGACATGTAATTCGGTTCCCTGGGAGATCTGCAGATAGTCTTTCGAGGTTTTGCCTATGGCATGTAATAGCGCCCTGGGATATCTGGTAGATGCTCTTGCGAGGTTTTGTCCTATGGCATGTAATAGCGCCCTGGGAGATCCGATAGGTTGGGCTGTGTGCCCGTAATTAGTCCTAGGATGCTCTTGCGAGGTTTTGCCATGACCACATATAATAGCGCCCTGGGAGATCCTACAGGTCGGAGTTGTGTACCCGTAACATCCTGGGATGCTCTTTCGAGGTTTTGTGGTGGGGTCACATGTAATAGCACCCTGGGAGATCCTACAGGTCAGAGTTGTGTACCCGTAACATCCTGGGATGCTCTTTCGAGGTTTTGTGACGCAAGTAATAAGTCCTGAGGATTCCACAGTATGGCCAGTGATGATGAAGACCTACAGGTGGTGGGCCTACATCCAGTATGAAAAAGGACTGGCTCTGTAGAACTTCCTATGACGAGTAGATTCAGAGATTGATTGAGATAGCAGCAGCAGTGACAATGATGATGACTCGATGACGATTATCCAGTGACGATGATCCAGAGTAGATGACTTGTGCTAGAAGAACTGTGCTGAGAAATACCTTCCTAGTTAAGAGGGAGTGTTGATGTATATGTAACTTCGGAATGTATTTCACATATATGTATATTGTATTCCTATAGAGATGTTATTATTCCTCTATACGGAAGTGTCGTCATTTATATTGTAAGTGTCGTAACTTATACTTGATGGGTTATTAGACCACCTTGTTTGGGGTCAGCCCTGTATAAGTCATGTGGGTCAAAGGGTTATTAGACCACCCTATTGGGGTTCGGCCATGTGGGTCAAAGGGTTATTAGACCACCCTATTGGGGGTCGGCCCAGTCAGCATTATGTTATGTGTTTAAGTTCAAGCCTACATGAGTTAGGTAAAAAGGAAAGTCAAGTCAAGTATAAATAGAGTGCGGGAGGCACTCTATTTGCTCACTCACTTCTCACTCATGCACTCAAGGAGGAGTGGCGCACTTATGGAGGAGGAGGAGCTGCTGCTAGGTTATGTCTATCTCTCATGGTTGGTTGTATCATTGCTCTATCTATCTCTGAGGAAGTTATTGGGATTTTTCACCTTTATGGTTTTCCCCAAGTAAATATTTGTGTCTCTTGTGTGCTTGCATTATTGTCTCCATGATTGATATGCTGTAGATATGCTGTACATGTTGTTCTCTTAGTTAAGATCCTAGATCAGATTGAAGTAAATTCTGAAAATTTAACACGTGACATAGAAGGACCTCCATTAGAAATCCCAGATATGAGCGGAACAGTAAAAACAGAGAAGGTGAATATTGGCACAAAAGAAGAACCGAAGTTCGCAACAATCGGAGACTATTGGGATGATCAGACTGTTGCAGAGATTGTAGAAACCTTATGTGAGTATCAGGAGCTGTTTCCCACAAAATTTAAAGAAATGAAAGGAATTCTGGGAGACCTAGGAGTCATGAGAATACCTTTGAAGCCAGGTGCAAAACTTGTGAAGCAGAGACCGTACAGACTAAACCCTCACTACAAAGAAAGAGTACGTGAAGAGATGGATAAGATGCTTGAAGTAGGAATCATTGAACCTGTTGAGGAATCAGAATGGATTAGTCCCATGGTCCTTCAAGATAATAAAGCGAAGGGTGAGATCAAGATTTGTGTTGATCTCAGAAAATTAAATGATGCCTCCATGCATGACCCATTCCCTACTCCTTTCACAGATGAAGTGCTTGATAATGTTGGAGGGAATGAGGCCTATTCTTTTACTGATGGTTTTTCTGGGTATCATCAGATCAGGATTGATCCCACAGATAGGCATAAGACAACTTTTGCTACAGAATGGGGGTCGTTCCAGTACACAGTAATGCCCTTTGGCCTGAAGAACGCACCTGCCATATTCTCCATAGTGGTTGTCGCAACATTCAAAGAATTTATGCATAAGTTTCTGGAAGCCTATTTTGATGATTGGATTGTATTTGGTCTATTGAAGAACCATTGTACGAACCTCAAAATGATGCTTGAGAAGTGTCGACAGCATCAGATCTCTTTGAATCTGAAGAAGTGTATTTTTGTGTTCCTTATGGAATCCTACTTGGGCACATTGCTTGTAAGCAAGGATTGATGGTGGATCCTGCAAAGATCACAATTATTATGAACTTGCCAAAACCAAATTAAGTCAAGATGTTTGCGCTCCACCTTAGGTCATACTGGATACTATAGGATGCGCAGATAACTGCAGCAATGGAAAAGATGCTAAAGAAAGACGCATCGTTCATTTGGAACGCGGAATGCGAACAAGGGTTTGATACATTAAAAGAAAAGATGGTGACTGCACCAATTCTAGTTTTTCCAGATTGGACGAAGCCATTTCATGTCCATGTTGACACATCATGCATTGCCTTGGGAATTGTATTAGCTCAGCTAGGGGAAGGAGGTATTGACCATCCCATTGCATTTTCGAGTAGGAAGCTCTCAACAGCAGAGAAGAACTATACTACAAATGGGAGGGAAGGCCTTGCAATGGTATATGTTGGCTGCTTTTTGGGCAGACCCGGGTTTTAATGAAGCGCAGCAACAAAACCCCTTGGCGCACTGGCCCTCTCGGCAACGAGCTGCGCAGCAGCTCAAGGTCTCACCCGAAGTGGCTATGGGGGGGCTAAGGAATCATATTTCCTTAACCTAGGTGACGCGGAGATTGCTCTCTCTTCCTCGATGATTCCTCAAAGCAGACTGTCTGACTTTTCCGCAGACCCCTCGGCGTAACTGCGCTGAACTCTCGCTCAACAGCCTGGCTGTGCGGCATCTCCGTTCCAGCGCACGAGGCGACTATCCCCTGCGTCGACGCTCTAAGTATCTTTTCTTTCCGCGCGCCCAGCGCAGTAATGCATTCCTCTATCGCTGTGGAGACAGCGTTCTACAGATTCTTCGACACTTAACGATTATAGTTACTAAGGAAGCTTCACGAACTTACTTAACACTCATAAAGATAATGCAAGATTCATGAATACACAGGTAGTGAACTAAAACAGGCAATCACTCAACACAGCATCATAACAACAAGAAGTATGAAGTTCACCTCCTCGGGGAAAACCACGTCCACGGGAGTGTTATATTAACCAGAAAATGATAGAGTTACACAATATGCTGCGCACACAGCTGCAGCCTTAGATCTTTCCAGGAAACTCCACGCACACAGCTAGGAGCCCTTCTCTCGATCTAGTCTCTTTCTCTTAGAGATTACAATATAGTTCAGACGTTGACTCAGACTGTCTGGAACTCAAGGATTTAGCTTCACAGCTATCCAGTTCTACTCTCACCTTCTAACAACACAATAGAAGACTTACTACCTAGCTAGCTTATCTCAAACAGTTGACCTGCGTCTCAGCATCTAAAGGCTAGCTAACTGACTAACATCTAACTTTTACAATTACACATATATATAGGTGGCCATGACGGTCGCACCTTTACAAATCTGTGGGCCTTTCCCAACAGTAATCCCCAAAAACCCTAACCATAGACATGGCTAGGTGTACTGTAGGCGCCGCTTGCAGTCATGTCGCCGCTTCCTGTAGGTTCCATGACTTCCGGCGTAGATTGCGGGTATGGGCGCCTTGTCCTTCACCTTCAATGCTTTGGTCCGTTGCTCCTCCTTGATCTGAGCAACCATAACTTCTGTACTTAGCCTTAAATGAGGGTAGCTGAGCCCTCTACTCCGTCGCTTCATTTATTATGGTAGATGAGCTTTCTATTCAACCACATTCATTCTTCTATGACGTGCGCACGAGCTCTGCGAGTTCCAGTCCGTAATCTGCGTTGAGATCATCCATATGGCACCGTACTGCGCACCATTTCCTTCTGCCCAAAATTTGGTGTTTATTCAAAATTAGCACTTTCCCTTCAACACTTGTGCTTTTTCCTCAAAATTCGCAGCTTTACCATAGTTGCGGCCTAGGCTCCAACAGGCCCCTAACACTTACTTGTGGCTCGCCCTCGAGCCACTCGCACTAGCGTGTGGTTGCTTTACTTGCGCATCTGCTTTTGCTTGGGTCTCCGTGAATGTTTTCTTCCACTGCACAATAGCGGAGTCCATTTCATCGACACACTCCACAGCTGTCTACACCGTTTCTGCAGTGGCTTCTTCTTTTGTTATGCCATCAATCACCTATTGAGATTCTGTAATTTCTTTGATCTTTGCCTCAACTTGGGCAGTGAGGTCAGCATATTCATCCATAAATGGCCGAATGCTATTGGTGAGTTTAGCATCTTCATTTCTGAGCTTGTGCAGTTGCTGTTGGATTCTGCGCACTTCGCTCATTTTCCTCATTTTTGCTAAGCCTTCTAAGGCCTTAGCTTCTTCAGTTAGAATAGTTAGGGACTGTTCTGCGGCTTGTACCTGTTCCAAAAGACCAACTTTGAAAGGGAGCATTTCAAGCTCCACCCAAGCCTCCGTAGCTTGGTTCATCAGATTCTCGGCTTCTTCTGCTCTGCTCTTGATTTGCGTGGAAGTTCTTCGCAGCGCTTTAAATTGTTCCTGCCGATCATCTGTAGAATGTGCTGCAACACGAGCTTCTAACTCGACGATCTGCGTTCTATGGTCTTCAGCCATAGCAACTATTTCATGCTCCAGGGTTTTCACCCTTCCTCCAATAATTTGAACTTTCTCAACCAGAGGAAGGTCTGGTTGAATCTCGCAGGCTGGCAGCTCCTGGGCAATTTTATCAATTACATTTCTTATCCCAGTGTCTTGTGCCTCATAAAGTGCAAGCTTCTCGGAGATATTCTTATGGCTTGCCTTCAGCTCTATATCCTGCGATTGCAGTCGTTGGTTTGCCTAGAATGTAGAGAGCTCTCTAGCTCTCAACTCAACAGAAACTTTCTCATGCACTAGCTGTAGAGTCTCTATAGGAATTAAAGACAAATTTATTTCAACGGGCCCAACTGCGCTTACCTGTAGTGCAGCGAGCGGATCCGGAAGTGTCATGCTTGTAGGAGGAATGTGCACGACAGTATGCCTTTCTGCAAGTACTTCAAATCGCTCGATACTTGTAGTTACTTGTGGCGCCTGCGAAGTAGATGCTGGCGCATGGGTCTGCGCAACCCTTCCTGCGAGACCTTTTAATTCCATAAACTGCAGGTCTAGAGCACTTCTGATGTGAGCGTGCGCGGTCCGCAGCTCACGAAATTGCTCTTTCAAATACTGGTCGATCGTCGAGGGAATGGCCTCAGAGGGATGCGACACCTTTTGTTTCTTGGTCGTCGGTTCTGTCGAACCTTCATCACTTCTTTGCTCGGGGGATTCCTTGCCCTTATCCTTCTCTTACGCAGCGGCGGGTGGCATCGTGGATGCGATTTCAGTGGCCTCCCTCCATTCATCCGACCAAGACTTGATAGTTTCTTCAACATCCTCGGTGGTCATCCTGTAAAGGCCTACGGCCCATTCCTCTTGAATGCCGCAGGGGCGGAGGTAAAGTTGATGCAAGTCGGCAGTAAAGGCCAACTTTCCTTCATATATTTTTGTTGTCTCCTCGCTCAGCCTCGGCATTTCCTGAATTGTATCTCTGAGGAGATGGTAGTATTCAAAAAATACAGCGCGGTTCATCTTGTGCTTCGCGGGATTAGCAGACTCCCAAAGGTTAACATAGCGGATTCCGACAGCCTCTCCTGCACGGCGCGGAAGGAACTGAGTGTTCGGGGGCTCCTTCCACCCGACGAGAGTGCATAAAATTAAAAGCCAAGAAAAATGGAACAACTGACCGGGGGTGTCTTGGACGTTCCGGCAGTCTTCCAAGAAATAATTGAGGAGGAAGAGGGACCAGTTGTACTGTTCTCCCTCCACAGCTGCGATGGCGAGCTCCATGACAACTCCAGTAACTTCCTTCGGTCTGCACTTTGTGAGAAGTTTGCCTGCAAGCAGACTTCCTGTAAATCTAAGTGCTTTGTCTTCTACTATAGTGAGGTCATAAGCCCGACCTCCTCTTGTTAAGTTGTATTTCTGCACTAGCTGTGCAGCCAATTTTCTATCCTTGTCTTTTCCCACAAAATGAATATTGGGATCCTTACCAGCCTTAGATAGGCCGGTGATGCGATGAATCAAATCAATGTTTAAATCGATTGGCCTCCCCAGCCAAAGGTAACCTCCATGAACACAGGATAGCAGTGTCTTAACAACTGCATTGACTTCGTTGCTACGCCCGAAGTGCGGTAGCTTCAACAAGTTAAATAAACCCGGCTTCTCCAAGTTTGTTGCAAATCCCTTTGGGATGAATTCATCAACCTTTCTGGTGGGATTATGAACTACAGTCAGATATCGATCTGGCGCGAACTGAGGATACGTTTTATAGTCTCCCAGGTTGAAATCAGAGAACTTGACCAGTGGAAGGTGTCCAAGCAGGGACCCTTCTTGTCGCACGCCAGCCGGTAGTGGAGGTAACATAATTAGATACTTTGCATTCTTCGGGATATGTACCTCTGGCGCATCATTTGGACGCGGCGGAATATAATTCACCATGGTGGCCAACGGCTCTGGAACGGGCTCTTCTGGTTGTTGCTGCGATGCTCTCGTGCCCGGAGATTGTCTGGGATCATTATAACCAGGGTGTACGTAAGTCGAGGCCGTCACCGGAGTAGTCATGCCAAAATCTAATCCTCGGCGTAGGAATTGACGAACAACTTCTTCAGTTGACAGGTTCTCCGTCGTGAACCGGTATAGGCAACAAGAAATTGGGCAGACAAATGGCGGAACAACGTAGGATATGGATGCTGAAAATAAAGGAAACACTCTGCACAACTCGGCTCTGAAAATAATAACTTAGATTCTCAAGCAAGACTATGCAACTCGAGAAAAGTAACCCGAAAATATACAAGTGTGGGGTATTTATAGCCAAAGGTGATAGTAAATGCGGGCAAGTGGGGTTACTAGCTGTAGGCGCCTATGCATGAGTTGACAACCTCGCTATCCCCCTCGCCTCTGCGGTGCATTTATTGTGATGGACGGGCTCTGACAGCCTTCCGGGAGAAGCTAAATCTTTCGGTGCATGAGTTAAATGCAAATCTTACGGAGATCAAGCCGAATATGTCAGAGCGGCTACACTTAAATGGCGGGCTTATCCTTCATTTATTCTCAGACGCAGCTACATAACTGCTGTGATTCAAATTTTTCGGCGGGTCATTTCAGCTTAGGTAACTGTGCATAGGGGGGTCCACAACAAGAGCTCCTCAAGCGGCAAATTGACACAGGGAACTCCGCAAGAGCGACAGTTCAACGACCTGGGGAAAAAATTCATCAGAGCGCAAATAGGGTCGCTCCATACAAACTTTTATTGACATGCGCAGATGGTTCAAGGAACTGCGTGGGAAGCCAAAGACTGAGGGTCTCGCGACTTTCGTGTAGACTGTGACAATGCGATGTCTCTTTCAACTACACCAGACATCTGCACTTCTTTAGCAATATATTAAGTCGACAGGGCGGAGTGGCCATCGCGATAAAGCTTGAGCCGACTCCCGTTGATCATTGTAGGTAGCAATTTTCCATTAAGCTTCACAAGCTGAACTGCTCCTCCTTCTGTTATCTTTGTCACCCGAAAAGGGCCTAACCAATGTACACGAAACTTGATGAATTTACTATCATAGAGGAGTACCAAGTCTCCTTCTTCAAAGTGTTTATTCTTAATGTGCCTGTCATGCCAAGCTTTCTGTCTTGCCTTCTGTACATGTTGATGGAATCTGGCTAAAAGTCTGTCTTCTTGTAAGGCAAGCAATTGTGAAAGTCTTTCACTCATGGTATCAGTATCTGCCATCTCTGTAATTTGCGCAATTCTGAGACTGGGAACAATGTATTCCATGGGCATAACTGCTTCTTTTCCATACACCAAACTGAAAGGTGTGTGACCTGTTAGTTTCTTGCATGTGGTTCTATAAGCCCATAATACAGCTGTGACTCTAAGGTCCCAATCATCTCTTTGTTGATTACAGATCTTCGTCAGGGCATTCTCAAGAATTTTATTGAATGCCTCCACCGTACCATTAGCTTGAGGGTGGTAGGGTGTACTCTTATGGTGACTAATTTGGAATTCTTCAGTAAGGGCCTCTATAGTCTCATTGAGGAAATGTGTACCCTGATCACTCATTAGAATCAGTGGACATCCAAATCTAGTGATAATGTTCTCAAAAATGAACTGCGCGGCAGTGGCAGCGTTGCAGTTCTTCACTGGCTTAGCCTCAGCCCATCTGGTGAGGTATTCAGTAGCTGTAATGATGTACCTTGCGCTGGTTCTCTTTCCTGGTGGGTTGATAGGTCCTACAAAATCAATGGCCCATTTATCAAAAGCACGCAGTGTTATCTGGGGTCTTAGCGGCATTTCATCTCTCCTTGAGGGTTTTCCTGTTCGCTGGCACACATCGCAACATTTGCAGAATTCCTTAGTATCCTTGTGCAATGTCGGCCACCAAAGTCCTGTGGCTAAGTTCTTCTACGCAGTCGGCTTTCCTGTGAAATGGCCTCCTGCGGTACCTGAGTGTGCTTCTGCGATGATAGAGCTTTTTTCATGCGGTAAGATACATCTGCGCAAGACTTCGACGGGGCCCAACTTATAGAGCTGGCCTGCTATCAAAGTGAAGTCTGCGGCTTTGACAACAAGTTGTTTCTTCTACTGGATTGTAAACTCAACTGGCGCTTGCCCGGTAGTGAGAAACTCAAGAATATTAGAATAATACTCGTCAGCTGCATGAACAGAAAACAACTGCGCATCAGGCAGATTATCCTCCAGATTTGTAGGTTCCTCCCCTGACTCTATCCTAGATAAGTGGTCAGGTCCTGCATTCAATCTACCTGGCTTTACAATAACCTCAAAATCATATTCTTGGAAGAGCAGTAGCCATCTGCAAATTCTTCCCCCTAACACTGGCTTATTGACCAAGTATTTCAAAGCAGAATGGTCAGTATACATTTTAAAATGTGCACCCAATAGGTAGTGTCTGAACTTCTGTAGGGCATACACCATAGCTAGTCCTTCTCTTTCTGTAGTGGTGTAGTTCTTCTCGGATGTGGATAGCTTTCTGTTGGAGTAAGCAATCGGGTGGTCAATACCTCCTTCTCCCGGTTGTGTAAGCACGACCCCCAATGCTATGGAAGAAGCATCGACATGAACATGAAAGGGTTTTCTCCAGTCTGGGAAAACTAGAATTGGCACAGTGATCATCTTTTCTTTAAGTGTATCTAAGCTCTGTTGGCATTCTTCTGTCCATCGGAATTTCGAATCCTTTTTCAGCAATCTTTCCATAGGTGCTGTGATCTTTGGATAACCTTTGATAAATTTTCTGTAGTATCCTGTATGTCCCAATGTAGTGCGCAATTGTTTGACTGAGTTGGGCGCAGGTAAATTAGCAATGATGGCAACCTTCGCAGGATCGATTAGGAGTCCTTGTCTGCATACAATATGTCCCAACAAAATACCAAAAGGAGCACAAAAGATACATTTTTTCAAGTTAAGGGAAATCTGATGCTGTCTACATTTTTCTAACATCATGCGCAGATTCCCTATATGATTCTTTAATAAACCAAATACAGTCCAATCATCAAAATAGACTTCTAAAAACTTGTGAATGAATTCTTTAAAAACAGCAACAATGACTCTAGAGAAGATAGCAGGTGCGTTTTTAAGACCAAAGGGCATTACCGTGTACTGGAATGAGCCCCATTCAGTCGCAAAAGTAGTCTTATGGCGGTCGTCTGGATGGATTCTGATCTGATGGTATCCCTAAAAGCCATCAGTGAAGGAGTAAGCCTCTTGTCCTCCAACATTATCAAGCACTTCGTCTGTAAAAGGAGTGGGAAATGGATCATGCGCTAATGCATCATTGAGTTTGCGCAAGTCCACACAGATTCTTATTTCACCTTTTGTCTTTTTCTCTTGTACAACCATAGGACTAATCCAATCGCTTTCCTCTATTGGCTCAATAATACCTGCTGCGAGCATTTTATCAATTTCTTCTTTAACTTTTTCTTTATATCGCGGATTCAATCTGTATGGGCGCTGTTTTACTGGCTTGGCGTCTGCTTTCAGAGGTATGCGCATCACTCCTAAGTCTCCTAGGATGCCTTTCATTTCTGTGAACTTGGTAGGAAATATATCCTGGTAGTCACGTAATAAATCTGAAATATGCCCAACAGTTTCATCATCCCAATAATCTCCTATAGAAGCAAACTTGGGTTTGGCTTCTGTACCAATGTTAATCTTTTTGAGCTTGATCTGTTCTGTAATGGCAGGGATATCAAGCTGAGGACCTTCAACATTGCACGTCCCTTCTGATTCTGGAATATTGATGTTGCGAGGATCATCGTCCTCTTCTCCAGTGGTGAAATTATAGCATTCCAGGGCATGTTCTATTTGAACAGCCCAATCCGGTTGGGAATCTTCTGGTAATGGACATGGTTCAAATACCCTCTTTTTAATACATTTTAAAGCGTGGTCAATGCTTGGATGTTCTGACTCAAAGCTGAAGGTAAGTTGAAAACTTTCTATCATGAGAGGCCAACTGATAGTACATCTGCGCAATTCTGTTTCAGTATACCAGTTCCTTGGAACTGTATCCAATGTGTGGATGAATAGGTGAACCCACTCATCTTCTGGAATATCTGACCATTGCTGATTGCATGCTTCAATGTGTGACCTGGGGTCACTCTGTCCATCATATTTGTGTAACACTTCTGCTGTGGTGTCCTGAAATCTGCGCAGTATCAATCTGCGACAGTCTTGCCATGTGTAAATATTCTCTTTATGCGCACCCCACCATCTTGCGGGTGTAGCGCGCAGTGCTACATCCAGTGCCTGTATGCGCTGCTGTTCTGGAAGCTGTTGTTCATATGCATGTATGAATTCGCTTACGTCATTTAAACCATAAAAAATTGGAGTGTCAGTCAATTCTGTGCCAATCCATCGAATGGATTTAGTCATCATGGCGCAACGTCTTGCAGAAACCTCATGTAAACGATTCTGCCAGTTTTCCAATCCTGCATCTGAGTCTGATGTGCACGAACTATCGCATCGCCAGCTGATATGACCGTCTGCTATGGGATTGACATAGTCACTCTGACTAGTAGTCATCTGATACAAAATTTCCATGTGGCGCGCTTCTTCTTCTGCCCGAATGGGTTCTATATACCTTGGTCCTTGAATAGGATCAAGCTGTGCAATGACCCTAATCTGGTCATCCTCAAAGGTCATCTGTCTTTTCTTCAAATTAATGACAGCCAAATTATCAAATGCCCAGTCTATGCCTAAAAGTGCTGGGTAAAGTCTACTATCATCCAGAATTTTGATTACTTCAAAGTCTGCAGAACTTCTTACTCCCTCGATATCAATAGGTACATTGGGTAATCTACCCAATGGAGAGACTCGTTGCTGATTCGCGAGTCTTAGCTGGATGGGGGATCTTGTAAGCTGAGGGCTTCCCATATGTTCCCATGTCTGCATAGTGAGAACATTAACTTCTGAGCCCAAATCTAAAATGACTTCGTCCATTTCAAATGCGCCAATCTGCGCTATGAGCCTCATCTCTTTTCCAGTTCTAGTGTGACTCCCAATCTGGTGAACAGCACGCTGCGGTGTGTTCGTTGAAGCAGATTGTTGACATTTATCCAATAGGTGTTGAAGTTCCATAGTTGCTTTTTCATTGTGCAACAACTTTAAGCAGTTCCTCAGAAAAGTATGGACACTACCTAGTGCATCCTCTTCATCAGGCCTTCCGGATGTAGTGGCCTGTTCTTGTACTAGGTTGTCTTGTCTTAGCACTTGCGATCTAATATCATTATGCGGAATTGCGACAGAACTTGAATCTCTCGGATCTGAGAAATACTCTTGAGCTTGTTTGAATGCTTCTTTTTGCTTCTGCAGATTAAGTGGGGCTGGTTTAATATTAGCGCGACGCACCCATAGTGTCCCTTGCTTTCCAGTTCCCATCTCTGGCGCACCAGTGGTTGCTCCACTGCGCGTCACTATATTAACTATAGGGTCTGGTTCTCTTTTTTCTGCTCCAATCAACTGAATATTCTGATTGACCTGTGGCGTCTTTGCTTGCATCTTAGCCATCAACTGAGGGAATTCTTTAATGGCATGATCATAAGATTTACAGTATCTGCAGATGGTTGTAGGATTTTGGCAATCCCTTGCAAAATGACCTTGCGCTCCACAATTATAACAAGTGATCTGTCCTCTTCCGCGGCCAAAATTTGTTGTGCGTCCGCGACCCCTATAATTTCCTGCTCGGCCGTCGCGAGTTTGGTCATACTGTGGACCTGCTGTGGGTCCTTGTGTCTCTGATTGTACTCTATAAACATCATGCTTTCTTTCCATAATAAGATCATATGCTCTACAATTGTTCTCATCATGGCCTACTGATTTACAGAAATTACAATATAGATTCTTTGGAGTTTGTACATATTTCTGAAGTAAGTGACATTCTTGCGGTCTATGACCTCTAGTTCTACAGATTTCGCACCAAGGCCCCTGTGCCTGTGGTAAAGGGTTAGGTGCTCCAGTTGCAATATACTCTATGAAAACGGGACAATGGTCCTTTGAATGACCTTGCGCTTTACATTTTGTACACCAAATTTCTTCCTTAACATCCTTGCCTTTCTTAATATCATGCACTTGCAAGGTTAAGTTTGCTAATTGGTTCTGCAACTGTGCAACATCATTGCTTGTTCTAGCAATTGGTGAAGCTTCTAGTTTCATAGCCATCTCTAGAGCTTGTTCCTGAGTATTGAGATTCTGTTGCATAAGAGGAAGTCTAATGTGTGGGAGCAGCGCAGCAATGAACCATTCCTTATGCTGCTATGGTGCAAACTCAAAGCTTACTTGATCTATCAAGGCTTTGAACTTCTGGTCAAAGTCCCATACTGATTCTGTAGGTAACTGTTTGATGTCTTTGAGCTCTGTTATACACTGTGATTTTGATTTAGGTTTCTTAAATTCTCTAATCATAGCATTTCTTACATCAGCAAGCGTCCTATTCTGTGCTGCTGAGTATTTCATGAACCAAGTCAAGGCTCTTTCTCTTAGTGTGGTTGCTAACTGAACTAGTTTAATAGCATCATCATTAATTTGCTTAATTGTCCAAATGGCTTCACATAGGAACCAGTGCTGCTCAGGGTCTTCTATCCCTGTTCCTCTAAAAGTTGGTAGCTTCATGTCATCACCCATCCTTCTTGTGCTAGGTTGAGGTGGAGGTGTTGTATTAGTGCCTCCTGGATGGTTGAACAAAGGTGGTACAGAGGTACTAGAAGTACCGTGTGGGCTACTAGAAGGTGTTACTGCGGGGTTATACTGAGCTCTGTCTGGCTTTTGTGGTGTAAAAGGGTAATAAGGGATATGAGCACTCCCCTGTCTTTCTATATGGCTTGCTCTAGGAACTTGGCTATCTTCTGGGCTAGACTCAAAAGAATGCTAGTCAAGGCCTGCTTTATACCGTTTTCCACTACGAGTGCAACCAATAAGTTCAGGATCACTATCAGAATCTGCGGACATTACTTGTCTATGCTATTCATCGGAAGCTATGCATAGTTTTGCTTTTTCATACAGAAGCATTTTAATCCATAAGTTCAGAGAATTTAAGAACTTACCTCTGTGTGCTTGGAAGAAACTCCTCTCAGCTTCACTGAAACTCTTTCTTGTATCTACTGCAAAATCAGTGATGAAACCTTCCAGCAGACTGTTCAACCAAAAGTCTACTGCGCGGGACACAGAATTGTCTACCCGCTTCAAAATACTGACTAGCTCAGGCGTCCAAGCGACGGGTCGATCAACATGCAAAGTGGGTCTAGTATCTGCTAACTTGGCTATCCAAGCATGCAATTCAAGTGCAAATGTGACAAAGAAAATTTTGTGAAGGTCAGTATAGATATACTTCTGCAACCAGTCTTCTGTCTGGAGCCTAGAGCTTCTATTTTCTTGTTCAACAAACTCTTTAGCCTTTAAATCAAACCAGTCTTCAATTTCTTTAGCTGTAGGATTCCAGTAACACATTTGTTAGCTGAGCAAGTCTCAAGGCAACAGAACCATTTGTTGGCTTCATCAACAATCTCAAACGTCGCGGAAATAGTAAGTTTCACAGTAATAAGTCACGCGGCAACGGAACCATTTGTTGGCTTTAGCAACAATCTCAGACGTCGCGGAAATAATAAGTTTCACAGTAACAAGTCACGCGGCAACGGAACCATTTGTTGGCTGCTTTTTGGGCAAACCCAAGTTTTAATGAAGCGCAGCAACAAAACCCCTTGGTGCACTGGCCCTCTCGGCAACGAGCTGCATAGCAGCTCGAGGTCTCACCCGAAGTGGCTATGGGGGGGCTAAGGAATCAGATTTCCTTAACCTAGGCGACGCGGAGATTGCTCTCTCTTCCTCGATGATTCCTCAAAGCAGACTGTCTGACTTTTCCGTAGACCCCTCGGCGTAACTGCGCTGAACTCTCGCTCAACAGCCTGGCTGCGCGGCATCTCTGTTCCGGCGCACGAGGCGACTATCCCCCGCGTCGACGCTCTAAGTATCTTTTCTTTCCACGCGCCCAGCGTAGTAATGCATTCCTCTATCGCTGCGGCGATAGCGTTCTACAGATTCTTCAACACTTAACGATTATAGTTACCAAGGAAGCTTCACGAACTTACTTAACACTCATAAAGATAATGCAAGATTCATGAATACACAGGTAGTGAACTAAAATAGGCAATCACTCAACACAGCATCATAACAACAAGAAGTATGAAGTTCACCTCCTCGGGGAAAACCACGTCCATGGGAGTGTTATATTAACCAGAAAATGATAGAGTTACACAATATGTTGCGCACACAGCTGCAGCCTTAGATCTTTCCAGGAAACTCCACGTACACAGCTGGGAGCCCTTCTCTCAATCTAGTCTCTTTCTCCTAGAGATTACAATATAGTTCAGACGTCGACTCAGACTGTCTGCAACTCAAGGATTTAGCTTCACAGCTATCTAGTTCTACTCTCGCCTTCTAACAACACAATAGAAGACTTACTACCTAGCTAGCTTATCTCAAACAGCTAACCTGCGTCTCAGCATCTAAAGGCTAGCTAACTGACTAACATCTAACTTTTACAATTACACATATATATAGGTGGCCATGACGGTCGCACCTTTACAAATCTGTGGGCCTTTCCCAACAGTAATCCCCAAAAACCCTAACCACAGACATGGCCAGGTGTACTGTAGGCACTGCTTGCAGTCATGTCGCCGCTTCCTGCAGGTTCCGTGACTTTCGGCGCAGATTGCGGGTATGGGCGCCTTGTCCTTCGCCTTCAATGCTTTGGTCCGTTGCTCCTCCTTGATCCGAGCAACCATAACTTCTGTACTTAGCCTTAAATGAGGGTAGCTGAGCCCTCTACTCCGTCGCTTCACTTATTATGGTAGCTGAGCTTTCTATTCAGCCACATTCATTCTTCTATGACGTGCGCGTGAGCTCCACGAGTTCCAGTCCGTAATCTGCGTTGAGCTCATCCATCTGGCATCGTACTACGCACCGTTTCCTTCTGCCCAAAATTTGGTGTTTATTCAAAATTAGCACTTTCCCTTCAACACTTGTGCTTTTTCCTCAAAATTCGTAGCTTTACCATAGCTGCGGCCTAGGCTCCAACAGTATATGCCCTACAAAAATTCAGGCATTACTTGCTTGGTGCGCACTTCCTTATGTTCACTGACCATTTTGCATTCAGATGTTCAATAAGCCAGTGTTAGGGGGGCGCATATGCAGATGGTTGTTGCTGTTCCAGGAGTATGATTTTGAGATTGTTGTTAATCCAGGTAGACTGAACTTGGGACCTGATCATCTGTCAAGGATTGAGTCAGGAGAAGAGCCGACGAACATTGAAGACAGTCTGCCTGATGCACATTTATTTAGTATATAGGTTGTTGATGACTACTATAAGGATATCATCAATTTTTTAACAACAGGGTTGGCACCGCAGGAACTATCTATCCAGCAGAAGAAGCAACTAGTGGTGCGCGCCGCAGACTTCACTATAATTGTAGGCTAGTTATACAAACTCGGGCCGGATGAAGTCCTGCGTAGATGCGTACTAGATCATGAGAAACCATTGATTCTAGTCGACGCACATTCAGCGATTGTGGGAGGTCACTATGCAGGAAGAGCTACCGCATAGAAGATATTGCGTGTAGGGCTATGGTGGCCCACGATCCACAGAGATTCCAAAGAATACTGCAGGAACTGTGATGTCTGTCAAAGGACAGGGAGACCTTCATGAAGAGATGAAATGCCATTAAATCCATAGTTGACCTTGTAGGCATTTGAGAAATGGGCAATTGATTTTGTGGGTCCTATAAACCCACCAAGGAAGAGAACTAGTGCGAGGTATATTATCACTACTACTGATTACCTCACAAGATGGGCAGAAGCAAAACCAGTCAAGGACTGCAGTGCCAGTACTGCTGCGTAGTTCATCTTTGAAGAAATATTGTCAATATTTGGCTGTCCGAAGATTTTGATGAGTGACCAATGTACTCATTTTTTGAACAAGACTATTGAGGCACTTACAGAGGAATTCCAGATTCGTCATCAGCGCAGTACTCCATATCATCCACAGGCGAATGGCACTGTAGAGGCTTTCAATAAAATTCTGGAGAATGCATTGACTAAGGTTTGCAATGTGAATAGAGATGATTGGGATCTGCGTGTCTCTTCTATATTATGGGCATACAGGACAACATGCAAGAAATTGACAGGACATACACCGTTTCAGTTGGCTTATTGGAAGGAAGCTATAATGCCAATGGAGTATATTGTCCCTAGTTTAAGGATCGTTGCGTTCACAGGGATGGAAGACCGCGCAACATTAGAAGAAAGGTTGCTACACCTTGTTGGGTTGGAGGAAGATCGTTTCATTGTCATCTTCCACCAGCAAGCTCAGAAATACCGAGAGACAGCTTGTCATGATCGCCATATAAAGAACAAGTGCTTTCAGGTAGGTGACCTAGTCCTCCTTATGATAGCAAATTCATAAAATTTCCTGGTAAATTTAAGATGCATTGGATTGGTCCATATACTGTAATACATGTTACTAATACTGGTGTAGTCCAGTTAGCCAATTTAGCTGGCGATACTTTACCCACTTTGATAAATGGACGCAAAGCTATATCATGACAGCCTTGCTTCGCAAAATCCTGAATGATAAGCAGAGGAAGAGATTTCAAAGTGTCAGGTACAGTTGAAATTGGACACTGGAAATGTCAAGGAGTCTGTACATGTATGTTAAGTAGAACAATGTGTGTACTGCGTAGCACTGCTGAAGCTACGCGGAAGGAAAACAAAAAAAAAAAAGAGAAAAAGAGAAAAGGAAGAAGTAGGAAAGGAAAAGGAAACCGCACAGTTGAAATTTTTTTTGGCATTGCAAAGTAACTGCACAGGATCACAGATGGCTTGCCGCGCGGCACTCATAAAAAATAGCTGTTACACTACCGTTGAAAAAAAAAATAGCCATTATGTGACCGTTGCAAGCACTTGCTTCAGCATTTAACGAAAAGATAGCCGTTCTGAACACGCTGACGACGGAAGAGAGGGAAGGATTTGCTCAAATTGGCCAACGAACAACTCATTAAATGCTCATATAGCCATTGGGAGGCGCGGGGAGGACCCAGCTGTGCCTATAAATAACACCGCTCCAGGACTCGCGGGAGTTACTCAGCACTTAGAATTTTCTTGCGATCATTCCCTGAGCTAATATCCCTCTATCATCTGACTATCACAGTCGTTATCTAACCAGTGAATGTCTGATCCTCTCTATCGAGAAGAAGAGCTGACCATTAAAGAAGCACTTGGAGTCTTTCAGTACGGGGGAATTGCGGAGTTAATGAAAACCCCTGCCAAGAAGGTTGTAATCGAGCCAGTTCAAGCATCCAGAACATCACCTCGTCATACTCCAGCCATGCAGGACAAAGGGAAATATAAATGGAAAGACGTAACTGCACCACGAAGCAAGATCCTAAAGATGGACCAGACGGCACAAAAATCGCCAGTCTTTCAGAAATAACCATTGAAGCTGACACCAGAGTATATATCACCACGGGCGTTGGATGCCCCAGTCTTTAAATTAGTCAAGAACGCTAAATATGAAATCCCATTGTCACCAATCTCAAAACATGTAGAGGTTGCCAAGAACCTGCTCGAAAAGATTCCAGACTGCAAGTGGGAAGATTTTGACCTCCTAGGCGTGCAAAAGGAAGAGCCCCACGCACCTAAGTACCCACAGTTCCAGCCTGACCAGTACATGTGCTGGAAGAAGGATGCCATGTGCTTTCTGAAAGCTGGCTGACACTGGTAGTTCAGTCAGGATTGTTGAACCTCCTCAGATTGCCACATTTTGATCGCTCACTGGAAGTTAATGCCGTGGTTCGCACGCTGATGGCGCGAATCCACCAGGGATACCTGTGGCTAGACAAAAATATTGATGTCAACATTGCCTTGATCCACCGCATAACAGGTCTCAGCAAGCACGGTAAGGATCCCAAGCAGTTCTTCCAAGGGAAGAGCAAGGAAAAAGAAGCTGTCAAGAAAATGAAGAAAAGCCATGCATTGGTAAAAGGGAAAAGAGGTTTTCCCACAGAAGAAATTGAAGACAGAACGAAAAAATTTGTCACGCAGTTACTCGCAGGGAAAGTCCTCAGAATAGCTCGGCCTACAGAGGTACCTGTGGGTGCAGTATTACTTGGTGCCGCAGCGGCTGAAGGCACCGAGTTCAATTGGTGTCAATATCTTCTAAATGAGTTGTTGGATGAACTCAATGATACCCAGGAAAACGGCGGACAGTTCCACTTCACATGGCTGATCATCCTCATCGCCTTTTCTAGATGGAAGGAGCCAAGGGACTATGTGGGTGTCAATATAGAAACCAATGATCCCAGAGGATTCCGGTATGCCAACCTCTGGGAAAATATCAATGCAGAGTGACAACATGCGACAACTGAGGTTTTCTATCAATATTACACTTAGTTGCACGATGCGATTATCCATACACCCCGCATCACAAAGCAGATAACGTTGAAGTACATTCGCTTTCTTAATTTCAGCGCAGACATGCGATGTATCTTCATTTAACCCAAGGTGAGAATGAAGAAGCCAGAATGGTACCTAGGTAGCTACCATATGTATGAGGAGGACATCGAATCCCTCATGAAGGACTGCCCCCCCGACTTCCACGTGGAAGTCATGGATGTTGAGACAGACTCTGACGAAGACGAGTCAATCTCGCTGGCATGCTCGATTGTTGAAGAAACAGGAAAGTGGAAAGAGCCAAAGACTTCGCAGAAGTCGAAGGTGACGAAGAAGATGAAGGCCACAAAGACTCAATCTGAGGCAGTCCTGAATGAAGATGATTTCGAGATGATAGCAGAAACAGTCTCAGAACAGATGAAGGAGCTCATGACTGACAAGGACAAAAAGGATAAGGTCATCCAAGATGACCTGCAAAAGACGAGGCTCGCACTGCAAGGACTAATGAAGAAAATGGATGATGTCCAGAAGATCCTAACCTTGTTGCGTGAAACTGGAGCTAAAGGGAGGTCGGTAGGAACCTCGCAACAATAACCCCCGTAGCTAGCTATAACGTTGCCGTCAAAGACCAAGATTTTCCGTGTGGACCCATTGGCTATTGCATTGCCAATGTCAGAGCAGATTGTCTTGGACACAAAGGGTGTCGAGCGGGTAGAGCTCGACTTGGCCAAAATCCCCTTACTGGGCTTACACTTCATCCACACGTAGATCGTCGAGGAGATGCATGAACGGATAGTAGAGTCAATGAAGTAACAAGCGGAGCTCCATGCAACAAACAGGAAGCTCGATTTGCACGTAGACATGCAGCTGCGTGATGAACAGGACTGCCGAAAAAATTTGGAGAATACCATATCTACTGTCGCCATGGATATTGAAGGTATAGAACTCCAGGATGATCCTTCAGACACAGTTCTAAGGATCGACGACAAGGTAATATCTTTGAATGTGGAGATACAGGATAAGGACATCCTCCATGAGGCTGATCTCGCTGCATTGCAAGAGAAACTGAATAAGCAGACGCCATTAACTGAGCAGCAGTTAAGAGAGCAATCCATGAGTGCCACTTCACAGAACATAACGAGTGGCATGGCTCAGTGCCAAGATCTATTGGAAAAAGTTTCAAAGGAATTCACTTCACTTGAAGAGGATCAGGGGCTACTACAGGTAAAGACCGCCATAAAAGAAAAGCAGACTGCGCTAGAGAAGTTAGACACAAAGCTCAAGGCTCTGCCACCTAGGGAGAGGCTGTCCAGATATAAGGAAGTATCAGGCTTGAAGAAGCAAGTCCAGGCATTAAGAGAGAAAGAGACTGAGATGGATAATCAGTCATAGCAACTTCTGGAGGATGCTACAGCAGTGTCGCAGCAAATAGAAGACAAGCTAAAGGAACTACGCGACATCCAGGAGCAGGTACAGGGACAAATTGGAGAAGAGATAACTCCAGCGCTTCTTGAAATAGTACAACAAGTTGAATAGTATACCAGAGAAGCAGTGGAGCAGTTGCTTGGTGCATATAATGAGTTCGCGGCAAAATTAGTTCCACCGGTCACGGAATAGAGTGAGACGACCGAAGCAGCAAGTGGCTCAGGGACGAGCCACATGTAAGTGTTAGGGGCATGTTGGGCCCAGGTTGGGACAGAGTTTTGGTAACACCTTTTTTGATAAGCAGATAAAGCTGAGCTTAGCGCATCTCAGAAATATAATTTTGTCTAAGTGTTGAGGGTGCTGTGGAGCTGTGCGCAGCATCTAAGTTTTTATCAGGCTGCGAAGCTATGCGCAGCATCCAAATTTTGGAAGCACCGCAAAGACCAATGCTGCAAAGCAGTCAGGACACATGGAGCCAGCAAAGTAGAGTGCTGGACATGGATCAGGTGCAGGTATCGGATGGACTAGTAATGGTCTAATTTTGGAAAGATGCTCCAGGAGTGCCGAGCGGCGGGCACGAGCAAATCAAGCAGGCGGCCAATGCACAAGTTTGTTGAGGAAAGCGACGGCTTGGCACGCCTGGTGAGCAAAACTGTTAGAGGTGAACGGTTTAGAGGAAGCAACCTATTGGCACACGTGCGACAAGAAGGCCGATAGAGATAGATTGAAGATGTGGAGAACCGCCACAATGAAGCAGACACTACCAGATGCCAGCAAGCTGGTTTAGGGAAACCAGTGCAGTTTTGTAAACCCTAAGGGTTTTTGGGTTTAGGTCTTCGACATTGTAAAGACATGACCTTTGGGCATGATCTATTTAAGAAGATAATTTTGTATGGGATGGGGTTCTAAGTTTTTGTTTTTGTAACAGTTGGGTTATGAATTTTTGTACTGTAAAATCTCTTTGAGCTAAGAATATTGTAAAGGCTCTGCAGCTGTGTGTGCAGAGACCTAATTGAGAGGAAGGAGAGTCTGCAACTTAGTGCACGAATTAAGAACGGTTGTCCCCATCCCTTTTGAAAGAAATATATTACCAACTGTTCTTGTGGACGTAGCTTCCCATCTGGGGAAGTGAACCACGTTAAATATCATGTTGTGTGATTGTGCTTATGAATGAATGCTTACTTGTGTTTTCTGTCAATGAATTTCTAGATGTTCCTTGCATACTGTTATGAGAGAGATTTTATATGCATTTTCCATTAAAGAAGTATGGAAATGATATGTTAAGTTTCGCATGAATAGTTGAATTGTGAACATTTATTCTTGTGTATGAAGGCAATGAATCAGTCATTTAGTTAAGTACTTTCTTACACGTAGTAAGGGAATGTATCACCGTGGATTAGATCAATCGACTATGTTCAAAATCATGAAATCCTGAGTTAATGAATGAATGTTAGAAGGATAGACAGTTAAGCATCTGAATGAATGGATGAGTGATATTCATTTCAGTACCTTAAGCACTTTCAAGATAATCCAAGTATAGAATAAAGTTGGATTGTTCGCAACTTCAGTAGAAGTCCTGCGGTAGAAGAACATAGTGGTGTGGACCACAGCGTTGCCCATCGTTGCGCAGCCTCACCTCACAACACATACCCTTTGTTGTGCTGCGCAATACGTCCGTCCAAGCATCTCATCACTTACTGTGGAAATATGATTCCGCAGTACCCCATAGATACACCTCAGGTGAGACCTGAACCTGCTTGCAGGCTGTTGCCGAAAGGGCTGGTGCAAAGGGGTTTTGTTGGTCAAAGGGAAACCGCAAAGAACCTGGGTCTTTTAGAAAACCTCTAGGTCAGTTATAGCCAACATTCGTCCCAGGATCACACATTACGTTGCACATTGAAACCACTTGCGTTACCTCACCACTCGTCTAGATCCTCTAGTCATAGCATATGAGACTCAATTACATCACATGACCCATGAATACCTGGTACCTCGTCTAATTTCATCAATCCCTCTTGATTTGGACCACTCCAATCTTGTCCCTGAAGTACTGAAACTTCACCCTTGATAGAGGCTTGGTCAACACATTGGCTATATGCTCCACTGTTTCTATATATTGGAGACTCACTGCTCCCTTCTACACCATATCCTGGATATAATGATACTTAATCTCTACGTGCTTCGACTTGTCATGGAACAAATGGTTCTCTAAAAAATTCACACAACTATGGTTGTCACAGAAGACACAACCCGCCTCTAACTCAAGATCAAGCAATCCCAACTTTTGAAGCCACACTAGCTCGTAGCTTGTTGAACAAGATTCCATATACTTGGTTTCGGCTATATCGGGTGCCACACTCATCTGCTTCCTACTAAACCATGAGATCATACCTGATCCAAAACTGAAGAAGCACCCCGATGTGCTCTTTCTATCTGTGACACTCTCGTCCCATTCCACATCCACATAACCATGAAGTTTAATATTCTGATCTGATGCATGCCTGAGTCCATAATCGAATGTACCCTTTAGGTACCTGATCACATGCTTTATCGCAACTAGCTGAACATGTCTCGACTCTACCATATACTGACTTAGAGTGTTCACCGCAAAGCATAAATCTTGCCTCTGTTCGTTAAGTACATCAACGAACCAATCATATGCCTATATATTGTTGCATCCAGTAGTTATGAAGAAGTATCACTCATCAACTTTAGATTTGATGCCATAGGTGTGGCCATGGACTTTCAATCCATCATCCCGAATCTCTTCAAGATCTCTACCGCATATTTTCCTTGAATCAAGAAAAGTTCCTTTGGATTCTTCCACACCTCAAGACCTAAGAAATAGTACATCATACCCGGGTCTTTCATCTCAAACTCTACGGCAATTTTCCTCTTCGTTTATACCATGAGATCCTCATCACCTGTCAAAAACAAGTCATCTACATATAACACTAGAATCACAGGATTTCCTTCTTCAACCTTGCAGTAAAGGTTGGAATCCACTTTACTCTTGGTAAATCCAAAGCTCATCATAAATCCATCTATCTTGTTCTATCATGCCTTGGGTTCTTATTTTAAACTGCACCACATATACTTCCTCTTTGTGAGGGGATACATCTGGTATCACTCTGAGCATATCCCTGAGATACTGAGGAAAACAACCTTTGCCATGGGTAGAGGCTAAGTGATAATGTCTCTCAATATGTGATGTAGTCACTCCCTCTAAAGGGGAGCCTTCTTGCTCCCTCTGTAACTAAGCACTATCATCCCTCTGCATCAGGACATTCTGCACTGGAATGATTGGTAGCCTTCTCTCCTATTGATCTTTTGTGTATCCATCTTTTTCATCTGTCTAGGTCATTGGATACCAAGTTCTCTAACTATGTTGCAAGTTTTCTCTTGCACCCATCTATGAGCTCCTCATCTTCAACCTTGTATCAAAGGTTGATCTCATCACTCTAGGTGATTTTCAAGATCATCAAGCTATCCTATGGGTTCCTTTTGAGCCCGTACAAAGCCTTCTTCAATTTGTGCACATGTGGTTCTCTGTAGAGAGTCCTGAATCCTGGAGGTTTCTCGATATACACTTCTACTTCGATTACACCATCTATATAGTGTAATATCTACCACTGAGGAAGTGTGTATGGACACTAGAGAAACATCTCACCATAGTCGACTCCCTCTTTCTGAGAGAAACCTTTCTTTGAACTTTTGTAGTATGCTTGATTTCATAAATCTGAATGTCATAACTGAACCATCATCACTTGTTCTTCAGAACAAGTCTCATCATTATTATATTATAGGTGATGGTACATGATCTTTACTCCAAGTCAAATTTAGTTGCATGATTAGAAACATTTCATAATTTTCAAATCAAATTCTTATGCATAAATTCACAGGTCACATAGTCATGCAACTATCTTATCCAAGGATTCAACACAACATTTATCGGTATCCCGCATTCATACGGTAACTTTCTAGATGCCTTCCATATTTTACCAGAACATTATTAAGAGCGTGCACTACTTCCAACATGTCAGCAAAGAGGTTTCATTCTAGATAAGTAGCAATGGAATGTTGTACAACACTATATGCCACTTACCCATCACATACATATTAGTAGTATAATTTTCATCAATGAAAAAACTCTAACATGCGTAATACACTTCCTAAATATAGGAATATAAATATGTACACAACTAAACAATATCATTTAAGCAATTAGATATACATGCAATGACAATTCAAATACTTATCTTTGTTTGTTTGGTAAGATCCCTCTTGATCCTAGCAAGAATTACTGGAGTCTTTGACATTGTGCTCTACTCCATCATTTGATTCGGAGCACTTGTGCCTTTATTGCTTATGATCGACAATGCTGAGCAAGTCTTCTACACCATAGATCACATGGAACTATGTACTAGTGTTGAATCTATGTGTCCCTTCTTCTTCATCACCAATCACAACTGCATCCCTTCTTATCCAATGTTGAAATGGATAAGAGGTTCTTCCATGTTGTTGGTTTGAATTATTCTGTATCAAAATACATGTTCCTCATCACTGGAGGAACCTTCTTTAGCTTTCTTCAAGATGGATTCATCATCTTTTGTGATGTGAGCATGGTGTATCTTATTCTTTCCTTTCTTCTTGGGAAAATCTTTTGCAAAGTGTCCTTTCTTCTCACAAGTGAAACATCTGAGCTGTGAGAGGTCCTTCTTCTAAAATATTTTATTCTTGCGAGAATGTTCCTTATTCTTGTTATTTCTCTTCTTGACATGATTTTTTAGTACTTAATTTTCATCTTCACCCATCTTCTATTCTCTTGCTATCAATCGAGCTTCTTCTTGCGTACATTGTCTCCAAATCATGCTCTTCTAGTATAAGAAGTACTCTATAATTCCATGCCCAGAAGTTCTTATCTCCTTCAATATTGTCCTCAAGCTTGGTATTGTTTGTCATTTTGATAAATTGAGAACCTTAAATGGAAATAGAGAGAATAGGACTTACCAATGAGAGTGATTCAACTGGATGCTTGCTTCAATGCTTTTCTGGAAGACTATTTTTGGTGGACCTAAGGTTTGATAGAGAAACCTTAATTTTTGAAATTTGGTGACCTGTAAATCTAATTGGATATAAATATATGCCTCCTCAAGGCAGGTTGAGAAATGTAATCCTTTTCCTAAATCCATGGATAGAACTGCAAAATATTTGATGCCCTAGTTTCTTCAATTTCTTCTCTTGAATTGTCCGGTCTTAATTATGTTGTATCTCATACATTTCTGCTCCTCAAATTCTGAAATTTTTTCCTGGGGTAGTATCATCTGTCCTTTGTCTAAACCCATAGGTTATATCAATACAGGATTCACCAAGTGGAACTTATGTTAAGTTTCCCAAGGTGACTTGTTTATGGATTGTTTCAGTATAGCTAACTTGTACAGACTTCCACGTGTTACTGTTTCAAATTCGATTTCCAAAACTTGCACCATCGAAACTAAAGGGGGCCCTTTCTATAAAATCTTACGAAATTTGATTTGTATCTTCCTATCCCAAGATATAGCATTTCTCCCTAGGTCACCTGTTTAAAACTGAATTCTGGAAGAGGCTGGAACCCTAATTTTCATGGATCATATCTCCTAAAGTACAACGAATCTCAGGCTGAAAATTGTTGATGTATTTGTAACTTCAGAAGATATTCTTCCATATATTACATTTGTACTTTATTGTATATCCCGAAGAGATGTATTATTCCTCTGATTGTAAGTGTCGTCATTTGTATTTGTAAGTGTCGTCATGTGCATTGACAAGTGTCGTCATTTGTATTGATGGGTTATTAGACCACTAGTGTGGGGTCGGCCCTAGTTAGCACATGTGGTTGGGTTATTAGGCTTGAGTAGCAAGTTGGCCCCAGTGGATTATTGGCAGGCCAAGTCAGTGTATAAATAGAGAGGGGTTGTCTCTCATTTATCTCATTCACTCACTTCTCAAGCTCGCATAGCTAAGAGATAAAGTGGTGCACTAGTGGAGGAGGAGGAGCATCGCATAGAGACATCTTATTGGGTTTGATCATTGTGATCTTGTATTGTGGCTTATCTTATCTCTGAGGAAGTTGCAGGGTTTTTCACCTTCTTGGTTTTTCCCGGTGAAACTTTGTGTCTCTTGTATGATTGATATGCTGTAGAGATATGTTGTACATGTTATTCTCTTAGAGATCCTTATGATAATGGAATGAAATTATCGAAAAATTAACATGGTATCAGAGCCAACCTAAGAAGAAGGCATTGTGCAGCTGCGGAAGCTAGGGCTTCTTAATTTTTGGGTTTCTCTTCACAGATCATCAAAGGAAGAAGGATAGATTGACTCTCCTTGGAAGGACGCATCTTTCTGTCGAGACAGAATTCAATTCTGAGCATTTTCAGTTTTGGCCCTAAAAATTAGGGTTTCCACAAAAATAGGAATTTCTGAAATATGAAGCCATAGCTGGAAGCTCCTTGGAAAAATCGAAGTTTAGAGCTTTGGATCGAACTTTTTGGTTGGGTGAAGGTCCGGGAATCTCAAACCCTAATTCAGGGTCCTCCCTAGTGAATCTGGGAGATTGAAAAGCATTTCTGAAGGGCAAAACTTTGCAGTTTTCAATTTCTGAGTATACCCGGCTTATCAGCTCATCAAGGCACATCTTTCTATCCTTTCATAATTTTTAAATTCACATTTTGAATTTTTAGGGTTTCTCTGACAAACCCTAATCCAGCTCCAGATCCAGTTTTCAGCAAATCAAGTGGTAAGACCTAAATCTCTTATTTCCATTTGAGTTTCTCATTAAAAATGTCTCACCACACTAAGCTTGAGGATAAGCTTGATGAAGACGATAACTTCCGAGCATGGACGTATAGGATTGGGTTAATCCTAGAAGAAAATTATTTGGACGCCTACATAAAAGAAGAGGTTCCAGTTCCAGAGGGAGATGAGGCTAAGGCCTTGTACAAGAAGGACTTGGTCAAGGATAAGAGAATAATTACTGATTCTATAAAGGACCATCTCATACCCCATGTGTCTTCCCTAAAGACACCTAAGGAGATGTTTGACTCCTTGACCAAATTGTTTGAAGGAAAGAACATAAATCGGAAGATGACTCTGCGGAACCAATTGAAAGGGGTAAAGCTTCAAAATGGAGAGACCATTCAATCCTACTTTTCTAAAGTCTCTCAAATCAAGGAACAACTTGAAGTTGTGGATGAAGTAGTGGATATTGGTGAAATTGTAATGGCCACATTGAATGGCCTACCTAGGTCATGGGACTCCTTCATCCAAGGAATCTGTACAAGAAGAAAATTGGTCTCCTTCAGTAGATAATGGGAGGAGTGTTCACAAGAAGAGGCTAGGCTTGTGGCTCGAGAAGAAAATATGGGAAATGAAGATCAAGCTCTCATAGATCACACCAAGGGAAGCAAGTTCAAGAGAGAGAAATCTCATAATAAGAATCATTCTCACTCCCATCACAAGAAGAAATATCTCTCTCATATTCGATGCTTCAATTGCAATGAGAAAGGACACTTTGCCTCAGATTGTCCCAAGAACAAAAAGGGAACCAACAAAAACTTCAACAAGAAGAAGAAGAGCAACAAAAGGAGATATCATGCTCATGCTGCTGAGGATGATGAACCTCCCAAGAAGAAGGATAGAGAAGAAAGTGATGATTTATCAAGTGAAGATGAATATGTTCTAATCTCTGCTCTCACAGGTACTATCTATCATGGATGTAATGATTGGCTTATTGATAGTGGGGCTTCTAAACATATGACTAGGTTTAAAGAATCTTTTGTAAATCTATCTGAACATGAGTCACCCCATAAGGTGAAACTTGGGGATGACTATCAATATCCTATCGAAGGAAGTGGTGAAGCCTCCTACATGATAGAATCTGGGAAGTCTCTAAAAATGAAAGATGTTCTATATGTACATGGGCTCAAGAAGAATCTCCTATCCATATCATCTTTGGATACAAAGGGGATGAGAGTTGCATTTGTAGATGGCCAAGTATTCATGTGGCCCAAAGGCAAGACAATATATGATACAATGGTGATTGGAGAGCAAGAGGGAGGATTGTACAAATTGAAGGGGCAACCTGAACATGCCATGGTACATGAGTCCATGTAGCCAAGTGAACTTTGGCATAGAAGTCTTGCACACATGCACTATAGAGAACTACCAATTGCAAGCAAAGTTGTAGAAGGTCTTCCTTAATTCAAGACAAAGCATGAAGGTGTTTGCAAAGGATGTGCAAAAGGAAAGAATACAAAGAAATAATTTCTAAGTAGTGAAAGCAAAGCAAAAGGAATTTTGGAGATTATCCACTCTGATGTATGCGGACCAATGTCATCCAGTTCTCTGAGTGGGTATGTATACTATGTTTCTTTCATTGATGATTTCTATAGGAAGACTTGGGTTTACTTCTTGAAGAACAAAGATGAAGTGTTTGATAAGTTCAAGGAATTCAAATCCTTGATGTAAAATAAACTAACAAGAAGATCAAGACTCTCAGATCTGACAATGGAGGAGAAATCACTTCAGGTGAGTTCAAGAAGTTATGCAGTGATTCAGGGATTAAGAGGGAGTTGACTGCTCCTTATAATCCACAACAAAATGGAGTTTCAGAAAGGAAGAATAGAACTATCATGGAAGCAGCACGGGCAATGCTTCATGATTAAGATCTTCCTATGCATCTATGGGAAGAAGCAGCTAGGACAGCTGTATATGTGCAGAACAGAACACCTCACAAGATATTGGACAACAAGACACCAGAAGAGGTCTTCTCTTGTAAGAAACCTGAAGGCATCCATCTCAAAATATTTGGTTGTCCAGTATATACTCATATTCCAAAGGAAAAGAGGACTAAGCCAGATCCTTCAGGAAAGAAGGGCATCTTTGTAGGGTATAGTGAAAGCTCAAAAGCTTATAGAATATACTTTGCAGGGTTCAAGAAGATTGATGTCAGCAGGGATGTAACATTCGATGAGAACTCAACCTACATCAAATCAAGGAAGACACATGTTGAAGATCATGAAGAACCAAAGGAATCCAGATTTCAAGATACCACTATGAATGAAGCAATTCCAAAAGCAACCCGTGAAGTTGAAGATCCACAACAACCTCTAGATCCACCTCATGAGAAGAACTCTCACAAGAGGAAACCTGCATGGGCTAGAGAGTTCATCCAAGATGCATAAAGATATGGTATTCCAGAAGAGGAACACAGAGAAAGGAAGAGGACAAGGTCACACACTAGTTATGTTGCCTTGCTCTGTGACATTATGAACAAAGAACCTTCCAGTTATGAAGAAGCATCGGAAAAGAAAGGATGCAAGGATGCCATGGTCAAAGAGTATCAATCAATCATGAATAATGATGTTTGGGATGTGGTCCCAAGACCTGAAGGGAAGTATGTTGTGACTTCCAAATGGATTTATAAGATCAAGCATGTTGCAGATGGTAGCATAGAAAAATACAAGGCAAGGTTTGTAGCTTGTGGCTTCTCTCAGGAAGAGGGAATAGACTATGAAGAAAATTTTGCTCCTGTAGCCAGATACACTTCCATCAGAATAGTACTTTCTCTGGCTACAGTGATGAAGTGGAAGCTACACCAGATGGATGTCAAGACAACTTTCTTGAATGGTGTAGTCGAATAGGAAGCATATGTGGAGCAACCACTTGGTTTTGAGACACATGATAGAGAGTCATATGTGTGTCGGTTGAAGAAATCCTTGTATGGCCTGAAGCAAGCTCCTAGGACTTGGTATGGTAGGATGGATAGTTTCCTATCCAGTTTGGGATTTACAAAGAGTAAACTCAGATTCCAACCTTTACTACAAGGTTGAGGAAGGAAATCCAGTGATACTACTTTTGTATGTGGATGACTCGTTTGTTACAGGTGGGGATAGATTGATTGTCGATACCAAGAGGAAGATTGCAGCCGAGTTCGAGATGAATGACTTGGGGCTGATGCACTATTTTCTAGGCATGGAGGTGTGGCGGAGTGCAGATGGGATATTCCTTGGATAAGGGAATTATGCAGTAGAGATCCTGAAGAGGTTCGGGATGATGGACTGCAAGGCCATGGCCACACCTATGGCATCAAACCTGAAGCTTCTGTGTGATGCTTCATCTGAGCCGGTTGATGTCACGATGTATTGTCAGATGATTGGGTCCTTGATGTACCTGACAAACACGAGACCAAATATTTGCTTTGCGGTGAACACATTAAGCCAGTTCCTGACGGATCCAAGAGGTGTTCACCTGGTTGCTGTAAAGCATATTCTGAGGAACCTGATGGGTACAGTTGATTATGGGCTCAAGTATGATGCGAATCAAAAGTTTAACCTTGAGGGTTATGTTGATTCATATTGGGAAGGCAGTGCTGTTGATAGGAAGAGCACTTCTGGGTGTTGCTTCAGTATGGGATCAGGGGTGATCTCTTGGTTTAGAAGGAAGTAGTCCTGCTTAGCACTTAGTACAGCTGAAGCAAAGTATGTTGCAGCTTGTTTGGCTAGTTTTGAGGTAGTATGGATGAGGAAGCTACTGTCTTAGTTATTTGATCTCCTGTTGGATGCTACCTGTATCTATTGTGACAACCAGAGTTGTGTGAAGTTGTCAGAGAACCCAGTGTTCCATGACAGGTCAAAGCACATTGAGATCAAATATCACTATATCAGGGATATGGTGCAGAGAGGAGCAGTGAAGCTCCTGTATGTTGCGACGGATGAGCAGGTTGCAGATGTGTTGAGGAAACCATTAGCCAGAGTGAAGTTTGAGTACTTCAGAGAGAGGCTTGGTGTTCTTCAGATTGATGACACTTCGAGGAAGAAGTGATGGACACATTTGTAGGAGCCATTCCAAGCATGGTGAGAGGAGGATCCTTCCCATGGTTATGGATGTAAGCGCTGTGTGATGAGCATCAGGACGATGCTCCATTTATTGCTTTGTATATGTATCAGGTGGATGCATTGATATGATCAGGTAGATCATGTATCTGTATATGTATTAGGATGATGCATTGACATGATCAGGTAGATCATGTATCTGTATATGTATTAGGTGGATGCATTGATATGATCAGGTAGATCATGTATTTGTATATGTATCAAGTGGATGCATTGATATGATCAGGTAGATCATGTATTTGTATATGTATCAAGTGGATGCATTGATATGATCAGGTAGATCATGTATTTGTATATGTATTAGGTAGATACTTGGTATGCATCAGATGGATGCATTGTTTGATCAGGATGATCATAGATGATGAGCTTCAGAATGTTGCTCTAGATGATACGCATTAGGATGATGCTATGATGATGATCAGGATGATCACAAATGATGAGATTCAGGATGTTTCTCTAGATGATACACATCGGGATGATGTTATGATGATGATCAGGATGATCACAGATGACGAGATTCAGGATGTTGCTCCAGATGATACGCATCAAGATGATGCTATGACGATGATCATGGATGACGAGATTCAGGATGTTGCTCCAGATGATATGCATCAGGACGATGGAGTGACGATGATCAAGATGATCATATGTGATGAGTATCAGGACGATGCTCTGGATGATATGCATCAGGATGATGCTATGCTACTGATCAGAACGATCATGTACATCAGGATGATGTATGATGAGTATCAGGTTGATACTCTGTGGCCGTGGATAGGTTGTGCATGTAGCATAGAAAATATCCTGGGAGATCCTATAGTCTTAGCTAGGATGCTCTTTCGAGGTTTTGCTACGAGAGGCATGTAATCAGCCCTGGAGATCCGATAGGTTGAGCAATAAGGTAGTAATCAGTCCTGGGATACTCTGTAGAGTTCTTGTAGGTTGCAGGACACTCTTTAAAGGTTTTTCCTAACCACATGTAATCATCCCTGGAGATCCGATAGGTTGAGCAGTAAACTCGTAATCAATCCTGGGATGCTCTGTAGAGTTCTTGCAGGATGCAAGACACTCTTTTAAGGTTTTGTGGTGGAGGTCACACATAATCAGTCCTGGAGATCCTATAGTTTGAGCTAGGATTCTCTTTAGAGTTCTTGCAGGTTGCAAGACACTCTTTTAAGGTTGTGTGGCAGTCAACATGTAAAAGATCCTATAGTCTGAGCTAGGTTTTGTTGACGCACGTAATAAGTCCTGAGGATTCTACAGTATGTCCAGTGTTGATGAATACCTACAGGTGGTGGGCCTACATCTAGTATGAAAAAGGACTGGCTCTGTAGAACTTCCTATGAAGAGAAGATTTCAGAGATAGCCCAGTGATTGAGATGTCGAGTATAGTAGCAGTGATGATGATGCTCCGTGATCCAGTGATGTTGATCCAGCTCCAGAATTGAAGACTTGCGCCAATATATTGATGACCTGTGACGAAAGAATAACTTCCTAGTTAAGAGGGAGTGTTGATGTATTTGTAACTTCGGAAGATAATATTCCATATATTACACTTGTACTTTATTGTATATCCCACAGAGATGTATTATTCCTCTAATTGGAAGTGTCATCATTTGTATTTGTAAGTGTCGTCATGTGCATTAACAAGTGTCGTCATTTGTATTGATGGGTTATTAGACCACTAGTGTGGGGTCGGCCCTGGTTCGCACATGTGGTTGGGTTATTAGGCTTGAGTAGCAAGTCGGCCCGAGTGGATTATTGGCAGGTCAAGTCAATGTATAAATAGAGAGGGGTTGTCTCTCATTTATCTCATTCACTCACTTCTCAAGCTTGCATAGCTAAGAGAGGAAGTGGCGCACTAGTGGAGGAGGAGGAGTATCGGCTATAGACATCTTATTGGGTTTGATCATTGTGATCTTGTATTGTGGCTTATCTTATCTCTAAGGAAGTTGCAGGGTTTTTCACCTTCTTGGTTTTCCCCAGTGAAACTCTGTCTCTCTTGTGTGATTGCTTTTGTGTCTATGATTGATATGCTGTAGAGATATGTTGTACATGTTATTCTCTTAGAGATCCTTATGATAATGGAATGAAATTATCGAAAAATTAACAAAAAATGCACAAAATGTACATAAACATTTAATCTTCGTCATGTCTGAGTTTTAGCTCATGTACCTTCACCCAAAGTGATTTTTAGAGAAAATTCTTATGACTAGATTTTTCCTTCTAAGGTTTCAAGCATGAAACCCTAATCTCCAACAGCTGTGGTTGTAGCAGCTGCACAATGTTCTCTTCCAGCCCTGCTCTGAAACCATGTTATATTTTATGTGCAATAACAATATGGATCACTGAAATATAAACAAGCACAACATAGACAATAGTGCACAACAAATTTATTCTGGGAAAACCCACTCGGGGCAGAAAAACCCAGCAAACTTCTCTATATAGATTCGTTAGAATCTACAATAGTATCCCTCGTGAAAAGACCCAAAACAAGAATACTTCCAAAAGAAGCTACTCACTTGAATCTATCTCTCCTACTCATGTGAATTCAACGAGTGAGAGTGGTGACCAAATGACTCGAGGTCGAGCTCCCCATTTGTACTAATCGGTTGACTTGACCTTTTTACCAACAGGGCCCACTTAACTCTCCTAACTGGGTCGTCCTATGCAATTTACAATAAAATATTATTTTCTAGATATTTCCAGGATTACCTAATAGTTAGGGCTTACATTTACTCTTTCAATGACTTTTACATTATCAATTTCATCAATAATAATCCATGTACGATGTACACTACAAATAATACAAATAATAATATCTTCTAAAGTTAAATTCTTCAACATTTCGAATTTCCCTCTTGAATGCACAATGGGTCTTGTAACAAGCATGCAATAAATTCCTCAACTTTAGGCTCTAATGTCTGCTCGCTATCAATTTTTCTCCATAGAAATTTAATTTCATGTGTATGCATGCAAGGATGGATGAGAAAAAAGCATGTATATTTTCTCTCTATCACTTGCATGGATAGATGGATGAGAAAAACCTCTTCTTCATGGATTCCATGATCCGCTTCATTGAAAGATAAGGGAAAAATTTCCTCATCATCTTGTGAAATTCGCTCATGGATCCTTTCTTTTATGGCTTCTTGGGATGTAGATCTATCGTTGTTTGTAATTATTGTCTTACAACATGGACTTGAGAAAATATTTGCAGCAATTCGTCCTCCTTTATTCAACAACTTCTTTAGCATCTTATTGGCCATGAGTTCCCACTTCAACATGCACCACAAAATTGGGGGTTTGATACATATAAATCATATGGATGCATGTAATCTATTTATAAAAAAAAATCCAATAAAATTTCAGACTATTCCTAATACAACCTTAGCACCTCCACAGAAACGACGCCAAAAAGTGACGAGTCGATGAATTGCAGCTATAAAAATGAATCCCTTGGCTCATTACTTAAATTATCAACCCAGGATTTTGTACAAACTTAAGAGGTGCCGTGAACTATGTATGCAATTGCAAAGGAATAATTCATCTAGTAGTAAAAGTGAAATCTATTCTAACATAAAATAAATTTAATCTAAAAAACAATAAATGAAATCTACTCTAAATCGAGAATGAAGTCTAGTCTAATCAAGCAAATATTCAATAATATTTAACTAAGGGTTGCAAGGAACATGAAGCTCATCATTTAACCACGCACCTATTCCTTTATAGGTAGTCTTAGAGACAAGTTTTAAGAAGCTATTTGCCTAGATTTATACAAACCTTTTGAATATCTCCCTAATCTACCCTGCCATCAACATACAAAATACAGGCATTCAGTCACCAAGTGTTGAAATTGAGATCATATATATGAAATAAATGGCATTAACAACATAAATGTAAGTTAATCTAATAAACATGAAATAAATCTATTCTAAAACAGAAAGGAAATCTAATTTACTCCTAAAATCATAAAGAAAGCAAAACTGTGCGAAAGAAAATGTTGAAATAAAATGTCCTATAGAAAACAACCTACCAAATGTAGAACTTCTAGAGTCAGTTGCAGAAACTGCAGAATTTCTACAATTAATGTAATCTGAATTTAAAAATTACGAAATGAAATGCACAACTAAAATGAAAGGTATGAAATGTTCCACATTCCTTCCCTTGAGTGGTCCCAACATAAGGGATCTCCTGGAACCCCTGCTAAACTAACTAATTCAAAGATAAATTGAAACTAATTTTTTCATTAACAATCTACCACTAAAAACAGGCATCAAGCTACCTCTTACAAATTTTCCTTTACCAGCAAGGGATGAATGGAAAAATGTTTGAGAGAAGAATAATAGTTGAGGATTACTCCATGCTATCAAATTTACTATCATTTATACAAAAATAACTCAAAATTTCCCATGCAATCAGCTCCTTGATTTGTGGAAGTTGTCCTAGTTAACTAGAAATCTGCATGCAAGTTGGTGGGATTGATTCTCTCTTTAGGAATTCGACCTTGGCCTTGTAATTTCGACTTTGGATGATCATTGAGTACTTCTTTAAGTGGCAGTATCTCATGAGAATAATTGGCACTTGAGAAAACTGTCCATGCAATCAGCTCCTTGATTTAAGGAAATTGTGCTAGTTAACTAGAAATCTGCATGTTGATTTTGTGGGATTGATTCACCCTCTTAGGAATTCAACTTGGAATCAATAATTTCATATTTGGAGGATCTTGAGTCCTTATTTATTTTCTAGAGGTCATGATAATCACTTGGGGACATAATCCCTTAAATTACTCCATTAATCTCTAGTTTAACTAGTGAATTGCTTGAAGATGATTAAGCTAATTTTGGTGACTTGATGTCCTTCAGTTGGCTTGATATAAATCCACCTACAAATCCACCACAAATCAAGAAATATTTTTGACAAATATTAGCCAATAAATCAAAGGAATAAGCGAATTAAGTAAACAATACTAATCAAATGTCAAAATATTCATTTAACAATCATGCATAGGCTTTAATGGAGATTATCATAAGTTCACCATGAATAACACAAATTAATACCTTTATTCCTTAGGTATCTCCAAGATGGTCCAAATAATGTTCCATTTATAGGGACCATCGCGTGGCAAGACTAATAAGGGAATATTGAGCTTAACAAAAACTTTGACATGGGCACCAAAAGACATGATGAGTTATAAACTAGGGTACCCATGTGTTGGTAACCTCTAACACGAAAGTTACAACCTTCAAAAGTAGAAAATCTAATGTCCCAACTACATGTTTTGGGATCCTGAGGTGTGGTGATGAAGGATAATGAAAAATATGCATGGCCGAATTGGATCATGTCCTATATGCCAATGAGACCGCAAACCTGCTAGAAGGACCACCATCGGACCAAAAAATGACCTCCGTTATGACTTTCCTATCAAATATTATACCAAATAGGAGAGAATGGATTAGTATCAATTTTAACCACTTGAAAACTAAAACAAAACTATAGAAAGTGGGTAAAAATTAGTTTTAAAAAAATATTACCAAGTCAAAATATTCACTTAGTTCATTTTGACCTCATTTTACCTCTTTGGTGCAAGTTTTTACCCTAAATATTCAAGTATGGATTGTGTACTGCATGTGCCTTAGATTCGCATTTTGTCTTCACCATGTATTTTTCCATTCCATTCTCTTTCATTTCAATGGTTTTATTTCTTATTTTTGTTCAAAATTTGAGGTTTTAAGTTCACTCTACTTTTCAAACAGTTCCTGCATCATTTTCTCTCTTGCGGGGTGCATGGGAACTAGATACACATGACTATCTAGTTGAACAAGCATGTGGCCACACTATTGTTCAATAAGAAAAGTGGATGGGGTAAACAAAAAGATAAATAAACTTGTGTTTTGACCCCAAACTTGTTATTTCCTTGGGATGGCTTTCATTTGGCATTAGAGGGAATGTATGAATACCTAGATAGAGAGGCCCTTGACGATGCATTGACACTCAATGCTCTCCGTTGTTGTGGATTGCTTAATCTTTTTCGAGTGCCCTATATGAGGGCTGAAAAGAACTTGTTGCAAGTGTTGATAAGGTATTGGGACCCTGACCAAAGTGCCTTTTTGATAAAAGGGGAGGTTTTGGAAATAACAACTAATGACATATACTTTTTCACTGGATTGTCCCAACAAGGGGTGTTGATACACCTCAAAGGATCGAAAAAAGGGAAGTGCATACTTACCATGCAAGAGTATATCAATACTTTCTATATGCTTACAATAAGTTTTTTTGACCCAAAATCCGACGGCGAAAAAGTCAAATTCGCTACAACCTATGGTCGACTATTCGACAATTCCAGTCTTTTTTTATCGTCGGTGGGATATCGGCTAAAATCGGACATAGTTCAAGATGTCGGATATTCGACTACCATACCTCGTCGGTTAACCGAATTCCTCCAGCTTCACAGGTAGTCGGATAAGAGATAACGTTAACTTCCAATATTTTTCGGATACCATCCTTTCACCATCGATTATGTGTCGGTTCAGCCGTCGGTTAAGCTATGTGTTTGCCATAAAAAAAAGTCGGTTCTGACGTTCCGAGCCATCGGAAGCATGGCACAAGCGTAGGATATCACCCTGCAATCGTCGGATAGGTCGTCGGTTTAGCGACATGGATAACATAGCAAAAAAATGGATCCGACGTTCTAAGCCGTCAGAAGTAATGCAACACCATCGAATATTACCCTACGGTCATCGTGATTAGGTTGTCGGTTAAGTGACTACCAATACATTTTTTTTTTTAAATAACATTTTTGAAATAAAATTTTTCATAGTACAGGAAATCAATATATTCTATCTCTATTGTGGAAATATGTAGAATAATTACATATATATATATAACTGAGAACCCCATTATGATCTTCCCATTGTATTAGCAGCGGAGTAGCCTAAGGGAATAGAGCCGTTGTAATAAAGCCATTGTATTAGAGTCATTGTATTAAGCGACGGAGTCAATCATTATTCAAGTGGACCTACAAGCTAGTGGGTGCCTATTAAGGTGGCACAAAAGACTGTACTCTAAGTCTCAAGTGCTAGTGTCTATGGAACTTACTTTATGGACTACAGGCTTTCCACGTAGCAGATTAAAAGGACTGGGAAGTTATGTAACATTGTGGCATATTCGTCACAAAGAGATGGTAGTGTGCTTCCATTGTGTCAAGGTACTCTTACCTAAATTCTCTAATTTGGTATACTGAGGAGTTTGTATATTCATGTATGAGATCATATTCTTTGAATAAGGCTCATTAGATAGTTAATGGGTAGTTACTTAATGTAAAAGGCTCATTTTTATTAAATAAGAACCAGTAGGTGGTTGGTAGTCATTAATTTTGAGATTGCATGTAGTTAGGGTTTTGGTAGTTATTAAGAAACTATTTATAGCGCTAGAAGGATGTATAATTTTTTGTCAAAGATTGGTATTGTATTGAAGCTTTGCTCAAAGGAGCTCATCCTCTCCAAGAGGCCCATGAACATTACTCTCTCTTTTTGAATTTATTAATACAAGTGTTATATTTTGCAAGTTTAATCTATTTCTTGCATTTTCTTTTATTCACCTATATTTATTTGAGGTTAAGCTGGATATTGATTCCAAGGAAATTAAAGAGAAGGTTAAGGATATTGATTCCAGTGCATCGTTTACTCAACCTTTGAAGTTATGGAAACTCGAATTTGGTTATGAGGAGCAACCAAAAATCACAACAAGCTCCAAGAAATTGTCAAAATTTAAACGACACGCGTGTGGGTTGTAGAAAGCTAGCATCGTAGCCATTCATTGAGCTCCTCTCTGTTTCAAGAATAATTTCATATTCTCTACTGAACAGGGCCAACCACGTGAAGGTGGAATCTATTATGGCCCCTCCCCCCCCTCACATCACTCTCAATTCCCCATACCCAATGCATGCACTCGAAAAAAACAAATATGTGCAATTTCATCCATATTTTATCATGAACTTTCATCCATTATTCATTCAATAAATGCTAACATTCACTAAACCATTGTTTCTGTCGATCCACACATTCATTCAATAAAATATAACATTCAATAAAACATTCATTAATCATTCAGTCAACACACTTATTAAATAAAAGCTGAAATTCAATAAAAGTAACAGTTTACTACACTGAATCATTAAAACATTAGAAAATTCATTAAACCATTCATTCATTAATTAGGCCAAAAATCGTGGATGATATATTGTTATCAAAAATATTTAGACGAGATTTGAACCTATGACCTATGTCTAGTCCCAAGGATACCACCTTCAAGCTTGACCTTATCAATCAATTCCCATCACCATTTCCTCTCATACGACGTCCCAAAACCATTTCTCTCGAGACCCACTCTTCATTTATTCTACATGCATTTCACTATGCAATTGTCTCAAATTTCCATTGCGTTTTCCATCAATTAGTTTATCAATTCAGTATGACCCATGTTCTCCGTCCAATGAGTGTTTCCGTGGTCTTCAGTTTCAGCCTGGAAACGGTTGACAATTCATGGTATTACGTTTCCCTTAGGCTGCAAATGACAAACTTATAGTTCACTATTAAGGTTTGTCTGACAAAGCTAACGGTCAAAGAAATATTGATAGTGAACTATGAGTTTTCCATATTGCAGCTTAAGGGAAATGTAAATATAGAATGAATCGTCACCATTGTCAGGCTGGAACTCAAGACCGTGGAAACACTCCTTGGATGGCAAGTGTGGGTCATACTAAATTGATAAACTAATAGAGGGAAAATGCAACGAGAATCTGAGACGATTGCATAGTGAAATGCATACAGAATGAATCAAGGTTGAATGTGGTATCCCACCATCTCCCATTGTGAAATGCATGCAGAATGAATCGAGCTTGAAGGTGGTCGCCCTTGCGAGCTGCAATTCAAGCTTGAAGGTGGTAGCCTTGGGACTAGACATAGGTCGCAGGTTCGAATCTCCTCAGTTCAGTTCGTACCCTGTTATTTTTTCAATGCAAACTATATGTTTTCTTTAATTTGTTGTTGACTTTAATTCCCTAGCGTAGGAGGAGCCATTATGGTCAAGTTGCATTCCTAAAAAAAAGATGAACATTGACAACAAGCAGTATGTCTCTAATTGTTGTCGGTGTATGCTAACTTAGTTGCAAATATCATGCTTCAGAAGAAGCCAGCCTTGAATGGTAAATATACCAATTTGGAAAGGTTTAATGTGAGGTTAAGGATATTGATTCCAATGAAATTAAAGAGAAGGTTAAGGATATTGATTCTAGTGCATCATTTACTCAACCTTTGATGGTGTGGAAATTGGAAATTGGTTATGAGGAGCAACCAAAAATCACAACAAGCTCAAAGAAATTGTCAAAATTTAGACAACACACGAGTGGGTTGTAGAAAGCCAGGATCGTAGCCATTCATTAAGATCCTCTCTATTTCGAGAATAATTTCATATTCTCTACTGAACAGGGCCAACCACGTGAAGGTGGAAGCTCTTATGCCCCCCCCCTCACATCACTCTCAATTCCCCATACCCAATGCATGTACTTGAAAAAAACAAATATGTGCAAATTCATACATATTTCATCATGAAATTTCATCCATTATTCATTCAATAAATGCTAACATTCACTAAACCATCGTTTCAGTCGATCAACACATTCATTCAATAAAAGATAACATTCAATACACCATTCATTAATCATTCAGTCAACACATTCATTCAATAAAAGTTGAAATTCAATGAAGGTAACAGTTTACTACACTGAATCATTAAAACATTAGAACATTCATTAAACCATTCATTCATTCATTACACCAAAAATAGTGGACGATATATTGTTATAAAAAATATTTAGACGTTGTTTTTCCGGTCCTTCTTTTTATAAGTTTTTCTTCTCTTCAGTGGTATATAATTTATGAGAGGACCATCTACATCATCTAGACTTTCTCTTCCAGTTCTTGGTTCTTTAGCAGGCGCTTTTGGTGATGTTTGCAATATCCTAGCTGATTGTTGTTCTAGACCTGGATTTTGCGGCAAGGGGTTCGGATTTGCTGCAACGATGTGAAAATGTTACATCGTTATATTTTTCTATTGTGATGACAAGTTTTTCATTTAAAAGAATTCATTATGAAGGTGTTTTTTTACCAGGTGTGACCAAATCATGTTGTTGATGTTCTTGCCCAGTCTCAACCTGTACAGTTTCACCCTCTACATGCTCTGCAGTTGAAATATGGTGAACTACAATTAATGGTCACCATTTGCAATGCTATACATAAAATTGTAGCATATGAATAAATTCATTACCGAGATTTGAAGCTTGATCATCGATTTGTTGTTGTCCCTCCTCGACACTAATGGGATCATTACTTTCCTGTTAAAAACAGAGTCAATATTTTACATCAAGTATTTGGAACGAAAATATTCCACAAGAAACAAATCTTCATTAAACTATATAGATTCTATATACCTGTGCACCGGATGGATTGGTACCACAAGACTGTGTTTGCCCAGATAAGCTTCTTCTACGTTCAACAACAGCTCCAAAGCCTTCCTCGAAGCCAAGCTTCATGTCTTCCTCTGTGGGTACTTCATTGAATCGATCGGCATACATATTTGCTTATCGTCGTTAATTAACATTTTACGGGGCAATAAAACGAAAAATAATTTTCAATTTATTATTTGTATTCATTGTTGGTTTCTCGAAACATACAAACCGTGCCGCCAAATTTGAATAACCACCAGGGCCAAGCTTGTGCTGACCTAATTTTTCTAGTCTTTCCTTTGTGGCCTTTGATGTGTTTGGTAGCCTATGCAAGTGTTGAATTACATTAGATGTTCCAAGTTCGATATAGAAATCAAGGATAATAAGGTTTAGAATTACATTGCGGAAAGTATTGCATACCTCCCTGTGCCTGGTGTTAGCTTGCCTTTTCTTCTCAGAGCCTTCTCCTTTCCATCTTCCACTAGAGCTCTCCACTCCATTGATGGAATCATTGGTGGGCGCTCATACCTATGGTTTCTTTCGAGGTGTCCTATATTGGTCTTGGACAACCTTCACATGTTGACAAGCCTTTTTCAAGACATTGGCATGACTGAAGGTTTTCTCCCCGAACAGGCCAACCAACCGATTAGTGAGTTCATCTTTTAAATGTTTTGGTTGTCTATCCCACCTTGATCGGATGGTGGGATTGAATATCTCCAAGCAAAAGTCATTCATATGTTTATAGAAAACATTATTTCCTTCACAACGATCATGCCATGATCATAATTAGTTGATAAAAAACCTTTTATCGGTATATTACAATGAAATTATAAACACTAATTAACCTGATCAACTATGATTAATTACCTGGGATCATTGGTATCTTTATTGGGATGAGATCTTCGTCCACCAAAAATGTTGTCTCTAGTGTTCCCGTGCTTTTGACACGGGAAGATCCTGGAAATGTAGCTTGTTTGACATCAAAATTGATAGGGGACTTGGTGTCGACCCCTTCTTGTGGAGGATCCATTGTGTGTTGGTAAGTAGCGGCTGTTGCGCTCATAGCGGGGGTCTGTGGTGTTTCGGAATGTGTTGCCGACTGTTCGGTCGATAAAAATGGCGAAGGATTCGAACTACGTGGAGTCGTTTGGTCAGGATGCGAAGTCTCTCCACGAGCCTCGCTGGGGCCAACACCACCTTGACCAATATTGTGTGGTCCCTTATAATTCTGTAAATACACACCACGTCTTATACGTTCAATACTATCATATAAAAGAGAACATTATAAATATTTAAACAAATTATTCTATGATTCAAGATTCCTCAACTTACTCGCAAGTTATTAGATCTATGTTCCAACAATGCAATCCTTTCTTTAATTGCGCTTGTCTGCGGAACTTGGATTACTAGAGAAAGGATTTCCGTAGTATATCTATTCAACAATTTCTCTGCCATCTTTAGCGGGTGTGCGGCTTCACCAATTTTTTCGCAATCGCGAAGCACCTCTGCCACTTCAGGGTCTAACGAAAAATCTTGCGATGCTAATTCATACTGCGATTCACTAGTGGGATGCAACAAACATATATAAAGCACTACTAAGTTCTCTATTGATAGATTCCAAATTTTATATTAACGTATATAACACATCTATCATGATAGATTCGTAAAATTAAAACATGGTTTACATTATCATAACGAAACCAGTATATCACACGAAAAATACATAACAAAATTAACATTATGCTACGTATTATATTGGTACACTTGAAATGAATTATACCTGCGACCTCGAGTATCGCGATCCACTCATTGGATCAATGGTCATAGGCGACTTGCCCTGATCTACTAATATCTGGGAGCTGCCCCTAACAACACCCTAATAAAAAAACATAGTGAAAGTCACCTAAACGATTCCAAAACTATTCATGAGAAAACACATCAAAAAAATTATTATTCATATTATATTTTTAATATTACAAAGATGTATACCTGTTGCGCAGACCCTAGTGTGGTCGACCTTATGGAACCGACCTGCATCAAAAACATAGACTAGAAAATTACGTAGATGAAACCAAAATATTCATTGAAACATTAATATAATGCTAAAACATTTTGACATATTTTAATTGTACAATTCAAATCAGGTCTACCTGTTGCCCCGAGGGTGTTGTCATTTGATCAACATTCGATGGGTGTATTTCCCGATCAACGTTCTGCATCAAATATAAATTTCATTATATAAAACAAACCAAGTTATTAATAATGTAAAAACAAAGCAAATAAAAACTCTTTTTCTCTTATTATATTTGTACTATTAGAAAGATGTATGCCTACTCCGTCGAGGAAGAAGTTCTCCTCCGACCATTTGTTGGCAGGGATTTATCCCAATCACTGGCCTGCGAAGTAAATATGGGAAATTTAAACGAAATAAACTAACAAAAAATCCTTATGATGTTTAATTTATTACTAAAAGGTTGGGTAAAATGTTATATAGTAACCTTGTTTGTATCTACTCGGTTGACAGGGTAATTAATAAGCAACTCGTCCCCTGCAGATATTGTTTTAATAGAAACTACAAAAACACGGTTTCCTTCACGCCCCTCAAATTCGCAGTTTGGTTGCTTAATTGTAGACCCTGGTTGTGTACTATTTATAAACCCCGCAATATTCCCTATGACCTTTGGCCTTCCGTCCATGTACAACGTTCCTCCTTTATTTTGATTTTTGTCTTTCAATTGTAAATAGTTTGTTGACAATCCATAGCTACGCATACTTTTTGTATATCGGACAAGGAACATCAAATTGTTGTAGTTGTATATGGGTCCAACATACTCCATCAATTCTGTACATGTCCCGTAACCGACCAAGATGCAATCCATGGAAAACAACCTGAAACCATGTATTGACAATGGTGCAATTCGATATCTCCTCTCGTTCACACAAAAATCAGTGTTTGGTGGAGGAAGATCCTTCGGTACCCACTGTTTCACTAAATGTCTATACCTCAAGGGCACCTCTTCATCGTCTTTTGTCTCATCACCATAGGAACATGCCCCCCCTTGACCGTGAAAAAATTCATTGCGTCTATGGAATCTTCTTTTATTTTTTTGACATCTAGTTGATACAATTCTTCTAGACCTACTGGATGTCTCACTTTCCTCTAGCCTTCCTAAACTCCCCTCGCTCAAGGAAGATAGATTAGACAAATACCTGTTTGGTTCTACCTGCACCATTGGAAAAAAGTTTAGATTCGACTGCAAGGCATAGCGCCTCTTAAAAGTTGACGTGTATTTCCTTTTATAATTTTACTTGATCCTCATTCCCTTTGTCGACATGTAGGCATTCAAGTGATGATCGGAAGACGACCAATTTATCTTTCTTAAGAGTAGAAAGTCATGCAATATTTATGAGTTGTTTTTTACTATTTTATTTAACGCTACATCACACATGTAGCACACATGAAACACTACACATACACGTTACAGGATCTCCTCTAATGCTACAAGTCCTAGCTACTTAATGAAAACTATATACCACATATTTGATTACCTTAGTGTAGACATTTCCTGTAATATACTCAGAAGAGTTACTTTCAGAAATGACTGTGCCTCTTAGAGGCCAGTCAAATCTAGGAACCAAGTGACCCTATGATAGGGCTAGTACAAACCAGAGAGAGAGAGATGACTGGGCTATGGTACGGTCAATCAAAGAAATTCAGTGACAATAAAAAGGCTCAATACAAAGACCAACCAGTAAGGTACAAGTAAAAAAAAAAGAATGGGTATAAAGACTCACAACCCTTGGGACTAAGGGGGTGTACACTACCTCAAACATGGAAAAACTACCATAGTTATAACCACACGACCAAAAACATAAAAGGCGGTAACTACCTCATATATGCAATATCTCCTTGTAACTACCTCATATATGCAATAGCTCCTTGTAACAACCTCTTGAAACTCAAATAGTACCACCAAAAGGTATGATAGCATGCAATCTTCCAAACTAATGTCAGGAGGGTGGTACGAAATGGGTATAAAGACACATAACAATTTGGAGAAAGTGGGTGTACCTCAAATGTGGACAAACTACCATAGTACCCACAAGACCTAAAACATAAAAGGTGGTACAAATCACATGATATCCCAATATCAGTAAAACACCCAAAAGGTAAAAGGCAAGGTACCTCAAAAATATTATTGACAAAATGAAAGGACCATAAGACAATCGACCGAGGTGGGGTACAACCATTCATATCTCTCTCAAATGTACCATTGTTCCATATAAGTTGAAAGATCATCATCACAGTAAACGGAAAAGTCCACACGGGTGATGTGATCACGTGGTCCTCTAGACTACTCCTACGGTCAAGCGTTAGTGGTTCCATGAAGGGGTGTTCAGTCCCTTCAGAAGACCATTTAACTCAACCATCTCGAATACCTAGGAGAAGAGGACATCACACATCATCAAATAAGCATTGGTAACTACCGTGTATGAACTCAAAAACCCTAAAGCAACCGAGCGTGCAGAAGGGGAGCTATGAAAAGACAAGGCTCGCAGGCCAAAAAAACAAGCTCAAAAAACTATATTGGGACTGATGTCACAGTAAGCGAGCTGAAACAAAAGTGGCCAGAATGCCAACAAGTAGCACTAAAAAGAAAAAGACCCTCTAAAAAGGTGAAAATGTAAGCAAACTTCCTAACTAGGAGCTGGAGACCTCGACAAATCGTATCCTTCGCAAGGTGATGAAATCCAAGTCGAACAATATGAAGTGAGAGACCGAATTTGAAGGATATCCCTCTTTCGAAAGGGATCCTGGGTAAAAGAGCCCTAGTAGAAAAGTCACTAAGCTACCGCGTTCATGACACATCGGAAAAGGTTTTCGGCTCTTCTGCCTTATCACCCTTGTATCACCAGTATGGTGTCCGGAGAATACAAGGAAGACAATGATCGATGTTTCCTTAGGGATAAGTGGAGTGCGACATTCCACATAGTCTGTCCGGTTCTCGATCTCGCAGTGGTTTAACCCCTGAAACAACAGGAGGCCCCTCCACAAACTGGTGTATGACCATGTCAACAAATACTAGAGGATTTTGGTTCCCTAGAGGACAACAACTATGTCTCAGATGATAATGACAAGGGGGAATTATTTGGATTCCTATCCCCGGTGTCCTACCTAACTACCAAATTCTTTTGATTTCCTTAGGTGAGGTTATGGTGTGTTTAGTTAGGGGGTGTAATTTTTAGTGGTTGTATTACTCAATCGAGTGATGGAAGTGAAACGCGTGGCGTGATGACTGACTCAAACCATGCAAATGCATATGAATAAAATAAGCATTTCCTTTCAATGAATGCTAGCTAAGGTAAGGAGAGAGTTCTTTCAAACTATAACTACTCTTTAAAATTAAATGAATGCAACAAGTGTTCAAGTTCATTCATGGGACCTCGAGGAGAGCTTCAGATATACTCAAGTCATGCAAATGAATTCATCACATAAAACAAAGTGATAATAAATATAAGGAATTGTACATATCCATGTTCATAATTCTCTAGGAACACTTATAACATTCTTCAATCATTCTTCACAAAAACACAGGGATAGTAGAAACAATCAACTGCATATAAATCTTCATGAGCTTAATAAAAAAACAGTAACCACAACTGGTGAAGCTATACCACAACTTGTTTTTTTATGACTATAAATACAAGAGTATCCTAATCATGAGCAATACATCCTTTACTTTTACATCATGAGAAATACTAATCATTTCCCCTTTAACTTGCATTGAGTACCTTGACATGAATTCCCCCAAGCTACTATATTCTAAGTGTTAAAGCTGCTACAGTACTACCCTAGTCGAAGACTAAAATTGCCACAATCCAAGTCATGATGGTTTGATTGAAGTCTGAAGTATGATGATGCATGCTTACCTTTTATGAATTTACTAACCCTAATGAATGATACAATGAAAGCCAATTTTAAGAAGATGAAGACTTTAAAACAAACCATAATAGCCTGAAATACTTCCTAAACCAGAACAACAAAAATGGGTAAGCAAAATCGAATTTCCATTTTCCGTCGAGGTGGCTTACAAATTGACTTAAATTTGACTGCAATGGCACCAACCGTAATTTTAGGCCTATATAATTATGTTCCTTTTATATATATATATATACGTTTCCAATCCGTCAAATGTTTCGTTACTTTGTACCCTGGGGCCACTTTCTGGAATTATCATCTTCAAGCAGCCTCGACAGAAAACGAAACTTCGATTTTGCTTATATCATGATGTTAATGGTGTTATATGATCTATCTCACATGGTTCTACTTCATAATGGGATGGGGCCAATTAATCTTACTTTCAAAACTCATATGGTGGCAATGATTGATACATTCTCATTACTCACATTCTACACTGCCCAAACTTTTCTAATTGTATGAAAATTGAAGCTTTCAATTTTATCCAAACCATGTAAGGAGAACTTGACCTAATTGCAATTTTTATAATCTACATGGAAGGATATGTCAATTTATAGACAGAGCAATTTAATTTAAAGACAGGGCAATTTTTAGCCGTAGTATAGTTATCAACCTAATCCTTCTCATATCAGGGCAATCTAATTTATAGATATAGGGCAATTTAAAGAGGATGATGATTTGGTTGACATCCATACCAGATTCATCTTTAATTTGTTGCTGAGTTATTTAACAAGTAGACCGTATGACTTGAATCTGGGTGAGACCCAATTCTGCAACAAATTTCAAAATATAGAAGAGCAAATTGAACTCACCCATATTGTTTTTCCTAACCCCCAAGTAGGATTTATCTATGAAGAAATGGCTATTGGAGATATATATAGAAAACCTGATCTTGCACTACTTTATGGAGCCTTGATAGGCCCCATGAAAAAAACTCCAAGTCATATCTGGATTCACTGCTACTTCACTAATAACACAAGGAACCTTCAAAACTACAATGTGGGTGGCCTTAAGTATTGCTTTTTTCATTCACAGTTTGGTTGGTTAACTTAACATCCCTCCAATTCACAACAAATTTTTGTGGCATTCATTTAATTTGGTGGAGGCTGAGGCATTCATTTCAAAATCGAAGATGGAGGCTGCTTCCATGCCGAGACTTGAGGAAAGTTCAAAGTATGGTGATTTTAGTTTACACAAATTACTGCTTCGAGACTGTTTTGGGACTGAGGTCTGCTCAGGAGAGGCTACAGCTTGTTGTATGAGTTGAAAATTGGTTTAGGTTAGGGTTTGGAGCAGAAAATTAAAATATTTATACTTTAATGCATAAATAAATTCCTAAATCAATGCTAGAAACAAAATAGTACAGTTGTGACAAGGTAATATAAATTTAAACATAATTTTCATTTCTTTCAACTTTAACACTCCCAAAGGTCCCTGTGTTAAAGTTGAAGTAGACAAGGACAATAAATAACAACAACATTAATAAAGTAATGAACAAGTTAAACAGAACTAACAACTAGCATCAGTAATGCTGGTTTAGACCTTCCTTATAATCAGATATATTTTTCAATAAACCCTTTCTGCAATAGCTGACAGCCACCAGGGATCAACAACGTATGCCCCAGCAAGGCCCATAGGCTCAGAGTAGAGGCCAAAGACAGTTTGGATAGTCTTGTTCCTATGGATACTGATTCTGAAGATAAGCATAATGACGGGGTTGGAACTAGTGGATTGTCTCTTGAAAATATGAGTAATGAACGCTTTCTAAAATTAAGCATTTCACCATCCATGGTGTTTGTGCATCTGGCAATGGAAAATCCTGAAACTTGTAGAATATTTGTTGAGAAAAAGGGCAATGAAGCCCTTATGAGGTTCTTGACTCTTCCAAGTATTCCGCTATCTTCAAAAGGGATGTCTATAGCTATGCACATGGTTGCAGTTTGCAAAGCATTCACACAACAACACTCAGTTGCCCTTGCAAGGGTATTTTGTGCTCATCTGAAGGAACATCTCAAGACTACATTAAATGTTTTGGATCATGTTGCAGGGACTAATTTATTAGCTGCAAAAGATGGACTGAATAGGAAAGTATTTTGGTGCTTGTTTGTGGTACAATTTTTTGTCTTTCTAACTGATGATACTAAAGAGAATCGATGGTTGGTAGCATTAACGACAGAGTTTGGAAATGATAGCAAGGATGTGCTTATTGATATTGGGATGATACATCAAGAAATACTATGGCAAGTTGCACTTACTAAGGATTCAAAGGCGCTGCTAAAGAAAGATGATGGCAATGTTTCCAGCAGTGTCACAACTGATTTGGATGCGCATGCAAATGAAATTGATGATCACTTGCCAACTTCTGTTGGACACTATGTAGATCTTATTTTGAATCAACATAGGCAATCATCTGTTTGGAATGTTGCGCATTTTAAATATAATAATTTGACCCAATTGCTGCTTCATTCATAGGGGGCCTTTAAAAAGCATGATATAGGTCTATGGGAAGCTTATTAAAAGTAGTTATTTCCAGTCTAGCCGTAGCTTCCTATGGAGGTTTAGATTCAGTCAATACAAATAGGTGTTCCCTCTCCTACCTGCCCCCCTATGAAAAGAGGAATGAGTGCAAGTTTCTTCCCAACCTATTATTATTTGTTGTTATCTCGGATTGGTGCTTTAATGCAATAATGGAAACCTTAACTCGAGCCTGTGTGAATACAAGTACTCAGTCACAGTGAGAGCTTGGTAACTCTGCTTTATCGGGGTCATTAGTAATTGCCCCCGCCCCCCCCATTCATGATAAAATAAGGGAGTCCATTGCAAGAACCTCAACTTTTTTATCTAATACATCTATTTCATGATATTGGTCATAGTGCTCGGCTTCAACAAAGGTTGAACATTGATTCCTCTGCCCGAGGACAACAAGCCTATGTTCATCAACCACAATATTCTCATTCTGATGAAGGCCCTTCTAGAATCAAAACGCAAGGCAATAAGCAAAAATCACTACATTCTTTTTGCTATGAGATATTAAGGCCATCATGTTCAGTTCACTACAAAGAGGTGAGGGTTCACCCATCAAACTAAAAAAACCAGTAGATGCAATAAGATAAAAATACCCCAATGTAGATTGAAAGGTTCTACCCAAATGTAGATTGAATTAGCAATGAAACCCTCTTAGAAGATCGAATTAGAAATGAAACCATAGTGATTTGCTACCAAATTTTTAAATTTGTAAAATCAAAACAATTTAGGGCTTGGTACTCATGAACGTGGGAGGCATTTCCAGCTCCTCTTATAGTTTATTTGCTTGGACTCCAAACCGCCTCTCCCAATGCTTGCTCGTTGGGTCACTCCCACTGCTTGGTCATTGGGTCACTCCCTCTCCCCTGCCACAATCACAAACCACCTCTCCCACAATCGAACAGTCCAATCCAAATCGATAGCAGGTCCAAATCGTAGAGGCGCAGGTCCAAATCGAGGGTCACTCCAAATCGAGGTCACTCCAAATCGCAGGTCACTCCAAATCGCAAATCGCAGGTTTGTGAAATGCATATGGCCGCCGGCTTTTCTATTTGTTCAATATATATGTTATGTAATGTTTGTTTTTTTGTTTTTTTAATTTGTTTTTAATTAAATATATATATAACAATTAAAATTTAATTGTTATATATATATTTAATTAAAAACAAATTAAAAAACCATTGTTATATGTTTATGTTGTAATTTTATTTATTATATATTCATTTTTTTAATTTTAATTGGTTTTTTTTGTTATATATAATGTTTTTTTTTTAATTGTTATATATAACATTTTTTTAATTATTATCTAATTGTTATATATATAATGTTTTTTTAATGTTTGTTACATAATCATTGCCATCATCATGATCTTGGTATATGTTGACCATTCTTAACTACCTCCTATAGACAATTGGCTACTAGGGAAGATAAGGAAAATATGAACCCTTCATCCTCATACTTTCAAGAAGGGGCTTAAAAATTATGGTTCATGCCAGTCTCTGAAAAGTGGAAGGGTCATTGCAAAGGATAAAAGGAATCACCAAAAACTCATGTTGACCTTAATGACTGTGGAAAGATATTTAGGAATATTTTCTTCATTCATGTGAATTTGGCGATAACTAGAGCGAAGGTCATGATCAATGAAGAATTTATCTCCATGTATCATATAAGAGATAATTAATGACTGGGATGATAATTTTATCTTTCACTATCAAGGAGTTAAGAGATAAAAAATTGGGACACATGTGCCAAGTGACTTGTTTTTTAAGGACCATGACAACCAAAGAAGAGTATGGGTTGGTACTAGGATGAATGATACCAATAGCTAAGAACAACGATACAATATTTTTAATTTCATATATTATTTTGTTCAAAAGTATGACAATATGATCAGACATTGGATGGGAGGATACGATGAAGCAATGAGATGCTTTGATCATGCTCTCTCATTTGTAATTCCAATAAATCCATGGTGATATGACATAATCTTATTATCCATTCGCACCGAGAACAATATCACGCCCACTCGTTTCAATGGAAAACATGTTAGTTTTCCGGGAGTAATCACCCATTTGAACATTAATGAGGAGAAATAAATACTAGTCAAATAATTAAGGGAGATATAGGGTTCTTCACAGAGTTAGGAAGAAAAACATCCTCAATGATGGGAGGGGATTCCTTTTGAGTTCTTCCATCAAGTTCATCATCATAAATGTCCTCAAATATGTCCACAAATAATTGATGTTCCTTACATCTATGCTCAAGAGAATATTTTTCATTACAATTGTAGCATAGAACCTTAAGTTGATGTTCCTCCATTTTGTCCTATGCCAACTTATGGACCTTGAAAGGTGGAAGAGGTTGTTGAAGAGCCACCATAGTTGGGGAAAGGAAATGAAATAAAGGTGGGGATTTTGGACTGAGCATAGGATATAACACAGGCATGACAATAAATATTATTGTCCTCCAACCAAGTAGTAGGGTGGTTCACCGAGTCTAAGTGGGATTTAATTTCATCTTTAAGACCACTAATAAGGAATTGCTTAAAAAATAATCAATTAATTTTTATGAATAAAAAATGAACTTTGATGACTCCTATAATGAATTTCATTAGGTAATAAAATATTACATTAAGGGAAACTTAGTGCTTCATTTGACTGATCGAACCAACCAATCGGATCTGACCCAACAAACTTGTTTAGAATTACTTCAGAAAAATGAGGAGTCATACTATTGGAAGGGTCGGAAAATGAGAAGCGATTCTTGGTTTCCATTTTGCTAACTAATTGGGTGAGAGAATCAACCATTTTTTGTATGTCCTCTATAGTTTACATGTTATGAGTGTTTATCATGGGACCATTAGGTCCATCAAACAAGTTAGTGATGATTTATCCCAACACAATCAACGACCTAAGAGGATTTCCTTGTGAGGGTCCATAAGCAATGGTACTAGCGAGTCCACGAAAAAATAAGTTATTTCAGAATGAAACCATGATGATCAAATTACTCCTTGTTGAGTATCATTACATGGTTTTTAATGCTCCATTAATGGTTGGTGTTAGTAATTTTTGAGTCTAGAAACCCTCCCACACCGTAAATGCATGCATCTAGTCTAACCATGCCAAATTTCAGTTCAAGCCAACACATATTTAAAAAATTTCAATGTTGGCCCCATGTATCACATTATTTAATTTATAGGTATGGTTTCTGATGCTCCAATGGTGAGTGTCATTCATTCGAGTCTTGAAACCCTCCCACACCATCAATGAATGCGTCTAATATCAGACTTCTGACTTCAAAAGAATCCGACGAGATAGCTAAATCATCGACGACAAACACCGTTGGTTTTTCTAGGTAATAGCTGCGTCGGATATCGTAGAATGATGATGATCATGATGAAGATCATGATGACGATGACGATGATGATGAAGATGATCGATGATGACGATGATGATGAAGACAATCAATGATGACGATGATGATGACGACGATGATGATGATGATGATGATCGATGATGACGATGATGACGATGAAGACGATCGATGATGACGATGATGATGATGAGGAAGATGATGATGATGATGATGGTGAGGATGATGACGATGATGCTGATCACAATGATGATTATGATGATGGTGGCCGTGACGACGACGATAAACATGATGTTGCTGCTGATGATGATGATGAGAATGATGAAGATGATGATGATGATGAAGATGATGATGAATATGATCACAATGATGACGACAACGATGATGATGATGATGATGAGGATATTTGACTCTTGATAATTGTGAATTTCCTTACTAAGCTTCTCTCTGTTTCAAGAATAATTTAATATTCTCTACTAAACAGGGCCAACCACGTGAAGGTGGAAGCTCTTATGGACCCTCCCCCCCCTCACATCACTCTCAATTCCCCATAACCCGAAAAAAATATCTATGTACACTAGAAACTTTAAATGTGTTTTTTGACATACTCTAAAACAAGCAATGTTTCTAATTATATCATATAGGAAAATGGAAACTCACTATGAAACAATTAAATTATTATTACTGCATACCTCGTAAACTTCAATGGTCTTCATCATCTTCTTCATCTTGGTCATCGTCTATACTATCATCCGATGATCTAGATTCAACATTGTAAGGATTAGCCATATCATCCTCGTCATCGATGTCAGTTACGATCAACATGTCATCGTCGATATCATCTTCATGGACATTGTCTGATAGTACATCATCTGATTCAATAATTTCTTTGACATCTTCTTCTGGACCATGATCATCTAAATCATGTTGATCATGATCATCTTTTGCGGTGTCTTCTTCTTCGAGAACGTCTTCATTACCTTCATCAACCTTATACTTTACCGACCTTCCCCTTGGATCGTGTCTCATAGCAAATGACCAACTCGCTCTACCTGGAACCTCAGAGTAAAATACCTGTTCACATTGGGTTGGAAGAACATAGGGCTTCGTTCCTGGCTCAAACAACCTTGTATTTACCATGGTAAAACCATTATCATGTTCAATAATTGTTCTATCGGGATCACGTTGATTCAATAGACACCTGTACCATTTGACAACGAACAGAAATACCTTGAAGGAGTTAAAGTCACACTGAAGAATCTTTTCCAGATACCCATAGTATCGATTTTCAGATAGTTTTGGATGTCTATCACTTCTAGAAGAAACACTGGTCACCTCAAAGACTACAGATATCCCACAATCAAATGTTTTCTTTGTTTCATCCAACTTTTTGATGCGATATCTACATCCATTGCACCACATAGCCTTATGGTGTTTTACCTAGTACAACAAGCCATATAAGAAAAGATTACATAATGATCACACCATATTTATGATAAAGTAGTGCATGTTTATTATAATGCCATAAAAGGAAAATAACCAGCGTGATGTACAACGACAATATTTAAAAAAATAAATAAATAGTGTCGTTGATTAATATTCTTACCTGCTTATATTTTAAACCTCTTGCTAAATCGATTTCCCTTTGTGTTACATTGGTGTCTCCATTGCGATGTGTAGCTTTAACCAATGAAGCCACACCTTCCCATGATATTCCATGACCAGATTGTTCACATTTTTCAATCCATACCTTCATCCAGTCAAGATTGTTTGCGATGTATAAATGAATCGCATCCCACTCTCGACCAACTGTTTGATGACAATAAAATTAAAATTCAATGAAAATGTATATTAGTCACTTAAAAAAGTATATAATTACAATATAAAATGATGCAAAATACTAAAAAAAAATAGAATATATATGTATGATATATTCACATAAAAATCACCAATGAAATGTGTTATATTACCTTTCACCTTCCTCGATCTACCTTTCCCCTTCGGGTACTCCCCTTCGAAATCGTATTTGGAGTCTGGATCACAAATGCGACATAAATTGAGCTTTAATGCCAATATAGGAAGATATTCACTAATGTACAACATGTTTTGGTATACCATATATCCCTCCATCATAGAACCCTTAGCATATGCTCGTTGTCTGACCAAACCCTTCATAAATTTCAAGTGCCTCTCAACCATCCACATGGACCTTGAGTGCGCAGGTCCACACAGTTCAATCTCCTCAACTTGTTGTATGAGGTAGTGTTACTGTGCATTGAAAAATGTTGAAGGTAGATGCTTCTGCATTTCACACATGAGACGAGGAATTTCTCTCCTCCAATACTTTATGTCTTCTTTACGGAATTCTTTAGATGACAACCATCTACAAGTGACATGACAACCGACCAATAAAGAGATTAATGAAAAAAATCATTATATTACGTAACATGAAGTAGAGAATGAAAATCAAATTAAGAATCATTTCTATGTTGAATTAAACAAACAGTAAGCACATGGAAAAATCACCACTTACCTCATGTATTTCCCGAGACTATATATTATTTGCTTGACATTGTTGTCAAGTTGTCCGGGATAGAGAGGGGTAGAACATACTGTAACAATAATATACAAATAGTTTCAGTATATCGAAAAAGAGTACTAGAAAAAGAAAAAAAAATTATTAAATGCATACCATATTAATTATTACCTTCATGAAGACATGCCAATCGTGCATTTTCACCCTCGCAAAATCACCTTTCTTTATTATGATATTCTTCATGTTCACACAAAATCTGGTGGGAAATTTAATTTTTCGAATGACTTCTTTTACAACATTACTTTGTTGGTCCGTTAACATCCATGGAAGTGAGTTTATATTAATTTGCTCTCCGTTTCTATGAAATTGAATGACGTATTTCATTGCATGGTTGTTATCTTGAATGTCTTTGCAAATTTTGACAATTTTTTCTTTGTCACTCCTTCCATCCAATATTTGCCATAATGTTTCAGTCACATTCTTTCTGATATGCATTGTATCAAATAGATGAGCAATTTGTAGGTGCTCATAATAGGGAAACCTACTAAATTGTCTAGGATAACTTTTCATTCCTCATGGAAGCACATTAATGCCTTCATGATGATCACATGAACGACAATGATGAAATTAAATATTAAATCAATGTCAATTACACTAAACAACACACAAAATAATAAAATACAATATAATCATATACAATGATTGATTATACGTACCTTAACGATTTCTATTATATTGCAACTTCCATAGTTGAGGTGTCATTCTCTTTGGTTTTAATGCAGTCTCTTGCTTGCCATTGAAAATATGTTTTTCGGTAGTTCGATACCTGTGATTCTTGGAGAGGAAGTGCCTATACTCATCAAACACGTCCTTTACTAAGCTTTTTGAATGACGAGATTTGATCTTAGGACCACAAACTGGACATGCAAATTTCCCCTTTTTCTGAAGACCTAAATAAAAAGATGGAATATAAATATTAATTTCTATTATAATTATATAAAAAATGACTAGATTATTTAGAAGAACATGCATGCGTATTATATTAACTAGTAGTTCGTAAAATTAAATGCAACTAAAGTGGAACTTATAATTACATACCACAGAAATGGGTTAACCCTGGGGCATCATGTATTGTCCATACAAGCATTGCATGGAATTGGAATTGCCTTTGTCGTATTGGTCTAGATAAGTCATACATAGTGATGCCATTCCATAACTTCAGTAGCTCGTCAATAAGAGGTTCGATATATAGATTCATGTCTTTGAATTGGTACTTACCTGATTGATTTGAACATATAAAATAAATATTCTGATTATGAGACGTACCGTTTAGATATATAAACCATATTTCACAATAGAAAAACTTTAAATATATATATAACATTATGAGACAAAAAACGACAAATGAGAATATACCACTACAATAAAAAAAAACTGCAGTGTTCGTACTTGGAATAATCATCGGCAACATTATGCGCTCCCTCTTTATTGTCAACCATGGAGGAATGTTGTTGTTGATAACAAAAATAGGCTACACCGAGTAAATAGATCTCATCTCTGCAAAAGGATTGACACCATCTGCCGCCAAAGAAATCCTAAGATCACGAGGTTCGTCTTTAAAGTGAGGCCATTTTTCCTCCATATCTCTAAATGCAGACCCATCTGCAGGCATCCAAATAATGTTGTCTTGACTTCTGTTCCATGTATGGTAATCCATAAACTACATTATGTTTTTGCACCTAAACAGTCATTGCAAACGGGGAATAATGGGAATATAATGTAGAACCTTGTGAGGCACCTTTTTAGTTACTTGATCTGTGTGATATCTACTGATATGACATTCAGGACATTCTATTGCAAATTCATGCTGGTTGTAATAAAAAACATGATCATCGGGGCATGCACGAATTGCTTCATACTGCATTCCAATTTAGTTCATGATGGCAGATAAATCTCGATATGTGCGAGGTAAAATATTTTAAGGTGGTAACAAATATTCACCTATCATGCTACAACAAATAAAAATAAAAATCTAGTTAATATAATATAGAAATAATATTAATGAAACAAATTTCATCCGTAGTAATTTGACTTATATATGAATTAACAATAAAATACAGGACAATCATATATATTTTGTGATGGAATATATTACATACCTTAACATCCGTGTGACTGATATGTTTGAAAGACCATTCATAACCTTCAATTTCATTACCAACAATATAGCAGAGAGAATATTTGTCTTGGAGCCGTGATAAAGGGGTTCGTATGCCTTGTCAAGAAGAGGTATATCATGAATATCATCAAAATGTTCATCATTTTCATGATCATGATCATCATCCATTCCAACATTAAATGAATCATGGATCAAAGTATTTGTAACATCATCTTCAACTATGTTATCAGTATGATCATCTTCTTCAATGTGATCATTAACTTGTTCTCCATTAATATTCATAGCTCCATGTTCCTCCTGTACTTGTTCTGGAAGCACTTGCTGATCTGGACGATATGCCGTAGGATGTCTTTCCTTTATAATTATATGAAATAGTCAATAGGATAAAAGTTAATATAAGAAATTCAAACGCAAAATGTAAAAATTTATGTGATACATTAAAATTTTAACAAATTTTGTACTGTTGGGATGAAAAGAACAACGACCAATTGTACTGTTGGTCAAAAATAAGAAATATTATAATAATACATAAATTTACAAAAGCAATCAAAATAAAAACATATATAATGCAAACTTACAAATGGATGGTATTCATGTCCCCCCTCGGCGTGACCATGCTCCCTACAATGTTTTGTGGCTATTGTGAACAAAATTCTTCTCCTCTTAAAGCCTCTACATTGATTACATGGATAATAGCATTTACCATCACCCCTTCTTTCAACTCCTTCCCACAATCTAGCAAGCAATTGTCGATTTTGTTCGTCTGGATCAGGAATATTCGTAGTTGACATTTTCTCGTAAAGAGATTAAATGAAGATTATTGATCTTAGAAAATGAAGCTCCAAAGTACTTTGCTCACTTGAATAACAAAAAAAATGAAAAACAGTCCACCGAACAAAAAAAACATCTGCAAACCGTTGTTGGTATGGCAAACATGTTGGAATGGTTTGATATTTATAAATTGTAAAAGTCAAAAAGTCAAACCTACGTCGGATATCCGACGACACTAATCTAGTGACCATTGGAAAAAAATCCATTGGATATCCGACCTCTTCGGGTTCAAAATGAAGTCGGTTATCCGACATCCAAAGCATCGGATATCCGAATAGGTGTCGGACATTAGCAGAGCCGTCGGATAGCCTGCCAACCTCATCGGATATTCAAAAGTACGTCGGATATCCAACGGACACCTCTCGAAATTTATAAAAAAAGAACAAAAAAGAGTAATTTTCAAAGAAAAATCCGACGACACAGTCCATTTCGTCGGAGGTTGTGGGATTTGCTCGTCAGATTTTGGGTTCAAATCTACTAGTGTTTGGACCTAAAATCACTCGAGTGGAAGTTTCAACATCATTACATCATTACATCAGGATTCCTAAGGTCACATGTATTATGAGGTAGAATGCTTGAGATTCACATTGTTTGATTGGTGCATTGGTTTGTTGGCAAACATGAAGTTCCAATTGACCAATTGCAGGACAAGCATAAAAGCTTTGGCTATGGAAACATCTTGGTATCTTTCTTCCCCAAGTGGATTCTAGCGATGTGCCCCTGAGTACCATTTTAACCTCTTAAGGCACAACATCCCAGGATATCCCGGTGGACAGTTCTTATGTACTAGATAAGAGATGGACTCATTCCCAATGCTTTTGATGATGAATTCCTTGAGTGGTGGAGTAGGCAGCTCCCATCTATCAAGGAGTTACCTTATGAAGAATTGTATTTTTTAGGAGATCCTGACCTTGTCCTACCTCATGAATTTCAGTGGGAGTGCATGGGTGAGTAATTCTTTTTAAAGTTTTTTAAATAATATTTGATTTTTTTGTATTTTTGAAATATTTTGAAAATGAAGAAGTAAATATTTTTGGTGTGCACTGGTACTGGAAAAATCTTATCACTGAATAATATATAGGACTTGAGTGCCCAACAAGGCATATCTATCTTCGATGACAGGAGCCTATACCATAGGAGGAAGTTGAGGGTACCCTGGCTTTAGCAGAGGAGAATCTATTAAGACTTACCCTTTGGATTCTTGTTATTCATATAGAGAATCTCCCAGAGGCTATGTCGCATTAGGAAGTTGGAGTACTAGTTAGATGGATCTGTTTATTCCAGCAGGTGGCTATAGCTATGTTATGTTACAAGGATATGACCAGAGCTCATGACTGATATACTTTGGATAGAATTTTTGTACTTGTGATCCATTTGGATATTTTGTACTTTTTTCATTCTCTATGCATCATTGATGGCTAGATGGACCAGTTTTGTTCTATGCTCTTACACATTTTGTACTTGATGGGAGAAATCCTATATTGATGAAAAAACATTATCGACCTTATATACATTTTGTACATGATTTTGCTTTATATAATGTGCTTGTTTAAGTATGTGACAAATGTCAATCGAATACATTATTTGTTAATGTATTAGACACATAATTCATCCTTGTTGGCACATGAGTATAAGTAATGAAATCAAAATAGCGTTCAAGATGGAACACCCTCATATATTTTCTTAACAATGTAGGATTATAAACATAGTATGTGCCACTTAACTGTGACACTGTCAACTGTGAATATAAGTGGATGGTTAATTGTTAGATTCCAAGTCAAATTGCTTTCAACAACAACTCAATCACAACATGAAACTCAACAATATTGTTGGTCTTCGGACCAAGATACACTCCCCCTAAACTCATGAGATGATCGTTTGAGGAATAGATTACAGAAGCTATGAAAGCAAGCTTCTGAGTGTGACAACAAGCCCCATCTACAAATCCCACAAAACATAGGTGCAACTAACGACAACTACCAATCAAGCACAAAGCATGATGAGAAACGAACAATACTAAAACAAAATATAAAATTAAAGTAACCTAAGCTACTTATAATATAACAAGTGCAGTCATATTTTTCCCAGATGTTTCCTTCTTGGCATAATAACTCTTTAGGTAGAGCCCATTTATAGGCCCTAGGATGTTCCCCTTAAAGTATTCCAATTCATAAACACCCTTGTTCAATACTTCCCTCACTATGTAAGTACCAATCCATATTGATTTGAATTTGCCACACCCAAGTTTGTGATGGTCCTAGTCATAGACTAGCACCAAGTCTCCTTTAGAGAATACATGGGAATGAACATATCTATCATAAATATATTTGACACACTTATTATGTGCTTAGTTGGTTGTAGCAGCATCTGTTCTATGCTTGTCTAATTATTCCAAGTACATTGGGTGCTCTTCTAATTGTGTGGTGTCTAGTAGAAGATCGATGGCTAGTTCAACGATGGTATCTCACACTCGATAGGTAGCATAGCCTCGACTCCATGAAAAAGTTGAAATGTGTTGAACCCTATATTAGTCTCAATCAAAGTACAATATGCTCGTAGGGTGGGATACAACATGATATGTCAGTTGTTTTTACTTCTACTCACTGTCTTTTGCAACATGGTTTTTGAGGACTTGTTGACTGCCTCTACTTGTCCATTTTCCTGTGGATAGTATGGTGAGGAGAAATCCTTCTTGAAACCAAGATTCTTAGTTAGCTTTGACATCATTTTGTTCCGAAAGTGACTTCCATTCCTATGAAAATCTCTCTAGGTATACTGAATTTGGCTATGATTTGGTTAAAAACGAAGTGTGTTGCGGTTTCACTGTCACAAGTGGATTTAGGAAAGGATTCAACCCACTTAGTGAAATAGTACATGACCACAATAATGCACTTATGGCCCTTTTATGATTTGGCTTATGCATTGTATAGTTTATCCCCCAATTTTTAAAGGGACCAAAGGTGATCATAGGATAGAGTGGATCGGGGTGCACATTCATATTTTCGATAAAATTATGACGGGGATGACACTTATTAACTACTTCAACACAACCTTTGAAGATTAAAGGAAAGAAATAACCCACATGTAATATTTTTTTGGTTGTATCAAGCCTTGATAAATGACCACCAAAATCTCCACCATGGAAATCATTCGGCACTTTCTTTGCATCCTCATGAGTTAGAAATCGTCTTAGAATTGTATCATTTCCTCGACGATATAATGGGTCATCAATGCTAACATAATGTCTTTCTTGGTGATATATTATTTGTTTATCCACACAAGAAGATTGAGGTGGGACCCCTTGGATCTGTAGGTAAACTAAAATATTCCCATACCAAGGGTTATCAAAGCTAATGAGGAATATGTGTTAATCAGGAAATTATTCATTCTCTACCATCTCCTCACCATCCCTAGGTATATCAAGCATGAGTTTGGAAAATCCCAAGGATTTCTTTGATTTGGATAATTCAAACCATAGATTGAATTCTTGTAAGATCAAATTCTACTTATTCTACTTTCCTCTATTGATTCGTCGAGACAAGAGGTGTTGGAATGGATTCACATCCACAATTACAGGGGTTCATCTTAGGATTATATAATGTTGGATTCTTTGTACCTCATGCACGGCTACTAATGCCAGGTTTTCAACATGAGAGTACCTCATCTTTGGGGCCTACCAAGTTCTTGCTTGAATAATATATCATGTGATCCTGTTGAATTTCATCTTCTTGAATCGAGCTAGATGCTACTAGATATAATAAGAAATATTGATTGTATTCCAGTGGTATCAACATCGGGGTAGACGTGAGTGCCTTTTCAATGCCTCAAAAGGTCTTTAAGCATCATCATCCCAAATGAATGGGACCCCATTCCTCAAAAGCCGCTTGAATCCTTTAGTTATCTCATCATAACTGATGATGAATCTTCCCAAGAAATTGGCCTTCCCTTGGAGGCTTTGTAGTTGACACAAATTGTGTGGGTGAGGAAATTGAACTATCATCTCAACTTTAAATTGATCAATGAGAATGTTGTATTTCGAAATGGTGAAACCAAGTAATCAACCTGAAACGACACAAAATATGCATTTGTGAGGGTTCAAATGAATCCTATAATAATGACACCTATCAAAGATAGACCTGAGTTATTTGGGGTGATCCAACCGCTTCATGGATTTATCCATAAGATAATCTAAGTAAGCCTCTACTATATTTTTGATATCGTGGAAAGAATACGACATAGCTTAATAGAATGTATATTGAGAATTCCTTAGGCTAAATGGAATCTTCCTATATGCAAAGGTCCCCCGGGGCATATAAACGTAGTCTTCTTTTGATCTTTCGGGCGAATAAGAATTTGATTATACCCTGAGAAGTCATCTATAAATGAGAATATTTCATTACCAATGCACTCATCAATAATCTAGTCAATGAATGGGGTAGGATAGTTATCCTTAGTACAAGCCAAGTTTAGGTCATGAAATTCTATTCAAACTCTGATATTTCCCTACTTCCTATCCACGTGCACCAAATTAGACACCCATTCAGTTAAAGGGACATGATAGATAAAGTTATCACAAAGAATTTTCTCCACTCCTGCCTTGAAGGAGGCCACCTTCCTTGGGTTTACAAATCGTAGCTTCTACTGAACAGGATTAACATTTGGATATGTTTTTATCTCATGTTCGACAATGGTTGGATTGATTCCTGGCATTTTCATAAGACTAAGCAAAATGTCTCTATATTCCTTAAACAATGCAGTGTAAGTCTCAATTTTTTGGGGTGAGTAGTATATGCCAATAAATATGTTCTCTATTACTCTCAGAGTCTTTGAAATATTGATGGGAATGGTTTTAGAAATATTGGCCATATTCCACTTTTCATAGACTTCACATGTGGTGAGAGGGATCCCATACCATTCCATATATCCAAATCTAATGATATCATTTTGTTCAATTCTTACACCATTTGCAGTAGGTAAGAAATATGCACGTTGGTGCATATCCTTCCAAGGTATTTATCCCAAGAACATAGCTTCTAAAATTTTCTCATCCAAAGGTAAGGTCATGTCCAAAGGGTCCTTACAGGGTAAGGAATTGATAGCCCAAATGGGCATGGAATAATGATTGCTTACCTCCACCTCAATGGGGTTAAAATCCTGGTCTATCATGTTAGATGTGAAATATTGTTAAGAAATTTCAGCTTCAGATAGAGCCAAAAGTGCCTTTTTAAATCCAATTCCATTAGTAGGTTCTAGCGCCACCCATGTATCTCCAATGTGTGAAGTTCTAAAGTGACACATTCTCACTATAGAATTAGTGGTGACAAAATAGATCACGTGTATAGGGGAAATATTGTCATTCAAGTTGGGTGGGGGCAAATTAAAAGTTCCCATCAAGGTAGGGTACCTCCCCACACCAACATTCTCATAAGTCCTCGCGGGATGACCTACTAGGGGTACATTTCCCCCATTGTTCCATGTGGAATCATTTCTGTAGAACAACAATTGATCTATTGTTATGATATTTCTTTCTTGGGAAAAATTGATCACTTGGAAGATCGAAGAGACCACAACCATCATTGCATAATTTCAACTCCGTCCTAGCAGGAGGTTGTAATCTAGTGGAGCGTCGATGAATTTCACTTCTACATTGATTGTTTTCCCCCCTAACTCTATTGGGAAAGTAGGGATAATCCTATGAGGTCTAAATAGGTTTCCATCAAATTCCTTTAACAAGGTAGGATAAGGAACGGTCTCTAGACATCCTATGTCCTACCAACATAATAAGGACATAACATATGTAGAGGCCCCTTCATCTACAATAGTTCTGAAATGTATGACTCCCTAGTCATACCTGAATCTGGAATGCGGCATGGTGAGGTAAATAGGGCTTCCAGTTTCCCATGTCAAACATGATTATCTAAGAAGACAAAGGATATAAGGCCCCTATTGTTGATAACAGAGTCTTTTTTTGTGTCAAGAAACTTTGAAGGACTTTCAATGTGGACATTGGATAAGGATCTTATGTAAGATATTTGACTATGTTGTAGTTCTAAGTAGCACATGCATTGGTATTATATGTGCTTCATTTCAACATGCCTTTCAGCATCCTAATCATTGTGTCATTCACTGGTTTTTCTATGTGCAATGGTTTATTCAACTCAAGCTTAGGAGGATCCTTCCCTTTGGACCTAGACGTAGATGTATCATAATTTTTAGCTCTCATCTATAGATTGGTTTCTCCATCACAAATATAAATTGGAATTTTCCAGGTTGGTCCCCTTGTGAGGAGGCACCCTAATTTTCCCTTTCAGGGTTGTAGGGTTAGCATTAGCAACCATTTGTTGTTGATGTAGAGGGAATGGATTGGTCAGTAAATAGGTTGCTTGGAAGCTTCATGTTGTGCCAACAAGCATTGAGAAATATCCAATTTGGAACATAAGTAATTTAAGTGATCCTTGGCACATAACTTGCATGGGAATTTCAACTTCATTTTCTCCTTTTTGTCCCTACCACCATTGTTATTGTTATTATTGTTGTTGCTTGCATTGCTATCCCCCTTGTTTCGATTCTTTTTATTCTTCCCCCCAGGCTATTGGTTTCCTTTTGAATTAGTTGCAACATCGAAGGGCTGGTTGGGATTCAAGTTGTTAGCGTTGTTCTAAGTAGCTGCAAGTGAATTCAAAGAGATTTGTCATATTTGGTTAGCACCTTGACTAGTTGCAATCTTTTCTATTGAGGAAATCATACCATCAACATGTGACCCAAGTTTAGGTTTTTCAAATCAACATATTCTCTAGGAGTAGTAGGCAATATTTCATACAAAATTCTAGAATATGAATACACCAAGTCCAGTTTTTGGGCCTTGATGATGGCTTGTTCCTCTATGGTTACCCCAGAAAGAGATACTTCCTTCACTATAAATGGTTTTAGTGACTTAATGAACCAATCAACCAAGAACTCATTAGGAATTTGAGATTTTATTAAGCAACACCTCCTCTTCCACTCATGGATGTGGTCAGAGATATGAGTAACTTGTCCTATATTAACACGTCAAGGGTTCAATGTCGGTTTCATAGCGGACCTATAGTTAAAAGTGGTTAAGAAAAGTCATAGAATTAACATTGAAATTTTGGAAGGAGGCTCATGACAATTCGATATACCACTTTTTACCCACCCCTGTCAATGTCCTCTAAAAAAGACGAATCCTAATAGTACTGTCCATCAATGAGTTCAAGGAACAAAAGATGGAAATTCATCATAGGCATGATTAGATATTCTTGATATTTTCCTTCAAAATTGGGTATGCCCGAAGGGAGTTTTGTGGGTACTAGAGGCCAACTAGGTTCATGTAGAATCTCTTCATAGATCAAATTAGTCAAGTCCGACATATTCAAGGTAGCCAAAAATGGAAACTTCATCTGGGCTATAGAGTTCCCATTCTTAGGGGCATCTGTTTCCCATTGATTTGTAATGATGAAAGACTGGATTGGTATATAGGTACTACCAAGTATCATGGAAGGTTGATTGTGTTATCAAAGGTTTTTATTATAACCATATTCATTCTATAAAAATGGTGTGGCAGTTCCCCCAGGTATGCCCCCCATTCCAAGGACGGGTTGGAAACCCTAAGGTGGACTAAACGTTACAGCATTACATGCTCATCCATCCTATCCCAGATAAAGGAATACTTCTCTGAGGTATGTTGTATCCTAAGGGATCTCAAGCACTAATCCCCCCCATTCCAAGGAAGGGCATACTCATACCATCGTCAATAATTTTATTGAAGACCTTGGGAAAAACAGTTGTGTCACTCATCGATGCACTGCCCGAGTCAAGACTAAACTACCATGTTAGAAGTTCGATGAAGACCTTATTCTTGCACTCATCAAAGTGCATGTATACACTTCTGAAAAAAAAATACTTTTGACATGGGTTGTTGGAGCCAAGGTCGTAGCTATGGTAAAGCTGCGAATTTTGAGGAAAAAGCACAAGTATTGAAGGAAAGTGCTAATTTTGAACAAGCACCAATTTTTGGGTAGAAGTAGACGGTGCGCAGTACGGTGCCAGATGGACGAGCTTAGCGCAGATTACGGACCGAAAATCGCGGAGCTCACACGCACACGTCAAAGGAAAATAAATGTGGTCGATTAGAGAGCTCAGCTACCATAATAAATGAAGCGACGGAGTAGAGGGCTCAGCTACCCTCATTAAGGTTAAGTACAGAAGTTATGGTTGCTCTAACCAAGGAAGAGCAACGGACCAAAGCATTGAAGGCGAAGGACAAGGAGCGGTAAACGATGAAGCAGCGCCCATACCCGCAATCTGCGTCGGAAGTCACGGAACCTGCAGAAAATGGCGACATGACTGCAAGCGGTGCCTACAGTACACCTAGACATATCCGTGGTTAGGGTTTTTGGGGGAATACTGCTGGGAGAGGCCCACAGTTTTGTAAAGGTGTGACTGCCATGGCCACCTATATATATGAGTAATTGTAAAGGATAGATGTTAGTTGGTTAGTCAGTCAGCTAGTAAGCTAGCCATTCAGTCTTCTATTGTGTTGTTAGAAGAAGAGTTAGAGTCGGGATAGCCGTGGAGTTAATCCCTGATTTGCAGACAGTCTAAGTCGACGTCTGAACCATTGTAATCTCTGTAGAGGAAGAGACTAGATCGAGAGAAGGGCTCCCAGCTGTGTGTGTGGAGTTTCCTGGAAAGATCTAAGGCTGCAGCTGTGTGCGCAGTAGGATTGTAATTCCTAGTTTATGATTAATATAATATAACACTCCCCGTGGACGTGGTTTCCCCATGGAGGTGAACTTCATAATTTCCCTTGTTGCGACGTTGTGTTGTGTGTGATTGCATGTTTTAGATCACTATTTGTGTGCCCATGAACATTGCGTTATCTGTATTAATATGCTAAGTAAGTTCGCAAGCTTTCTTGATAGCTATAATTGTTAAGTGCTGAAGAAACCTGGAGAACGCTGTTGCTGCGGCGATTGAGGCATGCGTTACTGCGCTGGGTGCACAAGCAGGAACAATACATAGGGTATCGACGTGGACGGTAATCGCCTCGTGCGCTGGAAACGAGGGATCCCGCGGTTAAGTTGGTACGAGTTGCAGCACTGTTGCGCTGAGAGCTACAGAGGAGTAAGACATTCCACCCAAGAACTCCTGCGAGAGGGAAGAAGACTGCAGTCTCCGCACCACTAAGGTTAAGGAAGCTTGATTCCTTAGCCCCCCCATAGCCACTTTGGGTGAGACCTCGAGCTGCTGCGCAGTTCGTTGCCGAGAGGGCCAGTGCGCCAAGGGGTTTTGTTGCTGCGCTTCATTAAAACCCGAGTCTGTCCAAAAAGTAGCCAACAAATGGTTCCGTTGCCGTGCGACTTGTTACTGTGAGATTTGTTATTTTGGTGACGCACGAGATTCATGTGAACCTTAGAGAAAGAAGGAGCCAACAAATGGTTCTGTTGCCTCATGACTGGATACCGCGAGACTTATTAATTCAGCGACGTGTGAGATTGTTGCCGAAGCCAACAAAGAGTTCCATTGCCTTGAGACTTGTTACTCCGGCGACGCAAGATTGTTGCCTTATGGTTGGTTAAGCCAACAAATGCTTCTGTTGTCAACTTTGACCCTATTACCTTGAAGGCAATGTGCTACTGGAATCCTATAGCTAAAGAAATTCAAGATTGGTTTGATTTAAAAGCTAGAGAGTTCGCTGAACGAGAAAATAGAAGCTCTAGGTTTCAGACAGAAGACTGGTTGCAGAAGTATATTTATACTGACCTTTATGAAATTTTCTTTGTCACGTTTGCACTAGAATTGCATGCGTGGGTAGCCAAGTTAGCAGACACTAGGCCCACTGTGCATGTTGAGCGACCCGTCGTTTGGACGCCTGAGCTAATCAGTATTTTGAAGCGGGTAGATAATTCTGTCTCCCGCGCAGTAGACTTCTGGTTGAACAATTTGCTGGAAGGCTTCATCACGGAGTTCGCAGTAGATACAAGAAAGAGTTTTAGCGAAGCTGAGAGGAACTTCTTCAGAGCACACAGGGGTAAGTTCCTAAATTCCCTGAACTTGTGGATTAAAATGCTTCTATATGGAAAAGGAAAACTATGCATAGCTTCTGATGAATAGCATAGACAAGTAATGTCCGTAGATTCTGATAGTGATCTTGAAGCTATTGGTTGCACTCGTAGTGGAAAGCGGTATAAAGTAGGCCTTGACCAACATTCTTTTGAGTCTATCCCAGAAGATAGCCAAGTTCCTAGAGCAAGTCACCTAGAGAGACAAGGGAGTGCTCATATCCCTTATCACCCCTTTACACCGCAAAAACCAGACGGAGCTCAGTATAATCCTGCAGTAACACCTTCTAGTAGCTCGCACGGTACTTCTAGTACCTCAGCACCACCTTTATTTGACCATCCTACAAGCACTGCTACAACACCTCTACCTCAACCTAGCGCAAGAAGGATGGGTGATGACATGAAGTTACCAACTTTTAGAGGAACAGGGCTAGAAGACCCTGAGTAGCACTGGTTCCTATGTGAAGCCATTTGGACAACTAAGCAAATTAATGATGATGCTGTTAAACTCGTTCAGTTAGCAACCACACTAAGAGAAAGAGCCTTAACTTGGTTCATGAAATACTCAGCAGCACAGAACAGGACACTTGCTGATGTACGAAGTGCTATGATTAAAGAATTCAAGAAACCTAAATCAGAATCACAGTGTATAACAGAGCTCAAAGACATAAAACAGTCACCTACAGAGTCAGTATGGGACTTTGACCAGAAGTTTAAAGCCTTGATAGATCAAGTAAGCTTTGAGTTTGCACCACAGCAGCATAAGGAATGGTTCATTGTTGCGCTGCTTCCACACATTAGACTTCCTCTTATGCAACAGAATCTCACTACTCAGGAACAAGCTCTAGAAATGGCCATGAAACTAGAAGCTTCACCAATTGCTGGAACAAGCAACGATGTTGCGCAGTTGCAGAACCAATTAGCAAACTTAACCTTGCAAGTCCATGACATTAAGAAAGGCAAGGAAGTTAACGAAGAAATCTGGTGTACAAAGTGTAAAGCGCAAGGTCATTCAAAGGACCATTGTCTCGTTTTCATAGAGTATATTGCAACTGGAGCACCTAACCCTTTACCACATGCCCAGGGGCCTTGGTGTGAAATCTGTAGAACTAGAGGTCACAGACCACAAGAATGTCACTTACTACAGAAATATGTACAAACTCCAAAGAACCTATATTGCAATTTCTGCAAATCCGTAGGCCATGATGAGAATAACTGTCGAGCATATGATCTTATGATGGAAAGAAAACATGATGTTTATAGAGTACAATCAGAGGCACAAGGACCCACAGCAGGTCCGCATTATGACCAAACTCGCGAAGGCCGAGCAGGAAATTATAGGGGCCACGGACGCACAGCAGGTTTTGGTCGAGGAAGAGGACAGATTACTTGCTACAATTGTGGAGCTCAAGGTCATTTTGCAAGGGATTGCCAGAATCCTACGACCATTTGCAGATATTGTAAATATTATGATCATGTCATTGAATAATGCCCTCAGTTGATGGCTAAGATGCAAGCAAAGACGCCACAGGTCAATCAGAACATTCAGTTGATAGGAGCAGAAAAAAGAGAACCAGAGCCTACAATTAATATAGTGACGCGCAGTGGAGCAACCACTGGTACGCTAGAGTTGGGAACTGGAAAGCAAGCGATGCAATGGGTGCGCCACGCTAATATTAAACCATCTCCGCTTGACCTGCAGAAGTAGAAAGAAGCATTCAAGCAAGCTCAAGAGTATTTCTCAGATCCGAGACCTTCAACTTCGGTCGCAATTCTGCATAATGACATCAGAAAGCAAATGCTAAGACAAGAGAACCTAGTACAAGAACAAGCCACTACATCTGGAAGGCTTGACGATGAAGAAGATGCACTAGGCAGTGTTCATACTTTTCTGGGAAACTGCTTAAAGTTGTTGCGCAATGAAAAAGCAGCTATGGAACTTCAACACCTATTGGATAAATGTCAACAATCTTCTTCGATGAACACACCGCAGCGTGCCGTTCACCATATTGGAAGTCATACTCGAACTGGAAAAGAGATGAGGCTCACAGCACAGATTGGAGCATTTGACATGGACGAAGTCATTTTAGACTTGGGCTCAGAAGTCAATGTTCTCACCATGCAGACATGGGAACAGATGGGTAGCCCTCAGCTTACAAGATCTCCTATCCAACTACGACTCGCGAATCAGCAACGAGTCTCTCCATTGGGAAGACTACCCAATGTACCGATTGATATTGAAGGAGTAAGAAGTTCTGCAGATTTTGAAGTAATCAAAATTCTGGATGATAGTAGACCATACCCAGCACTTTTAGGCATAGACTGGGCATTTGATAATTTAGTTGTCATTAATTTGAAGAAAAGACAGATGACCTTTGAGGATGACCAGATCAGGGTCATTGCACCGCTTGATCCCATTCAAGGACCAAGATATATTGAACCCATTCGGGCAGAAGAAGAAGTGCGCCACATGGAAAGTTTGTATCAGATGACTGCTAGTCATAGTGACTATGTCAATCCCACAGCCGACGGCCATATTAGCTGGCGATGCGATAGTTCGTGCACATCAGATTCAGAAGCAGGATTGGAAAACTGGCAGAACCGTTTACATGAGGTTTCTGCAAGGCGTTGCGCCAGGATGACTAAATCCATTCGATGGATTGGTACAGAATTGAATGACACTCCAATTTTTGATGGTTTAACTGAAATAAGTGAATTCATACATACATATGAACAACAGATCCCAGAAGAGCAGCGCATACAAGCATTGGATGTAACACTGCGCGTTACACCCGCAAGATGGTGGGGTGCGCATAAAGAGAATATTCACACATGGCAAGACTGTCGTAGATTGATACTGCGCAGATTTCAGGACACTACAGCAGAAGTGTTGCGCAAATATGAGGGACAGAGTGACCCCAGGTCACATATTGAAGCATGTATTCAACAATGGTCAGATATTCCAGAAGATGAGTGGGTTCACCTATTCATCCACACATTGGATAGAGTCCGAAGGAACTGGTACACTGAAATAGAATTGCGCAGAGGCACTGTCACTTGGCCTCTTATGATAGCAAGTTTTCAGCTTACCTTTAGTTTTGAGTCAGAATACCTGAGCATCGACCATGCTTTAAAGTGCATTAAAAAGAAGGTATTTGAACAATGTCCATTACCAGAATATTCCCAACCAGATTGGGCTGTCCAGATAGAACATGCCCTGGAATGCTATAATTTTACAGTTGAAGAAGAGGAGGATGATCCTCGCAACATCAATATTCCAGAATCAGAAGGGACACGCAATGTTGAAGTTCCTCAGCTTGATATTCCTGCCATTACAGAACACATCAAGCTCAAAAAGATTAACATTGGTACAGAAGCCAAACCCAAGTTTGCTTCTATAGGAGATTATTGGGATGATGAAACTGTTGGCCATATTTCAGATTTATTACGTGACTACCAGGATATCTTTCCTACTAAGTTCACAGAAATGAAAGGCATCCTAGGAGATTTAGGAGTAATACGCATACCTCTGAAAGCAGACGCCAAGCCAGTAAAACAGCGCCTGTACAGGTTGGACCCGCGCTATAAAGAAAGGGTTAGAGAAGAAATTGATAAAATGCTTGCAGCAGGTATTATTGAACCAGTAGAGGAAAGTGACTGGATTAGTCCTATGGTGGTACAAGAGAAGAAGACAAAAGGCAAAATAAGAATCTGCGTGGACTTGCGCAAGCTGAATGACGCATCAGCGCATGATCCATTTCCTACTCCCTTTACTGATGAAGTGCTTGATAATGTGGGAGGACAAGAGGCTTACTCCTTCACTGATGGCTTTTCGGGATACCATCAGATCAGAATCCATCCAGAAGATCGTCACAAGACCACTTTTGCGACAGAATGGGGATCATTCCAGTATACGGTAATGCCCTTTGGTCTTAAAAACGCACCTACTATCTTCTCTAGAGTTGTTGTTGCTGTTTTTAAAGAATTCATTCATAAGTTTCTCGAAGTCTATTTCGATGACTGGACTGTGTTCAGTTTACTAAAAAACCATATAGGAAACCTACGCATGATGTTAGAAAAATGTAGACAGTATCAGATTCCCCTTAACTTGAAAAAATGTATCTTCTGTGCTCCTTTTGGTATTTTGTTGGGCCATATTGTATGCAGACAAGGACTTCTGATGGATCCTGCGAAGGTTGCCATCATTGCTAATTTACCTGCGCCCAACTCAGTTAAGCAATTGCGCACTACATTGGGACATACAGGGTACTACAGGAAATTTATCAAAGGTTATGCAAAGATAACTGCACCTATGGAAAGATTGCTGAAAAAGGATTCGAAGTTCCAATGGACAGAAGAATGCCAGCAGAGCTTGGATACACTTAAAGAAAAGATGATTACTGCGCCTATCCTAGTTTTCCCAGACTGGAGGAAACCCTTTCATGTTCATGTAGATGCTTCTTCCATAGCATTGGGGGTTGTGCTGACACAACCGGGAGAAGGAGGTATTGACCACCCCATTGCTTACTCCAGCAGAAAACTCTCTACAGCTGAAAAGAACTACACCACTACAGAAAGAGAAGGACTAGCTATGGTGTATGCCCTACAGAAGTTCAGACACTATCTGTTGGGTACACATTTTAAAATGTATACTGACCATTCTGCTTTGAAATACTTGGTCAATAAGCCAGTGTTAAGGGGAAGAATTTGCAGATGGCTACTTCTCTTCCAGGAGTATGATTTTGAGGTTATTGTGAAGCCAGGTAGATTGAATGCAGGACCTGACCATTTATCTAGGATAGAGTCAGGAGAGGAACCTACAAATCTGGAGGACAATCTGCCTGATGCGCAGTTTTTTTCTGTTCAAGCAGCAGATGAATATTATTCCGATATTCTTGAGCTTCTCACTACTGGGCAAGTGCCAGTTGAGTTTACAATCCAGCAGAAGAAGCAACTTGTGGTCAAAGCCGCAGACTTCACTCTGATAGCCGGCCAGCTCTATAAGTTGGGCCCTGACGAAGTCCTACGCAGATGTATCTTACCACACGAGAAGAACTCCATCATCGCAGAAGCGCACTCAGGTACCGCAGGCGGCCATTCCGCAGGAAAGCTGACTGCGTAGAAGATCTTAGCCGCAGGTCTTTGGTGGCCGACATTGCACAAGGATACTATGCAATTCTGTAAATGTTGCGATGTATGCCAGCGGACAGGAAGACCCTCAAGGAGAGATGAAATGCCGCTAAGACCCCAGATAACACTACGTGCTTTTGATAAATGGGCCATTGATTTTGTAGGACCTATCAACCCACCAGGAAAGAGAACCGACGCAAGATACATCATCACAGCTACTGAATACCTCACCAGATGGGCTGAGGCGAAGCCAATTAAGAACTGCGACGCTGTCACTGCCGTGCAGTTCATTTTTGAGAACATTAGCACTAGGTTTGGATTCCCACTAATTCTAATGAGTGATCAGGGTACGCATTTTTTGAACAACACTATAGAGGCCCTTACTGAGGAATTCCACATCAGTCACCATAAGAGTACACCCTACCACCCCCAAGCTAATGGTACGGTGGAGGCATTCAATAAGATTCTCGAGAATGCCCTAACGAAGATCTGTAATCAACAAAGAGATGATTGGGACCTTAGAGTCACAGCTGTATTATGGGCTTACAGAACCACATGCAAGAAATTAACAGGTCACACACCTTTCAGTTTGGTGTATGGACAAGAAGCAGTTATGCCCATGGAATACATTGTTCCCAGTCTCATAATTGCGCAAATTACAGAATTGGCAGATACTGACACTATGAGTGAAAGACTTTCACAATTGCTTGCCTTAGAAGAAGACAGACTTTTGGCCGGATTCCATCAACAAGTACAGAAGGCAAGATAGAAAGCTTGGCATGACAGGCATATTAAGAATAAAGTCTTTCAAGAAGGCGACTTGGTACTCCTCTATGATAGTAAATTCATCAAGTTCCCAGGAAAGTTTTGTGCACATTGGTTAGGCCCTTTTCGGGTCATAAAGATAACAGAAGGAGGAGCAGTTCAGCTTGCGAAGCTCAATGGAGAATTGCTACCCACAATGATCAACAGGAGTCGGCTCAAGCTTTATTGCGACGGCCACTCCGCCCGGTCGACTTAATACATTGCTAGAGAAGTGCAGATGTTCAGTGTAGTTGAAAGAGGCATCGCATGTTCACAGTCTACACGAAAGTTGCGAGACACTTTCAGTCTCCGACTTCCCGCGCAGTTCCTTGAAGCATCCGCACATGTCTATAGAATTTTTGTTCTGAGCGACCCTATTTTGCACTCTTGCGAATTTTTTTTTCCTGGGTCGTCGAACTGTCGCTCTTGCGAAGTTCCTTGTGTCAATTTTCCGCTTGAGGAGTTCTCGTTGTGGACCCCTCTATATGCACAGTTCCCTAAGATGAAATTACCCACCGAAAAATTTGAATTACAGCAGTTATGTAGCCACGTCTGAGTATTAATGCAGGATAAGCCCGCCATTTAATTGTAGCCGCTCTGACAGATTCAGCTTGATCTCCGTAAGATTTGCATTTAACTCATGCATCGAAAGCTTTAGCTTCTCCCGGAAGCCTGTCAGAGCTCGTCCATCACAATTAATGCACCGCAGAGGCGAGGGGGATAGAGGGGTTGTCAACTCATGCATAGGCACCTACAGCTAGTAGCCCCACTTGCCCGCATTTACTATCACCTTTGGCTATAAATACTCCGCACTTGTATATTTTTGGGTTACTTTTCTCGAGTTGCATAGTCTTGTTTGAGAATCTAAGTTATTGTTTTCAGAGCCGAGTGTGCAGACTGCCTCCTTTGTTTTCAGCGTTCGTATTTTACGTTGCTTCGTCATTCGTCTGTTCAAGTTTCGTTGTCTATACCGGTTCACGACGGAGAACCTGTCAACTGAAGAAGTTGTTCGTCAATTCCTGCGCCGAGGCTTAGATTTCAGCATGACTACTCCGGTGACGGCTTCAACTTATGTACACCCTGGTTGGACTGATCCAAGACAATCTCCTGGAACGAGGGCATCTCAGCAGCAGCAACCAGATGAGCCCGTTCCAGAGCCGTTAGCTACTATGGTGAATTATATTCTGCCGCGTCCAGATGATGCACCAGAAGTGCATATCCCGAAGAATGCAAAGTATCTGATTCCGTTACCTCCATTGCCCGTGGGCGTGCGACAAGAAGGGTCCCTGCTTGGACACCTTCCACTGGTCAAGTTCTCTGATTTCAACTTGGGAGACTACAGAACATATCCTCAGTTTGCGCTAGATCGTTATCTGACGGTAGTCTATAATATTGATAGAAAGGTCGATGAATTCGTTCCAAAAGATTTCGCAGCAAATCTTGAGCGACATGGACTCCTGAACCTGTTAAAGCTACCGCATTTCGGGCGTAGCAATGAAGTGAACGCAATTGTTAAGACACTGCTATCTTGCGTTCATGGTGATTACCTTTGGCTGGGGAGGCCAATCGATCTAAATGTCGATTTGATTCACCGTATTACCGGCCTATCTAAGGTTGGTAAGGACCCTAATATTCATTTTGTCGGAAAGGAGAAGGACAGAAAATTGGCTGCACGGCTGGTGCAGAAATATAATTTAACAAGAGGAGGTCGATCTTATGACCTCACTATAGTTGAGGATGAAGCACTTCGATTTACAGGCAGTCTGCTTGCAGGCAGACTTCTTACAAAGTGCAGACCTAAAGAAGTTACTGGAGCTGTCATGGAGCTCGCTATCGCAGCTGCGGAGGGAGAGCAGTACAATTGGTCTCTCTTCCTCCTCAATTATTTCTTGGAAGACTGCCGAAACGTCCAAGACACCCCCGGTCAGTTGTTCCATTTTTCTTGGCTTTTAATTTTATGTGCTCTCGTCGGGTGGAAGGAACCCCCGAACACTCAGTTCCTTCCACGCCGCGCAGGAGAACCTGCTGGCATCCGCTATGTCAACCTATGGGATTCCAATAATCCTGCGAAGTGCAAGATGAACCGCACTGTATTTTGTGAATATTACCATCTCCTTAAGGATACCATTCAAGAAATGCTGAGGCTGAGTGAGGAGACAGCAAAAATATATGAAGGAAAGTTGGCCTTTTTTGCCGACTTGCATCAACTTTACCTGCACCCTTACAGCATTCAAGAGGAATGGGCCGTAGGTATTTACAGGATGACCACTGAAGATGTTGAAGAAACTATCAAATCTTGGTCGGATGAATGGAGGGAGGCTACCGAAATCGCATCTGCGATGCCACCCGCCGCTGCGCAAGAGAAGGATAAGGGCAAGGAAGCCCCTGAGCAAAGAAGTGATGAAGGATCCACAGAACCAGCAACCAAGAAACAAAAGGTGTCGCATCCCTCTGAGGCCATTCCCTCGGGGATCGACCAGTTTTTGAAAGAGCAATTTCGCGAGCTGCGGACCGCGCATGCTCACATCAGAAGTGCTCTGGACCTGCAGTTCATCGAATTAAAAGGTCTCGCAGGAAGAGTTGCGCAGACCCATGTGCCAGCATCTACTTCGCAGGCGCCGCAAGCAACCACAAGTACCGAGCGATTTGAAGTACTTGCAGAAAGGCATACTGTCGTGCACATCCCGCATACAAGCATGACACTTCCGGATCCTTTGGCCGCACTGTAGGTAAGCGCAGTTGGCCCCATTGAAGTAAATTTGTCTTTAATTCCTATAGAAACTTTGCAGCTAGTGCAAGAGAGAGTTTCTGTTGAGCTGAGAGCTAGAGAGCTCTCCACATTCCAGGCAAACCAAAGACTCCAATCGCAGGAGATAGAGTTGAAGACAGGCTATAAGAACATCTCTGAGAAGCTTGCAATCTATGAGGCACAAGACACTGGGATAAGAAACGTAGTTGATGAAATTGCCCAGGAGTTGTCAGCCTGCGAGATTCAACCAGACCTTCCTCTGGTTGAGAAAGTTCAAATTATTGGTGGAAGGGTGAAAGCCCTAGAGCAAGAACTAGTTGCTATGGCTGAAGACCATAGAATGCAAATCGCTGAATTGGAAGCTCGTGTTGCAGCGCATTCTACAGATGATAGACACGAACAATTTCAAGCGCTACGCAGAACTTCCACACAAATGCAGAGCCAAGCAGTCGAAGCCGAGAACCTGATGACCCAAGCTATGGAGGCTTGGATGGAGCTTGAGAAGCTCCCCTTCAAAGTTGGTCTTTTGGAACAGGTACAAGCAGCAGAACAATCTCTAACTGTTCTGAATGAAGAAGCTAAGGCCTTAGGAGGCTTAGCAAAAATGAGGAAAATGAGTGAAGTGTGCAGAGTACAACAGCAACTGCACAAGCTCAGAAATGAAGATGCTAAACTTACTAACAACATTCAGCCATTTATGGATGAGTATGCTAAGCTTGCTGCCCAAGCTGAGGCAAAGATCAAAGAAATTACAGAGTCTCAACAGATGGTCGATGACATAAATGAAGAAGACGCCACTGCAGAAATGGTGCAGATAGCTGTGGAGTGTGTCGATAAAGTGGACTCCGCTATGGCGCAGCTGAGGAAAGCATTTGCGGAGGCCCAAGCAAAAGAAGATGCGCAAGTAAAGCGACCACACGCTAGTGCGAGTGGCTCGAGGACGAGCCACAAGTAAGTGTTAGGGGCCTGTTGGAGCCAAGGTCGTAGCTATGGTAAAGCTGCAAATTTTGAGGAAAAAGCACAAGTATTGAAGGAAAGTGCTAATTTTGAACAAGCACCAATTTTTGGGTAGAAGCAGACGGTGCACAGTACGGTGCCAGATGGACGAGCTTAGCGTAGATTACGGACCGGAAATCGCAGATCTCGCACGCACACGTCAAAGGAAAATAAATGTGGCCGAGTAGAGAGCTCAGCTACCATAATAAATGAAGTGACGGAGTAGAGGGATCAGCTACCCTCATTAAGGTTAAGTACAGAATTTATGGTTGCTCTAACCAAGGAAGAGCAACGGACCAAAGCATTGAAGGCGAAGGACAAGGAGCGGTAAATGATGAAGCGGTGCTCATACCCGCAATCTGTGCCGGAAGTCACGTAACCTGCAGAAAACGGCAACATGACTGCAAGCGGCGCCTACAGTACACCTAGCCATGTCCGTGGTTAGGTTTTTTGGGGGAATACTGTTGGGAGAGGCCCACAGTTTTGTAAAGGTGTGACCGCCATGGCCACCTATATATATGAGTAATTGTAAAGGATAGATGTTAGTTGGTTAGTCAGTCAGCTAGTAAGCTAGCCATTCAGTCTTCTATTGTGTTGTTAGAAGAAGAGTTAGAGTCGAGATAGCCGTGGAGTTAATCCCTGAGTTGCAGATAGTTTGAGTCGACATCTGAACCATTGTAATCTCTGTAGAGGAAGAGACTAGATCGATAGAAGGGCTCCCAGTTGTGTGCGTGGAGTTTCCTGGAAAGATCTAAGGCTGCAGCTGTGTGCACAGCAGGATTGTAATTCCTAGTTTATGATTAATATAAGATAGCACTCCCCGTGGACGTGGTTTCCCCGTGGAGGTGAACTTCATAATTTCCCTTGTTGCGATGTTGTGTTGTGTGTGATTGCATGTTTTAGATCACTATTTGTGTGCCCATGAACATTGCGTTATGTGTATTAATATGCTAAGTAAGTTCGCAAGCTTTCTTGATAGCTATAATTGTTAAGTGCTGAAGAAACCTGGAGAACGCTGTCGCTGCGGCGATTGAGGCATGCGTTACTACGCTGGGCGCGCAAGTAAGATCGATACATAGGGTATCGATGTGGAGGGTAATCGCCTCGTGCGTTGGAAACGAGGGATCCCGCGGTTAAGTTGGTGCGAGTTGCAGCACTGTTGCACTGAGAGCTATAGAGGAGTAAGACATTCCACCCAAGAACTCCCACGAGAGGGAAGAAGACTACAGTCTCCACATCACCAAGGTTAAGGAAGCTTGATTCCTTATCCCCCCCATAGCCACTTCGGGTGAGACCTCGAGCTGCTGCGCAGTTCGTTCCCGAGAGGGCCAGTGCACCAAGGGGTTTTGTTGCTGCGCTTCATTAAAACCCGGGTCTGTCCAAAAAGTAGCCAACATGGGTCCATTGTGTATTGTCCGTGGCCATGCTTAAATACTGTTGAGCATGGGTATGCCTACCTCAAGAAGATGTTTTATATTTGAGAAATTGCTATGTTTGACTTGCAAGTGTTCTTCTGAATCATGTGCCCATGAGATAATCCTTTTCCATCCTTACTTTGATCAAGAAAGAGTATCAATATGAAGAAATAAGGTATTCCGGCCCATGGCTCCACTTCAGACCTCACACATTAGGGGGCATCTGTTAACAATCAAATTAACACCCTTAACAAGTGAAGGAAAAATCACATTTTACCATTCGCCCGCAACATGAAGACCAGAAATCTGGAACAATGGAGAGATTTAATCTCTCATCTGACCATTGCTTCCATAGAGGAAGAAGTATGTGAAGACAAAGGTTTCTCTAAAGAGGCCAAGTCTAAGACCACTTAAAGGGCCAAAACTCAGTTTCTACAACTCCTAGGGTGGAAAGAATACATCAGAGGTGTATTAATTATCCCGAAAATAATGGAAAAATGGGGTTTTTGAGTGAAAATAATCAAAAATCAAGAAAATGTATTATCCCACATTGAAAGTTGAACCCTGAATTCTCATTTCCCAATACTATAAAAGAAAGGAATTTGGGGCATAGTAAAATACATAAAGTGAGAGTAAAGGAATGTTGGAAGATTGGAAAGGTTGGAAATATCATCTTCAACACAAATCTCTTGAAGGATCAAAGAGAAGGATGGAGAAGAATGGCTCAAAGAAAAGGAGAATGGATTCACCTCAAGCAAGGTTGTAAGTAAGTATCATTTATTCTTTGATGTTATATGAAGTAATTCAATTTTTCTTCCCATTTATGAGTTTAGCTTTTTTCCTCTAAGTTTATTTCAAATTCAAAATGGTTAAGATCTTAGGAAAGTTTAGATAATTGCTTCATTTATGTCAATTGAATCTCACCAATTCATAGTGAGATAGATAATTAGAGTAGACACATCCCTACAATAATCACTATCAACAGATTGGCGACTCTGCTAGGGATTTAATTTGATTTTTTTTCAAAAAATGGTGTTCTAAGCTTAAACATATTCCTAAAATTTACTCTAATATGTCATAAGTCCTCTCAAATGTGTTTAGAAATCATATTGAGTCCGGTTAGAACCTAGATTTATCCTCAAAAACTCACAAAAAAATCAATTTTCGACAGATTTGGTCTCGGTTCTTGATGTTATTGGAGACATGCTGGTTCTATTTAGCACATAGGTGTGTTAAATTCTAGTTCTAGTGATAAAAATAGCGTTTATAACTCAAAAACGATGGTTGCAGTGGTATCAATAGTGAGTACCACCGAGATCTTGAATTTTGGGCCTAAATTGGTCCCAAATTCACCAATTCTTGTAATATTTTTTGCTTTGATTGGTTTAATAATCCATTAACGTAGCTTTAGACCTTACATGGACCCTATTTAACTAATATTTGGAATATTTTTGAAGATTTTAAAGTTTTTTGGTTCAAAATTGCAAGAAAATTGTCAAAACTAGTTGTGAGAATTTACTGTTTTAGGGCCACTGTTATGCCTGATTTTTGTGTCTGCATACCTATACATGATATTAAAAACATTTTAGTATCAATTCATAACAAATTTGGGAGGCTTTAATTTGAAAACTTTAAAGTTGAATTTTCCCTCCAAAACCCTTAAGAATGGCTTAATTTGGAATTGTTTTTCAAATTTTTCTCATAATTTGTTTTAGATATGATTGCTTGAGGTCAAATTTAGAACTTAGATCCCTGATTTGATGAAATTAGGATTGATTTCTAATTTTTTTTTATTAAATGAGTAGTTTGTAAATGGTAAAAATTGGAAGAACATGAAAAATTGTTTCAAGAACCTTTAGGCTTTTTCAATTCTGAATTTCACATTCTTGTCAAGCTAACACAAAAGAAAAAATCACATCCAACATACTTCAAAATACCTTTTGAAAAAATTCCACAAAGAAATTTGCATTAAAATTCGAAAAATTGAACATTGCACATTTGAGAGAATTTGAAATGTTTTCCCTCCAAAACCAAAAGAATAACTTGAATTAGTAAATTTATGTTTTGGATCTACAATATTTCATTTTCCTCGTGCACAATTAGAAAAATTTGTATCTTTAATCTTCAATTTTCTTGATAGAAGTTGTGTTCGAGCCACCGTATCCTCTTCACTTGGGCTTTCGGGTGATCTTGTGAATGAGAAAGTGGATCTCATTTGTAATAGTTTAGGATTTGATTTTTCAAGCAATTTCTTTTCGAGCCACTGTATCCTATTCACTTGGGATTCCAGGTGATCTTGTGAATGAGAAAGTGGATCTAATTGTAAATGAGTACATTTGAATTTTTGCATACATTTCTCGAGCAATTATATCCTCTTCACTCGGGATTTCGGGTGATCTTGTGAACGAGGAAGTAGATCTCACTTATAAGTGTTTACTTCGTAGTTCTTCAAAGGACTATGCATATCCTCTTTGCTTTCACTTTTAGATGTCCCTGCAAATGATAAACAGAGATCCCCCATGTAACAGAGCTGGATTCATTTCACTTGAAATATTTGTTTGGTTTGCATTGAATTTTGAAATCATTAATTAGCCATATTTCAGAAGAACTATTCCTAAAACATCAAAAAATCTACCAAAATTTTTGAATCACCAAAACTTCACTAGATTTGGAAACCCATTCAAACATTTGAAAAGAGTTTTTTATGCATGTTGTAAACAAAAATTGAAACAAAGAACTCAAGTAATTTGTGACAATAAAATGTCATTTCTTTAGAAAAATTCCTTTTTCAAAATCATAGAGATAATTCTATTTTTGCAACTTGCATGTTTGGAAGACCTACAAAAACCTCTAACTTTTCATTGGTTTAGAGAATTCATCGAATTGAAAGGTAGAATAGTGAGCATATTGCATTGTTTGGTTCAATTTTTCGAGTTAACACACCACCGGTTTCACTTCTATCCTTGAAACTAAGCAAAGTACCCTTAAAATTGGCGCTTAATCTAAAACTAACCAAAAAAAAAATTTCATATCACCAACAAGGTTAGGCTAGGGACCTGGATTAGCATTGGAGAGTTAACACTCCTAGGCCATAATATTTTGAAACTAGCATTGATTATAGAGTGTAAATCCATTAGTAGCAAAAAGTGTGTGTCGGGAAAGCACATCTAAAACATGCATCAAGCACGAGGTCAATCTGGATAAGTAAGGGTGGTACCCCCCCTATTGCTTGTTTAGTGGGATATGAGCTCATCACGAAATTCCATGTAAGTGATAAGTCCTCTAGGTGACATCACTTTCTAGAATACCTAGTTATGAGATTTGTCCTAGACTTATTACTGTTTCTCCCGATTGTCGATTGTGAAGTGGTAACCTTAGTTTCTATTCCTAGGATATCACACATGCTATTGCAAGTGGGGGACACTTGTAGTACCTGAGACAAAATTTGAAGCTTTTACTCCTTGCACTAGTGCAAAATGAGAGATAAATGTCCAAAAAAATGACCAAAATCTGCATATAAATGATCACTTTTGAGTTGGTGACCACTGGTAGAAAATTAGCGGTCATTTATCACGCGACCAAAAAAGTGGTCATATTTAGCTTGGTCATTTATAGCTTATCTTGTGGTCATATATTTGGTCATTAATTTGGTCATATATTTGGTCATTAATTCTCACAATCAATGACCACATTTTTTATCACGTGATAAATGACCGCTAATTTGCTACCAGTGGTCGCCAACTCAAAAGTGGTCATTTATATGTATATTTTGGTCATTTTTTTGGTCACTTGTCTCTCATTTTGTACTGGTGGTCGTTTATATGCGAATTTTGGTCATTCTTTTAGCCATTTACCTCTATTTTTGTAGTGTTCATTTATCTTTTTTAAGTGGTTTCAGAATATATATAGGGCACGGAGGAATTGAACCACCAACCTCTTTCCTATAAGGCAAGTGCTCTTCCATTGAGCTAGCACCTTTAAATATAATATATTATATAATTTTACATCAATGATCTAAGACACAAGCATGGTATCTTTCAAAATTAGGTTCTAAGTTCACCTACTCAAATGGCTTAACTTCATTGACTTTATTGTGTTATTTGGGACAATACAAGAAAACACTATGAAACAAAGTAGAAGCATCTTAAAAAGTACTAAAAAGTAGCAACTTTGCCTCATTTGCATCTTTTCGACAACTCTTACAATGGAGGAGTCTTTAACTGATTTTGATATCAAATACTGAAGTTTACTTAAAACTGGACAACCTAAGGACCCAATTTGTTTGATTTTGTTTTAATCTTTTTACAGCAGAAAAATCATATACAATTATGTCAAGGAAACAAACTTTAAAAACGGTTCTTTTGGTAGAAATATTCTTAAGATAATCTAATTAACTTATTAATGTCCAATAGATGACCACAAAAGTAAGTCACAAAATCACCTAATTAATTTATCACACACTGCAGTCAAAGAAGTCACAAAACTGCAAACCAATATTCCTAATCGTATCACCTATTTGTAGTTAATTCATAAACTGTGATAACCTTTAAATGGTATAGGGGGGGAATCTAGGTAATTCAACGCACTTACAAACTGCAAACTAGAATTGTCAGTCATAACACCTATTCATAGTCAACTCATAAACCACTATAACCTTGAGATGGTATATCAACAAATTGCTTCAGCAACAAGTTGATTTCAACAACTAAGTTATGCAACCATGTAGGATAATGGTGTCCCGAATTATTAGAATTTGAAACAAGAGGACCAATTTTATAATTGATACATGATCATTTGGATATGTGGTATATATTATATTCTAATGATGGTGGCCCTCTTTGTGGGATGCATATTATTAACAGGATATATTCTGGCCCATGAGTTGATCCATGGATGGTTGCGTTTGAATGGTAACATTTTTATCTGACTTTTTTTTTCAATGTTTATCTATGCAGTGGTCTATTTGGCTTGGTAAACCTATTTTCTCCTTAAATGAAAATCTCTGTAAACTTAAAATTTGGTCGTCTTAATTATTTTATTCCAAATAATAAATTTGTAAATATGTTCCCAAAATTTCAAGAATTGTCCTTTTCACATGATTCAGAATAGCCTAACAAGTATTTAATAAAAGCCTCCTAATTGTAGTCGAAATCAATCCTATGTACCTTTATCTTTAATCTTGAACATCTAGGTGTTATGTTTCTACCTGTTTTTATTGATTCTACTTTTCTTTGTTCAGTTTTCATGTGAATTTAAATGGAAGAATATCACTCTGACAATTCTTATATGGAATTTGGATAATAGCTGTGTAATTTTGTCACTCATGTACAAGCTTGGAGTGCAAGGGCATGCTTTGTAGAGGAAGGTGGGATATAGTTATTTACTAGATGTAACTAAATGGGTAAATAGCTAAAAACTCAATAGTTGATCTAGTGCAAACACCATGTAGGATGCAAAATTTGTATAGTAGGCCGCCACAGTTCAAGATAGGGGAAGAAAAGTCACTTATGATTGTACATTAGCATATACAACAAATAATTTCAAGCTTCTTGTTGGCCCGTGATTGTCTACTGTCTCACTGAATGGAATAATTGCTTTCTTTGGATAGTAGGCTATTGTGTTCGGCTTGAAAATAAAAAAAATACAGGGAAATATTATGAGAAAATTTCAACCCACAATAAGTTCAAGTGAAATTAAGACAAGAATTAGTCACATATATTATAATTGTACTTTTTTTGTACTCTATTGTACTTTATCTTTATCTCTTTCTGGTGACTTAAGTATAAAATTTAAATTGATCCCTTTTCCACTTTATTGTATTTTATTGAAGACCTGGTTTCTCTCCCTACAATTTTGTACCCTATATATAGTAATACAAATGAGTGCACAATATGTGTACAGTTTTACTTCTGGCGGACTACTCTCAAGCTTGCATTCTTTCCCTCTTGTGCTTTCTTTTTTGTTAGCATTTCCTTGCATTGTTGTTATTGTGCTCGTATCAAATTATATCTCTACATATATTAACTTGATTAGTAGAAAAATTGACCGTGGAGTTTAGGCATGATGTGGCACATTTTACTGCCTTGTTTCTCTAACAAGGTCATAACTCAAATTTGTCTCACCTTGAGGACAAGGATAAATGCCATAGCGTCCATCTTATGCTCACTTTCATTTAAGGAAGACAAGCAATACATTTTGTATTCTTAACTTACACTCCTCACATTCATTCAACATTGTTTTCCCATGACAGCTAACCCATCCCTAGCTCATGAAGACGGATTCACTTACAAAACACATCAACAACTGTCCTTAACAATCAAAGGACATTTTATGCAAGTAAAACATATCACACAGAACACCAAGAGTTGGAGTGTGAATTCCCACTTCAATATTTCATTGATAGCAACTACACAATACAAAAGTTTAGAATAATACAAAATTTTATATGGCTCTCACAGATTCTTTATCAAAATATTTTCTATTTATACATGGAAATTACGTGTCATTTACAAATTACATCTGTTACATATATATTTTCATCTTTCTTATCGATCTCATCCACCTCATTTTCCTGTTGATCTGCTTTGTCTTCCACTTTACTCACAAACCCTGTGATGTGTCCTTCAACCTACAACCTAACCTTTGGGGGCGTTTTAGTCTTATGAAACCTATCATCCTGCAACCTAATCTTGTGGTACACCATGTGGGCCTCCAACTAACTGGCCATCGTGTACTTTTATTTCTGCAGTTTGATGGTCTAAAACCTAACTTGTGGGGTCTCCATAGGCTTATAACCTCACCTTGTAGTTATCACAACTTATTTCCATTGACTGGCCTTAAACATAACCCTGTGGAACTTTCGGAGTCCAGAAACCTAACCTTGCCATTTCTTGAATTGTAATCTCGCAACTTCCTCAAGTCTGCAACATGTTGTTGAGGGGAACAATTTACCCACAAGATCATGGAAGAATGTAGAATTTTAATGCACAAATTTCTCGTAGCTACACAATCTTGTTACATGATGTGGTATTAGAGTGCATATCTTTTCACATGGTCTTAATGTGCCCAATTTTATTATGTGCATTGGCAGTTTGTCTCTTAATCAATAAATGCATTTTATGTGAAGTTTAGCTAGTGGCATAATTCCAATACATCCACAAAATGGAGTTTGTGTATGCTATAGATGATAGGGAAGAATCAAGAATTATTATTATGGCAAGTGTTTCTCTCTCTTGAAGCTTATTATTTGTGATCCTCTTTGGTTGAGATACATTTTTTGGAATCCAGGGTCAGTTTGACCACCTGTTGTGTATATTTTAAGATGCCACATGTTATTCTTCGAGAATTTGAAAGAAAGAATCTGACATTTAGATATTTTTTAAAGGTCCTTTTTGAGTATTTTTTGGTAGGTTCTGTCATAAACTTCTAGAGTTCAGGGGCTTCTGTTAATTAGTATGAGTATTTACATTGTGGTACAATAGATATTGAATGCATCCAATAATACTCATCTACATTTATGTTTGTATTCTATAAAATTAAAATTGTATCAAATAGAAAATAATAATTATTGCCATTCATCAAAGTCAACATCCTACTACAACCTATCTCTTAGTCAAAGAAGCAAATATTGTCTGTCACTAGAATTCTATTGTGTAAGTGACCATCCAAAAATTACAAACGAAAGATTGTCAATCATATAACCACCCTTGTGACCTCCTCGATCACGGTATGCTATGTTAGGAGGTTAAAAAATTAAACGCGTGCAATATACATATGCTGATATGGACTAGAAAAAGTTAGTATGTATGTTCTTGTTTTAATCTCTATTTTTGGGGGAATCTTTAATTGCAAACCTAACTGGGTGTATGTAGAATATTTCCTGTCATCTACGTCTTCCCTTCGCCACATTATACTATTTTTTCTTCAGTCTATAGTAACATAATATTTATATGTTCCTGGAATTCTATTTGTTTTGCTTTTGATGCAAAATAAAAAGAAATGCAATCTATTTTCCATTTCTTAAGATTGATATTATTGTTGCTTTATTCATAACTTTTTTCCTGCTATATAACATGTATCATTTATAGGATTTCGTAATCTTAGCCCCGAATTTGAGGAAGGAATCTGTCAAGTGCTTTCACATATGTGGCTAGAGTCAGAGGTCATGGCAGGATCAAGTAGCAATGTACCTTCAACATCAATAGGAGCTTCTTCGTCTTCATCAAAAAAGGAAAACAAGTCCCAATTTGAAAAGAAACTTGGGGAGTTCTTTATGCACCAGATTTCAGAGGACACATCACCGGCATATGGGGAATTTTTTAGATCAGGTAATGCATCTTTAGTTAAGTATGGTCTATGGAGAACATTGGATCATATTCATTTGACAGGAAACTTTCCTCTATAAGTTCTCAAGTATGTAAAGCTGGTGTAACTTATTAGGAGATGGTAGTCATCATCTCCATGTTTTGCGTTCAGTGGGAAAAATATTCGACCATATTCGATGTATCTTAACAAATGATTTTGAACAATAATTGCAAGTAGTCAAAGCGTACTTGTATCAACAATTCAAGATTATTATGGAAATCATATTCAAGATGAATTTATCAGCAATGTCAAAAATCTTTGTTGTGGTTTAGGATGCAAAAGGTGCTTCAAGATAATTCAAAGTGACACGAACATCAAAGCATCCTCTGCTGGCAGTGTACCAAAATATGTAATTCAGTTTTTTCAACAAGAATCAATTCTCATACTGCCAAAGTTTTAGGTGTCATGGAGTCTGTTTCGAGCCTATGAAGATATGGTTGTCAATAATATATGCAGTAATCTCATATCATTTGAAACATAGGTGCATTGTATAGCTGCAGCCTGCTAGGGGAAATGGACCTCTTTTTCTGTATGGATTTATTAGTCCACCAACTCAATAGAGTTATTGATATTTGAAGTAAATTAGTATCAACATGTATGAGGACATGTAAGAATTGAAGAAAATACGTGTTCAGTGTTGATGCAATTCAGGTTGAGCACTTCAGTGACCTCAAATGTGTCACAAGGTCTGCACTTGTAGTATTTTAATTGTGGTTGTGCTGCAAACATCTCTGGCCCTTAAGATGGGAAAGGCATGAAAGTTTGAACTTGTTTATGATGACAACCATTACAATCTTTGTACCATAAAATTTACATAGTGAAAATATACTCTAAATAATAAAAGATAATTTTTGTTTGCATGGGAAAAAGATTGGTTTCTTGTTTGATAAGACATAATATAGCATACTTTGAATCATAGATAGCATATCTATACCCAACATATTTTACCAATATTAATGCAAATGATTTTGATCTTGACCTGGTGAAATCCAAGGGTTAAGAATAATTCCATGCTTCTTACACACCCATCTTCTCGTCAACTTTTGGCTAGCCAAGTATATCGATAGCTTACCAAAGGAAAGAACTCCCTTGAACCAATGGCATATAGTTGCTAAATGTTACAATTACAAAGATTTTATCATATTTAAGCAATTGGGGAGGGGACATGTATAGGAAACTAATTACAATTAACTTAGGAATTGCAACAATTAGCAATATATTTCCTTAAATAATTGCAACAGTTATCCATTATTTTTATTTACAATTATTAGTTGATAACTTTCAGTTACAGAATTTGCAGGAGATCAAAAAGGAGGATCCGCTCTTATTCTGGATGGCTGGAAATAATCACTTAAGGAGTTGGAAAGAATCACCCAATGAGTTGGAAATAATCACTCAAGCCTTTTGTCACGTTAAACCTTTCCATGCTCAGTCTATTTCTATCAAAACCATTAGTAAAATGCTTGCTTCCATCTAAGTCTCTTTGATAAGTAGCTGGCTGGAAATAAACTCATCACTGGAGCTGGATGGAAACACTCTTGTCTCAGTTCCATGCCTCAAGAAGTAAGTTAGAAACACCAAGTAAGTGATCGAGATCCTGTTACAATGAAAAAAACAAGTCTTAGGCAGAAAGATGGAAAGCGCTAGCATAGCTGGAAAACGTAATGCCTTAGAAGGTCTACACCAAGCCACTTATGAATAAGTTAATAATGTATTGAAAAAAAAAGGTTCAAGTTATTTTTCCAAACTTGGGAAAAAAATAACCAACCAAGGTCCAAACCATGACAGACCGAAAAAACAAACTGAAGAACCAATCGAGCTGATATGGAAGCACATGGATGGGCCACGGTTTTCTAAGGGTTGATCTGGAACCAAACCGGCCAAAACAGTAGGCTCAACTGGTCCTATATTGAACTGGATGGTTTGAGACAGAATTGGACTAGTCTAGCTTCTAGTCTGTTTTGTTATGTTTTCCCTGTGCACCGTTCTAGATCATCCAATTCCGATAAATATGATTTACTCAAAATACCCAGCGATCTATGTACTTGGCTTATAAACTTAGTCACTTTTTAATATTAGATACCCTGATCCACTAAACTTATGATATGGCGGGCCATTTGTTGATCTTTGGACTCCTTAGTCATCAATTGTATGTTTTTAACAGAAGTGTAGAAACCTAAGCAAAGGGAGGACAACAGGAAACTCCCTGAAAATCCTCCATTCAAAAAGTTGGATAAACACTCTAAGCACAAAATCAAGTCTGTTTTAAACAAGTCTTTGACATGTGCATATTGAGAAAAATGATCTCCCAACTGAAAACTGGACAGGCTAGGAATTAAAACCTAAGGACCTGCCGTTTGATGGTGGTCTACTCTACCACCAAAATCGTGTTTCCGGAGGGAAAAAAAGGTGCGAAGCCGCTTTCCCGAATCCATTGTAGGAGGGGAAGGAAAATATCTGAAAAACCAATATACATAAATTGTATTTATTTTTTATATTTGATCTTACTTCGATGGGAAAATTACCTTAGAAAAAGGCTCTCAATTGCCTTAGTATCTGGGCAGGTTACAACAATTGGATCAGTAGTATCTGGGCAGGCACAACAATCGGATCAGTGAAAGGTTAGGAAAAGGATATAAGCTACACGGAACCATTATGGAAAGTTACGGCTCCAGACCAAAGGCATTTGTATTTTATCTAACTACCTAGCCAGATTCAAAGCTGGAGAGAGTTGTGGTATGTATTTCCTTGGAATTTCACCTGATAATAAAGGTAAAAATAGTAAGAGCGACACCAACCCGACTAACACCAAGTTACAAACTTACATGATCTGTGACATCTCATGGACCTGCCCGTTGAACCAATTTTATGGTCACAGGATCTCTTCCCAAAGTAAAGACAACAATCAGAACAGGAATGGAAATGGGAACAGAACCAGAAACTAGTTTTCTGGTCAAGTTTTTGGTAACATGGGATAGCAATACCCATTACAGCATATTGTTTAAACTAATGCAAAGGTACATGGCTTTGACCAAGATCCAACATAAAACCCTCTTCAACCAAAAAATGAAAACTCTAAGAAAACTCTGCAAATGCTGAAAGAACAACTCTTCTATGGTATAATCCAATAATTAAAAAAATCAAACCCATCTTTCCATAACCTTGTAAAATACAAAACCCTCTTCAACTAAAAACTGAAAAACCCTAAGAAAACTCTGCAAATGCAGAAAGAAAAAATGGTGAAATTGGGTTAAGGATTGAAAACCTTGATGAGCAGATCAGGATCCATTCTCCAACGCTTCTCTCCGATCAGCTCGTATGCTTAGCTTCTAATTAATTTCAACCTCGGCATCTTCAACTCGTTTAGAAAAACTCCAACCAAATTTTTCATTGATATACCCCTCCCTCTAATGTCCATCCATTCCCTTTTCATTATGTTTGTTTTGCTTTTTATTTTTTTGTCCATCCATTCCCGTTTCAACGTGTTTGTTTTGCTTTTTATTTTTTTTATTTGTTAATATTACATATATTATAATATTTAGTTATAATATGTTATTATTATTTATACATTGTTTTATTATTATATTATATTATATATTGTTATATTATATTACATATATTATAATATTTAGTTATAATATGTTATTATTATTTATACATTGTTTTATTATTATATTATATATTGTTATATTATATTACATATTGTTTAATTTGAATTTTTTGTATGTTAAATGTTTTAATAATATAGTTTTTATGTTTTTATATATAGGAATTGTATGTAGTAATATATTGTATGTTGAGTTAAATATTGTAATATAAAAACTATATATATATTTTCAAGTATTTTTATTTTTATTTTTTTGGGTAAGTTTATAAAGATACTAGGTATAAATATGAAAAGCAATCACATTCTGTAGTTTTCATTGAAAAATTACTGCTATGCATGCTTACTATCAACACAAGTTAGGCAAACAAAATGCAGATCTGCTCTAACACTAAGATCAAGAGCCGACAAAGTAGTAACAAATTTCAAGTCCTTGATCTTGCAAAAACTATGAACCATAAAGGTAAGGACGTTATGTGCTTCCTCGGGAGTATTAAACTTCCGCTAAAGCCTTTGTGATTTGCTAGCACCGATTTAGAGAGAACATGCTTGTTCTAAAAATGGTCTTGTTCCTAGTAGACTAGAGCCGTCGTTTCCCTCTATCTTTCGTCATTTATCACACTTCTTCCTGCACTGTTAGCTCCACTGAATTTTACAACTCCAAGGAAGGTGGAAGATTTGAGTGCTTTCTTTCATCTATGCGAATCACTAGATCCACTAGAATCAATAGGTCCATAGAAGAACCCACCAGTCAAGCACTCAAGAACAGTCCTTATAACGAGCTTTTAATATAGGCCCTAGGGCAGATTATACATTCATGTCAACTCTTGAAAGAGTGAAAAAGCAAAATAAAAACCTGGTAACGCTGAGGAGAGGGAAATGTCTATTAAGTGAAGTAAAAGGAATTCTCTATAATTTGAGTGATCCATCTTGCTAAGGCCGACCCTTCACCACACCCCCCTCTATGTGGTCGATGTGCAACACAACTATGGACCATCTAACACAATAGGTATCAGGATGGCCTCAAAGAAATGATCCCTTAGAAGACATGTATTGAAAAATAATCCAAGTTGTATACTATTAATGTTACAATTTACGAAATTTTAACACTGCTGATGGATTCAGAGACCCCTTTGCAGTGTTAAAATTAGGGGTCTCTGAATCCATCTGCAGTGTTAAAATTATGGGGTCTCTGAATCCATCTGCAATATTAAAATTTAGTAAATTGTACAAATTCATTATCAAAATTATAATTTTCCACTGTTGGAATGACACAACTAAAAATGACCACATAAATGACCAATTGTTATGTGGCCATTTTTAGTTTGGTTCTTATCTCATGACCAAATTGGTAATTTATCATGGTCATTTTTAGTTTAGTTCTTATCCTGTGACCAAATTGGTCATTTATCTTGGTCATTTTTAGTCATTTCACTTAAAATTTCTCAATTTTGGTCATTTATCCCTTGAAAAAGCTGTGGTGACCAAATTGTTTGGTCGCCTGGTCACTTATCTCTCATTTTGTACTAGTGTTGGGAGGGTAATTGGTTAAGAACCAATAATTGCACCCTTGGTGATTAAAGTTTTTTGTAATTGTTTCTCATACCTTCGCTATTAGTAATTGTTTGAGCCTTGGCATCCCTTAGGAGATACTATTTTCAGAAGGCCCTCTAATCCAGCTTTTCACTAAGCTTCGGTTCTTTGGGAAAGTAGATTTCTTGCTTGGATTCATAGGACATTTTTACTGTGTGGACACTTTTCTTTTTTTTTGAGTTTAGATTTCCTTTAGGATTGTTTGATTACATATTTGATTAAAGTACCATTTTAAAAGCAAATCCTTTTATCAAATTATTCAAAGTGACTACTCTCCCGATCCGCCAATCACGACGGCAGTGAGGTGAGTCATCATAATTTAAAGTCCCCGCTACATCGCAGATATGGATATAAAAAACGCACCCTTGTGACTTGGAAACTGAACAAATTCTAGATTCAATTAATAGTGATAGAGAAGAAGAACAAACAAACACTTAAAATTCATCGTTACATAACGAATAAAACACATAAATAGTTGATGATATTGCTCCATTTGAAATCGAAACACTAGAGAACAACATAGCTACTCATGTAAACCCACCCTTGACAAGTCTTTCAGACCCAGTTGTACTTCACATCAATGATTCATTGAATTATATCAATCCTCTTTTCAGTTATTGGAATAACATGCAAAATTCAACACTTGACCATATGGCTTCATCAGGAGCACAAGGGACTACATCATCACAACCTCAAAGAGTTAAAGGAGGTATAAATACTTTCAATTTGGCCTCTACATCAATCGCAATAGTTAGTATACTTGTCATTACCACAAGTTCAACCAACACTTCAGTGCCAGTTGGTACAGTTTCAGGTTCCAATCCCGAAAGTACATCCACTTTGTATGCAGAAATCCCTACTGGAGGGTGTGCCTTACCAAACATGGGTTTTCCATACAATTTGGCTAATCAAGGTCAACACACACAAGGAGTAAACCAAAACCCTCTTGGTATACCAAACACTTTTCCAGGTTCTACTTTCGGGGGAAACCCTTCACCATGGAATATTAATATTCCTAGCGCAAGCAATGGACCATGGAACATTAATTCCAATTGGGGTTATCCTCCACCGATGGGTGGAAATTCCTCGAGGGGTTATCCTCCAACTTTTCCTATCACAAATCCTGGGGGAAATCCGATGCCCCTAATAGGTAGCATTCCAGGGGGAAACCCACCTATCAACCCCATTCCACAATGGAGTGGGCATCTTCCATGAAGTAACCATTCTTCTTGGGGACCACCTCCGCAAGGGGGAAATCAACCTTGGAACGCTTATCCAAACCAAGGAAACAATCAATGGAGTGGTATAATTTCAAAAATTAACCAATATTATTGGGGCCCACCTCTGTAAGGGGGATATCCACCCATTAATCCTAATTTGCAATGGAATGGTCAGTTTCTGGAAAGTAACCAATCTTATTGGAACCAACCTATGCAAGGAGGTAATCCATCCATGCCTCCTGTTCCGCAATGGAATGGAAAACATTCAGGAAGTAACCAATCTTTTTGGATGCAACCTCCGCAAGGAGGAAATCCTCCTGGGAATGCTTTTCAAGCCCAAGGACAATAACAACAATGGAGCCATCAAGCTTCACCCGCATATCAATCGTTTGCTATGGCACTAGTCAAATCACCGTTTCTAGCCACTTTGAATCTACTGGATTTATCTCGGTTGACTAATGACCCAGTTCTACATTTGAATGGGTGGCCAACCATACCAACTAAACTATCCTCGGATATACCCAAGCTCGGAAAACAACCATGGGACGATCCATCAAATCATGCGATGACATTCCATTTGTGGTGTTCATACAATTCCCTTGTTGATGATAGTATTAGATTATAGTTGTTTCAGTAGACCCTCACAGGAACTGCTACGAAATGGTACATTGAGTTTCCTTGCAACACATTCACGGATTTTTCATCTTTAGCTATGGTATTTCTGACACATTTTCAATTTCCTATATGCTATGAGATAGGTATAGAAGTTTTGAATTCGCTTAGGCAGTCCACTTCCACTCACATATCATATCATATCCATGAATGGAGGAGGCGTTGAAGGCTTATAAAAGTTGAAATACCGGATCAATTCTTAGTAGATTAGTTCATAAAATCACTATTTCCTACTCTTGTCAAAGATATATCCATGTCAAGGGATATGAGTGAAGAAAAACTCATTTAGAGTGCCCAACAGATGTATTTTATATATTCCCAATTGGGCACACTTTATGATTTAATACCTCATGTTGTAAGACCTGCGTCCAGTCCAGCTAGGCCACCAAAAGGACCTCATGTTGATGGTGTGATTGGATCCATCAACCAACTTGAGCATATTACCCATCAAATGGAACAAATGTATGTTCATACTTTGAAACCCACAGATGGTCAGGCAACACAACAATCAATAACTCCCACCTAAACTTCTAAAGTACTTACGGTTCAAACTACAGACCCAAAAGGGAAAACGAAGAAATACAAGAAGAATCCAAATTCTAATTCTGGGATGGAAGAATCACCTATGGTGAATAATCCTACTAGAGGCAATCAGGAGAATCAAAAAAAAAAGTACCCTTGCAATATTTGTCAAGGGGATCATCCTACTCACCTTTGTCCTCACATGGATGGCATTCATCGAATTTTGGCACAACGAGGATGGAAACAACAACCTATCGTCCTAACCCAACCATTCCCACAACAAAAAAAGATGATTGTTGCAGTGCCAGTGCCTCCTCCAGGAGGTAATCGGGCAAACCCCCCTAAGGAGGCAATCCACCCAATGCTAACATCTTCATGATGGTTGAACATGAAATAAACATTCAAACAAGGGGTCTCTCTTATGATAGAACTTCAAATGATGCAAAAACATCTGGATCACATAGTAGTGGTTCTCTAATGATTGAGAAACTAACCATCGACGTATTACCTTGACCTCTATAAGGGGTTATGCGTAGAACAACCCACAATCCTAATGCACGAGCTGCTCAAAAATCAATTTTGTTGAATACTTAGCTCAAGCTCCTTGTGCAATTTCCGCCTTGAAATTTTTCAAAAGTTGTCCTACTCAAAGAAAGGAATTATTGTCTTCTATCGGTGCTATTGATCCAGCTAAAAACAATTTGATAACTTTCAATTTAGAATAGTCCACATGTAGGATTCCGTCATATATCGCATTTCAGATTAAAGTGACTTCTCATGGTAAGAATATTTTTCGAACTGTTGTGGATGAAGGAGCCTCAACTTGTGTAATTTCGCTAACATGTTGGAAACTATTGGGATCACCCATCCTAGTACCATCCCATACAATACTCAAATCTTTTGATGGACATTCGTTCCCTACTCATGGACTTATCATAGCTTTCCTAGTTGAACTGGGAGGTAAAACAGTTCAAGTAGATGTTGAGGTAGTGGATGCGCCCATAGATTACAATTTTCTATTGGGACATAGTTGGATACATAAGATGACGGTTGTAGTGTCTTCACTATTCCAAGTTATTTGATTCCCCCACCAAGGGAAGATTGTCACAATCGATCAACTATAGTACTGCACACCTGAAACTGGTCTCCACCCAAATGTACCTTTTATAGGGGATTCGAAAACGGTGATTCAGGATAATGGGGTAGGAATGTTCAAAGACTCATCCCTTATGGGAACCTTCACTATTCCACCACCAGTGTCCACACCTCATACTTCTCTGATTTTCACTATTACATCATAAGTATACTTTCCATTAAACGTTTTTTCTAAGTCCATACTAGTAGTTGGGTCCACTTCATCGGAGGGAACCTCGTTAGAGGACATCTTAGTCGAAAAGGGAGATGGAAATATACTAACTTCTATGCAACATAATGAAACAGAGAGTAGTGTACCCCTATCTTCCGTAGATCTTTCATACAAAGCTATCCAAATTGATTCAGCAGAATCAGATCAAAATCCTTCCCAGATGGAGAAATATGATCCCTGCAATTCACCTATATGGGACATTAATACTCCTAGTACTCATGACCTCTTGGTTCAAACTTTTTAATTAGATGAAGCTATCCTTGAAGTTATGAACATCTCCGAATGACCCTAGGAATATATGCATCATCAATCATCATTTATTCCAAAGACAGATTCATTAGAGGTTAAACCAAAAAATGTTTACTTTGATGATGATATGGATAATTATCAATGTCTTGTCCAAACCCACAATGTGAGTTTGGAAGGAAACTTGGAAAATATTTTGAAAACCATTCCTATCAATATATCCATTAATCCTAGCATCGTTGAAAACATCATTATAGGTGTCAATTGCTCTCTGGGGGAAATCATGCATTATGCTTCTTTATTTAAAGAGTTTCGCGATGTGTTCGCCTAGTCTTACAAAGAAATGTCGAGCATTGATCCTAGCATATTTGAACACGAGATACAAACCTATGATAATGTTAAACATGTGCGACAAAATCTACGTCTGGTCAATCCTAAGAAATCGGCTGCCATCAAAGCAGAACTTGAAAAACTATTAAAGTTGGCTTCATATATCTTGTTCCTTTAACTGAACGGGTATCCAATCCTGTTCCTATTGATAAAAAGAAAGGAACTATATGGTTATGTACTAAATTTAGGGATCTAAATTTGGATTCTCCCTAAGATAACTATCCCACACCCGTCGTTGATCATATTATAGACAAGTGTACCGAGAACAAAATCTTTTCATTCATGGATGGATTTCCCGGTTACAACTAGATCCAGATAAAAAGGAAGACCAGCATAAAATAACTTTCATATTCCCTTAGGGGACTTTTGCATATCAGAAAATTCCTTTCGGGCTTAAAAACACTGAATCCACTTTTCAGAGAGCCATGTCATATGCGTTCCATGATATCAAGAAAATAGTTGAAGTTTATCTTGATGACTTGGTATCCAAATCTAAGAGGAGAGCAGAACATAGTGCACATTTGCGTGTTGTCTTTGCTCGATGTTGTAAATATAACATTAGGTTGAACCCACATAAATGCATGTTTTGTGTGGACTTTGAGAGACTACTTGGGTTCATAGTATCAAAAAGAGGGATTAAGGTGGATCCCCTCAAGGTTGAGGTAATATTATAGTTTCCTTCCCCAAAACAAATCATACAACTTCAAAGCCTACAAGGGAAAGCAAACTACTTGAGAAGATTTGTAGCAAATTTTGTCGAAGTAGCTAAAGGTTTTATGCGTCTCTTAAAAAAAGATGCACTATTCATATGGGATGACCAAGCTCAACGCTCATTTGATGTAGTAAAGAAATCTTTGGTATCATCCTCGATACTTAGTCCTTCGAACTATAGTAGAGATGTTTTGCTATATTTTGCAGCATCCAGTTCCACCATAGGAATGGTATTGGTATAGGAAAACTAATCATCACAAGAACATGTTATTTACTATATTAGTAAGCGCCTTGCAGGTCTTGAATTGAGATATTCCAAGGTTGAGAAGTTGGCCTTGGAAGCATTTCATGATGTCCAAGGACTTAGATATTATATACTTCCAAGGAAGACGACCATAGTGGTTGAAATGAACCACATGAAACACATGTTGTCCTGCCATAGCATTGGTGGAAAATATTCAAAATGGATAGTAATTTTGCAAGAATTCGATCTCGAGTTCATAAATGATAAATCTAAGTCTTTGTCCTTTGTAGAACTAATGTCTGAGTTACCTTGCGAGAAATAGGATATTGTATGTGTTGAAAATTGGGTTGACGAACATGTATTCCTCATCGCAACGTCAGATCCTTGGTATGGAACATTTGTCACATATCTCCAAACCTAAAGGATTGATACTCAGTTTTCTAAAATTGAACAATGTCGCATTTGACACCAAGTAGGAAGATACCTCATCATCGGGGATACTTTGTACCATCGAGGAGTAGACATTATCTTAAGATGTTGTTTAGTACACGAGGAAGCTAAACAAGTTTTGAATGATTTCCATGTTGGGGCATGTGGCGGTCATATTTTTGGGTTAGAAATCGCCCAGAAAATATTGCGTGCAGGATACTTTTGGCCCACAATCTTTAAATATTGCATCAATTCCATAAAAAAGTGTCACTCTTTCCAAATTTACATAAGAAAAAATGCGTGCACATCCTGCTCCATTACGTCTTGTAGTAACCGTGAGTCCATTTTCAAAATCATCCATTGATTTCATGACAATCAACCCATTGATTTTATGACAATCAAGCCACCTTCAGCCGATGGCCACCATTGCATCATAGTAGAAGTGGACTGCTTCACCAAGTGGGATGAGGTGATTCCTACATTCAACTGCACGACAAAAACTACAACATATTTTCTATTCAATCACGTGATATCAAGGTTTGGTGTACCTAAAGAGATCGTCACTGATAACAAAAGTCATTTTAGGAACTTACCACCAGGTTAGGATTGTGGCATGATTTTTCCTCGCCATATTACCCTCAATGTAACGGACAAGTAGAATCCATTAATAAGGTTTTGAAAACCATGTTGCAGAGAACAATTAATAAGAACAAGACTAACTGGCACTTAATGTTGTTTTCCTCTCTTTGGGCATACAACACCACCTCTAAAACCGTAACCAGTTTCACTCCTTTCCAATTGGTTTATGGAGAAGAAGCAGTGTTTCCGATTGAATGCGAAATCCCATCATTAAAATTGGCAGTCAAACTCCTACCTAACACTTCTGTAGAAGAAGAAAGACTCCTCCATCTTCATTCTCTTGATGAAACTAGAAGAGAGGCCTCTCTAAATGTAGAAGCACACAAGAAAAGGGTTAAAATAAAATATGACAAATCAGCCTGTCCCCGAGTCTTTTCTGAAGGTGATTTGGTTTTAGTTTATGACCAACACCAAGACAAAATGGGAGAGAGGAAATTTGTACCAAAATGGTTTGGCCCACTTGTTATCAAAACTGTTTTAAAACGGGGAGCTTATGACCTAATCAATTATGATGGGGAACATGTTTTGGAGATCAGAAATGGTCTCTATTTAAAGAAATACTTCGCATAGGCACTGATGCCTCATAACACTTGTTGTATTATGTTGTATTATTTGTATAGATTTTCTACTTTAGTTGTTTCAAGGACACAATTATATTGTTTGGAATTGTCACTATGGAAGATGGCACAAAAAACCTTCACATATTTGGGATATGCGGATGGCACCAGCCATAGTTATCGGAACATTGATTCCACAGCATGGGTGATTTTCACACCTAATGACCAAGTTTTAAGTTCAGGAGGAATTTTTCTCGGATCTGCAACCAACAATGTTGCAGAATATAGCATAGTCATTGAGCTTCTTGTCGAGGCTAGTACCCTTGAAATTCGATGAATAACCGTCAAACTAGACTTGGAATTAGTTGTATCTCAGCTAAATGGTAAGTATCAGGTTCGACATCCTATACTGTTTAGAAAGTTTCTACGAGTATGTCTTTTAGAATGACAGTTTGAGTTCATTGAATACATTCATGTTCCTAGAATTATGAATAGTTTGGTTGATTCCTTAGCCAACTACGTACTTGATTGGCATCTAAGTCATTAACATTGATTGGCATCTAAGTCATTAACATCATTCCGAAAAAATAGGCATGTACATTAATCATGGAAATTTAATCGAATATATCATTTAAGGACATAAGTAAAAACCGAAACAACTATGTTACATCATAGACCAAAAAGTGTGTTAAGGTTCTAGACATTTTTGGATAGTAACTTTGCACACATAAAAAAGAATAGTGTAATTTTTTTTCTCTTTTTGTTTCTTTTTCTTCAATATAAAACTAAAAAAAAATCATAAAAAATGAAAATATTTGGAAACTTAAAAAAAAATTGAACTGTTCCTATTTTACGGTCCAGCATGAAGACTCACCTACAACTAGCAGATCATTGAATAATGATTCATAACTTCTAGAAATATATGCTGAAAGGAGATGCCTCCTCTCATCCATCGGTTACACGTACAAGGAATATGGTAAAAAATGGGTATTTTACTTATATTTTACTCATACATGTATAACCATATCCATTTGAATGATAGGATCATGCATAATTCTTCAATTTTTGTCTATTTTTAGATATTAAATGCACATATTGAGCCGGTTTTTGACTAAACAATTGGGTAGTGAAATGGTTTTGATCACAAGACTTGGAGACATTGACAGTTCAAACTATTTGATTCAAGTAGCTGGAGATAGACAACGATTCATGGTGATTTATGATTTTGGCATTTTTCACAAGTTTCAGCATAACATAAACCTTATTGACCCATTCCTACTTGGCCATTATGCCAAATTGGATAAACTCAGTTACATGGTATTATTTCATCGTCCGTCGACACATAAATCATGCTTCAGATAACCAACACATGGAGGGTACATCTGTAAGAGTGTGCACAACTAGCTCAACCCTTGTTTCCAATTTGGATCTTTTCCTTAGCCTAACTCGTGCCCTTGAAATATAGGAGTACGCCCATGCAACACTCATTCCCTCCCATGTATTGTAGCATGATTTATTATTTTTTTGAGCTAATATATGAAAAAGGTATACGAATTAAAAAACACAAAAATCCAAAAAAGGAGAGAATTGAATCATTTCGTATTATATCCTTGAAAAAAAATGGCAACAGTAAGTCCTTGTCACCCTTGAACATGGCACATAATTTGGTATTCGTTGTCTGCACACCATCTACATTTTCCTTAAGAAATTGTACTAGTATTTTGAACAGATCTCCACCGATGGGTTATCCTTCTCGTCATCAATGGAGCTTCTGTTAATGCATCTGGCATTGGCAGATTTCATTAAGGTCGGTTACTCAAAGTCCTATGTTTCCAAAGTGTCCATTATGCGTCATGTTATGTGTTCAAGGGAATTTCAAACAGTTTCAATCATTCCTCAAATACTTATGACCAATCATGTAGGCCTTCCTTGTGTCAGTATATAGTGTTGGATCTAGCAGCTCTACCAAATTATATCAGACTATTGATCTATGTTTCGTATCGATTGATGTGGGATACATTAATGCCCTCCTTCTGATGGATCTATTCCTATTGACACCAAATCATCATTTAGGAAATGGATCTAGAAACCCCAGAATACCTTGGATATTGCAGTCATTAGTGGCAAGTTTCCTCGCAAATAACAGTTGGTATACATCAATGACCCCTGATTATTTGATTCTAAAAGTGTTTGACTTCATAACATCTATTCACACTTGCTAGTTTGTACTCGGTAGCTTGGATACCATCGTCATTATCGGTGGATCTCTTTGAATCTATTAACAGTATACATCAATGACCGATAATCAAATGGTGTTTTATTATGCTCGACATCAACTCATTTATTTGCATGGTATAAACTTGTACTATCGTCGGTTTGTATTGAATATCTTGGGAAAAACAGTTGTATCACTCATTGATGCACTGCCTGAGTTGCACAATACTAAACTACCATGTCAGAACTTCTATGAAGACCTTGTTATCACACTCATCAAAGTGCATGTTTACACTTTTGAAAAATTTACTTTTGACATGGATCCACTGTGTATTGTTTTTGGCCATGCTTGTTTACTGTTGAGCATGGGTATGCCCGCCTCACGAAGATGTTGTATATTTGAGAAATTGCTATGTTTGACTTGCAAGTGTTCTCCTGAATCATGTGCCCATGAACTAATCATTTTCCATCCTTGATTTGATAAATAAAAAGTATTAGTATGAAAAAAATGTATTTCGTCCCTTAGCTCTGCTTTATACCTCACACATTAGAGGGCATATGTTAACAATCAAATTAACACCCTTAACAAGTGAAGGCAGAAGCACAATTTACCATTCACCTACAACATGAAGACCGGAAATATGGAACAATTGAGAGCTTTAATCTCTCATTTGACCACAGCTTCCGCAAAGGAAGAAGTATGTGAATACAAAGGTTGCTCTAAAGAGGCCAAGTCTAGGACCACTTAAAGGGCCAAAACCCAGTTTCTAAAACTCCTAGGGTGGAAAGAATACATCAAAGGTCTATTAATTATCCTGAAAATTACGGAGATTAATGTTAAAAGCTTGAAAATAATGGAAAATTGGGTTTTTGAGTGAAAATAATCAAAAATCAAGAAAATGCATTATCCCACATTGAAAGTTGAATCCTGAATTCCCATTTCCCAATACTATAAAATAAAGGCATTTGGGGCATAGTAAAATACAAAAAGTGAGAGTAAAGGCATGCTGAAAGTTTGGAAAGGTTGGAAAGCTCATCTTCAACACAAAGCTCTTGAAGGATCAAAGGAAAAGATGGAGAAGGATGGATCAAATCAAAGGAGAATAGATTCACCTCAAGAAAGGTTGTAAGCAAGTATCATTTCTTTTTTGATGTTATATGAAGTAATTCAATTTTCCTTCCCATTTATGAGTTTAGTTTTTTCCCTCCAAGTTTATTTCAAATTCAAAATGGTTAAAGATCTTACGAAATTTTAGATCATTACTTCATTTATGTCAATCGAATCTCGCCAATTCATAGTAAGATAGATAATTAGAGTAGACACATCCCTACAATAATAACTATCAACATTAGCATCGATGTTCATACCTCCCATTCCTTGGAAAGACATGCTAACATGAGGCATGCTAGAGTCTGGAACAACTCCCATTACTGTAGGAGTAAGAATGGAGGCATGTACGCTTCCAAATGAAAAATAATTTGTTGGAAAAGAGGGACCTGTACCCAAATCAATGAAGTTATTCATTGTATGAGGAATGCTAGTGGGAACAGATTTAAAACCAGATAATGAAATCCCAAAAGAAAAGGGATCGGTACCTTGCGACAAAGATGTTGTGTTTCCGGGCCCACTAACTAGAGAAACAATCGAAGGGATGGCCCCTCCAATATATACTCCAGATGTTGTTGGTGGTACCAAAGGTGATCCTATGGAAAATGATACAGTCGAGTTCATCTCTCCTAAATAATTTGAGGTAATGGGGATTGTAGTGTCCCCACTAACTATAACTTATCTTGTATTTTCCATATTATCCCACCAAGACAATGGGCTGTTAAATATTCTAGGTTTGTGTCTATCTGACTCGCGGTTCTTAACAAAATCAAGACTTTGGATTAGATTTAATTCCCCTGTTGGGTCTTAGAGATATTCAATCTCAGTAGGAACTAAGTATTCTTCAACAAGAGCGTGTGGGTTTCTTGGTTATCTACTAAAATGTTTGTCAAAATCACTAAGGTATCCCTCCTTTGATAATCTCTCAAACTCACTCGATCTAAACTGAGTTCCTCTTTAGCAAGATCAATTTCAGTTTCTTGGTTTTCTACTTCTGCCCCGTATGGGTGTGGATCATTATGATCCAATATTTTCCCCTGAGTAGATAATCATCCCTTTTCTGGAGAGAGTTTTTAAATCCTTTTGGACCTAATCAAGGGTTTATCGATCACTATGGATCAACAAAGACATAAAGGAAGAGATTTTACAACTTGAAAACAAAAAAATATGCACTCACAAGAACAATTCATGAAATATTTAATACGCAAAATTTAAGCCTTCCAATGATAAGCAATAGTTGTTTATGACCAAATGCCAATAAGTGAAGAGAAGTATAAAATGTTCTTCTGGAGGTCAACCTATGATGATTAGGGCCCAATTACAACCAACGAAGTTTTGAACGAGATAATTACACCAACCTTCACGCAACAATCACTAGGGGTTCAAATAATCACCTTTGATGAATACCCTCTCAAGGAGATGAGATTGAGATGTTATGTTTGTTTCAGGTACCACAAAATATTCCTCATGCATTCACCTGCATGGAACCTAGGAAATACAACTATGGATACCACTTCACGCTAGGTAGCCGGGAGAAACACTCATTGAAAAATGCTTCTGCAAATGCGTGGGGAATGTAGGACTAAGTACTAGACCCATAGTTGTTAGTACCGTAGTGGTGTCACCCCTAGGACTTTCCACATCTGAACAACTCCCAAACTCACATAACCTTACTAATCCAAGTGATAGGGGACAATCTTACCACTTGAACTAGCTTTACCTATCACTTGATGCCTATGTTCGAGGCGCTTTCTCAAAAAATACTTTACATTACTAATCAATTTTTACACTCTTCAGTTGTTCCTATTTTCATTTTATGTGGCCTTGGATAATTTAACTCTCTAATCCTAGCAACAAGGCCCTATAACTTACGCTATTAATTGGTTTCTAAAAATAAAACTTTTCTAGTTCTTTTTATGCCCCTACTTTTTCAAAAATCAATTTTTTTCTAGAACAAATCAATGATAAGGAAACATACACTTTCAATGCCAATAAATATATTTGAATGAATTGAAAACGTTAACACTCTTTTAGTAGAAGATAGGGAACTTAAAAGATCAAGCAATCACTCTTTCACACACATCAAACAATGTATTTTCGTTTCAATTCAAATGCAACTTAATCCAACTTTTCCTTTTTCAAGGAGAAAATGCAAATTCAAGATCGAAACCTACTTAATGCGAGTAAAAGGAATGTTGATATGCCTATTATTACACAAAGAACAACTCCTAATTGTTGTCTTTTCAACCAAAATTTCAAAAGTGGCTTGAGAAGAAGCAAACAATGAGCTTTCCTAGACTCAAACAAAACACAAGAGGGAAGGGTTTTAGACTCAATTTCCTCTATTACAAAGGTAACAAGAGACACAAAAAGTGAAATTGAACTCTTGGACTTCACAACAAATGATACACCACTTCAAAAAGCAAAAGACAAATAAGGAAAAGAGAACCTCAAAGTCCTTCACTAGTTTCTTCAATCCAAATAAAAATACTTATCCTAACACCACTCATAATGTTTCAACAAGAAGACAATGTACCCTACTTTGCTCATAAAACTCAAACAAAATAGACTCCAAGAGAAAAAAAATGGGAAAAAACAGGCAATGAACCTATGCTCTTCCCTTCCCCATGTGCCTATTCAATGGAACGAACGTGTGGCCATGCAACTGTCTATTGAAAGAAGCATGTGGACCCCTTACCACACACACCTATATACTCTACAAAGCACATGGACTTATTAGTTTTTATTGAGGCAAGTAAAATTCAAGAAAAGTCTTCAAATTGTGAAAGCAATAGGGTTTTGGGCTATGATCAGATTCTGTAAGATTGAAAAATACCCAAAAATTATTAAAGAAACCAAGCAAAAGGTTGTACAAAGACTCTTAATCCCCGGTAGAGTCGTTGATTCTGCTGTACAAAAAATTATCCTAATGACTAAAGCAAGTCACCAACATACTAAATTAGAAGGAATTGACTTAATGGCTAGTTCTACAAGCTTATTGAACACATGCAAGCATAGGTTTCACACTCTTTAAGGCTTAATCAAACATACATAAATAAAAAGAGGAGGAGAAAGAAGAGAATCACCTTTTTTGTAGGTTGATCCTTGCTACTTCTATAATGCTCTTCAAATACGCTCCTTAACACTGTTCCAAGGCCTGCAAAACACACCAAACACCCTTCCTCAAAAGCTTTTGGTCATAAGGAAATATCCAAATATCATAAAAGCATGCAAATAATATTGACAATCTTGAACAATGTTTATATGACATGAATAAATTTCAATGACTAATAACCAAATACATAACATTTTATGTGGGGAAGAGAAAGATGTCAAATTTATATTGGCAATGAAATGATACAATACAATTACCTCTTCCACTGCACAACACCTTTTGAACCAAAGACTAGGTTCCTTTGCTCTTGTACACCTACAATCCCATGTCCAATCTTCAGAATGTGTATAATGGAGGAATCACCTTGAGATAATGATGTCAACAATCATGGAGAAAATGATAAGGGATAGGGGTCACTGACATGGAATACATGATGGATGGATGTGATAAGATATCAGATTTCTCCAGTGTGATGGCATAATATGGATGTCTCTCTTGGTTAGGTCGATCTCATCTCTTTTTATGAGTGATTGAGATAGTTGCAAATGGTTACCATTTAGTTAGAAAGTTACAACAAAGACCAAAATTGTCCAAAACTATCATAAGTTATCATATTTTCAAAATTTTATATTTTTTTCCAATTTGTTGAGGCCCATGCGACTTGCTCAAGGGAAACTGGCATGGAACGCGTCTTGCTAGTTCAAAGGGCGTGCTTGGTCCCTTTTGTGGTTTCAACTTTGACAATTCAAAGGGGAATGAGCTAGGATCTCATTTTAGGGATGTGGACCATCATATGGAATCAAATTATGGGCTCTTCCACTCTTAGAAGTTCATTATTGTGGACGATTAGGAACACTTAGGTGTCGTCATTGGGATACTATCGTCACAAATATGGATGTGCCAATTTCAGCTATAATAGGTGCTATGTCAAACACCAAGTTGGATCAAAATAATCGACTAAATAGAGGATCCATCTGCTAGTGGAAAGGGGCGAAATTTGTTTTATGAGAGAGGGAAAAAAGCATGAAGCACATTGAAAAGAATGGGATGTGTCATAAAGTTTAGTGGGATGAAAACTTCCAAACACAACGTAGGGCCATTCTGATATATTCGCAGGGCTTTCAACCTCAGTAAGAAAACAATCTCTCTCGTCTTGTGAGATAGACCACATGATATGCAAACCATCTCCACATTTGTTGGAATTTGAAATCTCATATGGAAATGTGATATGCTATTATCAGTTGATATGTTAGACACCAGTGTATAACGTTTCAATTCAAATATTTTTAATTTTGGCTTCTAAAATTATAAATTATACCCCTACAATTTAAATATCAAAATCACACGAGTCAAAACTTCATTTGGAAGCACGTGTGTCATAGGATTATAGCTTCCCCCGAATTTATGAACTCGATTTGGGGGCTTATAATCCTAAATTAGTTTGGGTCCCGTGTTAGAACCATAACCCTTATTAATGATTTATTATTGCTATTGTAACAAACAAATTGACAAACTCCATTGAATGTGAGGCAGATGTTAGCTATATTGGCATTCTGGGTGGTACAAGCTGCGAGTTTTCCATCTCTATATCTTGTGATTCTTATGAATGGAACAAGATTGGTTCCTCCATAAATAAGATTGGTTTCCTTGACCCGTGTTATCAAATTATTGAGACACTTGTTAATGACCTTAATATCTTTGTGGAACTTTTGTTGGCGAGGAACTAATATCTTGTGGGAGGAAATTTCTAGTATGGTATGTAAAAGGTTGATTTATGCTCGAATTGAAACAATGTACCATAAACTTCCTTGATTATTGGTGTTTCTCGAGTAACAGATCCAAAATCATAGTTAAAGACACACAATCCAATAATTTCCAAAGTGGGATTTGAAAATTTTGTTTCCATGTCAATATCAATTTATTTAGTTTTATTAACTTCAACTACCAAAAGCATTGTCTCTAGTTTTTATACTATGCATAGATAACAATCTGTAATGACCCTTTTTCAAAATTCTATTAAAATGCCAATTTTTCCACCTTTTCCCCAATTTCGACCTTTGACTAGTTTAACTGTTTCGACCTCCAAATCAACCCAAATGCTCCCAAATATTCTGTAGGAGTGTATGAATGGTATTTAGACTTGAATATCAGGTTCAGGGATGTTTTATGGACCTCCAAATACTTCTGCAAACTTGATTTGTATTCTGATCAATATATGTAATTTTGACTAGTAATTTGTGCATCAAATCCCCCCCGGGTAACACTGCAAATGGCCTTCCAAATGCCTCCAAACTCCCATGAATTTATGAACAGAGGTATATAATGTGTTAATTATGTGATTAAGGTATCATATGCACCATTAATTGATTTTTACTACTGTTCTAACTCTCTCACATTCAATAGCAAAAACCCCCAATTCGACCCTTGGGGAAATGGCACTATTTCACCTCCCAATACAACTGAACTAAGTAAAAATGCTTCAAATGCTCAAGTACAGTACATGAAACTTGTATAAGAAATACATGGCAGTATATTGATCACAAATATATCAGAGAATCATCCATCCATTCAAAATAATCAACATTATAGTGTCATACATCAATGCATTGGGGAAATGGACATTGTTTGCTCATTAATCAATAGTTTTGCATACAACCAGTGGGTATTTCGACCTGAGAATTTCTGAATATCAATAAAACAGGATATGAAGCTATTACAATCAGAAATATATAATGAGAATCTCTCTCAAGAAGCACAAGTGCTCACCAAAAACACCCTCCCTCAAGGAGCATGAATATACCTTCAAAACTGGAAACGGTGGAGAGAAAGTGCTGCACTAAACCAAACCATGAAAATTCCTGTATCTGCTACCTACAAATACAAACTCCATTAAAGTACCATGAAATATCTGACTGGCCTCTCCAAATACCAACTTGGATGGGAATCTTTCACCCTCGAAATTGGCTAAGGCAAGAAACTAGTCATCCACTAGCTCTCTCTTCACAAATGCAATTTTTCTCAAATCATCAAAATCCATTCTCATACTTCATTTCTACATTTTATAACCAACATTAGCCTTCTAAGGGTCTAAATCCTCTCAATAGATTCAATAGATTTCCATTTATGAAATATTCCACATTTGCCACGTGTCTCCTAGTTCCAACCTTCCATCTTCTCCCAAATTCGATTTTGAGTCTCTTTGCCTTCTCCAACTCCCAAATTCGCCTTCCTTGAGCCTATTTTTGGTGCTGGCATGTCATAGTGGTCAGATGTCATAGGTTAGGTCTGCAATTTGTCATATTTGTCATAGATTCTCCATCATTGGTGTCATAAGGGCTAGGGAATCTAGCCCAAGTGTCCACAAACTTCCACTTTGACTCTTTATCTTCCATGGAGGTTACCAATCCTTCCCAATTTGACCTAAGATGCTCAATAAAATGTGTTATGACTTAAAAACTCACCCAAGAGTGTTCACATTCCCATTAATTCGAATTTGCAAAAGAGAGATACCATGTATTATGAAAAATCAAGCTAGTGTGGGTCCCACATCCTCCATATGTCTCCAAAACCATTTGTCACCTAGGATTTCTCTTGAATTTCTTTATTCACTCTATTTATTAAATACTTGAACCCTTCTAATGTCTAAACATCATTTATTAGCTTCCTTATTACCATTCCACATGTGCCCATCCAACCTAGGAAACTAGTAGGATTGATGGGATTGTCTTACTATGAAATTATTGGAATGGGGACATTACACAATCACCAAAGACCTTCACCATGGATTTGGGGACAATTGCTTTTCTTCTTGGCTTCCACTTCTTCAAATCAACATGAATAAGTTTCTTTCCCATTATTGGCTCTAGAATATTAGCAAGAACTCCCTTGTCATATGCAAACACATTCTCTCAAAGAACGTGTCGAGCAAATAATGGATCTAAAACCACTACAAATGATTTTGGTCTAAATGCAATCTTGTAAAAAAACATGCTCTAGAGATAATCTTAAAAAATATTAAAATATGAATTCCTTTGATTGAGACATGTTCCTCTTCGATAAGCTTCAATGAAGTATAATTGTTTGACCATTTTTTTATAACATAATCTATTGAAAAGCTCAAATCTTCGTCAATTTAAACATAATTTAAAGAATCCATTGCCTTTGTTTGTTAGTAGTAGCCTCAATCCCTTGATATCCATTAATAGAAATGCTCTATGAATTAAATAAGAGTAGTCTAAATGGTACATGGAAAGGAATAAAGATGAAGGGTCCACTCTCTTTATGATTAGGAGAATAGAGATATGCTAAGGATATTGTTTGCGGATGAAAAGAACAATTGGGTCCTGGAGTGGAGCAAGAGGTGGAAAGGTAACACACATTATGAAACTAACAATGGGTATAAGGCGGCCTTGGGTGTAAACATATGGTTGTGGACTTATTGAAAATTGACAATGGAAAAACATGCATATTTCTCAAATGGTTATGTTGTGAAATTTCGCAATCATGCCAATGTTAGGAATCAACATCAAGTACTTACAGGTCAATGGAATAATTTATTAAAAGCTTTAAGACAATCGAATTAAGTCTTGCCACTAACTGGTGCACTCAAATTTTTGCAACAAATGTCATCATGCAAACAACCAATCAACAATTTAAAAAATGATAAAAAAAACATATATTAACTTAAAAAAAACATAAGAAGATGCAAAAATTAAACCACGTGGAAAAATTTGCAACTGCATGAAAAATTTGTTCTAGGCAGTGACATGATAATATTGTTATAATATTACAATAGAAAATGAGAAGATGACATTGCATTAAAAAATACATAAAACCAAAAGCTCATAAACATTAGCTTATTAAAGAGATCGCTGGCTAACATCACATTCTTTATCATGGTTATATAAAGATAGCTAAAACCAATCAAAACTAAGCTATACATAGGCATATATTTAAAATTGGTCAAAGTTAACACATAGCTTGTAGGGCACATGTGTCCAATAGGTACACCATGTTCCTGAAAGGGATTGTCTAGTTTCCAGGGTATTTTTTAAGGATTCTAATATTATACTTGAAGTATAGTGTTCTAGGCAATTATTTTGGATTGAAAAAAACACATATATAGATAAGTAGGTGAATATTAAATATGAAGCCTACAATTTACTACTAAAACGTGTAAATTTTGGTGAATATTAAATATGAAACCTACAATTTACTACTAAAATGTGTAAATTTTGGCGAATATTATGATAAAAATGACCAACTAACGAATTTATTTTTTGAAAAAAAACCCCAAAAATAGCCAATTGGTGAAATTTCGCCCCTAAAAATTACCTTGCTAGTTTCCACCCGGGCATCGATCCGTAATCGGTGGCCGTCCGATTTTCACTTGGGCGTTGATTCCATCTCTGGGATGATGCATGCGCATCTAAAATAGGTAGGCACCACTTCTCCTCATTGAATGAAGAAGTTTAGGGATAGTTTTTCCAGTGCCAATCTCGGGCTTCTGCCTCATCCTCTGACATAGTTTCCACTTGGCCATCAATCTATAATATGATGTTTCTCCCCTTGGGCATCGATTCCTTCTTTTGATAATGCGCGAGCATCTGATCGAGTAGGGCACCACTTTGCATTGAAGGAGGATGTAAACCGCTTTTCCAATTCCAAGCTTGGGCTTCTGCTTAGGCCTGTGCAACAATTGAACTTCTTTCTTCTTCAATATGTCTTCTTGCTAAATGATGCCACTATGGATATGGTTATGGATTTCATTTTCAACCAAGTGTGATGATTTCACATAAATTTTTGTTCTATTCAATTTTCTAATCACAGAGAGAAAAAAGTGTAATGGTGTGTATGACAATGTATTTGACTTGAAGGTACATCCTATTTATCACTGGAATTAGTTGCCAAAATATTTTTTCTAAGAAGAAAGTTGGAATGGAAAATACAACAATAAAACATCTAGCTATGACATGGATGAAGGAAGACAAACTAGCGACCGTCCTTGCATATCAATGGTAATGTACTCATCGGCTATTACAATCAAAATTATGCCTCAGGGTAAAGGGGATGAATTGCTGGCAGTTCGGGCCTATATGCCACTAGAGATCTCATTTGTGAGATTGTGTAAGGAAGAAGAAGAAGAAATTATTTTAACATCCATGAGGCTAAAAATAGCTTATTGGACAGACCACCTTACAAACTGATTTATGCATTTCAACCCTTTTCCTATTCAACTTGATGATGAGCGCCCCCAATTTCTCCACGGTCGCCTCGCTAAATAAATTATCCCAAGAGCTAGTTGTCAAGATATTTGCATAATTGTCCCTACTATCCTTGAAGGCTTCACACTCTAAAATGAAATGTTTTCTTGTCTCCACTTTTATGGAGGTGCAAAAAATACACACTCTTTCTTCCCAAGCTTTTTTTGGCCTTTTCCAACATCCTATTTCACAATGGAGTTAACTGGAAATAGTTCTTAATTGAGTAATAAGTATTTTGGATCTCCAAGATATATTGGCCCCAATGTACACTTTTTGATGATGATTGTAAGTGGGGTTAAACTCTTCAATATAATAATTTTTTCTTTCTCCCTAGCCCTTTATCCCAAGTTCTCTTGTGGAACTTATCGACAACAAAAGCCTTTGTCTCTTTACTATTCGTGGGGCACATGTTCAATCAAATATCCCATTTACTAAGCCATTTAATATTTTGTTGCATCCAAGTCTTCATTCTTTTGCACAATATGTCATTGAAAATGACATTAGGCCATTTGTTGTCTTAAATTTGCTCAATTGTTTTTAAATATCTTATGAGTCGCACCATATCAATTGCTTCAATAGAAGCAACCCCCATTTCAATCAACATGATCTCATATGGGACTGAACTTTTAATTTTGAACTTGTTTGTAATCAAGTGTTTTTTAATCTTCTCAATTTTATTCCATTGTAAGTCAGAGGTATTGTTGGCCCACACTTCACAACCATAGAGAACAACTAGGATCACTAAAAGCCCAAAAAGAGTTTGTGTAGTCTTCCAATCCCATAGATCTGCCTCCCTACATCTATTTTGAAAAGCATAGGGCACTTTCCAACCTCCCAAAGTTCTTTTCTTTCTGCAACCTTCCCAACTTAGATTTTTGTTGAATTTGATTCCGGGGTATTTGTAATCTACCACTTCTTCAAGAGTGTTTCCATCAAAGTATAACTTATGTTGGTTATGTTTTCTTTTGCTAGAGAAAACTACCACTTTCGTCTTGATAGTATTGACTTACATCCCCACTGTTCTAAAAAAGTGATCAAGGGAAATTAAGTGCTCTTGCAAGCCAAGAGCATATTTAACAATCAAAATAAGGTCATTTGGATACAAAAGAAGCCTTATCACAAACTCTCCCAAAAGAGCACCATCACCATCCTCTAGGTTTAACCACTCTTCAATTGTGTCAATATATGAGGAAAAAAGGGTAGGGGACAATGGACACCCTTGCTTGACCCTGACATCACTTCTCAAACTTTTGGAGATACCATCTGACATTTTAATTTTGGCTTTAACCTCCTCATATATCCTATGAACCACTGCTCTAAGATGCATATGAACCCCAAGTTCCTCCATTTTGTCCCAAAGCTTATCTCTAGGGACTATGTCAAAAGATTTTTTGAAATCAACAAAGCAACAAAAGGCTTCTATTTTTTCTCCCACACGTTTTCAATGTTGTGCCTTAAATTTTTACCGTGATCAACTATGGAATGTTTAGGTCTGAAACATGCTTTTCCTTTAGCACTCTTATCTCTTTCTTCTGCCCACTTGCTAATTCTATTTTCTAGCATACTTCTGAATAACTTTGCAAACAAGGGATTTATCATTATGGTCCTATAGTTGGAGGGATCATTAACATTACTACTCTTGAAAATAGGTAGTGTTAGGCTAGTTGTCCAATCTATAGGGAACTGCTGCTGAATGATGTTGTTGAAAAAATTTGTAATGTGATGTAACGCCCCGTTTTGACATTACTACTTGAACTACTATTATATGTTGTATTTGTCTGATTATGAGATTTCGTCGGTTTGACGACACTGTGGACATATGGTTCTATTATTTTGCCGATATATATATGTGTGTGTGTGATGTTAGTATTATGATCGGTGGTCATGTCTATGTATCATGTGTTAATTATGTCTCATATATGCAAATTAATGAATGATGGGTACGTGGATACCATTATAGTTATATGTTGAATAAATGAGTGTTATGCCAAGTGCATGGAGAATAAATGAATTTATTGTTGTTATGTTATGATGAAATGCACGTGTACATGTAGAGGATTTATGCACGATATTCTAGACTGTATGTCAGAGACTAACTTACAGGTTAAAAGGCTAAGTAATAGCTGGATCCTATGAGGCGGGAGAGCCTCGGGGACATGGACTTCGAAAGATAAATGGTATGCAAGTGATGCATTCTTTACTTTTGCATGATTATTATTATGATGTATATTATGACATGGGTGGGGTAGGGTTTCAGGAAACTCAACCGCCCATATTGGTTATACGATGACAAACTGAGTACAGGTGCAACACAGTTATTATGTTGGGTAGAGATAGTCCCTTGTTCCATTAGGGGGGGTGGAGGCTTTACCCACCGTTTATCCCTGAAACCCAGAGTCATGGGAGGGCTGTGCTACAGTGCACCCCCCAAGGTGTGTGATGATGATTGGTGGTTTCCTGTTGGGGAAGCTTGGTCGATGTAGTCGACACTTCCGCTTATGGGTTCTAGCTGGAACCGGTCATGGCTTGACATTTCAGGGTAGTCCAGCAGAGGAAAGGATAGGATGTGGAAGTTAGTGATGATGTAGGTAGATACGTGTAGCTTGAAGTAGGGGTGAAAACAAGATCTAACTATATGTGTGTAAAACCCTTGATTGAGTATGTGTCGTAACTCAGTAATGTATGAATTGTCGTAACTTAATAAGATTTAAGTTAGTTAATGGATTGTACCTTACAAACTACGTTTAAAACTTGTGTCAGTGAACAACAAGTTTCATGATTATGATTGATGTGTGTGTGAAATATTACTATTAGTGTACTTATGCGAGGTATGTAAGCAGTAGCTACGCTTACATAACCCGCCTACATATTTGTGAATTGTGTGAAATATTGTTGAATAACAATGTTAATTATTGTTGAGTAATAGTTAATTATTGTTGATTGATGTTAAAATGTCAATTAAGGTTAATAATGATGATTAATGTTAATAATGTAGATTAATGTTAGTTATTTTTTATTAAGGTTAATAAAGTCGATTAATGTTAATAAATTTGGTTAATGATTAATTATTGTGGATTAATGTTAATTATGGTTTACTAATGTTCATTATGTGTTAATAGTGATTAGTTAATGTTAATTAGGCTATTCTTATCTTTAGTATAATTTATTAATCAAGTTAAATGTAATTAAGAGAGTAATGTTGAATGGTAATAGTGTCATGAATGATTATTAGGTTAATCACAATTAATTAGGGTTAATTATGATTAATTAGGATGTGGTATTAAATTAATATGTTAAAATATGCTAGAGATTTATAAGTAAACATTATTAATTAAAATATGAAATTGTGTGTTGTATTAGTCAACAAAGGAAGAATGGTATTAATGAGGATAAGTTTGTATTTAATGTGAAACTTGTGGTTGGTGGGTGACCCCAACCCATACTTTAAAATAAAATTATTAATTATGAATTGATGGGGGATGGGCTCGAGGAAGGACCTTGAGAGAAAAACATTAATTTGGGGGATAAGGGTATTAATTGCAGGGAGAAGAGTCGGCAAAACATGGGGGGGATAAGGAGGAAGAAGGGGGGAAGAAGGGGGATCTTTTTAACCTTAGATATTTTGGGGAAGAAGTTTTTAGAGCAGAGATAGAATTTTCAAAGCAGAGCTGAAAGGGGGTTTTTGCTGGAGATTTTCTGAAGGGATATAACAGGTTGGCTTGTACTCAGTTTGGGCTCGGGGGTCCAAAGCGGTATCTTTGGAGCTAGGTGGTCAGCGAGACCTCTCCAGTTGGAAGGGTGGAAAAACTGTTTTGGGCTGGTTGAGTTTCAGAGCTTTGGGGAAGGTTTGGTTGCAGGGAAAAGAAAAGGGAATCAACGAGGCATTCAACAAATGGGGACAGCGACAAGGGTGGATCTACTAGCTATCTACAGGTATTTTCCAGTAAGTATATTTATCATTTCTACCTTGTCAAATTATGTAAAAATTTAATTACAAAAGATTATATGTTGTTATTATATTCTGCTACTCCTGCACAAACATAACTAGTTAGAGGTAGATAAACCTATAAATGTGAATGCAGATTTTATTATTTTTAAAGGCATGAAATTTAAACAAAACTAGAAATGAGAACATAAACCTAACATAAACATAAACATAAATTTTGACAAGAAGTGAAATATCTAACTTTATTAAGAGATAAAGGAGACCCAGGTTGGGGTCCCCATATGTGAGGTGCACGAGTTTTCGAACCCCACTTTAGATACTCTGCTTGAAGTTCAACTAAATCTTTTGCTTTTCCAACACCCAACTTCTTAATGCCCACCTCAATCTCTTGCACGGTGAAAAGCTTAGTAGTAGTGTTGACCAAGGGGGGGAGGTCAACCTTAGGATCTTGTGCATGAAGTTGTCTTGCATACTTAAACCATTGATAAGCTGTAATGTTATTTTCAGTTTGCTTCTTGCTCGATTGAAGCTCCTTCCAAAATAACTTAGGATTATTTTTCCCAAGGTGATGATGATGGATGGGGCATTTTTGGATCTAATTTAAAGGTTAATCCAGTAGTTGATATCCCTACGAATAACGACATTAATTTAAATTAAATTAAATATATTATATTAACTTTGTCTCCATGTCAATGTACTTGGTTTTATTAACTTAAGCTACCAAAACCATTGTCTCTAGTTTTTGTATTGTGCGTTCATAATAATCACCAAAGACCTTCACCATGGCTTTGAGGAAAATTGCTTTTCTTCTTGGCTTCCATATCTCCAAAACAACATGAATACATCCCTATCCCATTATTGGATATAGAATATCAACAATAACTCCCCTGTCATATGCAAACGCATGTCGCATTCTCTCGAAGAACATGTTGAGCAACTACTGGATCTAAAACCACTATAAATGATTTTGGTCTAAATGCAAGCTTGTAAATAGAAACATGCTTTGGAGATAATCTTAAAAAATATTAAAATATTAATTCCTTTGATTGAGACGTGTGCCTATTCGATAAGGTTCAATGAAGTATAATGATTTGACCATTTTTTTATAGCATAATTTATTGAAAGGTTCAATTCTTGGTCAATTTAAACATAATTTAAAGCAACCATTTCCTTTGTTTGTTATCAGTTGCCTCAATCCCTCAATAGCCATGAATAGAAATTCTCTATGACGGAACTGTATAAGGGCTAACTAAAACGCCCCTGACTTGTCGGAATCCGGCAGAGCAATTTTTGCCAAAATCGCAATTTGGAGTGCTCGAATCGCAATTTCGGCGATCTGGGTAGTTAAAATTGGGAAATTAGTCTAGGACAGACAATCCCAATTGCTGAAATAACAAAAATGCGAAAATAACAATTTCCAACAAAAAGTTTAACCGGTTTTTATCCCAAAATCGCCAAAAAAAGGGCATTTTGGTTGTCTTTTATCCTACGCACTCTATGACTTGAATAAGAGTAGTCTAAATGGTACATAACAAGGAATAAAGATGAAACGTCCACTATGTTGATGATAAGGAGAATAGAGATATGCTAAAGGATGAAAAGAGTAATTGGATCCTAGACTGACGCAAGAGGTGGAAAGGTATCAACTAGCAATGGGTATAAGGTGACCTTGGGTGTAAACATATGCTTGTGGAGTTATTCCACCGAGAAATGGTCACCACCTGTTATTCTAGCTAGAGAATCAAGGTGGCATGAATTACAATCATTACAATATGGGCTCAACAAGAGAAATATGTTACTTACAAGAATTGAACTTGGGTGGGGAGGGTAACAACATTCCTCCCAACCACCCAAGCTACAACCAATGGATGACTAGCTAGTTTATTAATTATAACTTAGGTGGTTGGAAAGAATGAGTGTTGCTCTCTCCACCCAGATTCAAATCTTATAAGTAATATATTACCCTTGTTAAACCCTATTATAATATTATATTTCTGACCTACTTGATACATTGATTCTCTGTCTAGCTAACATAGAGCTATCCAAAACCAAACAATCAAAAGTAAGCTATAAACAGGCATATATTTAAAACCGATCATAGTTAACATGCTTCTTGTATGCCACACGCATCCACTAGGTACACCATGTTCCTGAGAAGGCATCGATCAGTTGATAGTCCAGTTTCCATTTGGGCATCAATTCTGCCTCTGGGATGATGCAAGGGCATCTAAAACAGGTAGGCACCACCCCTCCGCATTGAATGAAGGGAGTTGGGAATGGTTTTTTCAGTGCCAAGATTGGGCTTCTGCCTCTGTAATCTGATATTTCTCCCCTTGGGCATCGATTCCTTCTTTTGATAATGCACGGGAATCTGATCGGGTAGGGCACCACTCCGCCTTAAAGGAGGCTGGAAACCGATTTTTCAGATCCAAGCTTGGGCTTCTGTTTACGTCTGTGCAACAGTTGAACTCCTTTCTTCTTCAGTATATTGTCTTCTTTCCAAACACTGCCACTACAGATATGGTCGTGGATTTCATTTTCAGCTGAGTGTGATGATTTCACAGAAATTTCCGTGCTATTCAATTTTCTAATCACAGAAAGCATAGAGTGCAGTAGTGTGTATGACAATTTATTTGACTTGAAGATCCATTCTGATTATCACTGGAATTAGCTGCCAAAATAATTTTTTTGAGAAGAAAGCTAGAATGGCAAATATGGCGAGGAAACAGCTAGCTACGACATGGACGAAGGAAGAGGAATGGACGTCCATCCTAGAAAATCAATGGTGGTGTACTCACTGGTTATTGCAATCAAACTTATGCCTCGGGGTAAAGGGGATGAACGGAGTTGTCTATAAGAGCAACGATTTTGCCCAGACGGTGAAATCGTCCTGTGGCCGTCGACCCCACTCTGGCACCGGACCCCTATCCCCTCGTCCTAACACCTTCGCGATCCCCTTGACAACGATCCTTCCTAACTTCAATGCTATCCTCAGGTGGCCCCTCCTTCCTCGACCTCCATGTGAACGAGTTAATGCAGGTTGGCGGGGTTGGTGAAGCCTGCATCCCAATTCCATTCGAATTCGCCTTGCACTCTAGACCCTGCGCATACCCTTTCCCTTTCCAAATTGGGCACCAATTGTTTACTGAAGCGCTGAGACAAACAAGTTTCAGAATCCATATTCCCCAAACAATTTCATCCATTCATCTTATACTACAGGCGTCCTAGACGAGTAAGCACAAGTATCGTTATGGACTCTGCTTTTTTAGTTTTACCAGTGAAATTGAACGTGAACGCCAATTCACAATGCCATCAGAAATAGTGGAAATTAGGCAGGCTAGCAATAGAATTGGTGTTACATCTTACCCCACTCCAAAATTGAGAGGAATTAGCAGGACTGAAAAAAAAAACATAATCATACAAGTGCAAAACCAAATCAATGTCGTTGATAGCACAACTTTGTATTAATCTATTAGCCTTTCTACAACTAATTACATGTACATCCTCTGCATATTCAACGGTCACATTGAATCCTCTCCTGTAGGTGAAAATCTTCAAACCACTGGGAACAAGCACCAGTCATAGCATTGCAGCAAGATTCTGCCGGCTCTATACACTCTTATCATCTTCCTAATATCAGGTCAATATGGCAAACAAGTAATAATGCAATACACTGGAGGTATTAATCTTCCCAAAGAATCCAAATACTCTATCAACATCCACTCTTACAGTGGATTTAAAGTAATGAAAGAGGGAAAACAAGAAGATCAGGCTCTGCGGTGGCTTACAAAACCACAAACAAATATGAAAGCCAACTAAAATAAGTCCAAACACAAGAAATGGGCCAATAGTATACCTAAAAGTTAAAATAGTCGGCTTTTTTTAGACCTTAAACAAGGAAGCATTGCCTTAGTATTAAACACAAACAACTCATCCAGATTAGAGTAGATTCTTGTCTGCCCCACTAATGAATCATATCCACCATTGAAACACTCATCTGGGTCTTGACTTGTTAACCCGCTCGGCAATAACCCTGCAAACTAGCATTGCTCTCTTATCCTTTGATTCATCCTCCTCTGATACCTCAATGGAATCATGGGATTTTCCACTACTTGTTGTTGTGTAAATTCCTTTCCCATTCTCAACTTTTGAGGAGAATCCATGTTAGATGATATTGCAGACGTTGCAGGATGGAAAATTACATAGGTTAGTTAACCCATTCATGCCAAGTGAACAAGTGAATGTAATGCAATGGAAACGAAGCAATTCGTTACCATCTGCTATGCACCTTGGGTGCTTCTTGGCTGACATGTTGGCTTTGGCCTTTACCATGTCTCTGTAATCTTCGAATTTGTTGATGGGCTTCTGGCTATTGTGGATTTTCATAACCCTTTCTATCTTGCGAGGTGTTTCCTTTTATAACCAGCTGGTTTGGAAGATTATATCTACAATGTTCTTTCCTGAGTCATCTTGGGCTAACTCGGATAATGCACAAATATTTCATCAATACATGAAAGAGATTAGTTAGAAGCTTTGAACTTGTGTTTCAAATTCAGATAGGTTTACAACATGCGTTTTTCTGACTCATGGAAACATGTGTTATGTATTAACTAAATACATGTTGCTTGTAATGCTATATCTTTCTAAAACTTAAATCTGTGTCCGTGATGAATCAATCAGAGCTAGAAATGATAGGATGGAAATTATGTTCCTAATCATTACAATATATAGGACTTCCACTTGATCAATGACAAATTAACTTGGCAAAATTATACAATCTAACCATAAATTAAGGTCATAGTTGTCCAAGATGGAACTTGAGAAGTCTTAAAATTTATGGTTGGAAAACAAGGTGTAAGACCTAGAAGAATAGGGACATTACAACTTCTCTGGTTAATACTTAAAAAAAATATAAACAGAAGACAAAATAATGCTCCAGTCAACATGAATGCATCTTATAATTAGTAATATGGGCAAGACTCTAATCTATCAAGGAGGAACTTGTTGGGCTGATGAAGAATCTAAATTATATTACAACAACAAAAGACAAGATAACCCCCAAGTTTAGATGATTTATTTTTGAGCTGGCTAAGCTGAGAACTCAAATGTAAATCTATGCTTATTAGGAAACCATGTCATCACAGTGGCTTGGGAGGTTTGAAAGAATCTCCTCTATGTTTGCATATTGTTTGTAGGGATCGGTACAAAATGGGCAAGTGAGGAAAATGGGAGCCTATAATGGATCTTGAGGTACAAGACCTCAAAGACAAGACAACCTTTTCTAGTAAATATTTGGTTTGGTCCGAAATATATCGAGAAAACCATAGCATTGATCGCATTGGTTTAGTCCCTTCACATAGAGTTGAGGACTTTATCAAAGGGGAGGAAACAAACCCCGATGCTCCATGCACTTTCCTACGACGACAAGGCAAACAGCTAGGAAAAAGAGATAGTGTTGCATTACGATATGAAGTGTAAGTATTTTTAAAGTGCATTGGATACATATTATTGTTGAGATTGCATTTATCATCCATAGTATTTACTAATGTTTCAAAATTTGTTGTACAGTTATCAATGTTAATATGGCCTAGATGGAAAAAGAGGAGAGCAATTAACTAAACGAAGGACCTCACAGAAGAGGGTCTGCCAATGCCATTTCATTATGAAGATTATGGTTCAATTTCCTCATATAGTAATTTTAACTTACAATATGTACGAGCATGAAGATGAGGACGCATGGCCCTGTCATGGAAAACATGACACTTTAGGTAACACAAGGACATTGCGTAAGCCAAAGCTTTCAAAGGGCATTATTTCCTATGTGGAGAGTTGTTACCTTCTAGAAGTGTCCGTTGATTTGTCTTACAAAATGCACATCGAGAGGCATGTTGACATAGACCTGACAGCTTGAGATAGGGATTTCTTCCTACGTAGGAAAGATATTGTAAACATATACACCTGGTTGATGAAGGGTAAATACCAACTTCACCAAAGGGATGAAACAAGAGACAACTTATGGTATCAAAAGCGATCATAAGATTTATTTTTTTACCAAAATCCTAATGGTCGTAGTGTCCCTTTTATCATGGGAATTCAAACAAAATGGATGTTGGAGACCATGGTCAAGTTATCCCACAATAACATAATATCCATGGATTCAACATTTAGTACAAATAAATATGGAGTAAATCGAATGTCAATGATTGATTTGATATGCATATTTGAATTGTAGCCATTTAATATGATTGATGACTTGAATTTGACATGGCATCTTCTTTGAATATCGCAGTATCAGCTTCACACACTTGTGGCATTTGATGAACAACAAAGCGGGGTTCCAGTAGTATGGGTTGTGGCAGAATGAAATACATCAACTGACATTGCACTATGGTTGGAGGAGCTCATGCAGAGGTGTTACCAAATCCGTCCTGATTGGAAATTCAATGCCTTCATGGTCGATGATGCATTGGCTGAAATTTTTGCTTTGAGGTAACTTCAATATTCTTATGCTACAATATATCTTCCATTTATTCTAAGAATCTCACACTTAAATGCTTTAAATATGGTAGGAGGGTCACAGGGTGTGAGGTGAACTTGTGTGTTTGGCATGTATGGAGGGTGTGAAAAAAAATGTGTACAATTTGTCCAACAGTAAAGAAAAAGTCGATCAAATGTACGATGATTTAGGTTTCATCATGAAACACAGTTCCAATGATGATGTGGATGATGCAATCCGTGGATTTTTTAGCAAATTTGTAGATGAAGGGAATTTCTTAGACTACTTGCATAAGAACTGGGTTTCCAGTGATAAGCTTCATAAGTGCACAAACTCTTGATGGTGTTTTTGTTTTTATCTTTCATAAACATGTTATACATGTTCACTAACTTGTTTATTTACATTTAGGGATGTGGGTGAAAGGATATCAGGATTTCCCTCATGCCAATCAAGAGACAAACAATTCCGTTGAGTCATACCATTGTTACCTGAAGACCAGCTTTCTATGTGATTGAAGGAAGAAATGTGCTTAGAGGATGGATTGGTTATTGTACATGCTCCTAACAAGTGTCGAACCTTGTTGTCGGTACAAATAAATTTTGAAATAACAAGGATACTTAAACAATTATAAGAAAGAGAAGCAATATGAATCATCAGTGGAAAAGGCCAGAAGAATTCCAGACAATGATTGTTGTCCTCATGAGAGTATAGCTAATGCTTATTGGGTGAGGAGTCAAAGTAATCCTAATAAGGTATACCTTGTCAAGTGGTATCGTGCAAATTTTATAGTGTGCGAATTCCCATGGTCTATTCGTGGGAATATTTTCAAGCATTGTATAAAGGTCAATTGGTTATATTTCAACTCAGGCAATTCAGAATCATTACTTCATCGAGATGCAATGGCCAACACACTTAATGACCCTCCCGAAATAATTATTGAGCCCCACAACCTTAGTGTAGATGTCAACGTTGATCTTGTGGCCATCGATAGTGTTGATGCAGATGTGGAGGCACTTCATCTTGCTGGAGAGGAGTTTCTTAGATACACACGGTTGATTCAAGAAAATCCCCCTACTACTGTGAGCAAGACCAAACAATTGACTGATATGGTGAAAAAATTGTTGGAAGAGGCCAACAATCAACACATTATGGATTTTGAATTCACGGTTGGGTTGGATGGTCTTGATTTGTCTTTGAAGAGAAACAAGAGTTTCCTAATCCCTACAAAGAAACAGAGAAGAAAAAAACAAGATAGTGGATTGGAAATTGATTTGAATTTCCCTGCGTGTGAACATGAACCGTTTCAATTTCACTACCTCAACAAACGTGGACGACCTCTAGCAAATAAAGCACTACCTATGGTCCCAGGTTAGTCTCATTTATTGACAAGAGGAATGGATTTAGATTACCCTTTTTGGCCATCGCCAGTAATTAACATGTGTTGTCTTTATATTTTGCATATGTGCAACAACCCACAATGACGGCCTCAATCCAAAGCCAAATGGAAATGCAAAACCATCCAACCATTCCCGCCATTCCAGGTACATTTCATGGGACTTTTCACATGTTGTGAGAGTGAATTGTTTTTAAAATCGTATGTTGCATATCTAGTCATTGAATTCATGTTTGCAGAGGTTCAACAATCCGCAACCCTAGACTCAATTCAATCCATATGGAGCTGCAACATGCCCAGTTGCTTGACAAGTCTCCAATCACTGATCTACAAGGTTTGCAAAAGGCTATGTTTTCAACTTTGTTTCCAACACATTGATTTTTTTGCAATCCTAGGTTACAAATCCAATGGTTTTATTTTTTGATGTGTTGATGTGTGCAGAGGTGCAACATTCCTTGTCCGTGGCACCAATCTAAGGCCATGGGGATATGCAAGGAATTCCTACCTTTCTTACTATGCCAAGTAGGTCTAACGAAACTTTCGTAATGTTAAGTTTAAACCAAATAGACAAGCAATATCACTGAAAGAAACACAATCACAAGATAGACACAGAATATACCCTGGGAAACCCTCATGGGGTAGAAAACCCAGCAAAGCTTTCCTCAATAAGATGATCAACCAAAATACAAGATGTGCTCCTTCCCTCTTTGTCTCCTTAGCAGATCTCCCAGACAAGTGCGCACTCTTCCACAAGTGAGTGAATGATCTAATGAGGAGTTCACCTCTCTTATTTATACTGACTCCTAACTGACTAAAAGACCTAATGGGGCCGACCTCTCCTGGAGAAGTCTAATAACCCCAAAAATATAACCATAGGGCCGACCCACACATGGTGGGTCTAATAACCCTAGTTAATACAAGCCCTCGGAGGAAAAAACATATCCGGATACATAATAGGGTTACCTCGGAGGGATGAAACATCTCCGGAATAATAAAGTACAAATATAATATTCTTTGAAGTTACAATATTCAACACTCCCCCTTAACGAGAAGGATATTATAACAGCATCTGTAGGAACAAGGAGTCACTATACATGATACATCTATAAATCATCGGAAGCTTTCTTCAATTTGTCTTCATCAGTAACTCAAACAGTTACTGGTACATCAATGTCAACATCAACATCAACATCACGATCTTCAGCATCGTCATCACACGATCAGCAGCGTCGTCATCACACGATCAGCAGCATCGTCATCACACGATCAGCAGCATCGTCATCACACGATCAGCAGCATCGTCATCACACGATCAGCAGCATCGTCATCACACGATCAGCAGCATCGTCATCACACGATCAGTAGCATCGTCATCACACGATCAGCAACATCGTCATCACACGATCAGTAGCATCGTCATCACAAGATCAACAACATCATCATCACACGATCAGCAGCATCGTCATCACACGATTAGCAACATCGTCATCACACGATCAGCAGCACAAGTATTCATGCCAATACAAGTAACCATATCAACAATACGAGTATCCTACTGATACAAGTAGCCACATCGTCAATACAAGTATCCATACCGATACAAGTAACCACATCATCAATACAAGTATCCTACCGATACAAGTAACCACATCATCAATACAAGTATCCTACCGATACAAGTAACCACATCATCAATAGAAGTATCCTACCGATACAAGTAACCACATCATCAATACAAGTATCCTACCGATACAAGTAACCACATCATCAATACAAAAAATCACTTTCTCGGAGACCATTCGTCTACGGATCAATTCAGGGACCGAAGTCCGGGGATGATACAATCCCCACTTCTCGGAGACCACACGTCTACGGATCAATTCAGGGACCGAAGTCCGGGGATGATACAATCCCCACTTCTCGGAGACCACACGTCTACGGATCAATTCAGGGACCGAAGTCCGAGGATGATACAATCCCCACTTCTCGGAGACCACACGTCTACGGGTCAATTCAGGGACCGAAGTCCAGGGATGATACAATCCCCACTTCTCGGAGACCACATGTCTACGGATCAATTCAGGGACCGAAGTCCGGGGATGATACAATCCCCACTTCTCGGAGACCACACATCTACGGCTCTCTTTAGGACTGAAAGTCCAGGGATGATCCAATCCCCTCAACTATCCACTAAGGACTTCATTCTTGGAGACCTCACGTCTACGGCTCTCTTTAGGACTGAAAGTCCAGGGATGATCCAATCCCCTCAACTTTCCACTAAGGACTTCATTCTCGGAGACCTCACGTCTACGGCTCTCTTTAGGACTGAAAGTCCAGGGATGATCCAATCCCCTCAACTGTCCACTAAGGACTTCATTCTCGGAGACCTCGCGTCTACGGCTCTCTTTAGGACTGAAAGTCCAGGGATGATCCAATCCCCTCAACTGTCCACTAAGGACTTCATTCTCGGAGACCTCACGTCTACGGCTCTCTTTAGTACTGAAAGTCCAGGGATGATCCAATCCCCTTCTGTATTCTCATCTATACAGGTACAAATATCCAAGAGCATGTATCACACTTAGCATGTATTCTTACTAATACATCTAATCATCAAAACATGTATACATCACATCTAGCATGTATTCTTACTAATACATCTAACATCAAAACATGTATACATCACACCAAAACATGTATACATCTAGCATGTATTCTTACTAATACATCTAACATCAAAACATGTATACATCACACCAAAACATGTATATATCTAGCATGTATTCTTACTAATACATCTAACATCAAAACATGTATACATCACACCAAAACATGTATACATCTAGCATGTATTCTTACTAATACATCTAGCATCAAAACATTTATCCATAAAAATAAAAGATATATAAGAGTTCTAAATCTAAATAATTGTAAGTAGCTAAGTGCAACAAAACAAAATTGTTATCAAATACTATACTACTCCCCCTTTCGAGGAGGGTCCTTCTGGACTATACCAAGCATATCTCGGAAGTGTTCAAACTTTACTCGAGACAAAGATTTAGTCAGGATATCGGCAATCTGATCCTCAGTGCTTATGTACTCGAGCTTGATGGCTCCTCTCTGCACCATGTCTCGTATATAGAAGTAACGGATCTCAATGTGTTTTGACTTATCATGGAACACAGGATTTTCAGTCATCTTAATGCAACTTTGATTATCACACATAATCACAGTGGGATCCATTTCTAAGTCAAAAATTCCATATAAGAGTTTCCGAAGCCACACTGCTTCACAACTGGCAGAGCAAGCAGCTATATATTCTGCTTCAGCAGTACTGAGGGCCACACTAGATTGTTTCTTGCTGAACCAGGAGATCATGGCAGATCCAAGACCATAACATCCGCCTGAAGTACTTTTTCTGTCTGAGACTCTACCTGCCCAACCAGAATCTGAGTAACCATGTAACTTGAGTTCATTACCTCCAAGATAGTATAGGCCAAAGTCCACTGTACCTTTTAGGTACCTCATTATATGCTTTGCAGCTATAAGGTGAACCTTTCTAGGTTCTACTAGATACTGACTTAGGGTATTTACAGCAAAGCATATATCCGGCCTAGTATTTGTCAAATACATCAATGATCCAATGATTTGTCTATATAGGGTTATGTCCACTAGTTCTGATGAATCATTAACTAATAGTTTCAGGTTGGAGTCCATGGGAGTGGCCATGGCTTTACACTCCAACATATCAAATCTTTTGAGAATCTCCACAGTATACTTACCTTGATTTAGAAAGATTCCTTTTGGCTCTTGCCACACTTCTAGGCCTAAGAAGTAGTGCATTAATCCGAGATATTTCATTTCGAATTCTGAAGAAAGCTTCTTCTTGCTTTCAATGATCTGATTCTCATTTCCGGTTAGAAATAGATCATCTACATATAACAACAATATAACAGGTTCATCATCCATCACTTTAAGATAAAGATTGGGGTCAGCTTTACTTTTGGTAAAGCCGATGCTTGTTAAGAAACTGTCAATCCTTCCGTACCAAGCCCTGGGAGCTTGCTTCAATCCATATAATGCCTTTTTCAGTTTGCATACATGGGTCCTTCCGTCTTTGACCTCAAAACCTTGAGGTTGTTCTATGTATACTTCTTCTTCAATTACACCATTCAGAAAAGTTGTCTTAACATCCATTTGATGCAATTTCCATTTCATCATGGATGCAAGTGCCATGATAGTTCTAATTGAAGTATACCTAGCAACAGGTGCAAATGTTTCTTCATAGTCAATTCCCTCCTTTTGAGAGAATCCTATGGCTACAAACCTTGCCTTGTATTTTTCAATGCTACCATCTGCAGCATGTTTTATCTTGAAAATCCATTTGGAAGAAACCACACTTTTATCTCTTGGTTTGGGGACTATATCCCAAACATCATTTTTCATTATCGACTGATATTCTTCTGTCATTGCTTCTACCCATTCTTTCTTTTGAGTTGCTTCTTCATAGCTAGTAGGTAGTTGATCCACAAGATCACACATCAAGGCCATATAGTTGGACACTAGCTTTGGTTTCTTTCTTTCTCTAATGGAGCCTTCAGGAGCACCATATTTTTCAGCCCCTTGGATAATATCTCTAGCCCATGCTGGCCTTCTTTTCTTTGATAAATCTGAGATAGGAGGTTCTTGTGGTTCCAACATGTCATGATCCTCTGGTGGATTATCTTCAGGGATGTGAACAGCCCCTGAGTTTCTAGAAGAAGGATCTTCTTCATAGATTTCTTCAAGTTGGCATTTTCTTGATTTCTTGAGAGCTGCTTCTTCATCAAAAGTTACATCTCTACTGATTTCTATATGATGAAAGCCTGGTATGTAAATCCTGAAGGCTTTGGATGATTCACAATAACCAACAAATATTCCTTTCTTACCAGAAGGATCCAACTTGGTTCTCTTTTCTTTTGGAATGTGGATGTACACAGGACACCCAAATATTTTAAGATGGCTTACCTCAGGCTTCTTTCCAGTAAACACTTCTTCTGGAGTTTTGAAATCAAGAGCACTATGAGATAATCTGTTTTGAACATATACTGCTGTCTTGGCTGCTTCAGCCCATAGATACATTGGAAGATCCTGGTCATGTATCATAGTCTTCACAGCTTCCATGATGGTTCTATTTTTCCTTTCTGTAACCCCATTTTGTTGGGGATTGTAGGGAGTGGTTAGTTCTCTCTTGATTCCAACTTCTTTACAGAATTCTTCAAACTCTTTTGAAGTATATTCTCCACCATTGTCTGTTCTGAGAATCTTGATTTTCTTTTCTGAGAGATTTTCTATTAGAGCCTTGAACTCTTTGAACTTTCCAAAAACTTCATTCTTACCCTTTAGAAAGTATATCCAAGTTTTCCTTGAATGATCATCAATGAATGAAAGATAGTATTCAAATCCACTTAGAGAGGTGGTGGGCATTGGACCACATACATCTGAGTGTATTAACTCCAAGATACCCTTAGTCTTTGTTTCACTCTTTGGAAAGGGGTTCTTGACATTCTTCCCTTTCTTACATCCTTTACATGAGCCATCATGATCAACCTTCAAATCTGGTAGTCCTATGACCACCTTGCTTACATAGGGTAAGGCTTTGTAGTTAATGTGAGCTAGTCTTCTATGCCATAGATCACTGGGGCTAGAGGTTTCATGAACAAGAGCAGCTTCCGGATGACCCTTGAGTTTATATAAACCTCCTTCCTCTTCACCAATAACAATTGCATCCTTAATAGATTTGCCTTTGGACCACATTAGCACTTGTCCATCAATGAATGCCACTCTATAGCCTTTCTTGTCTAAAGCTGAGATTGAAAGCAAATTCTTCTTCAATCCTGGAACATATAAAACTTCCTTCATCTTCATGGGAGTTCCAGAATTGAGTTTGTAGTTTTCTTCACCAATTCCCTTAATGGGATATTGATAGTCATCTCCTAGAGATACCTTTTGGGGAGAAGTCTTTTCTTCAAGATTTGAGAGAGTCCTTTTCTGTCCTGTCATGTGCTTTGAAGCACCACTGTCAATAAGCCATGTACCTTCTCCAGGGGTTATAGATCCAGAGAGTGCGGAGAAGAGAACATATTCTTCTGCATCTTCTTCTGCATTTCTCCTTGACCTTCTTTTGAAGAAGTTCCTTTCTTCTTCTTCCTCTTCATTTCTAGGTCTTTTATTGTGAGACCTTTCTTCTTCTACTTCTTCTTCTTCACTATCATCTTCTGCAAGATGTGCTTGATGTCTTTTGTAGTGAGTTCCCTTTTTCTTCTGTAGAGGGCAATCTCTAGCAATGTGTCCTATTTTGTGACAAGAAAAGCACTGGAAAGAAGAGTAATCTCTTCTTTGAGTAGATCCTCTTTTCTTATGAAATCTGTGTGGAGGATGAGACTCCTTGTGACTACCCTTTTTGGAGTAGGATTGACTCCTTCTTCTTTTGGTGTGGGTGGCCAAGGCTTGGTCATCCTCTTTGAGCAAGGCTTCTCGATTTGCAATCCTAGCCTCCTCTTGTACACAATCCTCCCAAACTACATCAAACTTCATACTTTCTTTTCTGGCACACATAGTTTGAATGAATGACTCCCAAGGTCTAGTGAGACCATTTAGAGCTGTCATCACAAGTTCATCTTCATCAAGAGTATCACCAATGGCATCTAGTTGCTCTTTGATTAGAGAGACTCTTGAGAAGTAGTCTTGAATGGATTCTCCTTTGTGCATCTTGGTACTTTTCAACTGAGTCCTTAGATTCATTTTCCTATTGATGTTCTTTCCTTCATACATTCTTCCTAGGGCATCATACATTTCCTTTGGAGTCTTCTTGGAAGCCACTTGGGGAATCAAGTGGTCTTTAATAGAATCAGCTATGATTCTCTTTTCCCTAATCAAATCCTTCTTGTGTTTTTCTTTGGCTTCATCTTCTTCTGGTTCTGCAACTTCCTCCTTGATATAATGAGCAAGATCATTCTCCTCAAGGATGAGACCAATTCTGTATTTCCATGCCCGGAAATTCTCTATGCCTTCTAGCTTGTCTTCAAGCTTAGTGTTTGGAGCCATCTTCTCTTGGGGGAGTCCAAGAGATAGAGTAGACTTACCTGGGAAGTTACTTTTCACTTTTCCGGAATCTGGAACAGAATTTTATCGCACTTTTGGTAGAATTAGGGTTTGACTTTCCCGGAGTTCTACCCAACCAAAAAGTTCGATCTATAGCTCAAAAGAATGCTCTTGAGAAGGGTTATCTAGCCATGTAATCAGAATTCAAAAATTACAACTTTTTTCTGAAACCAAAATCTGACGTATCGCACTTTTGGTAGAATTAGGGTTTGGATTTCCCGGAGTTCTACCCAACCAAAAAGTTCGATCTATAGCTCAAAAGAAAGGTATGGAAAAGAGCTATCCAGCCATGCAACCAAAAATCAATAATACCAACTTTGGGCGGAAACCCTAACTTCACCAAAGAGAGAGAGAGAGGTATTCTTACCTTGTGAAAGATGTCCTATTCAGTCTAGCTCTGATACCATGTTAAGTTTAAACCAAATATAAAAGCAAGATCACTGAAAGAAACACAATCACAAGATAGACACAGAATATACCCTGGGAAACCCTCATGGGGTAGAAAACCCAGCAAAGCTTTCCTCAATAAGATGATCAACCAAAATACAAGATGTGCTCCTTCCCTCTTTGTCTCCTTAGCAGATCTCCCAGACAAGTCCGCACTCTTCCACAAGTGAGTGAATGATCTAATGAGGAGTTCACCTCTCTTATTTATACTGACTCCTAACTGACTAAAAGACCTAATGGGGCCAGCCTCTCCTGGAGAAGTCTAATAACCCCAAAAATATAACCATAGGGCTGACCCACACATGGTGGGTCTAATAACCCTAGTTAATACAAGCCCTCGGAGGAATAAACATCTCCGGATACATAATAGGGTTACCTCGGAGGGATGAAACATCTCCGGAATAATAAAGTACAAATATAATATTCTTTGAAGTTACAATATTCAACACGTAAATCCCTAATCCCTAATCAACTTCTTGCTCTAGACTATGCCAATACGGTATATAGTGACTATTTATTTTTTTAATTACAGATACAAGTAATCTATTGAGGGGTTTCCCTCCTTCCAAACATGCCCAACCGGTTGACAATTCTTCGATTGGTTATCTACAAGGTCTTGAAAATGGCATGGTTTGTACTCATTGTCAAATACCCTTTATGCATCGCCATCCTTTAACATATGATGTGTTGATGTGTGTAGATGTGCAACACTCCCTGATCCTGCCACCAATCCAAGGCCATGGGGATATGCAAGGACATCCTCCTACCGAACATGGTTGGTTGATTTCCAAGGCTCAATTTGCAAAGAGAAAGCAAAGCAATTCTACAAATGCAATGCCACAGACTAACATACAGTGAAAGAATTTGAGTGCTAGGATTTAATCTTCTGTGTCAAAATTATGTCCATTAATTTATATTTTCCAAGAACATTGTAGTATTTTCCGCTTTGAAGGGAGAACTTCCATGTAAGGTGTAACTCCCATGTTCTCTCATACTTGTACCATCTATCACACTATGAAGTCTAGTCTACTACTGCTATTTTGGAGTAGCCTTTGACTGTATTTTCGGTAAAAGAAAATTTGTATTCTGCTTTGGGATCTTCCTAGATCCTCATCACTCACCTCTATTTGTGGATCAGTGGCAGAGAAATATTCATCAACGCCTACTTCATTTGGATCTAAATTGTTGGATTGCATATTTGTAATGTAATTTTGAAGAATATTATCTAGATATACTTGATCACATTTGACTTTGTATCTTTTTAAGTTATATTTTCCTCAATGTTTCCCATAAGTTGTTTTCCAGACCCTCGACGACATATTCGCCAACAAAATATTTGAAACATTCATAACTCACCTAGACTTCCTGCTTGAAGCTAGATAAAGACTAATTACCCCTACTCCTGCATATAGCTGAACAACTGAGCTTCCATGCTTTATAATGTGAAAATTATAAAGATGGGGAATAGACACTTCTAATGGAATAAGAGTAAGGAGACAGGAAGGCTGTGTGGAAAATGATAGCATATTAATGCCATTCTCAACTTTGTAGAACAAAAGTTACCAGCCATTATGAGACATTGAAAAAGCTAGGTCTAAGGAATGGAGATTTTTACACTTTGTTTGAGCAATTTCTAAAGTCGAACAGAAATGGCATGTGCAGATTCTTCATAGCATCAACTAAGTACAATATTTTAGTTCATAGCAAGGCAAAAGTTAGAGAATCTTCTCTTCTTCCTAATATACCAAATATCATGCAATAGCATAAATATCTTGTAATAATTCAAGAGTAATATGAACTCACATATTTCATGGTATGGCTGCTAGCCAGTTTTACATTCTGAGAAGTATGACTATCGTTATGGTTATGTATTGTATTGGATCAATTTTCTATTCAAATGAAGTTATAGTGCTAAGTGTAACCAATTTAAACTGGTGAAAAAGTGTGTTATAAACTAGTTCATTGATTTTAAAAAAATGGGAGCCCATCTTTTTATGGATGATAAACCCATAAATCAGGCAAACCACTTTCTCTCTTAAGTGAATAACAGAGTTTTTTGGTACCTTGCCAGTGCCATTACAATAATCTGCCTGAATGTTATAATCAATATTCATTATAATCAATAGCCACATCTAGCAAACCCCATGCAGGGAATGAGCATTCATGGAAGCATTTGAATCTGGGTCAATGCCACAACAAATGCTCCAAACTGCGGCTAGATCAGTCTGACTAACAGTAAACCAGTCTGAGAGCCAATACCAATTGTAAATCACACTCACCATGTGACCTCCCTCAAAGATTCTCCCTATGGATTTGTGCCAATAATGGATAAACAGTGTCTCACTCTTCCTCTTTCTTCTGCTCTACATCACCTTCCAACATTTAGTGGTACAAAAAACATTTTCTTTTTCACTTAAATTCATGGTTCTATTGTTAATGTCTTCATTCTTTTTTTTATTGATCTTATGATTTCTTCTCTCATGAGTTAATATTTGGATTTGATGAAGTTTTATTTTCACTTTTGCATGCCTAGAATCATAATATAAATTTGTAAATAACTCTAGTATTTGGTTTGAATTTTTATGCTTTTTTATGGATTGCAGAACCTTCATTTTTCTTTAAATTGCAATGCCTCTACATTTCTGCAATTTGCAATCGGGTTGCGGAGCCTTTACATTGGATTGTTAAATTACAATGTTTCTGCATTCTCGCAACCCGCAATCGGATTGCGGAAATCCTGATTTTTTAAGTTTTGATTTCTTGCCTCCGCACTTCCGCATTATGCAATGCGGATTGCAGAAGTAGGAAAGCGTTTAAACAATAACATTTAGATTTTCGATTCCGCATTTCCACATTCCGCAATGTGGATTGTAGAAATCGGAAAGCAAATTGAATAATAAAACTCAAGTCGCCATTTCCGATCCCGCAAATATTTTTTGGATTGCGGATACCTTAAATTTTCTAAAATCATTCCCGTATTTCCGACATTCCGCAATGCAGATTGCAGGAAGGTAGAATTTCCTCGATATCTTTGACTTTCCGCATTTCCGACTACCGGGTTGCGGATTGCGGAAACAATTAATTTCCTAGAATGAGTTCCGCATGTCCACATTTCCGCAATCCGCAATCGGGTTGCAGAGCCTTTAAATTGGATTGTTAAATTACAATGTTTCTGCATTCCCGCAATCTGCAATCGAATTGCGGAATTCCCAATTTTTAAGTTTTGATTTATTTCATCCACACTTATGCATTCCACAATGCGGATTGCGGAAGTAGGAAAGCTTTTAAACAATCAATTTTAGATTTTCGATTCCTCATTTCGGCATTTCGAAATGCGGATTGCAGAAATCAGAAAGCAAATTGAATAATAAAATTCAATTCGCCATTTCCGATCCTGCAAATATTTTTCGGATTGCAGATACCCTAAATTTTTTTAAATCATTCCCACATTTCTGACATTCCACAATGCGGATTGCGGGAAGGTAGAATTTCCTCCATATCTTTGACTTTCCACATTTCCGACTATCGGGTTGTGGATTGCGGAAACAATTAATTTCCTAGAATCATCTCTGCATGTCCGCAATTCCGCATTCTGCAATACGGATTGTGGGAGGATGAAATTTTTTAATTTTTGAAAATGAGTTTCTGATTGTTCGCAATTCCACATTTTCTTCATAGATTTGTTTTTCATCTCTACCGTTGGTGTGCTTCAGATCTACGGTTTTGTTTTAATTTTTCCAAACACTTATTTTTGGTTTAAATACTCCAAGTATCCAATTATTATTTTTACCATTTTACGCTGCAATTTTACATTCCACAAACAATTTATGCTTTGGATTTTACCCCGCTTTGGACTCTGGTTTTCTCCATCAATTCACGAATAAGTTTTCTCTACTTCATGCAAATCATCTGCATAATAATTTGAAATTGAATTGAGATTTTAATTGAAATTTCCTTTCAACATTTTATCAGAAAACCTACTTTCAACGATGTCAAGGAATATTAGGTCTAAATTAGTTATGGATGAATTGAGAACCAAAGACCCTAATAGCAGAATATTTTCTGATACTTACGGGAGGGTTTCCGAAACCTTTTCATTAGACTGGTAGAGGATTTATTCCATTTTTTACATTGACGATTTCTTTGAAATCCAACATGACCAACTGGCCTACATTAATATTGGGAAATCCCAAATCCATGCAATTGTGGCCAGGCCATCCCTCGTGCCTTATACTGATGTAGTCAAATGGATTTTAGACAATTCCAACCCCCTTGACCATTCTTTCAACGATATAAACCATACTCAGCTGGCTTCCTTTAGAATTTAAGTTTTTGCTAGGTTTTACGCACTTAAAACTCCCAAACAACTACTTACAAAACAATTCCTAGAATCTTCAGCAAGTCGTTTTAATTTTGATGAGATGATGAAGTCTTGGATGGAAAACCCTGCCATCTATGCACCAAGACCTAATAGGCAGTACCCTGTTGCTTGGTTTAAAGAACCCTTCTCCTTGTTGTCATCCATGTTATGCAGGTTGTATGGGTTACCCAACTGTGGGGTATTCAAGGCAGAATGGGCACCTGTAGCGCATCATACTCTCACCACTCATGAATCCTTCAACTGGACACAGATATTTTTTTGGTTTTGAAATAAGCTATTGAAAAGTACAAGAAGACCCTTGCTTCCAGGAATCCTACATTTTATTTATCTGGTTATGTCATGGATGTGTTATGTTCAGCCTTCCCTTTTCCTTCCATGGGATGGAATTGGACCAAAGAAGGACCTCTTGTCCATATTTACTATTCAGTGTTATGGGAATACAATTTTGTACCCCTCATTTATGATATCTATGATCAATTTCTTGGCTCTATTTGTAAAAAATATTCAAAGAGGATTCCCCCACCTTCTCTTCACAGGCCAAGGCATTGATTGCTACTATGGGGGACTGGTATGTTGGTGAGTATTTTTATTACATCAGAATATGGGCAGCAAAATGGTTCATCTCTTGCCCAGGATTGTGCCTGACAGAATGGTTATTGAAGATATTTCATTTCAAACTATAATTGATAGTGTTTTCCCTCGTTTCATTGGATCCAAAAGGAAAGGTTGGCCCAAGTTTCCCCTTTCTCTTAGACCTTTGGTGATCCAGAATTCTACACATGCCACCTTGCTTGGTAAAAAGGTTACAACTCTGAAGCTTGGGGAAGCTCCCAAAAGGATACATGATCCTAAAACTTTCCTGGCCAATAATTTTTCTAAAGAGCACATAAAGAGTAATTATGTGCATGAAACATATCTCAATGACTTGATTTATGAAGGTGTAAATTCCTTCCAATATGTGTTAAACAGAGATGCTACTCAAGAGGAAAATAGATTCATTCATCAATATTAGCAAGAGTGTGAAAATCCTCACAACAAATCTACGAGCTAATGTATACCTCACAAGAAAGAATTTAGGAATAAGATTAAGAGTGGTCAATGCAGTAAAATAAGCAACAAAATAATAATACAGTAGAACTCGGATAGAAGAAAAAATACTTCACACACACTAATTAATTAATCACAATATGGACAAATAAGTAGTACAATGCATGAAAATTCGAATGCCAAGGTGGAAATTCGAATTAGCCTTCATGGAGTGATCAAAATATCACTGGAGTGTCATCGGAGCACAACTTGAAGTCTATCTCATCATCAGTGGAGTCATCAATGCTCAAGTAACTGTCAACCGTCAGTCAAACTGAGTCTAACTGAGTGTGGTAGGTGTAACTGATTGTAACTAGAACTAACTGAATGAAGGAGGATCAATGGAGGGTGCATGAGGAGCTAACTGAAGTCAGAATGAGCAGTCTAGTCACACTGGAGGTCCATCGGAGTGGTAAGGTTAGTTAAGAGTGATTCAAGCCTAAAATCAAGGAGAGAACTCAGTTAACTAAATACAACTGGACTGGTAGGTGAAGAAGGGCGCCTTTGTCAAGTGGATGGTAAGATGTGGGCGCATCACTGGCTAAGAGGGCTCAATCTGAGTGGAAATAAGCTCCCAAGTGCTGGAAGACTATGGACTAGGTGATGGAGGTATCAACCTGATGACTGGGAAACATGCAGAATGCATGCAAGACTGAAAATGCAAAAGATGAAAATGCTGGTAGGACTAGGATGGAGTGTAGGAATATCCTAACACCCCCCCTTAATCCATCCTGGGCCCTGGTAACTGATACCAAAGGTCACCCAATACAATGAATAATAATAACAGTCAATAAACCGAGGAAATGGGGAAAACCTCATGGGAAAAATACCCCCCTCAAAATAGACTGTAAGGCACACACAAAAATAAATGCTCCAAACTCAACCAGGTGTGATGCTTGGTCATATGTATGGAGGTATCTTCTTCTTGGAAAGAAGTGGATCATGCTCAAAAGGCATGTGCTTGTACTTGCTCTTCAGATCCAATGTGATGAGAACAAATCCAAAAGTATGAGGATGATCCTTGAACCCGTGATTCGAATCAACTGAGGTAGGATCAAATCTATGAATGTGTAGATAGTCTTTTGTCTTCTCCTTCGAACCATCATGGGTGATATTATGCCAAAAAGAACCATCAAATAATAGTGTTTGCTTGGAATCCAAATCAGCTCCAAGACTTGATAAATGGTTTCTTGAGATCTCCTTTGAACCAGCAGGGGTGAGATCAAAACCATCATATGCATGAGAAATTATCCCAAGTAGTGATTGCTTAGAATCCAAATTAGATCCAAGACTTGAATCATGGTTTCTTGAGATCTCCTTTGAACCATTATAGGTGATATCAAAACCAGTAAGTGCATGAGAAATTATCCCAAGCGAATGGCAATGGCCATTATCTTCAATAACCTTCTGAAAGCATGAAATAATTATCATATAGTGGTACATAAGAGGTGAGTGATCAAGGAGAGCGAATGCATTACCTCCAATGGCTGATTTTACCTCCGAAACATTCAATAGATCATGATGCAAACCAACAAAATCTGGTGCAAGAGAGGATTTAGGACCTTCTGCATTTTCTAGAGTGTGAGCTGGCACATAATTCGAAATAGAAGAAATTTGGAGCATGAGTGTAGAATCTGCAAGTTCTTCTTCTTTGTGGACAAATTCAATATGATATATGTTTGATACTAATTCATCATCAATGAGATCATCAAGGAGGGCGAATGCATCACTTTGCTTGCTCTCGAAAGGGTTTGGACCAATCCCTTCATTCTGTTTGCTAAATATTTCATCCAGGAGGGCCCATAGATCTTTTGTAGATTCAACATCATCAATGAATTGGTGTACCAATCATCGAGACATAGCAAACATCATGGTTGCAATGGCTCTACCACCTTTATTTAACCAGTCAATCTTTTCTTCAGAGGATTCGATCTCTCTTTCAAAACAATAATCAAAGAGACCATTTCTCTTCAAATATGCTATCATCTTTGGTTTCCATTCATCATAGTTGAATGGAGGAAGATATATTTCTTCTGAATACATGGAAGCTGTAGAAGACCTGCAAAAACAATAGATAATATCTGCAACTGCTACTGCTGCAAAAATGAAGAAACTGCTGCACTCGAAATCTTGATAATAACTTGCAAAAAACTCTCAGGAATGGAGATAAACAATACTCTCAACATGATCTGATACCATGTAAAAATCCTCACAACAGATCTAAGAGATAATGTATACCTCGCAAGAAAGAATTTAGGAATAAGATTAAGAGTGGTCAATGCAGTAAAATGAGCAACAGAATAATAATACAGTAGAACTCGGATAGAAGCAAAAATACTTCACACACACTAATTAATTAATCACAATATGGACAAATAAGTAGTACAATGCATGAGGATTCGAATGCCAAGGTGGCAATTTGAATTAGCCTTCAAGGAGTGATCAAAAGATCACTGGAGTGTCATCGGAGCACAACTAGAAGTCTATCTCATCATCAGTGGAGTCATCAATGCTCAAGTAACTGTCAACCGTCAATCAAACTGAGTCTAACTTAGTGTGGTAGGTGTAAGTGGAACTAACTAAATGAAGGAGGCTCAGTGGAGGGCGCATGAGGAGCTAACTGAAGTCAGAATGAGCAGTCTAGTCACACCGAAGGTCCATCGGAGTGGTAAGGTCAGTTAAGTGTTGGCACTTTGATTCAGTTGTCATTGATGGTTGGAAAGTAGCGACTGAGTTTTTAAATACAAGAAAAGAATGTTGTTAGACAAGTTGTGACTCAGACAAGCTATGACTCAGCAACTCAAATAAGCTATAACTCAGACAGCTGTGACTAATACAAGCTATAACTCAGATAGCTAGGACTCATAAAAGCTGTGACTCAGCAACTCAGATAAGCTATAACTTAGACAGTTGTGACTCAGACAAGCTGTGACTCAGACGGCTGTGACTCAGATGGCCGTGACTTAGACGGATGAGACTCAGACGGCCGTGACTCAGATAAGAACATAGTGATTCACGTCTCGATTTGCGAGCAGTTGGAGACAAATCTAGGAAATCTGGAACATGGGTTTTGTGCGCAACGGCCTCATTTACCTGACTGGCGTGGAAATTGAAAAAAAAAGCTACAGTTTGAGCTATACAAGTGGTTCTATGAACATGTAATTCTCAGATTTATTGTTGCGGCTGATTTTTTACAAATTAGCAATTGGTTGAAACATCTGTGACTCAAACAAGCTGCGACTCACAAACATATTTTTAATTAGTCAGTTACAGCGTGTAAACTCTGGAATTCAAAGAGACAGTTAAAATGTCACTTACAACGTGTAAATTCTGGAAGTTAAAGAGACAGTTTCAGTTTTAGAATTGGTATATCTGGAAGTTAAAGAGACTGAGGCATATAACTTCAGCATCTATAAAAAACAATTGATGAGAACAAAATTAGCGTGAGATTTGAGAGGATGAAGAGGAGTCCTTACTGATGAAGCTGTGATTCGAAGAAAATGAGAACAAAAATCTATGGTTCAATTTAATGAAGAACAGAATTCCCAGAAACAAGCTGTAGCAGCACAAAACAAAATAAAAAGGGTATGTACTGATATATCTGAACCAGTGTGATATAATTGACTGATTTTTTTCTTACATAGGGTGGTAGGGAGGATCAAGGGAAGACTGTAAAGTCTTCTTGGCAAGTTGGTGCTTGTACATTTGGGATTTGTAGCTTCCATTCAGTTGGTGCTGAAGAAACAGAGGTAGCAGCCTCATCTGGGTTGTAGCTCAGATAAAATAGAATGTAAAGAGAAGTTGGAGCTTACTTTTCATAATAAGAAGAAGAGGTTTTTTCCCTTTATGGGTTTCCTCAGGAAAATCAGTGTCTCTGCATATTTATGTGATTGAACATTGTTTATATGCCTTATATTTAATTTTGTTATAACAATATACCTGCTATAAAAGAATGTGCATAGAACATCTCATATCATATCGATTGTCACACTTCATCAAAGTTAAAAGGGAAAAGGAATGTAAAATTGTTTAAGCACAGTAATAACTGATTCACCCCCCCCCTCTTAGTTATTTGAATACTTTCAACAATTGGTATCAGAGCAGTGTTCCTTTAGTCTAAGATAGATCCTAAAGCTTAAACATGACAAGCCATGAAGGCTCAACCAATAAAGCTCCTATGTTTGATGGAACAAATTTTGCCTTTTGGAAAGTTAGAATGAGAACATATTTAATGTCCTTGGGTGCTGATGTTTGGGAAGTTGTAGAAACTGGATATACAAAACCTGTGGTTCTTGCTTCCAAAGATGACCAGATGGAATTCAATTTTAACGCTAAGGGAATGAATGCAATATTAAGTGGTCTTGCTAAATCTGAGTTTGTGAAAGTGATGCATCTTGAATCTGCTAAAGATATGTGGGATAAACTTATTAATAGCTATGAAAGGAATGAGAAAGTAAAAGATGCCAAATTGCAAACATACAGGCTGAAATTTGAACAACTAAAGATGAATGAGGATGAGACTGTTAGTAAATATTTCCTAAGGGTTGAAGAGCTTGTGAATGCTATGAAGGGCCTCGGTGAAACAATTGAAGAAGCATCCTTAGTTCAGAAAATTTTAAGATCTTTGCCTAATAAATTTAACCCCAAAGTTTCAGCAATAGAACAGTTAAATGATCTTAAAAATATGGGTATTGATCAACTCCTAGGAACTCTAACTGCATATGAGATGAGGATCAACAAAAATACAAATACCACTAGAGAAGGCTCCTTTAAACCAGATAAGAATATTGATTCTGGAGCAGATGAGATTGAGGCAAAATTTGTAAGAAGATTGAAGAAAGGATCAGGTAAATATAGAGACAAGCTTCCTTTTAAATGTTTTAACTGTGGTAAGATAGGTCATTTTGCCTCTAAATGTCCTCACAAGAAAAAAGATCAGAATTCTAATGATGAAGAGAAATACAAATTTAAGAAATATAGTAAAAAGAAAAGCTTGTGCGCAAATAATGATGTCTCCTCAAAGGATATAGATAGCAATTCATCTTGTGAAGATAGAATGAATGATTTTATGCTTATGGCCATAGAAGATCTTGACATTGAATATGAAAAAAGTGACATGAATGATGAAGATGCTATAGTTGATATGGAAGGTGAGTTGATTAGTGCATTGGAAGAAATTGATAGACTCAGGTTAAAGAAGAGGAAACAAAAACAATTGTTGATACAGTATGAAAAGAATGACAAAGAACCTAGTATAGACTGTATTTTGGTAAAAATAGAAGACATTCTTAAACAACGACTGGCTGAAAGTAAAACAAGATGTGAAAAGTTAGAGGAAGAAGTGGTGACTGTGAAGAAAGAATTAGAAAAATTCCAATTGTGTATCATCAGAATTGTTCAAGTATTAAAGCCTCAGAAGAGTTAAATAATATCTTGAGTAAGCAAAGATCTCCTTTGATTAAATCTGGTTTAGGCTATGAACAAGGTTCAAGCAGCAGTCACTCATAGAACAAAGAAATAACTAAGGTGATCAACTTTCAAAGCAGCAAGAAATCAGAATTCACAAAGTTTGCAACCTCCATCAAAGCTGAAGTAAATAAAACCAACAGTAATGACAATCTAATGAATGATAAAAATGATATAGCTACAGGAACAAAAAACAATATTTTGCATTCAAGAAAGCATGAAGAAGATATACAATACATAGTGACAAGGAAATCAATTCCAAGAGGACAACTAAGATCCAGGTATCAAAATTTCTTTAATGGTTACTCTTATTGTTGTTTTAGCTTTGGTCACAAAGCTACAATCTGTGTATTTAATCCTAGAAACATGCAACAAAGAATATTTAGTAAGAATCAAATGTTGCAACACAGAGTGGAACAGTCAGTGAGTAATCAAAACTATCATACTCTATCAACAATCAGAAGAGGAATTCATGATAGAAATGTCAATCCTTTTTATCTGCTGTACAATGAGCCAGAATGCTATGTTTGTCATAACTTTGGACACAAGGCTATAGAATGTTATTTGAAGAACTACAAAATAGATTCAAGAGTGAATATACAGCTGAAAGAAAAGTGTGGAAGAGGAAAGAAAGCAATCAATGTGATTTAGTGCTTTCTGCTCAAAGACAGAAGGACCCATGGTATATTGACAGTGGATGCTCCAAACACATGACTGGGGATAAAAGTAAGTTTTTGTCTCTAAGAGATAAAAAATCAGGAAATGTAACTTTTGGAAATGATGCTCCAGGAAAAATCAGAGGCAAAGGAATGGTAGGTCTGAGTAATGGCAAAGGGAAATCTCAAGATGTATTGTTTGTGGATGGTTTAAAACATCATCTTCTTAGTGTCAGTCAGGTCTGTGACAGGGGATGTGAAGTGGTTTTCACTGCTAAAGATTGTAAGATAAATTATGTAGACTCAAGTCAATTAGTTGCCAAAGGTATAAGAGCAGAAAACAATGTTTATGTCTTGAAAGAAGAAAAGGAGGAATGTCATCTAAGCAAGTATGATGAGAGCTGTCTATGGCATATAAGACTTGGACATTTAAATTTTGATCATTTAATCAAACTTAGAAACAACGGAGCAATGAAAGATTTCCCAAAGATATCAAAACCATATGATGTTGTCTGTAAACCTTTCCAAATGGGAAAACTAACTAGAACACAGTTCAAATCCAAGAGCTTTCCATCTTTAGATAAACCTCTTCAGTTAGTGCATATGGATTTCCGTGGACCATCAAGGAAAGAAGGTACAGGAAAAAAAATTACTTTATGCTGGTTATAGATGATTATTCTAGACTTACTTGGGTTTCTTTTTTGAAAGAGAAATCTAAAGCATTTGAAAAATTCAAAGTATTTAAAGCTCTGGCCGAGAATCAAACAGGAACAAGACTGAAAGCAGTAAGGTCAGATAGAGGAGGAGAGTTTATCTCAAGGCATTTCAAGGAATTTTGTGATGAACAGGGTATCAAAAGAGAGTATATAATTCCAGGGACTCCACAGCAAAATGGAGTGGTTGAGAGATAGAATAGATCAGTTCAGCAAATGGCAAGATCAATGATGAAAGAAAATAATATATCTCAGGGTTTTTGGGTAGAGGCAATTCATACAGTTGTTCATATACTTAACAAAGCTCACTTAAGGTCGAACAGTGATAAAACCCCCTATGAATTGTGGTTTGGGAGACCTGCTACAATCAAGCATTTCAAAGTCTTTGGGAATAAGTGTTATATCAAGAATAATGATGAACATCTTGGCAAATATGATGATAGGGCCGATGAAGGTGTTTTCCTAGGATATGCTACAAACAGTAAAGGATATAGATGTTACAATAAGAAGTTGCATAAGATGGTTGACTACATTGATATTAAAGTAGATGAAGGGAGTCATGTAAAAGACACTTAGATAAATAGTGATGAATCATGTACAAAGGATACAGCTGAAGATGAAGAAGAACAGGTCCAAGAATCAGAAAAGGAAGAATCCGAATCAGAGAATGAAGATGCAGACTCACAACAGTAATCAGTAAAACCTCCTTCAAGAATTATTCAGAAAAATCATCCTGAAAGTCAGATCATTGGTGAAAAGAATGAAGGTGTGCAGACAAGAAGAAAGTTACTCAAAGATACAGAACAGTGTCACATTGCCTTTTTATCTATAATAGAACCCAAGAATTTTTATGAAGCTAATGAATATGAAGATTGGATAAAAGCCATGAATGAAGAGCTTGATCAGATTGAAAAGAATAATACTTGGGAACTTGTTCCTAGACCAACAGATAAGAATGTGATAGGTACCAAATGGGTATTTAAGAATAAGATGAATGAAAAAGGACAAATTGTGAGAAATAAAGCCAGATTGGTTTGCAAGGGGTATGCACAAGTTGAGGGACAAGATTTTGATGAGACTTTTGCACCTGTGGCAAAAATGGAAGCTATAAGAATGTTTCTTGCTTATGCTTGTCACAAAAATTTCAAAGTTTATCATATGGATGTTAAATCAGCTTTTCTAAATGGATATCTAGAAGAAGAAGTGTATATGGAGCAACCTGAAGGTTTTTCACTGACAGCCAATCTTGATTATGTCTGCAAATTGAAGAAATCTCTATATGAATTGAAACAAACACCAAGAGCCTGGTACTATAGATTAGATAAATATTTACAAGAGAAAGGATTCAAGAAAGGCAATGTTGATAGTAATATGTATATCAAAATAGAAGGTGATGACTTATTAGTTGTTTTGGTTTATGTTGACGATGTCATTTTTGGATGTACTAATGCTTCTTATGTTCAATGGTTTGCTAATGCTATGCAATCTGAGTTTGAAATGTCAATGATTGGAGAACTATCATACTTTCTTGGTCTTCAAATCAATCAGAATTCTAAAGGTCTATTTCTCTCTCAAGAGAAATATCTGAAGGAGATGTTGAAAAAGTTTCAAATGGAGGATTCTTCACCTATTAGTACCCCTATGATTGTTGGCTACAAGCTTAGTAAAGACGATATCTCACCACATCTTGATCAAAGAACATACAGGTCAATGATAGGCAGTCTTCTATATATTACAGCAACTTGTCCTGATATCATGCATGCTGTTGGAATGGTAGGAAGATTTTTGTTTGCACCCAAACAAAGTCACTTGGTAGCTGTGAAGAGAATTTTCAAATACTTGAAAGGCACAATGACTTATGGTCTCTGGTATCTTAGGAATCAAAACATTCAGTTGATTGCATATTCAAATGCTGACTGGGAAAACTATTTGGATGAAAGAAAGAGCACTAGTGGAGGTGCATTCTTCTTAGGCGATTCATTAGTAGCATGGATGAGTAAAAAGCAAGGTTCTATTTCTCTATCTACTACTAAGGCTGAATACATAGCTGCTGCAACATGTTGTACACAAGTATTATGGATGATACAAACTCTTGCTGATTTGGAGGTGAAATATTCTGAATCTATTCCTATTCACTGTGATAACACAAGTGCCATTAGTGTGTCAAAGAACCCTATTCTTCATTCCAAGACCAAACACATTCCAATTAAGTATCATTTTTTAAGGGAGCAGGTTACAAACAGAGTTGTCCAATTATATTTCATTCCTTCTAAAGAACAGATTGTTGATATCTTTACTAAACCCTTATCCAAAATCCAGTTTGAATATCTACGCCAGAAGTTGGGTGTCATATCTTGTTCCAACTAACTTGTTCACTTTGGCAGGGGGAGTTTGTGCTTACTGCATATTTGATGTAATTTTGAGATGGTTCCAGAATGTTGTATTTGTTGATTTTTGAGTTAATATTGATAGGGGGAGATGTATTGTCATGATTTTTTTGACATTGATGTCAAAGGGGGAGAAGTTCAGGTAGTTGCAGATAACAAGCATTCAGTGCAACATCATAAATTTTAGGTTTCCATCAATGCCAAAGGGGGAGATTGTTGGCACTTTGATTCAGTTGTCATTGATGGTTAGAAAGCAGCGACTGAGTTTTTAAATACAAGAAAAGAATGTTGTTAGACAAGTTGTGACTCAGCAACTCAGACAAGCTATAACTCAGACAGTTGTGACTCAGACAAGCTATAACTCAGACAGTTATGACTCAGACAAGCTGTGACTCAGCAACTTAGATAAGCTATAATTCAGAAAGTTGTGATTCAGACAAGCTGTGACTCAGACGGCTGCAACTCAGACGGTCGTGACTCAGACGGCTGAGACTCAGACGGTTGTGACTCAGATAAGAACACAGTGATTCGAATCTCGATTTGATGGAATCTGGAGATGAATCTAGAAAATCTGGAACATGGGTTTTGTGCGCAACGGCCCCATTTACCTGACTCGTGAGGACATTACAAAACCAATCTACGATTTTAGCTATACAAGTGGTTCTCTGAACATGTAATTCCCATATTTACTGTTGCGACCGGTTTTTTACAAATTAGCAATTGGTTGAAACAACTGTGACTCAAACAGTCATGACTCAAACAAGCTGCGACTCACAAACATATTTTTAACTAGTCAGTTACAGCGTGTAAACTTTGGAATTCAAAGAGACAGTTAAAATGTCAGTTACAGCATGTAAATTCTGGAAATTAAAGAGACAATTTTAGTTTTAGAATTGGTATATCTGGAAGTTAAAGAGACCGAGGCATATAACTTCAGCATCTATAAAAAACAATTGATGAGAACAAAATTAGCGTGAGATTTGAGAGGATGAAGAGGAGTCGTTACTGATGAAGTTGTGATATAATTGACTGATTTTTTTCTTACATAGAGTGGTAGGGAGGATCAAGGGAAGACTGTAAAGTCTTCTTGGCAAGTTGGTGCTTGTACATTTGGGAGTTGTAGCTTCCATTCAGTTGGTGCTGAAGAAACAGAGGTAGCAGCCTCATCTGGGTTGTAGCTCAGATAAAATAGAATGTAAAGAGAAGTTGGAGCTTGCCTTTCATACTAAGAAGAAGAGGTTTTTTTCCCTTTATGGGTTTCCTCAGGAAAATCAGTGTCTCTGCATATTTATGTGATTGAACATTGTTTATATGCCTTATATTTAATTCTGTTATAACAATATACCTGCTATAAAATAATGTGCATAGAACATCTCATATCATATCGATCGTCACACTTCATCAAAGTTAAAAGGGAAAAGGAATGTAAAATTGTTTAAGCACAGTAATAACTGATTCACCCCCCCCCTCTCAGTTTTTTAAATACTTTCAACATTAAGAGTGAGTCAAGCCTAAAATCAAGGAGAGAACTCAGTTAACTGAAGACAACTGGAATGGTAGGTGAAGAAGGGCGCCTTTGTCAAGTGGATGGTGAGATGTGGGCGCATCACTAGCTAGGAGGGCTCAATTTGATTGGAAATAAGCTCCCGAGTGTTGGAAGAATAGGGACTAGGTGCTGGAGGTATCAACCTGATGATTGGGAAGCATGCGGATGCATGCAATGCATGTTGCATGAAGGAATGCATGCAAGAATGAAAATGCAAAGGATGAAAATGTTGGTAGGACTAGGATGGAGTGTAGGAATATCCTAACAAAGAGATCAAGATGAAGGTGCTGCAAGACACAAAGCTCAAATTCTCAGATGAAGAGAGAGCCAAGAAATAGATGGTGGAGAGAGAGGCACATAAAGCATATAAAAAGCAAGTTAAGACTCCTTTGTTATTGACCTCTCAACTTGAGGATAAGAAAGTAAAAGCTCCAATTGATGATTCTCAGTAGCCTCGGACTATAGCAAATCCCAATGCTTTGATACAATCTACTGAATACATGAAGAAAATCTTGGCATTGATGAGCTCTACTCTTGAAACCAAGGTTACTGCTACAACAACTCCAGCTAAGAAGTAGAAAATAAAGGCATCAGTAGCACAGGCTGAGTTGTTTCATGTTGATGACAGTGACCATGATAATGAGTCATCTCTCACCAAAATTCCATGCCTGTTGACTATTTCTACTAACCTGACAGTGACCACTTCGGTCACCCAAGTTCTTTCCGATCCAATTGAAGATCCATTGATAGAGGATGATGTTTTAGAAATTCCCTTTCCTGAAATCGTTGCCACCCTCACTGTAAGATCTCCTCCACTTATTACCATTATTGCTAGTTTACAATATGTACCATCATCAACCCTTGTTGTTTCTCCCATTTCCCCATCTTTTCAACTTACCATGCCTATGGAGACTTCCCTCAATTCACCAGAAATGCAAGTCTCTTATGCATCTCTAGATCCTGTTATCTCATCCATGATTCCCATTTCTGCTCCTTCATCCTTAGCTACCACAACAACTACTACTTCCTCATATCAACTGAACATGCCTATGGAGACTTCCTTCAATTCACCAGAAATGCAAGTCTTTTCTGCATCTCTAGATCCTATTATCTCATCCATGATTCCCATTTCTACTCCTTCATCCTTAGCTACCACAACAACTGCTACTTCCTCATCTCAACTGAACATTCCTATGGATACTTCCTTCAATTCACCAAAAATGCAAGTCTCTTCTGCATGTCTAGATCCTGTTATCTCATCCATGATTCCCATTTTTGCTCCTTCAGCCTTATCTACCACAACATCTGTTACTTCCTCATCTCAACTGAACATGCCCATCTCTACCCCTGTTGTTTCACAACCTGTGTATTTGGTCATTGCTTCAGAAGTCTTAACATCCCCTTATGAGGTAATGGCATATTTTGGTGAAGATGCAGTAGTTTCCCTTCGTGAGTACTTCTGGAGCAAATTAGAAAAGGTAGTGGTTAAGAAAGGTTCTAAAAGAGCTAGGGAAGGGACAGTAGTCCAAGGCACTGTTCCCAACCAAATCATATGGAAGAGAGCCTCTACATATTTTAAACATGAAGCTTTGGAGACAACTGCTGCAATGGGAGCTTTTGTTGGTGCCAACTATGACTCTGCCACCACACTCAATAAAGAAATTGAAAAGAAAGAAGAAGAATTGCAAGATCTCGAGAAAAAGCAGATTGAACTTGATCAACAGTATCAATCCCAGTCGCAGGGATTGGAGGACAAATACGAATCTCAGATTCGGGAGATGCAGTCACAGAATGAAGATTTGAGACAAAAATTCCAGGAAGCACAAGGACATAATGCTCATTATGCTAAGAAATTAGTAGTTCTTGAACAACAGCTGAAATTGTCCTAGTCCATTTCTGTTGTTTCATCTTTCTCACAGTTTTCCAAAGATGAGTTTAAAGAATTTGCTTTGAGAATAAATGGTGATTATAAAAATCTCTCAGTTGAGTTGTTTGAAGCCCTTAATGAAATTCAGGATGTCTTTAATTCCTTTGAACATTTCTCTGATATTCTATGTGATCATAATCAAAGAAGAAATGATGCCATGAGGGCTTTTGAAGATGTTATTGATTGGCAGAAGTACATCAAGGATAAGCCTGAAGCAGTCCCAATTATAGATAACATCAAGCTGAGGAGAATCAAAATCTCTTTACATTCTTGGGAAAATGTTTGTGATGTGGTTGAATCCACCATTGAAGAATGGAAAAAGGTTTGCAAGAAGCGGTGGTTTGCCTCTGATAATTTGTTGGGATTATTGGAATTCCCTGTTGTTGTTAGGAAATTACTCTTATAGTTTGGGAATAAGACTACCAATGTATTGGGGGGTATCAAGTAGACATATAAGGTTTTTCCAACATAGTTTATAAGCAAATAGGATTAAAATCAAGAGAATGTATACTTTATTTATGAAGGTCAGTCCAAGCTTTCTCTCTTTGATATCCTATGCAAATAACATGCAACACAAACACCAGACCTTTCTCAAACGTATTTGACTATAAATCAGATATTGATATTAAGGAAACAATATAACATTAACATATAATCAAATAACAATAGACATGAGCAACTCTATATTGGAAAGGAAAGAATGTCTCAATATTTGATTGATAAATGCAGAAAATATACAAAGTTTATACATGTTCCTGCACCGGCACCGGCGTAACCACAACCCTGGGCTCATGCTCCTCTCTCTTAGCTATGAATTTATCCAGCATAACTTTCTCCAATGATCATAAGGTTCCTTTCTCAAGCCCTTCCCTTATATTTATAGCAAGGTAGGGAAGGCAGCTTTGAAAGGTGGTTGAGTTGGGAAGTTGGGGTAGTTTGGATCCCTACCTCAACTAATCCCAATTCGTGTTTCTAATTATTTTTTAGCTTTTTCTTAAGACACCCTTGACTTTGCTATAGTACAACTCTTGAGTGACTTGCGAGTTTCTTCACTTGCATATAGCGAGTGCAACATTTTAACTGACACCCGCGGGTTGTCAGTAGAGGAACCCGTGGCTGACCCACTTGTTGGCAAGTATAAGGGTCACAGTTATGTCTAAAAATAGGCAGAGAAATATGCTTTTGAGTAAAGTATTGCAAGGTTCATCTCTAGGTCATCTAGGGTCAAGGTAAGCTCTTCCATCCATAGTGTCCTTTTGTGTGATCGACAAGGTAATGTGGTCACAGATGGAGACGTGCTAATTTGACCAATAACAGATGCACCCTAATGTGTGAGGTCAGAGGGAAGCGATGGCCAAAATACATTACAATCCAAGCAGAGGAGGAGTAAGGAGCCCGCAGGATGAAGTCACAAACAGTACCTGAAACAGAAACAAGGTTAGTGAGAAATTTACAATCTTGACATCAGGAGATGTTCAGAATGGTAAAACATAATCTCCAATACATAAATGGAAGATGTTGATAGCATGGCCACTGAAATATAAACGTGGATCCATGTCAAACAAGAGATCATAACCATAACAACAAACTGGATCTATGTCTTATCCAGAGCCAAAAAATGAATGTGGCTCAGTGTTGTGCAAATTGGGCAATAACAAAATGTTGTGATGCTATTATAGGCTCAAGGTCTTCATCCAAACCGTCAAGGTACGAATCCTAACCATGCGAATAAATGAGCTGAGGTTGAACATGGAGGATACCGTTTGATTACTGGTCAATGATGTAAACCGTTAACAAATGCGAGGGCACCCACCATTAATGAAAATGGGGCCCAAGGTACCTAGTACATTCTAACAAGTGTAAATAAAGGGTCTTGAATTCGAACACTTGAAGAATCCATCGAGTAGGAGACATTGATGTATTCCCACTACTCAATAGAAAGGGAAATTGCCACTAATGACTGCAATACCCAAGGTACTACCGATAACTCTAAACTTCATTCCCAGAATAAGATGAGTTGAATTTGATAGGAAGAAGTCCATTGGAAGGGAGGCCTTAAGGCATCCTCCATCATCCAACACAAGATACAATCAATAGGTTGATCTGATCTGGAGTAGGACTGAGTACATGATGAAACAAACTGACACCAAGGGATGGTCGACACATGAGTTCAAGGTAACTGTAGAATGGCCGACACAAGGGGTGTCCTTGAACAGTGAGCACGACACAAGAGTGACTTAGGCAGCTATGGAGACAAAGGGACCATGATAAAGATCTGTAATGTAGGATACATTAACATATTCTCCATATGACTGGAAGAGTAACCAATCAGAGGATTAAAAACTATGAGATCTGGTTCATCCTAAGGCCAAAACTAAAACCCAATTTGTTTGATAGACTCAAAAAGGTGTTGTGTTCAAGGACATAAGTGACTTGTTGCCTTTATACTGAAAATATATTGGACATTATTCCCTTCCCTTTTCTCTTTTTATTAAAGAATGTCTTTTCTTGAATTTAAGGAGCATGAAAAGGTGGAAAAGAAAGCTTGATAATGTCCTTGTTAGTTTTAATGAGTCCAAGAAAGAAAACTCAAAAGTTCTTTTTCATTTTTGAAAACAAACGCGAAGAGGGGATAGAAGAATGCTTGGTATAAGTCCAACCATCTGTAATTTAATGAGTCCATTGTAGGGAAACTCAAGACCTTCTTCTTGTTTTAATGAGTTTGAAGAAGAGATAGACTAGTACTCAATAACATTGATCCATGGATTTTAATATCGAGCCTGGATCTATTCATGCTCGCTGATGTTTTCAATTTTAAAGAGTCTGAAAAACTTAAACAAGAACTCTATATACCATCTCGGGGATTTCACATCGATCCTGAGTTGATGAATGCTCATTGGTGTTTTCATATTTTGAGAGTCTGAAAACCCTAAAGAAGACTCCTAAAGGTCATTTTCCGTAAGGTTAGTCTCCTCACCCGAAAACGTGTAAAACAATGAGAGAAGAACTCTTCTAGCCATGTATGACTAGAGTATACCTTTTTCATAAATAATCCACTAAGGTCCGTGTTGTTGCAGCAACATCCCCCCCATTTTTTGTAGATATTGGGGCCCCTCCTTTTATTTTCCTAGAAAGTCTGCCTAAAAGAGTTAAGTCTCCTTTGAAAAGCCTTTTTGAACTTAGTTTTGTTTCAAGTGGGGAATCTGTTTTAAAATTGAAGTTTTTCTTCTAAGTCAAAACTCAAATTTCTTTCCCGAAATAGCGGAAGAACTCAGTTTTCTCTCCCGAAACGGCGGAAGAACTTGGGATGTTCACCCACAACGGAGGAAAGTCTTAAGGTTTTTTTCCTGAAACGGCGGAAGCACTTACATATTTTTTGGACTTCAGAAGAACTCAAAATTCTCTCCCAAAATAGCGGAAGAACTCGAGATTCTCTCCCGCAGCTGCAAAAACACTTAGCGTTTTTGAAACTGCGGAAGAACTTAGCATTCTCTCCCGAAACGACGGAGGAACTTGAGATTCTCTCCCGAAATTGCGGAAACATTCGTCAAGTGTTGCCGCAGCAAGTTGTTTTTTCCCCAAGTTACTCGACCATTCACATTTCATAAAAGACTTTACATATTCATTTGTCAATTTGCGGAAGAACTCGTCGAGTCTTCCCGAAACGTCAGGAGAAACTCATGAGTTTACACCGCAAACTTTTATCTCGCCAACTTCGGAAGAAATCGTCACCACAAAAGCGGAGAGTCTTTCTAATCTTTCCTGCAAAGTCTGTCATGCCCAAACCCATAGAGTCCACCCGCGCTTCGGAAGAAACTCACAAAGTCCGCCCGCAACGGCGGACGAGACTTACCTTTTCCTCCTGGTATCGACAGTTACGCATAAATGCCGAAGGTTTGAAAAGACCCCACCGTACGGGTGATTAACCCCGTTTTGATTTTTCCACCTACCCAATTAAATGCTCGCACGTACCAGTTTTATATATAAGGGCGGTGGGGGTTCTATTATCCCGTTGATAGATTTAGAAAACGTCGTTGGGAGACTACACTCATTCGCTCCAGCTCATCTCTTTTGCAGCCGCATCGATTCCATAGCACCACTGTCTCACTGCTAGGTAAGGGGTTCTACTGACAATTTTGTCTTATCTATGTGTCAAGACTTTCTCAGGGTTTTTTTTTCATTTCATTACGTAGCCGGTGGGCTCTCGTAGTATGCTATCCTTTAAACGTTTACAGCCACTACAGCCCATAGAATTCTCATTACTAGTAGCTAGGAGTCATAGCCAGTGCTAATCGTCCCCAGTTAATCCATTGAAAGAACTAATCAAGCCTAGCCAGTCCCACCGGCTGCAGTCCTATCGTAAACCTGCCTAAGCGAGTCGTTGCACTCAATCCATTTTCTTTTGTCGGCCATGTGTCGTTACTCAATACTGTCATAACAAAAAGCAACGCCCATCATAGCTGACTAGGCTACTCGATCGCGCAACTACTTAGCTTGGACTGCTTATTCTCCATAATTGTCCTTTTCCATGCTTATGCATTCATGTTCCCTCAGTTATTGAAAAGTAGTTTCGTTAAATATTTTCTTTGCTTCCTCATTATGTTTTTCTGCCCCCCAGCATGCAGCCGTATAATTTTGTTTCTTGTTAGCATGCTAGTCTTACTCTATGATTTTTCTCTCATAATGATTTGTAATTTTATATTCATTCACATATGGTTGCTGATAGGGATAATCCACAATGCCAACAGGGAGCAGAAAGAAAGCTAAAATGACAGAGCCAGAACCAAAACAACCAAGGACTGAAACTCTTTTCCGGGATACAAAGTGTACCACTGGCGTCCCTCCCGAGGTCAGGTGGGGAGGTGTTTACAGGATGATCAAGGACCAAGACATCCCAAACGTGTTATTAGAATAAGAACAAATCTACTTAAACATTAGGACCTCTGGCATAGCCAGGGCTTCTACTCGCCTTGAGCTATTCCCGTGCTCAGAATTGATTGGGTGGATATTGGAACATGCCAACCTACAAACAAGAGTGTTGCGTGACAGCAAGGGAGAGCCATTCGCTTCATTCCATCCAGTTTATATTGCAGCAGCCTACAAATTCTCATGTCCCCAGCAGGCATTGAACGATGAATGGTTGGGACAGATGAATAATTTCAAAATAGCTAAGAGGCTGTTCATCACGGGAAAACAGCTGAAGAAAAGGGACAATGATGAGTATGACGTTTAGAGCCTAAGGCCTCATTTTAGGTTGATTGCCCTTATTCTAAGGAGAATTTTCGGTGTGCCCAATGAGACCGTATATAGGATGCAATGGGCCCCCATAATCCATGCCATAGCATTTAAGGGGACTGTGTTTGATTGGGCTACTATCCTCTCAGATAGTTTAGCATCCACTGTGGCCGCAACTAAGGAAGGTTTGGCCCTGAAAAGGTCAGAGTTTTACATGGATTCATACCTCATTGATTGTATCTTAGCAAGGCTCCCTTTCCCTAGGTTAGGTTGCTCATGGGATCGGGCCAACACCCCGGTATACACTGCTTATAAACTACTATCGGCTCCAAATTACAGAGCAAACTATAAGCTCATTTGTGAAGAGTTCATTATGCCTCTGTATGAGCAGATGTTCAATGAAGAGCCCAATTGCCTTTCAGAGAACGCCATGGAGGTCATGGAAGGTTATGGATATTTCTACTTCTCAGAAGAGGGTACCTATATAAATATGTTCAGAGGCACTAAGCCACCATACATCCTACCGAAATACGCCACTGATTATGTAGTCCTGAAAGAAGCAGTCAAGCAATTTTTCCTTGATGAAATAGGAGGAGTTCTTAATAAGCAACACAAGGCTTCCTACCCTCCTTTTCCTTTCTATATAGGAGCCTATAAATTCTCATGGGTTGCAGTAGCCGAAGAGTTCATTCAAGAATTGAAAACTTTTCACTTCGATGAGGAAATCTTCCATAGAAATGACAGGCGGAGCAAGGTTGCGGAGCATTGCAAAGAGTTTTGTGCTCATTTTGAGTATGCCCATTACTATGATGTTGAAGAAGAAGTGTTCAGGGGAATCAGTAACATGGCTGAGTTGCAGATTTGTTGTCACGGCAGTGGAGCTAACTCTAGCTCTGCCACAGCTCGAGAAACCAGTCTGCAGAAAGAAAGGGAAGCAGCTGAAGCCCTGGCCCGTGAAGAACAAAGATTGAAAGAAGAAGCAAGACTGCAACAGGAAGCTGAAGAAGCAAGATTGCAGAGAGAAGCTGAGGAAGCAAGATAGCAAAAGGAAGCAGAGGAATAAGAGCAGAGGGAGGCAATTGAAAATCAGCAGCGGGTTGAAGAAGAAGAAAGAAGGCGTAAAGCTGAAGAGGAACAAAAGGCGGAAAAAGAGCTTAAGACCAACGAAGATTCCCAGGCGGGTGACTTTGGCACCCAAGATATGGAAATAGACCCCATCTCAAGTAGTGCAGACCCCACCCACGGAGATAGAAGTCCATATAAGAGATCTCCCGATCATCCCTTACACCCCATCTGAAGATCATACTGTGTCCCAATGGGATGAATTTGTGTATTATAAGAAGAGGAAGGTGGTGGTATTGAAGTCGGAAGAGAGGATAAAGGGACTTTTCCAAGCAGATATTGTCACCCAGCGGGAGACCACGGTTATGCAAAATACAAATAAGGCTCCCGTAGCCATGGCATCCGCCGCTGTGTCAGCAGCAAAAGCAACAAAAGATAATGCAATCGATATGGTCAAAGAATTTGAGTCAACAAAGAGGAGAGCTCGCATGCTGCAACATACTGTGGCTAATGAGCAGGCTTACAAGGATCTTGTAGTGAATAAATATAATCGCCTGTCTGCTGATCACAAGGAGTTGTCAGATAAGTATTGCCATCTAGAAGAAGAAAAGGAGCATCTGAAAATCCAGATGATGGTTCTAGAAGCGGAAAAGAATGATTCTGAAGCTAGAGTTTTTCATCTGGAAGCAGATAAACAGGAAATGGTTCAACAGCTAGAACAAGCAGAAAGCAGAGCGATGGATATGTCTCCCTTTCATGAGCAGTCCTGTGACATTTTGAGACAAATGCATGCCACACAGGAGCTGATTACTGAGGAAGTGTGCAGGCTCAAAACCATGCTGGTTAGATTGAAAGAGGTCGATGCCGAAGCCACCCAGCTTAAAGGAAAATACACTCAGGTTAAAGCAAACATTTTAAGCCGGATGGACTGGAGAGAAGGGAAGGTGGATTTCCCTAAGCATCTCCCGTTCAAATATGTAGATGGTTTTAAGGAGGATGTATCTCTCATGGAGTTTTGTCGGAATTGTGGTGCTAAGCTGATGGATAAAATCCAGGGAACAATGGGGAAAGGCAACAGCCTATATCAAAAGGTTCATGAAGTACATGAAAAATGAAAGCTTATGTTTCCTCAGACCCTGGATGATTTTCCAAGCAAAGAGCAACGTTTGTCAGATTTGAAGGAAGAGCCGGGCATTCAAATAGAATATGTAAAAAAGATTGATGTGCTAGCCACCGATGATCTTCATCACTATATTGGACTGTCATCAGTATACAATCATTTGCTTAAGGAGATTCACCAGGAAGCAATAGTAGAAGTTCAGGGTATTGAAGCAGAGCTTGGTAAGCATGTGACTTCATAGAATATCCTTCTCCCCTCACCCACAAAAGTGGTTGTAAGAGACGTTGGTATATGGTTCAGTTATATTGCTGAAGAAGAGAAGAAGGTAGCAGCAGCAGTAGTATCCAACGCAGGCACATCATCCCCAGCAGAAGCACCACCCCAAGAATAAACGTGCTAGACATAATGCATTGTTTTGTTTTGGTCTTATGTTTTTGTCCCTATGGTTAGAGTGTTGAGTCACTAGGACAGCTATCCTTTTCTATTTTGAGAAAGAATTTCTGTTATGAGAAAAGGGCCACGAATTGTTTATTTCTGGGAAAAGTCTTTAAAGGACAAGTGTAAAAGGCCAGGTGGAAGCCTAGGAAGCATTTTGTAAAGATATAAATAGAGGCTTAGGGAATAGTGTAAAGGTTTTTTGGCAGGGAAAGAAATTTTTTGAAGCTTGTACGAACTATTTTGCACTTGCTCCTAGAAATTGAATTTGTCTAATAAGAGCCTGGAGAGGACGTCTTTTGCATGGAAATCAATGTGGGATGTTTGATAGATTATTCATGTGGCATTCACATCTTTCAGTGAGATCTTTCTTTTCTGTTCAGAATTATTTCTGTGTTTTGAATGAGCTTACTGTCTTTTCTGTGTAATGGTGTTTCTCTTAACATGAGCAATGGAATGCTTTCATATGGATTAGAAGTTATCTTTTATACCTTTAATCTCTTGCTGTAGATGTATCTTTGAGATTTAATGGCTATCTGTTGATCTTTGGGTGTTTCTTTCAGCACATTGCTCATATTTACAATTTGCTCCTTGCAGGGATAGATTAGATTTATTTCAGTCTTAGATACATATTTGTTTCAAGCTCTACATTTAGATTAAATTAGCTTAGGCACTTGCACATCATTTTAATAATAAAATCAAAAAAAAAAAAAACGGTGGATCGGGCCATAACCGGTGTAGGAGAAACAAATCTGAATCTAATGGTAGCCAGAACCACTAACCAGATGGATTCCCCATACCAAACGGTGGACAATATAATTGGTATAGTTTACCGGGGAGAATCCCTTTTTGCTTGATGTTGCGATCTTCGAGGCATCAACAGTTTTTGGCACTAGAAGGAGGGCCTAAAGTGCATGGCTGATAAAGGAAAATATCCCACTATCAAAAATGTTACTGAAAACCCGCTTAAAATAGGAATTTCAGACAGCCCAAAACTTGAAGTAACAAATCAAGAAAACCTCATCTCTGATTCTGAACATCAAGAAGTCTTGTATGCTGTGCCTTTTGCGGAAATAGAAGATTTAAGGAGACATACGCGATCTGATGTTAGGAAACTAGGTGGTTTAAATGTCTTAAATTTTTCTCCCTAGGAAAAGTACTCCTAGAAAAGAAAGACAGTACACCCGTGATTCGATTCTTGTGCAGAATTTTGAAGAGCTTGTAAATTTAACTCTGGAAGAGATTGCGGAACCCCTGGAAGAACTCAATCTTGAAGACCCAGAAAATCTTGGAGAACTTGTCACTCCAAAGAACACTCCACCTAATTCTCCACTTGATTTTCCACATAGATACATGGTTGTACCTGCTTAGAGAGCAAGGGGAGCATTAAATCTAGTTGGGCCATTCCACAATCTGCCTAAAAATCCAGAGAAATTCTTGCCTAAATTCGACCCAGGAAAAGCCATTTTTGTTGAAGACCATCTCAAGAGTTTTTACTTAGCCTTAAATCTTTTAAATGTACAACATGAAGATGTAGTTTGTAGGCTTTTCCCATACACATTTGAGCCAAAATTTTCTTCCTGGTATTTTAGGTTACAAGCTAGCTCGATTTCCAGCTGGGAAGAATTTGAAACATGTTTCTTAAAGAAGTATGGAAATAAAAAGACTGTAGCTACACTCATGAAAGAATTATTGTCCATGAGGATGGAAAAGAAATAAAAGTTTCAAGACTTCAACCAAAGGTTCACAACACTCTTACATAATTTTAGCGAAGCAAATAAACCAGCAGAAGAATCTCTAGTTGAATATTATACAACAGCTCTTGAAGGGCCTATAGCAATGTTCGTCAAAAGATCTAAGAAAACCACCCTGATAGAAAATTTTGAAGAAGCTATAAAGGTGAAAGAAGAAGCAGACATCATTGCCAAACATGCCTTAGATGCAGAGACAAAACCAACAACTAGTAAAAAAACCTTGCTGCTCACCAAGAATAAAGAAGAGTCATCGACAGGTATGGAGAACATAGTTAAGATGATGCAGAAATTGTCCAATAAAATTGTAGATCTTGAGAAAGATAAAGCAGCTAGTACATCTAAGAAGCCTTTCAAACCATTCTACAAGAAAAGAGAAGACAACGGCCAACCTCATCCACCTATGAATACTTCCCCTGTTTTAAATCTAAATGAAATAGGGATGGAAAATTTTTGCACATTTCATCAAGAGCCACACTCGGAAAAGAGCTTCCTACAATGGATTAACTCTATGAGCCTAGTCATGAACCAAATGCTGGATTCACAGATTCCATATCAAGATGATCCTCTAGAAGAACCAAGCCCTGAGATTGAGGAACCAACTCCACATACTACCATAGTGTTATGGGATTGGGTACCTTTAACAGAGTTGAGAGAAGATGATCCCATGGAAAGCCCAGTCTTTGCTGTAAACATTAACACTTGCAGTAAAGGTCCCATTGCAGACTTAGTTCCAAGCTCGACTATTCCTAAACTTGCAAAAGAATTACCTAGAAGACATATAACAGTCATTCCACCACAACCTAATGCTAACTCAACGGTGGCCAAGCAGCCAAGCATTGAAACAGTAGTTCAACAACCAAAGGTTACATTGAATAAGACATACAATCAAACTGGAACTGCAAGAGTAAGTGATATGGGATATGACATCATTGAAGATATAAAGAAGGTGAAGGAAAATGTTTCAATATTCGACATATGCAGTTTGCCCCAGCAACGAGACAAGTTTTTGCATGCTCTTCAATCCCATCCCAGTGCTCCATTAACAGATAATCAAGAAGACTCTGACATTAATGAAGCAAGTATCGGCGGGAAATCTAAATCCCAGACATTACCTTTCCTTTTAACTTTTGAAATATTTAATCACAATGTGCACAATTTCCTGGTAGATTCTAGGGCATATTCGAATGTCATGCCACTATCTATCTATAAAAAGATCAACGGTCAGCCAATTCCATCTCCTGCCCAGATTATTCAGTTAGATAGAACTGCTGTTAAAGTTATCGGGGAAATGAAAGATGTTCTCATTAGGTTGTCAGCAGATTCTAGAGTCTGTCAGTTCATTGATATAATGGTAGTTGACATTCCTGAAGCCTATGGTTTGATCCTAAGTAGGGACTGGTCCACAAAGTTGAACGGTTACTTTGCAACTGATTGGTCCCATTTGTGGTTTCCTTATCAAAACAGACAGAATCAAATCAAGGTTCTGAGGGAACCACACATGAAACAAAATGTAACTCAACTAGAAGGAAAGAATGAAGCTGTGGCATTCTCATCCTCAGTTTTGGGAAATTATTTCTTATAAATTGACCCGAGTAATTATCAATCTGAAACTATTAGCCATGAATCAGATAAACAGTCCGATCTCCTTCATTTTTCTCGGACTGATGATATTGACTGTAATATAGTTAATTTAGTCACTGACTTAGATCATAGAGATACTAACTTAGTTGAATCAAACGATTTTTTTTGGACATTATACTTTGACGGTTCTAAAACTTCGGAAGGATCCGGAGTCGGTTGTGTTCTGATGGATCCGGAAAGAAATAAGTATTTTCTGTCCTGTAGGTTAGAATTTGATTGTACTAACAACACTGCTGAATATGAAGCATTGGTACACGGATTAAAGAAATCCATTGGTTTAAATGTTAAGTACCTGAAGGTGTTTGGCGACTCGGAAATAGTTGTGAGACAGGTAAGAGATACCATTCACTGTCTTTCACCTCATTTGAGGAGTTATCAGGCTAAGGTATGGGATTTAATTATGCATTTTGATGCTTTCAATATAAAGTCTATTCCTAGATTGCAAAATTCTACAGCTGATTTATTAGCAACATCCGCTTCCAGATTAGTGCCAACTAATAACAAGTGTTCGATCGAATTAATTTCCAGGCCTTCTATCCCTGACAATATCACAAACTTCAGAGTTTTCGATGATGACGAACAGATTATCAGTTTTTTAACAAACGAAGATATATTTCAGAGGTTGTGATTGATGAAGAAGAACACGATTCTGACTTACAAAAGAAAAATACGACTAAAGGCAATTTCATCCCCAAAGGGGTGAGGTCGCTTGAAATGATGTTTGATCTTCAGAACAAGTTCAAAAGGATAGCAAATACCAAGACCAACAGTTCATCAATGCAGCATGAGTTAGTTAATCTAGGCACCGAGGCTGAACCAAAGTTTGTCAACCTTGGCAAATGTTGTTCGCCAAGAGAAAGAGATAAGTTCATCAAGCTATTTCGATAATATAAGGATGTTTTTGCATGGACTTATGAAGATCTGAAAACATATGACGTGTGCGTTATTCAGCATGTCATACCAATGAAAGCGGGTTTCAAGCCATTTCAGCAGCAATTAAGAAGGATGCATCCTACTCTGGAACCTTTGATTCAAAAGGAATTGAAGAAGCTACTGGATGCTAAAATAATCTTTAAGGTCCGACATTCTGAGTGGGTTGCTAACTTAGTTCCTGTGAGAAAGAAGTCAGGAGAGATAAGACCATGTGTTGACTTCAGAAATTTAAACAGGGCTTCAGATAAAGACAACTATCCCGTCCCTTCAATGGAACAAATTCTTCAAATGGTGTCAGGATCTGAGTTATTTTTCCTTCTCGATGGTTTCTCTAGTTACAATCAAGTATTAGTAGCCGAAGAAGATCGTCTTAAGACTACTTTCCGAACTAAGTGGGGAACTTTTGCATATAGAAGGATGCCATTCGGCCTAATAAACGCAGGAGCTACATTCCAGCGAGCAATGGATATCGCCTTCCGAGGATTGGGTGGCCATTGTGTTGTTGTCTATCTAGATGATGTGATAGTTTTTTCGAAGAAAAGGGAAGACCATGTTGTTCATTTGAAGCATATTTTTTATCGTTGTCGGAAATATGGTATCTCATTGAATCCCAAGAAGAGTGTGTTTGTTGTTCCCAAAGGTAAACTATTGGGCCATATCATTTCCAAAAGAGGAGTATCAATAGATCAGGAAAGAGTACAAGCTATCAATAGAATTCCAATGCCTCATAACAAGAAATCCATGCAGTCCTTTATGGGCACTATCAATTTTGTCCGAAGGTTTGTTCCAGATTTCGCACAAATTGTTAAACCTTTGCAGCAAATGGTCAAGAAAAGCATACAGTTCAAGTGGACAGACTTAGAAAAGGATGCGTTCAGAGACATTGAGGCAGCCATAGCTAAAGATCCTTCCTTAAGAAGCCCAGATTTTGACAAAGATTTTATCCTGTATACCTTTGCTTCAAATGACTCTCTCGCGGCTGTGCTCACGCAAAAGGTGGAACTAGGGGACGAGTACCCAATCTCGTTTATGAGCACTGGTCTGCAAGGTGCTGAACTAAATTATCCCGTTGTCGACAAGCATGCATATGTTGTCTTCAAAGTAGTCAAACAGTTTAGACCTTATATTCTTAAGAACATAACTAAGGTTATAGTTCCCCACCCAACTGTTAGATCCCTCTTCGTTCAAAAGGAATTAGGAGAAAGGAGGGAAAACTGGGTCACAGCTCTTCAAGAATATGACTTATAATTTAAGCCAGCCACTATCATCAAACGACAAGGCCTGTGCAAATTGCTTATAGAAAATCCGACTGATGAAGAGCAGCATTGGAAAAATGAAGCTGAGCTGAATTCAGTTGAAGTATGTCCTATCTTCACAGCTCCTCAATCATGGTATAGGGATCTGGTGCATTATTTGCAGCAAGGATACCTACCTGAGCACTGGAGCTCTAAGCAAAGAAGGGCGCTCTGTTTGAAATCAGCAACTTATCAAATCATTGATGGGATACTTTTCAGAAAAAATTATGATGGAATTTTTCTTAGATGTCTAGAAAAGGAAGATGCAAGTAAAGTTGTCAAAGAATTACATGATGGTCCCGCTGGTGGACATTATTCAGGGGAGACAACAGCTCACAAGATACTTAGAGATGGATATTATTGGCCCACTCTATTCTGAGATGCCCATGCGTATGCACGGAACTGTGATATATGCCAAAGAAGTGCTGAGAAATTACCTAAGGAAGCAGGAACCTTGCAGCCGGTTATTATCTCTAAACCTTTTGAACAATGGGGCATAGATGTTATTGGCGAGATAAACCTAAATTCTTCTTTACAACATCGATATGACGGCTACTGACTACTTCACCAGATGGACGGAGGCTATCCCATTGCGCAAGATCAATGAAGATGCAGTCATCAGTTTCTCGAAGGCATAGGGTATTGAAATGACTCCATGCTGCAAATCTAAGAGCCAAAAAGGCTGATAATCAAGGGTTTTGTTTTCCAGACATTCTCACCTCAATCAAAGCATGGCTGAGATAAAAGAAAAGCGTACTAGTCAGGAAATTTGTCCAAAAGACTCAGCTCATTCAAGGCTCCTCTCCGTCCGTGAGGCTTGATAAATCAATGAAATCTCTAGCTCACACAAAAGGACATTATGGATTGAGGAGACAAAATCAAAGATTGTACTTTAAAGAAAATATTTATGGAAGGCCCAAACATCAAAGCTGTCAAATGCATGAACATCCGAAAGGATGCAGGCGGCATGGGAATGAGGAACAAGAGAAATAGTGTCTATGAGAAGTTGTTGCAAATCCTATGGAGTCCGATAGCAGTGGCCATCTGAAAGATGAATCTTCTAAAATGAACCCCATATGTTGGCCCTTTGAAAGTTTTAAATATGTCTTCATCAAAGCTCCCCTTTTCCCAATGGCCAACAGATAAAGTGACTTCTTCCTTTGCCGAGATTCGAATGCTCATCTGAATATAGCATATAAGATGGATAGCTTTTAAGAAGGTTTCCGATTAACGAGAGGGATTTTTTAGAGATCTTTGTTCGCCAGCGCTTTGCCAATTGTTGTTGCAACAACATCCCCCCCATTTTTTGTAGATATTGGGGCCCCTCCTTTTATTTTCCTAGAAATTCTGCCTAAAAGAGTTAAGTCTCCTTTGAAAAGCCTTTTTGAACTTAGTTTTGTTTCAAGTGGGGAATATGTTTTAAAATTGAAGTTTTTCTTCTAAGTCAAAACTCAAATTTCTTTCCCGAAATAGCGGAAGAACACAATTTTCTCTCCTGAAACGGCGGAAGAACTTGGGATTTTCACCTGCAACAGCGGAAAGTCTTAAGGTTTTTTTCCCGAAACGGCGAAAGCACTTACATATTTTTTGGACTTCGGAAGAACTCAAAATTCTCTCCCAAAATAGCGGAAGAAATCAAGATTCTCTCCCGTAGCTGCAAAAACACTTAGCGTTTTTGAAACAGCGGAAGAACTTAGCATTTTCTCCCAAAATGGCTAAGGAACTTGAGATTCTCTCCCAAAATTGCGGAAACGTTCGTCAAGTGTTGCCGCAGCAAGTGGTTTTTTTCCCAAGTTACTCGACCATTCACATTTTGAAAAAGACTTTGCATATTCATTCGTCAGTTTGCGGAAGAACTCGTCGAGTCTTCTCGAAACGTCGGGAGAAACTCATGAGTTTACACCACAAACTTTTAGCTCGCCAACTTCGGAAGAACTCGTCAAACCTTTCTGCAAAAGCGGAGCGTCTTTCTAATCTTTCCCGCAAAGTCTGTCGCACCCAAACCCATAGAGTCCACCCGCGCTTCGGAAGAAACTCACAAAGTCCGCCTGCAACGGCGGACGAGACTCGCCTTTTCCTCCTGGTATTGACGGTTACGCATAAATGCCGAAGGTTTGAAAAAACCCCACCGTACGGGTGATTAACCCCATTTTGATTTTTCCACCTACCCAATTAAATGCCCGCACATACCAGTTTTATATATAAGGGCGGTGGGGGTTCTATTATCCCGTTGATAGATTTAGAAAACGTCGTTGGGAGACTACACTCATTCGCTCCAGCTCAGCTCTTTTGCAGCCGCGTCGATTCCATAGCACCACTATCTCACTGCCAGGTAAGGGGTTCTACCGATAATTTTGTCTTATCTATGCATCAAGACTTTCTCGGGTTTTTTTTTTCATTTCATTATGTAGCCGGTGGGCTGTCATAGTATGCTATCCTTTAAAATTTTACAACCACTACAGCCCATAGAATTCTCATTACTGGTAGCTAGGTGTCATAGCCAATGCTAATCATGCCCAGTTAATCCATTGAAAGAACTAGTCAAGCCTAGCCAGTCCCACCAGCCGCAGTCCTATCGTAAACCTACCTAAGCCGAGTCGATGCACTCAATCCATGTTATTTTTCCGGCCATGTGCCGTTACTCAATATTGTCATAAAAAAAAGCAACACCCGTCATAGCTTACTAGGCTACTCGATTGTGCAACTACTTAGCTTGGACTACTTATTCTCCGTAATTTTCCTTTTCGATGCTTATGCATTCATGTTCCCTCAGTTATTGAAAAGCAGTTTCGTTAAATATTTTCTTTGCTTCCTCATTATGTTTTTCTGCCCCCCAGCATGCATCCGTATAATTTTGTTTCTTGTTAGCATGCTATTCTTGCTCTATGATTTTGCTCTCATAATGATTTACAATTTTGTATTCTTTCACATATGGTTGCTGACAGGGATAATCCACAATGCCAAAAGGGAGTAGAAAGAAAGATAAAATGACAGAGCCAAAACCAGTACAACCAAGGACTTAAACTCTTTTCCAGGATACAAAGTGTAACATTGGCATCTCTCCTGAGGTCAGGTGGGGAGGTGTTTACAGGATGATCAGGGACCAAGACATCCCAGATGTTTTATTATAAGAAGAACAAATATACTTAAACATCCGGACCTCGCATAGCTAGGGCTTCTACTCGCCCTGAGCTATTCCTGTGCTCAGAACTGATCGGGTGGATATTGGAACATGCCAACCCACAAACAAGAGTGTTGCATGACAGCAAGGGAGATCCATTCGCTTCATTCCATCCAACTTATATTGCAGCAGCCTACAAATTCTCACGTCCCCAGCAGGCATTGAACGATGAATGGTTGGGACAGATGAATAATTTCGAAATAGCTAAGAGGCTGTTAATCACGGAAAATAGCTGAGGAAAAGGGACAATGATGACTATGACGTTCAGAGCCTAAGGCCTCCTTTCAGGTTGATTGCCCTTATGCTAAGCACAATTTTTGGCATGCCTGATGGGACCATATATAGGATGCAATGAGCCCCCATAATCCATGCCATAGAATTTAAGGGGACTGTGTTTGATTGGGCTACTATCCTCTCAGATAGTTTAGCATCCACTGTGGCTGCAGCTAAGGAAGTTTTGGCCCTGAAAAGGTCAGAGTTTTACATGGCTTCATACCTCATTGATTGTATCTTGGCAAAGATCCCTTTCCCCAGGTTAGGTTGCTCATGGGATCAAGCCAACACCCCAGTATACACTGCTTATAAACTACTATGGGCTCAAAATTATAGAGCACACTATAAGCTCATCTGTGAAGAGTTCATTATGCCTCTGTATGAGCAAATGTTCAATGAAGAGCCCAATTGCCTTTCAAACAATGCCATGGAGGTCATGGAAGGTTATGGAGATTTCTACTTCTCAGAAGAGGGTACCTATATCAGGATGTTCAGAGGCACTAAGCCACCATACATCCTAACTAAATACGCCACTGATTATGTAGTCCTAAAAGAAGCAGTCAGGCAAGTTTTCCTTGATGGAATAGGGGGAGTTCTTAATAAGCAACACAAGGATTCCTTCCCTCCTTTGCCTTTCTGTATAGGATCCTATAAATTCTAAGGGGTTGCAGCAGCCGAAGAGTTCATTTAGGAGTTGAAAGCTTTTCACTTCGGTGAGGCAATCTTCCATAGAAATGACAGGTGGAGCAAGGTTGCAGAGTATTACAAAGCGTTTTATGCTCATTTTGAGTATGCCCATTACTATGATGCCGAAGAAGAAGTGTTCAGGGGAATCAGTAACATGGCTGAGTTGCAGATTTGTCGTCATGGCAATGGAGCTAACTCTAGCTCTGCCACAGCCTGAGAAACCAGTCTGCAGAAAGAAAGGGAAGCAGCTGAAGCCCTGGCCCGTGAAGAACAAAGATTGAAAGAAGAAGCAAGACTGAAAAAGGAAGCTGAAGAAGCAAGATTGTAGAGAGATGCCGAGGAAGCAAGACAGCAGAAGTAAGTAGAGGAATGAGAGCAGAGGGAGGCAATTGAAAATCAGCAGTGGGTTGAAGAATAAGAAAGAAGGCGTAATGCTAAAGAGGAACAAAAGGTGGAAGAAGAGCTTAAGACCAACGAAGATGCCCAGGTGGGTGGCTTTGGCACCCGAGATATGGAAATAGACCCATATTAGGTAGTGTAAACCCCACCCACGGAGACAGAAGTCCATATAAGAGATCTCCCGATCATCCCTTACACCCCATCCGAAGATCATACTGTGTCCCGATGGGATGAATTTGTGTATTATAAGAAGAGGAAGGCGGTGGTCTTGAAGTCGGAAGAGAGGATAAAGAGACTTTTCCAAGCAAATATTGTCACCCAGCGGGAGACCACGGTTATGCAAAATACAAATAAGGCTCCCATAGCCATGGCATCCGCCGCTGTGTTAGCAGCAAAAGCAACAAAAGATAATGTGATCGATATGGTCAAAGAATTTGAGTCAACAAAGAGGAGAGCTCGCATGCTACAACATACTGTGGCTAATGAGCAGGCTTACAGGGATCTTGTAGTGAATAAATATAATCGCCTGTCTGTTGATCACAAGGAGTTGTCAGATAAGTATCGCCATCTAGAAGAAGAAAAGGAGCATCTGACAAATCAGATGATGGTTCTAGAAGCGGAAAAGAATGATTCTAAAGCTAGAGTTTTTTATCTGGAAGCAGATAAACAGGTAATGGTTGAACAACTAGAACAAGCAGAAAGCAGAGCGATGGATATGTCTCCCTTTCATGAGCGGTCCTGTGACATTTTGAGACAAATGCATGCCACACAGGAGCTAATTACTGAGGAAGTGTGCAGGCTCAAAACCATGCTGGTTAGATTGAAAGAGGTCAATGCCGAAGCCACCCGGCTTAAAGGCAAATGCACTCGGGTTAAAGCAAACATTTTAAGCTAGATGGAGTGGAGAGAAGGGAAGGTGGATTTCCCTAAGCATCTCTCGTTCAAATCTGTAGATGGTTTTAAGAAGGATGTAGCTCTCATGGAGTTTTGTCGGAATTGTGGTGCTAAGCTAATGGCAAAAATCCAGGGAACAATGGGGAAAGGCAGCAGCCTGTATCAAAAGGTTCATGAAGTACATGAAAAATGCAAGCTTATGTTTCCTCAGACCCTGGATGATTTTTCAAGCAAAGAGCAGCGTTTGTTAGATTTGAAGGAAGAGCTGGGCATTCGAATATAATATGTAAAAAAGATTGATGTGTTGGCCACCGATGATCTTCATCACTATATTGGACTGTCATCAGTATACAATCATTTGCTTAAGGAGATTCACCAGGCAGCAATAATAGAAGTTTAGGGTATTGAAGCAGAGCTTGGTAAGCATGTGACTTCACAGAAGATCCTGCTCCCCTCACCCGCAAATGTGGTTGTAAGAGACGCTAGTTTATGGTTCAGTTATATTGCTGAAGAAGAGAAGAAGGCAGCAGCAGCCAATGCAGGCACATCATCCCCAGTAGAAGCACCACCCCAAGAATAAACACGCTAGACATAATGCATTGTTTTGTTTTGGTCTTATGTTTTTGTCCCTATGGTTAGAGCGTTGAGTCACTAGGGCAGCTGTCCTTTTCTATTTTTGAGAAAGAATTTATGTTATGAGAAAAGGGCCACGAATTGTTTATTTCTGGGAAAAGTCTTTAAAGGACAAGTGTAAAAGGCCAGGTGGCAGCCCAGGAGGCATTTTGTAAAGATATAAATAGAGACTTAGGGAATAGTGTAAAGGACTTTTGGCAGGGAAAGGAATTTTCTGAAGCTTTTATGAACTATTTTGCACTTGCTTCTAGAAAGTGAATTTGTCTAATAAGAGCCTGGAGAGGACATCTTTTGCATGGAAATCGATGTGGGATGTTTGATAGATTATTCGTGTGGCATTCACATCTTTCAGTGAGATCTTTCTTTTCTGTTCAGAATTATTTCTGTGTTTTGAATGAGCTTACTGTATTTTATGTGTAATGGTGTTTCTCTTAACATGAGCAATGGAATGCTTTCATATGGATTAGAAGCTATCTTTTATATCTTTAATCTCTTGATGTAGATGTATCTTAGAGATTTAATGGCTATCTGTTGATCTTTGGGTGTTTCTTTCAGCACATTACTCATATTTACAATTTTCTCCTTGCAGGGATAGATTAGATTTATTTAAGTCTTAGATACAGATTTGTTTCAAGCTCTGTATTTAGATTAAATTAGCTTAGGCACTTGCACATCATTTTAATAATAAAATGAAAAAAAAGAACGGTGGATCGGGCCATAACCGGTGTAGGAGAAACAAATCCGAATCTAACAGTAGCCGGAACCGCTAACTGGACGTATTCCCCATACCAAATGGTGGACAATCTAATCGGGATAGTTTACCGGGGAGAATCCCTTTCTGCTTTATGTTGCGATCTTCAAGGCATCAACAGTCCGGAAAAGGGGTAAACTTATACCTAAGTGGATGACTGTTCAATTTCTTTAACGAGTCTGAACAAGACAACCGTACTCGACAATCTTGTTATATAAAGTGCCATACGCAGAGATGTATTTGAAAAGAGAAGAAGAGGATCTGCGTTTGTGAAATGAAAGTTCTCGACGTTTCAATTCAGACTTCGCTGTCTCCTGATGATGATCCTACAGTAAGGATTGAAACGTCGAGAACTTTCATTTCACAAACGCAGATCCTCTTCTTCTCTTTTCAAATCTTGTTATATTTAAAGAGTCTAACAAGAGTGTGAAATAACTCTATAAATATATTTTTCGTAAAGGTTTAACGAGCCCAAAATAGTAAACTCGATATCTCCTTACTGTTTTTAATGAGCTCAGAGGAGAAAAAAAAGAAATCTCTTAGCCTCCTTACTGTTTTTTAACAAGCTCGAAGAAAAGGTGGAAGAATGCTTGTAACTGGAACAATGTCCAAATGAATGGCAAACTGCATTATAGACTCTAGGAAAACTTCATCAGAAGGAAGTATATCATCCCAGATAGAACACATATTTAAACATTCAGATGGAGTCATCACCTGATCAACTGCCGGGACCCAGTCCCAAGAAGGTAAGCATGAATTCAGAGGCTTCTTCTCAGTAGAAATTGGACTCAAGGAACAATATGCCACATAATTTGATTGTGACATGGTAGTGCCTACTAACGGGGGATATACTCGGTATATAGTTGGATAATAAGAGGGATCAACAAATGCAAGTTGATCGATAGTGACAATGCTTTCGTTGTGAGGAAAATGCATCACACAAAAGAGCGTAGATACCACAACATTCATAGCATATACATAATCACGCACGAGGATCATATCGAAATCCATGGGGTCCTTTAAAACCATAAAATCAACTAAGAATTGTTTTCCACCCAATGTAACAGGTACATGAGGGAGGAATCCCAATGGTTCACTAGGTATTCTATCGAAATTCAACGGCCAATTAACAACTAGAAAAGGTTATGAAAACCTAAATCTCTCCAAGCATAAGGGGATAAGATACTAACAGAAGCTCCTTCATTTACAATACATCGATGAACCGCATGGTTGCCGATATCAACCTTTATCTGGAAAGGTGTAGAAGAAGGAAGGCGAGGCCCAATTAGACTATTCCAATTAAAGGAAATGATCTCAGAGCTTGGTAGGGGTTCACTCAGCACAGATGAAGTGCCCCCATTTTAAGAAACATACGAACTTGTAATGTAAAAGAATTCAAGGACAGGCGCCTCAGTCTCCGAAGGACTGATGGGATCGGTCGAATATTGCATCGATTCGATCACTTCACTCTCCGAAGAATGAGTGGGGTTGACCAAAGATTGCTTTGGTTTAACCACTTTATCAACCAAAGGTTGACTAGGATGTTGGGCATCTATAGAAAATTTAGGGGCATAGGATCCTTCACACATGGACCTCACTCTCTACACCTCTAGAACAGCAGGGCATAGGTGAGAAAGGTGATCTCCCTTACAAAGTTTACAAGGGAGCTTTAGCTTGCGTCCTATAAGCTTAGACTCATTTATAACATCAGTACTCTCAGCATGACTAGCATTGGTTGACAACTTTCCCCCATCATGACTTGCAGTGGCTGGTTGCTCAAAAGCAGAAGACTTGTGAACTACAGACCACACTCTTTGCACTTCTTGAAGTACAGGGCACAAATAGGTCAGGTGGTCTCCCTCGCAAAACTTACAAGGGAAATTCAACTTCTGTTGATTAGGTTTTTCGACAATGTCAACTTTCTCAGCATGACCTGCAGTGGTTGATTTAGTGTATCCAGTATGACTCACAGTAACTAATGACTTGTCATTAATATGACTAGCAGTGATCAATGACATGTCCTCAACATGACTAACAGTGGTTGAAGATATACTTTCAGTATGATTCACAGTGACTGAATTTTTTCTTCCATTATGACCTCTAGAGCCTAGCTAGGTGCCCCCAACATGACTTCTAGATGATGGGTGGCTGCCCCCTTGCTTTGGCATCTTCTTCCTATTCTTCCTTTGTCTATTCCTTTTAGACTATTGGTTACTAGTATTACTACTTTCACCACATGAGGTAGAAGGAGGAGGAGAAGATGTTACTGGCGAAGAAGGCATAGGGTTCTGATGCTCTTGATGTGAAGTGCTTAGTTGAGAAGCATCAGGAGCATGCAAGGCGTTCAAAGTGGAAAACAACCAAACCGGTAGCCCTATAGTGAATCCTAAAAGATTCAAGGTAGCCATTAAGGGAGTACCAACGTTCCCAATAAATGGAAAAGCACAAGGAGTACCCTGAACAGGGGTCCCTTGATTGGTGTTCACCGGAATGCTATCTATAGTTTCCAAATCAACGAGCCAGAAATCCCTAACGCTAGCTAAGAACAAGCGACATAAAGAGCACACCACTAAAAATTTCCTAAAGTAATCCAAACCAGGCACACAAAGATAAATATTCTCAAAAGTAAGTCTGGGATGATGAGGTCCCAGAACAAACTAGTAGAATATCGAAGAACAGTTACCCGAGGTCCACATACAGGATTTCTGGGTGTAAGCACTTGAATCACCAAACCGCCTTCCCAAATCGCTACAGAGGGTTTCCTCCCACGTTTGTCTTAGGTACAATAGAAATAGCCTTATGTCATCACCTGTGTAGAGCCCTAAAGGTCAAAATATACTAAAGGCTACCAAAATTGCAGAAATAATCCGGGGGGACAGTTGCAGGTCCAACCAAGACACATGGGCAGGGTAACTAAGCCCGGAATCCAAGAGTACACAAATAACTAATGGACCCCCATACGTGAAAAAGGCTCTGGTGTATGCTCGAAAGAAAGGTGGGGGGGTATCCCCAACAGTTCAATCTCGCACGACCTGTTGCTTAAATCTGGTTTGAATAGAGCTTCTCGGACTCCTCCATAACAGTGGATTTACCTAAATGATAGTTTGTACTATGATTTGAGATTTGAATGGTTTGGAAGGTTAAAGGTGATTTATTCCAAACCCTAGCCTAAGCTAGTTAATGTTGTGTAACCTAAAAAAAAAATGTTACTAATATATTTTATTAATGGTACTTTTTAAAGGATGTTACTTACTCAAAGTATAGTGCAATGTGTGGTGATGGCTATAACTGAAAATAAATGTATATATATAAAAATGTAAAAGCTTCACAATTAACCTACTTTGTTTGTATTTTAAAACATGAAATCATAAAACAAATCTAAGCATAATGAAATTTTTTTTGTATTTTCAAAGATGATAGTACTAAAGACTACAACTACTTCAAAAAGAAAATAACAATTCTTGCTATAAAAGAAAGTTCTTTTTGAATTTGATCTTTTTTATTTAACTATGAAAGAAATGCAAATAAATGTGAACCAACAAGAACTGTAAAAGTAGTGCAAGCAAAGAGACAATGACCCAAAAACAAACAATCAGACCTTATGCAAGACCGACAAAGACCAGCCCAACTAGTTGGTTTAGAAAGTAACTAGGTTTTGGAAACAAAATGCAAACCAAGATGACTGATATGTAAAGAAGAAAAATAGAGACTCTTGTGCAGAAATCAAACTGCTCCTGGATACCAGTGATCGAAGAGGATAACAACCCAAGCACTTTCCAAACACAAAATGGGCTAGAAGGCAAGGGTAAATTCACAAGCAAAAAATCAAGTAGAAACTCTTAAAGAGACTACCAAACAGACTCCAAAAACACTGGACAATGTCCATAGGGTATCAGATCAACAAAAGACTTCTCAAGCCACAGACAAGCCACCCTAAGACCAAACCCTAATTAAAAAAGGGAAATCTCAGGAAAAAACTGCGACTGTATAAGGAAGCAACGCGCGGTCGACCCACGGGTACACAAGCAAGCAACTCGCGAGTAGGGTAGAAAACTCACGATTGTATGTATAAGCAGGTCGCGGGTGATCCTTGAAAAAAAATTTAAAAACCTAAAAACCAACTGAATCAAGCATAAATATCAAAGAAAACCTCTCAGAAATGCTGTAACAGAGACTCAGATCAACACTATAAGACTTTAAACCAGTGTCAGACCAACAAACCAACTTCAAGAGCCAAGCAGGTAACCCTAAGATCAAAGTTTAATAAAAAAAAAAGATCTCAGGAAAATTTCGCGACTGTTACATGCAGAAGCACGCGGGTTTAACTAAAAACCGCGAGTACTTATATAGGCAACTCGTGAGTGCAACTGAATAACCACGCCTGTATGTACAAGTGACTCACAAGTGGGCTCTGAAAATTTTTAAAAATAAAAGAGTTTGTAGATCAAGAAGGAACTAAGTCAAGAAACAGGGTCAAGGATAACCTAGACACTTCTAAAGAGATCAGACATGTTATAAAAAACTGGAAAAAACTCAAAAAGAGTCTCCAAAGCGGAAAAAACAGATGGTGCTCCCCAGTGGAGTCCCTAGTTCTGTTGTTAGGAAATTACTCTTATAGTTGGGGAAAAAGACTACCAATGTATTGGGGGGTATCAAGTAGACATATAAGGGTTTTACAACATAGTTTATAAGCAAATAGGATTAAAATCAAGAGAATGTATACCTCATTTATGAAGGTCTATCCAAGCTTTCTCTCTTCGATATCCTATGTAAATAACCTTCAACACAAACACCATACATTTCTCAAATGTATTTGACTATAAATGAGGTATTGATATTAAGGAAACAATATAACATTAACATATAATCAAATAACAATAGACATGAGCAACTCTATATTGGAAAGGAAAAAATGTCTCAGTCTTTATACAAATTTTATACATGTTCCTGCACCGGCACCGGCGTAACCACAACCCTGGGCTCCTGCTCCTCTCTCTTGGCTATGAATTTCTCCAACATAACTTTCTCCAATGATCATCAGTTTCCTTTATCAAGCCCTTCCCCTTGTATTTATAGAAAGGTAGGGAAGGCAAGTTCAAAAGGTGGTTGAGTTGGGAAGTTGGGGTAGTTTGGATACCTGCCTCAACTAATCCCAATTCGTGTTTCTAATTATTTTTTATCTTTTTATTAAGACACACGTGAATTTGGTATAGGACAAATCGCGAGTATCTTCACTTGCATCTAGCGAGTGCAACATTTTTATTGACACCCGCGGGTTAGCAGTAGAGGAACCCGTGGTTGACCCGCTAATTGGAAAGTATAAGGGTCGCAGTTATGTCTAAAAATAGGTAGAGAAAGATGCTTCTAGGTAAAGGATTGCAAGGTTCATCTCTAGGTCATCTAGGGTCAAGGTAAGCTCTTCCATCCATAGTGTCCTTTTGTGTGACCAACAAGGCAATGTGGTCACGGACGAAGAAGTGCTAATTTGACCGATAACACCTGTTATTAATCAAATAGAAAATGTCCTTCCACCTAAGCTCATGATCACTCTGGTTGAAGAAAAGCATTTACAGTTTAATGAGCGTGTTGAACATCTGGAGCATAATCATATAAAATAAATCAAAGAATTAGTTGAGTTACCAGTTTCTTCAGGGATGAAAGTAAATGTTTTCTTACGAGAATGATCAAAGGCAAAAAAGAGGGAGATCGATGCTTTCCTTTGCAAAGCTCAACTTCAGCTTGAGCAAGCTTAATACAAGGACGTTGATGATCTTTTAGATGTTTTTTCCAAGTGGAAATATGCCCTTGGTAAATCTTGATCTAATTTGTCGTAATCCCTAATTTCATGGGAAATCAGTTTCTTTGTAACTTATTGTAATTATTATTTAAATAGTTTTAGATCTCATGTGAAGAGGGGAAAACTGTTGGAGAAAAGAACTGGAGGCATACTGCTGAACATAGAGTGTTGTAATTTGTTACAGACTTTAATGAGAATCAATCAATTTTCTCTTATCTTTTCTTTTTGTTAATTCATTTGTCAAGTTTTCTTGATGAGTATTGGTTTTTCTTGCACTAAATGATTCACTTTTCTTTGGTTATGAAATCATAAACATATGAATTTATATTTGATTTATCATTTATGATTCACATGAAGGTTAAGTAACAGCCACTACAAGATTTGAACCCAAAATCCGACAAGAAAATCCGACAACATCCGACGAAAAGGACTGTGTCGTCAGATTTTACCTTCAAAATTATGAAATTTGATGATTTTTTTTAAATTGATAGATGGGTCCGTCAAATATCCGACGGACCTTGGATATCCGAAGAGGTCCCTGGAATAGTGACCAATGTCATCGGATATCCGACCTAATATTAAGCAAGCGGATGTCGGATATCTGACAATATATTATGGTCCTGGCCGTTGGATATCCGACGTCATGTGATGCCCGAGAATGTCGGATTTTCGATAGCAGATCATGCCCTAGCATGTTGGATATCCGACTGCTACTCTCCAACGGTAACTAAGTTCAAGTCGTCGGATATCCGATGGAAGGTTATATTTTAAAACCTATAAATTTTGAAACATTCTAACATGTTTTCTATACAAGCGACGATTTGCAGAATTTTTTTTATTCGGCGGACTGTTTTTCATTATTTCCATTGTTTTTGTGATTAAAGCGAGCAAAGTGTGGAGCTTGATTTTCTAATATCGATAATCTTCATTCAAGCTCTTTACGAGAAAATGTCAACTAGCAATATTCCTGTTCCAGACGAACAAAATCGACAATTGCTTGCTAGATTGTGGGAAGGAGTGAAAAGAAGGGGTGATGGGAAATGCTATTATCCATGTAGTCAATGCAGGGGATTTAAGAGGAGAAGAATTTTGATCACAACAGCTAGAAAACATTGTAGGGAACATGGACACGCTGAGGGGGGACATGAATATCATCCATTTGTAAGTTTTGCATTATATATGTTTTTATTTTGATTGCTTTTGTAAATGTATGTATTATTTTAATATTTCTTATGTTAACTTTTATATATTGAGCATGGTTTCAATAGATGGGGACTAGCGTGGACAATAAATATTATTTTAATATTTAATATTTATTATAATAATTTTTTCTTGTGTGCATGTTGAATCTAGGGTATAGTAGAATAACTCATTTATTTGTTCGTTAGTGAGACTAACCCACTCACCGGGGAAAGCACTTAGCTCTCTAGATTTGTGACACTTTCCATGATAATAGAAATAACGACTATATTGGCATGTTGTTTCTCTTCTATTTTCTCTATAGAAACCATAGCATCATTTGTCTTACCTTAGTGGACAATATGGGAAATTTTGAGTTATATTTGAGTAGCTTTGCTCGGTATTTGGGTCAATTTTTATGTCTCTTGGATAGTTTGGATGCGGCCTATTTGACCAACAGTACAATTGGTCGTTGTTCTTTTCATCCCTAAAGTAGCGACTAGACCCTTCTATTGTTTCCCCTTTTTATCTAACTGTAGAGACCACTCATGAAAAAAGTCATTTTTAACCTGTTATTTTTAGTTTTTCTTGTATTTTTCTCTTCTTGTTTGTATTACACTCAAGGTAATAATAAAGAGTAGTTGATTGATCTATTTGATTGATTGCATGTTTTTTTTACCAAAAAACTCAGAGCACCTCACTTCTCTAAATGAAAAAATAAAACATCAACATTACAGTGATTGCATTGTTGATTATATAATATTCTCTATTAACCATACAAAATTTGTTACATTTTAAATGCATCACAAAAATGTTTACATTTTGCGTTTGAAATTTTTACATTTTGCGTTTGAATTTCTTATATTAACTTTTAGCTATTGATGGTTTCATGTAATTATAAAGGAAATACATCCTACGGCATATCGTCCGGAGGAAGTGCTTCCAGAACAAGTACCAGAGGAACATGGAGCTATGAATAATGGAGAACAAGTTAATGATCATATTGAAGAAGATGATCATATTGAAGAAGATGATCATATTGATAACATAGTTGAAGATGATGTTACAAATACTTTGATCCATGATTCATTTAATGTTAGAATGGATGATGATCATGATCATGATCATGAAAATGATGATCATTTTGATGATATTCATGAAATACCTCTTCTTGAGAAGGCATACGAACCCCTTTATGAGGGATCCAACACACATATTCTCTCTGATATATTGTTGATAATGAACTTGAAGGTTATGAATGGTCTTTCAAACATATCAGTCACATGGATGTTAAGGTATGTAATATATTCCATCACTTAATATATATGATCGTCTAATAATTTTATTGTTAATTCATAAGTCAAATTAATACAGATGAAATGTGTTTCATTAATATTATTTCTATATTATATTAACTAGATTTTTATTTTTATTTGTTGTAGCATGATAGGTGAATATTTTTTACCACTGTCAAATATTTTACCTCGCACATATTGAGATTTATCTGCCATCATGAAAGAAATTGGAATGCAGTATGAAGCAATTCATGCATGCCTCGATGACCATGTTCTATATTATAATCAACATGAATTTGCAACTGAATGTCCTGAATGTCATATCAATAGATATCGAATAGATCAAGTAACAAAAAAGGTGGCTCGCAAGGGGTTCTTCGTTATATTCCCATTATTCCATGTTTGCAACGACTATTCAAGTGCAAATACATAGCGCAGTTTATGGATTACCATGCATGGAACATAAGTCAAGACGACATTATTTGGATTCCTGCAGATGGGTCTGATTTTAGAGATATGGAGGAAAAATGGCCTCACTTTAAAGAAGAACCTCGTAATCTTAGGATTTCTTTGGCAGCAGGTGTCAATCCATTTGCAGAGATGAGATCTGTTTACTCGGTGTGGCCTATTTTTGTTATCAACAATAACATTCCTCCATGGTTGTCAATAAAGAGGGAGCACATAATGTTGTCGATGATTGTTCCAGGTATATTGTGTCTACAGTTTTTTTTTAATGTAGTGGTATCTCATTTGTCATATTTTGTCGCATCATGTCATATATATATTTATTGTTTTTCTCTTGTGCAATATGTTTTATATATCTAAATGGTACATCTCATAATTATATTTTTTATATGTTCAAATCAATCAGGTAAGTACCAAGTCAAAGATATGAATGTATATATTGAACCTCTTATTGACGAGCTACTAAAGTTATGGAATGGCATCACTATTTATGACGTATCTAGACCAATATGACAAAGACAATTTCAATTCCATGCAATGCTTGTATGGACAATACATGATGCCCCGGGGTTAACCCATTTTTGCGGTATGTAATTATAAGTTCCACTTTATTTTCATTTAATTTTATGAACTAGTTAATATACTACGCATGCATGTTTTTCTAAATAATCCATTCATTTTGTATATAATTATAATTGACATAGATATTCCATCTCTTTATGTAGGTCTTCAGACAAAGGGGAAATTTGCATGTCCAGTTTGTGGTCCTAAGATCAAATCTCGTCGTTCAAAAAGCTTAGGAAAGGAGGTGTTTGTTGAGTATAGGCATAACCTCTCTAAGAATCATAGGTATCGAACTACCAAAAAACATATGTTCAATGGAAAGCAAGAGACTGCATTAAAACCACAGAGAATGACACCTCACCTATGGAAGTTGCAATATAATAGAAATCGTCAAGCTACGTATGAATCATTGTATATGAAATCTTATATTGTATTTTTTTATTGTGTGTTGTTTACTGTAATTGACATTGACTTATGTAATTTCTTTATAAACTACTATTCATGATTGTCGTTCATGTGATCATGAAGGCATTAATGGGCTTCCACGAGGAATGAAAAGTTATCCTAGACAATTTAGTAGGTTTCCCTACTATGAGCACCTACAAGTTGCTCATCTGTTTGATACAATGCATATCAGAAAGAATGTGATTGAAAAATTATGGCGAATATTGGAAGGAAGGAGTGAGAAAGAAAAAATTGTCAAAATTTGCAAAGACATTCAAGAAGGAAACTATGCAATGAAAAACGTCATTCAATTTCATAACAATGGAGAGAAAATTAATATAAACTCACTTCCATGGATGTTAACGGACCAACAAAGTAATGTTGTAAAAGAAGTCATGCGAAAAATTAAATTTCCCACCGTATTTTGTGCGAACATGAAGAATATCATAACAAAGAAAGGTGATTTTGCGGGGGTGAAAATGCACGATTGGCATGTATTCGTGAAGGTAATTATTATGGTATGCATTTAATTTTTTTTTTATATTCCAGTGAATATGGTGGGTTTTTTTGTTTGTCTAC